>CM074724.1:374862941-375462941 GCA_037306005.1 Rhinophrynus dorsalis
CCTGATCCACATCTGAGAAGAGATGGCTTACACTAGGTAAAAGGGGTGGGGAGGGGAACTTTGCTTATGAATATCTCATAAACCATAAAGGTTTGAGAGATAAGACTTATATCATTCTTCATGTTTTTTTAATGCCTACAAAATAAAATAAAGTTAAAACTAAGTATTACTATCCCATTAATATAAATTTACAAAGAAGGGTTTGAAAAACATTTACTTTTCATGTGCAGGTCATGTAAACATTGTCATACTGTAAAGCGTGATATAATTTTCCCTGAAGCATTTAACTTCCTTTATTTGAAAAAAGAACATGAGATGCTTTAAATTAAAAATGTTACCTTGTGTTTTTATTCATTTTGCTCTTGTACCTTAGATCAATATTTATGAACAGGAACTGTCATGAGAAAAAGAAAAACAACTCTTGATCTATGTTTTTTCTTTGATGAAGGAACATTGAGGCTGATGTACTAAACAAAAACTGGTGCAATTCTGAGGCAATCAAACTGCACAAAGAAAACAACAAAAATCCCCATTGATTTTAACTCTAAGTGCCAGAGAATTCCACAAATCATTGTGAAACATTGTATTGGACATCATTCTGCATCTCAAAGGTTTAAATGAGACTTTTAACCCATCGGATACTAGAACTGTTTCCAATGCTTTGCTTTACAATGTGTTGGAGACCTCTCCAGCTTTCAAACGTTTAAAAGATCCGTGACAGAAATGTCAATTTTGGGAATTGTATTTGTCTCCTGCATTATATATGAATTGCTCCAGTTTGTGAATAGGGATGGGTGAATTGTTTTGCCTCAAAATGAAACAGGCTAAAAAATTAAACAGTTCCCAAGGAGAGTGAATTTTTTTGTGAAAATAAAGATTTTCTGCTTTTTGTCTGCCTAGCTTATTTCATTGAAATCAATGGAAAGACTGAGGGGTAGATTTAAAGGCTTGAATTAACACCACCATTAATGGTAAAAGGCACATTGCGCACAAATAATACATAATTTACGGTGGATTTGACAGGTAATCTACAAGAATAGCTAAGGAGGGTAGATACAATAAAACCACATAACACAAAAACATGCATTGCATCTTTATTTGCATCACAGTGCATCCCAATCATCCGTTAAAACACAACTTAACTCAGAAAGTAACATAACGGCTGGCTTTGGCTAGCAACCCTGATAGATGCACAAACAAATTCAAACCTACAGCCAACACCCAAACCCCAAAGTATCAAAAATGTTCAAATATACCTATATATACCCCAAAATAACAGTCACACCTTGTCTGTGTTTTGAGTGTTGGCGAGCTAGAACACAGGACCCAGGAGCGGAGGCTAGTGATTGAGAGAGAGAGAGAGGTGCTTACACTTGAGGTAGAAGAAGTTTTGGAGTTTGGAAAGAGGAGAGCATTGCACATATATTGACACATATCATACTTTTGCACATCTCACATACACCCATACAAACACATACACACACTTAGTCTTTTTTTTATTACACTTTAAACATATTTTAAACTTTATTTTTTCAGTGTGAATCTGTGAGTGACAGAGTGTGAGAACAGGGCCCTTCTGGAGGCTGTCTTGGAGAGGGAGAGTGTCCTTTTTCCGAGGGATAGGGTCCCTGGCCTGGGTGCAAGGAGGAAGGCCGCCTGGAACCAGATCTGCACTTGGGTGAATGCAGAGGCCACCTGCAAACGGGATGTGGAGTCCATCAAAAAGAGATGGGGTGAATGCAAGAGGGTGGTGAAGAAGAAGATGTGGGAGGCCTGACCGCCTGAGGCACAGGAGGTGGTCCACTGCCAGATATCAACTACAGCAGCTGGGAGGAGATGCTGCGGCAGACAATGTCCTCTACACTGATTGAGGAGGTCCCTGGAGGATCGGACACTGGGGAAGAGAGGAGCCCACACACTACTGGTAAGTGCATCATCACATAACCACACACCACATCAACCAACAACAATCACATGCCAACACAGTCACACCCCAACATATGTCCATCATTTATCTGCACAATTGCATCAACACAACACCCTGAGGGTTCAAAAAAGGACACAATACATGCACAAATGGCAGGGTTCAACCAGGCCTACACCTGTCCAAGTCCCACTTCAACCGTCATGTTGCTGTGCTGATCACACACAATCCACACCAACAAGCTGTTAAACATCATCAATGTTGCTACACATTGTCACCCATGTACCCACAGGGAACTCAGCACATAACCCCTTGAGTTCTAGAGGGATCATCAATGCATCGCTCAACAATGCTTTGCAACCCCTCCGGCACCTAAAGGGTTAACCATAAAAAAAGAACACGAGTCAATAGGGTAACAATTACATGCTACACAGGGGACATTTACTAAGCACTGAAAAAGAGATGATGGAGAGAAATTAATACTTATATACTCTCACTTCGCCAATCCCCATGTTAGTCTATGGAGACTATTCAATAACATGATTCAAGTTGCTAAGGTCTCACTGCATAGACTCCATAGAAAACATTGACAATAGGGAAATGAGATCACTGAAGACGTCATCATCATTTTCTATCCATCAGGTCTTCATCACCACTCACTGAATCACAAAGAAGATGGATCAGGTCACACATCACAGTGCCACTGAGAATAACTGGGTGTATGTGCAACACACAGGCCTAAAATAATTACCTGGAATTAAAGGACAAACAAGTAGGTCTTTGGGTTGTGTATTCAATCATTTACTCTAACTTGAAATGACATCTCTCACATTTGATTCCCACATGGATCCGCAGGAGTGGTGATGCAATGGATGGATGGTACACCAGCCACTATTTGCAGGATACACATGGGAACCAAATATTAACTGTTGTAGTTTGTTCACCAACAGGCCGTGAATGATGGATATCTCAGATTGAGTATGGTTGGCTCACTCAGAAGGATGGATGGGCTTATCTAGAAAAACAACAGGTCTTAATAAAAGATATCCTTGACTACTGGCCTGATTGTTGGCCTTCAGGACTGAACTGGAACAGACCTCATGGACAGGATCCTGTCAAGTTCATCAATCTGTGATTGCCATGGTGGTATCCCATGCATCGCAACGCGATGCATAGGATACCGTCATGACAACCAGAAAGTCACATGTCAACTACTTCAAAATCTTGCATTGTACAGGATAGTAAAGGTTAATTTCACCTTGATGTAATATTGTAGGCATTCCAAAAAGATGTGGATCCATGTTAATCCTATCTCTCAAACCTTCATGGTTTGACAGATACCGTTTGGTAAAGTTAACTCTTCCTGTCTGTTTTAGTGAAGTCAGCGCGCAATGGAACAGCTGCAGATTCCAGTCATTTGACCAGACGGAAACTCTTCAGCAGAGCCAAAATTGCACTATTTAGAGATGCATATCTCTATTGGAATGGTCTAGAAAGTGTTCCTGGTTTGCAAGCACACTTTGTAGTCCTTTCCAACGAAGTATTTATTTCTTAATAGCACAATTTTGGCTCTGCTGAAGAGCCTCCATCTGGTCAAATGACTGGAATCTGCCCTGTCCCATAAAGGGCTGATTTCACTAAAACAGACAGGAAGAGTTAACTTTACCAAGCGATATCTGTCAAACCATGAATGTTTGAGAGATAGGATTTACATGGATCCACATCTTTTTGGAATGCCTACAATATTACATCAAGGTGAAATTAACCATTATTATCCCGTTACTCCTGTCATTGCTACGTTTACTAATCACACCATCTCATTTACCCTCACAGCTTACAGGCCTCAAGCACAGCAGGAGCCCATGTAGGAGGCTGAATCACTACCCAGTGAGGAGTACACAGAGGAGGGGACCAGCCGGTGGTCACCTTACCCACCATCAACACCTGCTGCACCACCTGATGCACCTGCTCCACCAGCTGCTCCACCTGCTCTAACACCTGCTGTACCACCTGATGCACCTGTTACGCCAGCTGCTCCACCTGCTCCAACACCTGCTGCACCTGCTACAACACCGGCTGCACCACCCCAATACAGTGCCTGGATGCAACAGGAAGACATGTGGATGCATCCCACTACCTCCATGAAGCAATGGCTTCTAGGGACAGTGGCCACCCCTCAATATGGGTCATATGCCCACCAGATGGACCTACCCTCCTGGATGGCTCTCCCGCATGGGCCCAGGTATGATCCTATGTGGGGGCCAAGCAGCTACCAGTGGCCAAGGTATGACCACTGGCCACTGGATTACCAACACCTGGGCTTGATTGGGGAGCCCCAGCACCCTCTACCGAGGGAACACTTCACCCTACCAACATCACAAGGCTCAGAAGGGATTCCCAGAGGAATGCTTCAAGAATTGAAGCAAGGATACATGTCCTGGAGGTAGAGCACACGGTGCTGACTACACAACTCTGTCAGTACCATACAGGGATGGTGGACATGATGGGTCAGCTGCTGGTGAAGTTCAGAGACCACAACCGCAGGGAGAACATGCACACAGAGAGGGAGTAGCAGTTGACAGAGGGGTCCGCTGCACCCACCTCTCCCTCCAATGTGACCCCTGAAGCTACACCAAGAGTGCAAAGGGTGACCAGACAGTCAGCCAGGGCATCAACTTCTGGCACCCAGTCGAATGATCCCCCCCAAAAAAGAAACAGCCCAACTTGTTATTTTCCCCCTGAATATAAAAAAATAGTGCTTTGGAATCCTGTCTGATATGCTTTGTGTTCTGTGATAGATTGGGTGTCAGAGATGTCTCCAATGCATTGCCAAGCGATGCAGTGAACACAACTTCTGCCGAGGTAACATGTTTGTGGGATGTTACAACATGGGTTTTCACACACAACGTTGTACAAATTCAACTGGCAATCCATCCCTGGAGCCATATAACATGACAGTGTTATATGGCCATGATGTTGGTTAAATCTGAACAACAAAAACCTACCCCTTAGTACAACAACTGGTGCAACACTGTGAACATTCGCCTGCATCAATTGTTGTGATTTAAGGGGATAAAAAAACAGCTATTTGACTTAGCAGAGGACTAACACACAGGATAGATATAACATGCAGTCAAATATCTGTGATTCTAACTCCTATTGTGAAACTAACTTACTGGAAAACCAAATGCTCACCCTAGGATTTCAATGTCTGTGCTACACATTGAAATCCTAGGGTGAGCATTGGTTTTCCAGTAAGTCAGTTTCACAATAAGACTTAGAATCACCGTCTAACTTACTGGATAACCCAATGATCAGCCTAAGATTTCAAAGTGTAGCACACACATTGGAACCTTAGGCTGAGCATTGGGTTATCTAGTACGTTATGTGGATGTTTTACTAAGGTTGTAACAGACTTCACCAGTGATATCACTTGTCCACTTAGTCTGTTTGTTTGTTGATGTAGCCCATGTACTGAGAGATGTCAAACTAATGCAATCTCAGTGTATTGATTACATTGATCAACATAGATACCGTTCACATGAGATCACTGTGGCAGTATGTCCCCTGTATCACCTCTTTATCACTCACAACACACATCAGTGTATCACTGCCATCATCTCTTTGCATGAATACATCACAAAGTCCACTACATGCCTTCCTATGTATTAGGGGTACTCTAGGCATGGGTATGGTTCCACATTGAGACATGTCTAATCCCACATTTAATTGAACAGACATATTATTGAATAGTGATGGTTGTCCTTTAATGTATCTTATATTCCATTAAAACATACATGTATTGGGGTGTGACCTGGAGCTTGGAGAGTATGGTCGCACATTGCTGAAGCTCCCGCTCTCTGGTTGCCTATTTAGCTAACTTTAGCACTTTACCCACTTTTTAGTTTGCTTTGGGCAACTGCCCCTTTCTTACTAGACTATAATGGCTGCGAGGTCTCAGAAAAATGCACGCCCATCGGATTTTTTTTTTTCAAAAGAGAGACTCTGGCTCCTCGGGGCCTTCGGGTGGGAGTGCAGGTTCAGATTCACCTACTCTTTGCACCAAACAGGAAGCGGATTCCCTGAGAGATCTCTTGCTCTCGGTCAAACAAGACCTATCGGCTGAGCTTCAATCGAGTGTCTCTTTACTGCAGATGGAGATTCACCAGATCTCGGGTCGTACATCGGCCCTGGAGACCCGCATTACTGAAATGTCGCAGTTGCACTCATCTTTAATTGATGATGTCCGTCGCTTACAAGACAGGAACCGAAGGCTCCATGATGCTTTGGAGGATTTGCAGAATCGCTCTCGGCGATCTAATATAAGGATAAGAGACATCCCGGAGTCTATCACTGACTTACCTGAGTTTCTGCTTAAATACTTTGGATTACTGCTACCAGATCTGCCTGCCTCTGCTTTGGCCTTGGATTGTGCGCATAGGGCCCTCCACCCGAAACCTGCTCCTACCGCCCCCCCACGCGATGTGGTGTTGTGTGCTTTACGTATTACTCTACCAAGGAAGCAATAATGACGCTGGCCAGGATGGGAGCAGTTTTCATGGAAGGTATCACCCCACATGTGTTTGCTGAGTTGGCCCCTACAACGCTCCAGAAGCAGCGTACATTGTGCCCTCTTACTTCGCTTTTGCGCACTCATGAGATTACTTACCGATGGGGCTTCCCCTTGCAGTTGGTGGCCTCCAGGAATGGGGTCCAGGCAGTGCTTCGTGATCCTTTCGAATGCAAGTCTTTCCTCCGCGGCTTGGGTCTAGAAATGTCACCTGACGTACAGGCTCTGTACAAAGATTTCCTGAATCTGGACAATGGTGTCCTGTTTGAACTGTACCTGTTTCCTGTGCTGTCCCCGAGGGTCATGGATGCTGTCCCCTCTTCCTTTGCTGTGGATGCTACAGAGGTTACTTCTGCCTTGGTCCTTGGACCACTGCTAGCTGTTGGAAGACATTGTTCTTTGTGGGCCTTGCTGGGACTGTTCCTGTCGTGTTCTGCTAATGGACTTCTCCATCATGTGGTCTGGTACACTTATAATGTCTGGTTTAACTTTGTTGCTCCCTTGGGGGTAACCAGATTTTCTTTCCTTGCTTTTCTGGGGTACTGTTCTCAGTAGCTCTCCCCCTCCTCTGGGCTCCCCCCCATGTTATGAGAGTGTATCCCTATTGCGCCCTAGTATTGCTTTGTCCCCTTCTCCTTTTTTCCTTTCTTTTTGTCCTACAGTAGGTCCCTTAGCGATAATTTCCCCCTTTTCCCCAGGTGGGATACCTTATTCGGGGTGGAGTGACTTCGGTTACTGACAGGTTCCCTGGAATTTACCCCTTTCTTTTCCTAACCCTACTTTTATTCCCCTCTGTGCTCTCTTCCTCTGGGTGGGTTTTCCCTTTCTCCATACCTCTGTTCAAGCTTCCTTGGCCTTTTCTGCTCACAGGCCTGGGTACTCCCCTGTAGATCTGCTTCTGACCTCGCTAGGGCAGTGCTGGAGCCTGGGGCTAAGAAGTGGGCCCGTTCGTCTAATACGGTGGGGTTTAAGTATTAGCACGTGAAGCTCTTATGCCGAGTTATTTTCTACCTGTATAGTTCTTTGTTACAGTTTAGGCATATCATTGACTTAGCTAATCTGAGTTGCTTGTATTTCTACTTTTAATGCTTAAGTGTGTTACTGTATTTTGCTGCTCTTCGTTTTCCTCCACAGGCTGGAGATACTGCTATGTGCTCTTTCTGCTATTGAGCTTTCTTTCTAGCCTGTGGGGGTAATACCTACTTGCCGGGCATATGTGTATGTTTCACCTCTGGGTGGCGCTGAGGGGATATCCAGTTAATCTGGGTGTCCCTCCGGTTCTGTGCATTGGCTATTCATTGTGTTGGATGGCCTGAATTTTGCTCCTCTTGTTCACAAATTCTCCTTCGGGGGATGGATACGCTCGTCCTGGGTGCCCATTAGATTACAATGCTTTAGCAATGTGTTGGGGTGTTTTATAGTGGGTTGGGGGGCTAAATTTGAGGATTCGGAGGTGCCCTTGGGATTTATTTCATTTTCTGTAGAGCTTCAGTTTGGCTGCTCTTGGAGCAATTGGGGTTTACTCCTACTGTTTTGTTAAGCCCTGGGGCATGCATGACGAGTGTGTTGTAGTGGGAGCCTAGCTGCTACTGTTGTTGTTAATTAGTTTTACCCCTGTGTTCTTACCGAACTTTCCTGCCTGTTTTGCTTTGCCCACTATTGCCCTTCTTTTCACTGATAGTGGGTATCTCATTCTCATCCCTGGGGGCGACTGGGGGCTTTTCTGTGTGCTCTCTTGGTCTCAGTCTTCCCCTTTGGCTCTCCTGTGGTCGATCACTTTGGCACTTTTGAGTGCCCCCTTTCCTTGTGATCTCCATCCTTTCCCTGCTCCTACTTTACCTTCCTTTCTACTTTTTTTTATCCCTCCCCCCTTCCTTTGTAAATCAGCGTACCCAT
This sequence comes from Rhinophrynus dorsalis, assembly GCA_037306005.1. Taxonomy (NCBI): domain Eukaryota; kingdom Metazoa; phylum Chordata; class Amphibia; order Anura; family Rhinophrynidae; genus Rhinophrynus; species Rhinophrynus dorsalis. The sequence goes on from CM074724.1 coordinate 374,871,332, forward strand.
GTTGGCCTCTGAGGGGTCCAGGGACCATGGGGGGGGTTGGTTTCCTCTCCTGGGTCCAGTTTCTCCTTGAGGGTCCTTGCCCATAATGTTAAGGGTCTTAATGCACCTCAAAAGCGCAAGATGGCACTTAGATATTACATTTCTCTTAAAGCTGACATTATTTTTCTACAGGAAACGCATTTCCGTTCTTCCTCTATACCTAAATATTGGAATAGGCGTTTTCAATTGCACTTCCACTCCTCTGGCCCATACAAATGCATTGGTGTCTCCATTCTGATCCGTAACTCAGTGAGTTTTCAGGTTTCTCGGTCGTTATCTTTTGTTGAGAGGTGACATCCAGGGGTCTCCTTGGTCCCTCTTGAATGTTTATGCTCCTACTGTACCAGACGGCCGCTTAATCTCTCATTTGTCCTCTCTCTTGGATCAGGTGCCCACCACCCCTTTAACCCCTTAGTGACAGCCGCGTTCGTAAGCGGCTGTCACCTTAACGCCCGCCGAACATTTTTTTTTTTTTTTTCCAAAGAAGTCCGGAGTCTCCGAGCGGTGTGCAGCCGCACGAAGACGTGGACTTCCGTGACTTACCAGGTACATCCTCTGTCACTAAGTGACAGTTTCTGTGGGACGTACCTGGTAAGTCATATGTCGTTAAGGGGTTAATAGTGGGGGCGATTTTAATGCTTTGATGGATCCGATCATGGATCGCTCAGCCGCCCCCCCCCCCCCCCCCCAGGTTGCCTTTTCCTTCGAAATCTAGGCATCTGACTTCTTTGGTTTCTACCTACAAACTATTCAATTGTTGGCGCCTCTTACACCCAGGAGTTCGAGACTACACTTTCTACTCTCACTCTCATGGGCATTACTCTAGACTTGATTATATCATTGCAAACCAACTTTTCACTGATGGACTCCGGTCCGCTGTGATTCATGATCTTACGTGGTCGGATCATGTTATTGTAGAATGCTCATTCATGGCTCCTTTTCGATCGTCAGGTTCTCCTTCTTGGAGATTTAATGATTCCCTACTGATTAATCCTGCTATTAAGTCGCATCTGGCACAGTCTTTGGACGAATACTTCTCCCTTAACAACTCCTCAGAAGTGTCTCTTGGAACCTTGTGGACCGCCCATAAAGCGGTCATGTGTGGCTGGCTTATCGCTACTGCTTCTCGGCCGAAATGTATTCGACAGGCCGAGCAGGATCGTCTTTCCATCTTGTTACATGCTGCTGAGATGGCTCACAAGCAGGATCCCACTCCATCCAATCTTCTTCGACTCACTAATTTACGTGGAGAACTGAATTTGCTACTCTCGAGAGATGTTCTCCGCTCTCTTCAGTGGACCAATCATCTTTTCTTCGAGAAATGTAATAAACCTGATGCAATGCAGCTAAATTGAGACAGCAGGTTAAGTAGTGTACCATACTGGCTATTTCGCTAAGTTAGGGTGCTTTGACATTTAAAACATCGCAAATTGCTTCGTCTTTTGCTTCCTTTTATGCCTCACTGTATGATGGCAATAAAGTGACCTCTTCCGAATCCCTAGAGTCCCGTCTGCAATCGTTTTTACGCAGCTGCAACTTGCCAACTTTATCTGCCGATGCCCTTTCTTCTCTGAACGCGAATATTACTGAGCTCGAGGTTGCGGAGGTGCTGAAGTCGTTTAAATCCTCAAAGGCTCTGGGCCCTGATGGTTTCACGGCATCTTATTATAAGGCTTTTGCGGCGCCCCTCCTTCCCCATCTCAATAACCTTTTTAATAGCTTCTTGGGTGGTTCTTCCTAAACAGGGTAAGGACCCCACGTCATGTGCGAACTATTGACCGATTTCTTTGATCAACGTGGATATCAAGCTGTTCTCTAAGGTTCTGGCTTTCCGGATGGCTAGCCTCTTGATTCGGCTGATTCATCCTGATCAGATGGGTTTCATTCTGGGCACGGAAGCTCCGGATAATATCCGGCGGGTCCTTAATTTATCTCAATTGTCTATAGACCGTTCCATCCCTATGATGTTGCTCTCTCTGGACACTGAGAAAGCCTTTGACCACGTTGACTGGGACTATATGTGGGCGGTATTGGCTGTTTTTGGTTTTACGGGCCCTATTCTTAAGGGCATTCGCGCTCTTTATTCACATCTGACAGCGGTGGTGGCTGTATCGGGCCACGTCTCCGACAGTTTCTCAATACGGAATGGTACTCGGCAGGGTGCCCTCTTTACCCTCTTTTGTTTGCTCTCTGTATTGAGCATCTGGCCTGTGCGATTCATCAATCCCCAGATGTACGGGGACTATGGGTGGGTTCCGAAGTCTACAAATTGAGTTTATACGCAGATAATATCCTTCTTACTGTTTCTTCCCCGTTGACTTCCTTGCCAAACCTTTATTCTTTGCTCTCCACTTTTTCTTCTTTTTCGGGCTTTCATATAAATCACTCTAAGTGCGAGGCCCTTAATGTCTCCTTGCCGAGACCCATGCAGAAGTTGCTGGAGCTCAACTTTGACTTTCGCTGGCACAACGATTCTCTTTCCTCCTTAGGACTCCAACTCACGACATCCTGGTCCTCTTTGTACAAGGCTAACTATGGGCCCCTTCTGCGGTCGCTTCACACGGATCTGACTCACTGGAGTTCTTACCGTATCTCTTGGTTTGGTAGGATATATACTGTCAAAATGACTTTGCTTCCCAAGCTTTTATATCTTTTCCGCTCCTTTCCTTTGCTTCCTGTGCGTGGTGATATTCTTGGGTTCCAGCGACATATTTTTCTCTTCATTTGGGATTCTAAGAAGCTGCGTCTTGCCACAAGACTACTTCATCAGCACCGATAAGTGGGTGAACTATCTGTCCCGCATTTATGGTCCAATTACAAGGCCACTCAATTGGCTCAAGCCACTCAGTTGCACCTTACCTTTAATGCTCCCCTATGGGTTGGTTTGGAGGTGGCGCTCTGTAGTGCTTTCTCAGCTCCTGATCTCCTGTGGTTGCCCCCCAAACTATTCAGTTTGTTTGCCGGTAGCTTGGCCCTTTCGCATATTTTGCCTCTGTGGTGGAGATGTCAACTGAAAGACCGCCTTCATAATTCCACTTCCAAACTTTGGGTACTTTATTGTAATAAAGATTTCCATCCTGGGATGATCTCAGCACACTTTCAATGGTGGCCTTACGAGAGTTTCTGATTTATATCTTGGAACGATTCTTCTATCCTGGGCTCACTTTAGAGAGAAGTATTTGGCTCCGTCTTCTGAATTTTTTTCGATTCCTTCAAGTCCGACACTTTGTTGCATCTTACTTTAGGTCCTCTCCACCCGGGTCCCACACTCTTTTTGAGCTTTTGTGTTCCACCTTACTACATCGGAAAGGCACTATTTCTAGTCTCTATTCTCACTTTTTGTCCACACTGTTCCCTCAACCACCTCCGTATCATGGTCTCTGGGAAGTGGATCTTGGGGAATCTTTGGATCCCGAGGAGTAGAATACTACGATGCTTAATGGTCGTAGCCTAACTCCGTGTACTTTAGTGAAAGAAAATGCTTATAAAGTTCTGGCACGTTGGTACTTTTGCCCGGCCAGATTGCACAGAGTTTTTCCTACCACTTCCCAATTGTGTTATAGGGGATGCGGTCTTGAGGGCACGTATCTCCACATGTGGTGGTCGTGCCCTGGAGTGGCGGCTCTGTGGTCCCATGTTTTTGCTCTTTTGAGTCGAGCCCTGGGGGTTTCATTACTTCTTGACCCTTGGACTGCTCTTCTCAACAGATCATATTGGCATCCACCACTACCTTCTGCTGCTAACAAATTGATTTTCCGAGTTTGTGCTATGACTAGGTGCCGTATTGCATATCATTGGAAAACTTTGCCGCCTAGTCATGCCCCCTTGGATGACCGGATCTGGCGCCTTTTAAAGATGGAGAAGATGACGGCCTATTTACATGCGTCATCTTCTTCATTTCTTCGGATTTGGTCCCTTTGGGTGGATTCGATGCTCCCTCCTGATTTTCATCATGAGTTTCTGCTTTGCTGATTCCCCCCACCCATCACCTCCCTTTTTTTTTTTTTCTTTTTCTCTCTTTTGATTTAAATATTTGTTCTACCTTATGTCACCTTTGTAAGTTGTCTGACTGTACCCCCCATCCCTTTTCCCTTTTTTTTGTATCCTATTAATCTGAAAAATCTAATAAAAACCTTGACTTACAAAAAAAAACCCATACATGTGTTTTTTGGGTATATTGACTATATGCATTGAACACCTGTATGAGCACACAAGACATATATTAACATTTTAAAAAGGATGATGAAGAAACACTAATGAACTGCTCATGGGTTGCTCACAAGGTTTTGTAACACTGTAGATGAGCATTCTTACTGTTCAGGTTTGATACCTGGATGCTAGGAAACACATAAATAAGGGTCTGCTGTGGATATGTGGATGTTCCAGTAGAGGTTTCTGTGAACATCAGGTTATACAATGCAACACCAACACAAGCACTTGAAATCATCATGAGGTGAGCTTCATGGAGGTGTTGTCAAGGCTTCAGTCCAGTCACATGAAAACTCCTCTGTTCCAGGATGGATCATGCTATGGATGCCTGTGGAACAAGACGACAGGATTTAGAACAGCACCCTCAAAGTAATCATCAAGCAACAGCTCCAACATCACTGACCCGTTACAGGGGAGTACACAACCCATTGCTTTGTAATGTGTTGTTTACTCATCTTTAACCCATTATGTGGAGAAATAAGAGGATATTAACCAGCCATAGGGATATGAGCCCATGACATACATCCCAACATCAACAAATATGTCCTGATAGCTCCATGAAACAGATAGATATGGGCTGCCACTTTCAGATTGCTGCACACACAGGTCAGCATGGTGTCCCTTGAGATCCGATCCACCTTTCATGACCTCTATGTTGTATTACACAATACCACTGTAAATCCATCTCTCTGCTGCTCTTTTCAGCTCTAGCGAACTACAGGTCCCATGTTCACTCCAATGTCCCCTTAACCCCTGATGTGACAGAGTGATATCCAGTGCATTGGTTTGGATAAGACTCTTTCGCTACAGGGGTACCATGGTTGCTATGGCTCTGATCATAGCAAAACACTTTAGTTGGTGTCTATGGAGCCCTGGGATATGCTGAGCATGGTTAAAGTGTTGTACCTTGGTTTCCAGGAGGGTATGCATGACATCCTTGAGGTAGCAGTATCAACATGGACAACAGGGTGACAGATGTTATCGGAATCCCCAGGCTCAATATGACTCGTCCATTGAATGGTTGATGTTGGTGGTCCATACTGCAGGGCTGTGTCACTGATTCTGTGGGGTAAAACAGAACATGTGTGCTGTGGTGAGTGTGTATGCATGGATTGTGTGCATGCATGTATTATACTCACAGCTGAAGTGTTCCCTGATCAATGTGTCTCTGATCCGTGTTCCTCTTAGGCCTTCTTCACCCTTGACAATGTCCAGAGGGTCATCAGGTATGGGTGGGGGCTGGACATCATCCACAAGTCTGGTGTCCACCACGATGTTGTGTAGTATAGCACATGCCATAATGATGTAGCAGACTTTGACTTGTGCATTCTGAAATGCCCCCCCCCCCCCGAGTGATCCGGACACATTAGCCGGGATTTTAGGAGCCCGAACGTTCACTCAGTGGCATTCCTTGTGCTGCTACGAGCCTGATTGTCTCGCTCCTGGGCATCAGTTTGGGGATTGGTGACTGGGGTGAGGAACAATGATTTGTAGCCATAGCCAGCATCACCTGTGGAAAGTGAGTGACATGGTGAGACAAAGAGCACATGATGTGTGAATTATGTTTTATGAGGTTGGCATACTAGCTGTGAGTGAAGAGCATGCTGAGTAGTGTTGTGTGTGCAAGTGTGGATATGGTGTGATTTAGTATTGTTAACTCACCCAGAAACCATCCCCCTGTATAGGTTCCATTTTCAAAGTCTCTCTGTACAGATGAGTTTCTGAGTATATATGAATCATGACAGCTCCCGGGATATTTCACACAGACATTCATGATCCTCAAGTTACAAAAGAGAATATTCTGAAGCACTACTACTCCAAGAATGAAGATCAGAGATATCAGTATAAAAATATTTTTATACAATATTTAAACTATAAATCCAGGATACAAAAATTGGAACAATCAGTGGCCCTCATTGATCCATTTACAGTTAACTCTGTGTGTGGGACAAAGTAGCAATCCGCTTAGTATTGAATGCATCATGCTACCTCTAAAAACGTAACTCAATCCACAGAAACTGTGTAAGTCCACACCTGCATTCGTTGGATGTGTTAGTATATCAGTGTAAACACAACATAAATCTCTAAGTACTGATGTCACGTGTCCCACAGTCCAGAGACCCCCAAAAGGACCAAATGTTAGCAGGTTACAAAGATGACCATGCTCCTTATTAGATATCACTTCAGTCTACAAAATATAATGCATTGCACTAATATCCTGCAATCATACACACAAAATATAGTGTATATATGGCACAGTGATAATGGTGGTAAATAGTAATATATTAAGTCCTGTTCCAACCTATCACAGATCTATATGAATCCTGAATTCATCCGTAGAAGGTGCAATATAAATGGTTGGTATTTAATCTTTTCAAGTCAATATGTTACATCAAATGGTTATATATGTAGACCAAACATATGAATATAATCAATGGTAGAAAGCGCCACTTATGGGTATCAATGACCTAAAAAAAAAATTATATATATATCAGCCACACAAAATGAACTCGTCACTATGGATGAATACGCAGAATATAATTATATAGGGCAAACACCACCGTGACTTATTACATATGGCCTAAAATTTAAAAATGTGATAATAAAAAATAGAAGGTGGAGGAGCTTATTCAGAATAGAATATCTTCTCTGCAGACGATTGATATCTATAAAAAAAGAATAGACTACTATTATGCATGGAATCTCTAATAGCAGTTTGTATATTATAGGAACAACTTTGCCTTTAATTGATCTTTATTTCTTTGCCTTTAATTGATCTTTAGCTTTCTTCCTAATGTGTAAAAATAACACTTTTCTTTAGATGTGTTTCAAATATTGTCCTATATAAAGTTTTTAAATCGGAACTTCTTTTCTTCTGTGATCCAATGATCTAATGACTCCATTATCAATTATTAATATAGGTAAACTGTACATTCAGAGTATACCTATAATGTTCCCTCTATTATGTGAAGGTGTGTGGTTGTACCTATATCTCAATCGTATCAATTAACTGTAAAACGATAGAGTGTATAATTAAAGATTTTGCCTTTGATCGAGGAGTCGGTCTCTATAGTGACCGTTGGTAATGGGATCAGTCACACTGAGAGCCGCTTATACAACCATTTTGATATTTCGATATCTAAAACATAAAGACTTACGTGGCTTACTTTTGCCTGTCTTTTTCTGATGTCTTTCATCCAGGTCCACAATGCCGGCTATCTTGCTCGGTGTTAGCCCCGACTTGGACTGTCTCCTCCAACTCACTTAGGGCATTTTGTGAGTGTGCATTTGTCTTGTATATTTAAATGTTTTTAATAAATTATACTATACTTAGATGCTCTAATTTGTTCTCTTCTCCTCCCTTTTGAGCTGTGATTTTGACATTGATTGCTACTAGTCTGCTGGCCTTTACAATTCCATTATATGTGAGCTGCACAAGGGATAAAAGATCTTACTAATTGGAGATTGGGTGACCGTGATTATTTGTACTTCACCTCAGCTTCATCTCATCATTTCATCATTGTTTCATCACATTATTTTCTTCCATTTTTATCTCATCGGTTCATCACTCTTTCATCATTCATTCATCATATTACAGATTGACATCTGTCTAGATTTACTTCATTGGATCATAAGATATTATCTAATTCAAAGTATTAACAGACTGAGGTTCTATTATTATAATAGGAGTATTATTTGATTTTTGCTGTGGTATTGGACAATCCTTTGATTACTTATTGAACATTTTTTACTAATATTCATTGACTTTTTTCTCATCATTTATCATCTGTATTGGTGTTTTTGGTCATCATTTATTCATTTAATTTCATTCCCTTTTCATCATTTTGTCATTGTTACATATCAATATCCTATATAATAATTTGCTAATGTATGTTTGTCAGAAGCTGTCATGCGCAGTACAGACGGCTGCGCATGCTGCAGTCATGCTCAGTAGAGTCTGTCCATGTCACGTCTGATAACAGAGCGGGGAGCTCCGAATTCAGACCTTCGGTGCGCAGAGAGGACTACGGTCTGAATTTGGAGTGCCCCGCTTCGTTATCAGCCATGGCACGGGCAGTCTCTACTGCGAATGAATGCACTGTGGCCGTTGCTGCCTGGCAATGTGGCCCGTGTACACAGGCTGTTCAACTAGTATCATAATATTTTGTGGGTTTTTTTCACTTTTAATAGAAGCACCATTAGATTTATTTTTTGCATTGGTTATGTATTCTGATCACTTTTATTTAGTGACTGGTTTATTGTCACTTATCATTTGTTTCGTGGTCTTGTCATTATTAGTGATGATCGAGCACCCCGATGCTCGGGTGTTCGGTTGCTCTGGCCGAGCGCCCCCGGAGGCTCGAGTGCTCGGCCGAGCACCCGAGCCCCATTGAAGTCAATGGGAGGACTCGAGCATTACACCAGGCACCCCCTGCTCTGATGAGGGGAGGGTGCCTGGTTCATAGGGAAAGGTCAGAAAATGATGGAAACACCACAGAAATGGTTCAGGGACAGCATAGGGAGGATGTCTGGATGCATCTTGGACTCCAACGTCGCTGCTGGGAACGATGTTTCGCCCATAGTACGCCATTTTTACAGACTGACCGTAAAACACACAAAAAGGAAGATAAAAACGATTTTAGGCGAAAAATTGTTACCAAACAGTATTTGCTGTATATTTACTTGAACTATCAGGATCACGTCCACTTCCCCGTCCCTTTTTACCCACCTTCTTCATATTAAACGGAATATATGCCGGTAATCTGCGGCTAGGCACACGAAACAGAATGTGACGCTAATCTGCGGCTAGGCACACTAAACAATATGTGACGCTAATCTGTGGCTAGGCACACTAAACAATATGTGACGTTAATCTGCGGCTAGGCACACTAAACAATATGTGACGCTAATCTGCGGCTAGGCACACAAAACAGAATGTGACGCTAATCTGCGGCTAGGCACACGAAACAGAATGTGACGCTAATCTGCGGCTAGGCACACTAAACTATATGTGACGTTAATCTGCGGCTAGGCACACTAAACAATATGTGACGCTAATCTGCGGCTAGGCACACGAAACAGAATGTGACGCTAATCTGCGGCTAGGCACACGAAACAGAATGTGACTCTAATCTGCGGCTAGGCACAGTGAACGGAATATGTGACGTTAATTTGTGAATTTGCACACTAAACAGAATGTGACAATAATCTATGGCTAGGCACACGTTTAAAATGGCCCTTTTTGTCGCTGCGTTGTAAAATCATTGGCCCTGTGCACCTAACAGAATATGTCAGCTTGTCACTGCACTGTGAAATATTTGTCCCTGTGCACCTAGTACAATGTCACCTTAGAACATGTCCCCCCCTACAAAAAAATGAAATTCTGCCACCCCCAAAAAAAATTAAATGCTGCCCCCACACACAACAGTCCTAAAAAGGACTTTTGGGTCTTGAAAGAGTTTCAACAATTTTATTCTCCCTACACTGACTTCCTGTGCATCTAGTATTATATGTCACCTTACTAATATCCCCCCCACAAAAAAAAAGGAAATTGTGCCACCCCAAACAAAATATAAATGCTGCCCCCACACACAACAGTCCTAAAAAGGACTTTTGGGTCTTGAAAGAGTTCCAACAATTTTATTCTCCCTACACTGACTTTCCCTGCCTGAGCGCATCTCTCCCTGGCTAAGAATGAGCCGAACTCGCGCGTCGGGTGCTATACAGCACCCGATCACGGGTTCTGGCCAGCCAATCAGTGTAATGCCAGCAGCCAACATGGCTGCAGGCATTACACTGATGTCAGAGCCTTCCCGCATGTTTATTGGCTGCGCAGCAGCCACGAAACGTGCGGGGAGGAGACCCGAACATGGCGGGCGAGCACATGCGGTACTCGTACGAGTACCGCCATGTGCCGAGCAGAGCGATGCTCGAGCCGAACCGAGCTTCGGCCGAGCATGCTCGCTCATCACTAGTCATTATCTTATTCACTTATTTTATTTCTCTTTTATATACACGGTACGTACACTTTGTTTTCATAAATATTACCCCTATGATTTCTTTACACTTATAGAGTGATGTACACTAAAACGGTGGTTGATGCTCAATATTTGACTAATGTGTAGCTCCACACTGAAATATCCCAAGCCGCAGATATTTTTCCAGGATGGCTGTACAAGCAGGTGGTTAGTGTGGTGGGCAAAGGGCTGAAAAGTGCATATGGCAAGAAAATCCACCTGACAACAGATATGTGGACAAGTGGGCAGAGCACAGACTATATGACTTTGACTGCTCACTGGGTGCCCTCCCCCCAGCACCAGCAGTGAACAACACTTGCTTACAGCATAAGGTGACAGCCAGTAATCGTGCTTCTGGTTCTGGAAGTGTGATTAAAAGGCATCAGGATAGCCCATAACATCTTCGTGCCACCTTGTGCATGCAGAGTTTTGAGAGACAGTCCTACAAACCTGTAGATGTTTTAAGTAAGCTAGAGCAGGTAATAGAGGAATGGCTTGTACCCTTGTAAAAGCTGGTTTTGTGTCTGCTGATAACTGCTCCAACATAATTGCTGCTTTGAGAATAGCTGGTATGGTGCATGTGCCCTGCTTTGCCCAGGTGCTAAATTTAGTTGTGACCAGATTCCTGGCAGAACCAAAACCCTCAAAGAGATGCTTACTAGTGTTGAGCGAGCATGCTCGGCCGATGCTCGGATCGGCTCGAGCATCGCTCTGCTCGGCACATGGCGGTACTCGTACGAGTACCGCATGTGCTCGCCCGCCATGTTCGGGTCTCCTCCCCGCACGTTTTGCGGCTGCTGCGCAGCCAATAAACGTGCAGGGAGGCTCTGACATCGGTGTAATGCCAGCAGCCATGTTGGCTGCTGGCATTACACTGATTGGCTGGCCAGAACCCGTGGTCGGGTGCTGTATAGCACCTGACCATCGAGTTCGGCTCAGTCTGAGCCAGGGAGAGCTGAGGATAGGAAGGGAAAGGCAGTGTAGGGAGGAAAAAAAAAAAATTGTGAAAACAAAGAACCAAAAGTCCTTTTTAGGACTACTGTGTGTGGGGGCAGCAGGTTATTTTGTGTGGGGGGAAAAAAACAAAAAAAAAAAAAAAAAATATTCTGTTTAGTGTGAAAAGTTGCAGATTAGAGCACATTCTGTTTAGTGTGCACAGTTGCAGATTAGAGCACATTCTGTTTAGTGTGCAAAGTTGCAGATTAGAGCACATTCTGTTTAGTGTGCAAAGTTGCAGATTAGAGCACATTCTGTTTAGTGTGCAAAGTTGCAGATTAGAGCACATTCTGTTAAGTCTTCAAACTAAAATATCAAAGTCACATATTCCATTCAGTGTGCGTCGCCGCAGTTTAGCAGCACATTCTGTGTACTGTGCAGAGTTGCAGAATAGGAAGAAATACTGTTAAGTCTTCAAACTAAAATATCAAAGTCACATATTCCATTCAGTGTGCTTCGCCGCAGTTTAGCAGCACATTCTGTGTACTGTGCAGAGTTGCAGAATAGGAAGAAATACTGTTAAGTTTTCAAACTCAAATATTAAAGTCACATATTCCATTCAGTGTGCTTCGCCGCAGTTTAGCAGCACATTCTGTGTACTGTGCAGAGTTGCAGAATAGGAAGAAATACTGTTAAGTTTTCAAACTCAAATATTAAAGTCACATATTCCATTCAGTGTGCTTCGCCGCAGTTTAGCAGCACATTCTGTGTACTGTGCAGAGTTGCAGAATAGGAAGAAATACTGTTAAGTTTTCAAACTCAAATATTAAAGTCACATATTCCATTCAGTGTGCTTCGCCGCAGTTTAGCAGCACATTCTGTGTACTCTGCAGAGTTGCAGAATAGTAAGAAATAGTGTTAAGTTTTCAAACTCAAATATCAAAGTCACATATTCCATTCAGTGTGTATCACCGCCGTTTAGCAGCCTATTCTGTGTACTCTGCACAGTTGCAGAATAGTAAGAAATACTGTTAAGTTTTCAAACTCAAATATTAAAGTCACATATTCCATTCAGTGTGTATCACCGCCGTTTAGCAGCCTATTCTGTGTACTCTGCACAGTTGCAGAATAATAAGAAATACTGTTAAGTTTTCAAACTCAAATATTAAAGTCACATATTCCATTCAGTGTGTATCACCGCCGTTTAGCAGCCTATTCTGTGTACTCTGCACAGTTGCAGAAGAGGAAGAAATACTGATAAGTTTTCAAACTCAAATATTAAAGTCACATATTCCATTCAGTGTGTTTCACCGCCGTTTAGCAGCCTATTCTGTGTACTCTGCACAGTTGCAGAATAATAAGAAATACTGTTAAGTTTTCAAACTCAAATATTAAAGTCACATATTCCATTCAGTGTGTTTCACCGCCGTTTAGCAGCCTATTCTGTGTACTCTGCACAGTTGCAGAATAATAAGAAATACTGTTAAGTTTTCAAACTCAAATATTAAAGTCACATATTCCATTCAGTGTGTTTCACCGCCGATTAGCAGCCTATTCTGTGTACTCTGCACAGTTGCAGAATAATAAGAAATACTGTTAAGTTTTCAAACTCAAATATTAAAGTCACATATTCCATTCAGTGTGTATCACCGCCGTTTAGCAGCCTATTCTGTGTACTCTGCACAGTTGCAGAATAATAAGAAATACTGTTAAGTTTTCAAACTCAAATATTAAAGTCACATATTCCATTCAGTGTGTATCACCGCCGTTTAGCAGCCTATTCTGTGTACTCTGAACAGTTGCAGAATAGTAAGAAATACTGTTAAGTTTTCAAACTCAAATATTAAAGTCACATATTCCATTCAGTGTGTTTCACCGCCGTTTAGCAGCCTATTCTGTGTACTCTGCACAGTTGCAGAATAGTAAGAAATACTGTTAAGTTTTCAAACTCAAATATTAAAGTCACATATTCCATTCAGTGTGTTTCACCGCCGTTTAGCAGCCTATTCTGTGTACTCTGCAGAGTTGCAGAATAGTAAGAAATAGTGTTAAGTTTTCAAACTCAAATATCAAAGTCACATATTCCATTCAGTGTGTATCACCGCCGTTTAGCAGCCTATTCTGTGTACTCTGAACAGTTGCAGAATAGTAAGAAATACTGTTAAGTTTTCAAACTCAAATATTAAAGTCACATATTCCATTCAGTGTGTTTCACCGCCGTTTAGCAGCCTATTCTGTGTACTCTGCACAGTTGCAGAATAATAAGAAATACTGTTAAGTTTTCAAACTCAAATATTAAAGTCACATATTCCATTCAGTGTGTTTCACCGCCGTTTAGCAGCCTATTCTGTGTACTCTGAACAGTTGCAGAATAGTAAGAAATAGTGTTAAGTTTTCAAACTCAAATATCAAAGTCACATATTCCATTCAGTGTGTATCACCGCCGTTTAGCAGCTTATTCTGTGTACTCTGAACAGTTGCAGAATAGTAAGAAATACTGTTAAGTTTTCAAACTCAAATATTAAAGTCACATATTCCATTCAGTGTGTATCACCGCCGTTTAGCAGCCTATTCTGTGTACTCTGCAGAGTTGCAGAATAGTAAGAAATACTGTTAAATTTTCAAACTCAAATATCAAAGTCACATATTCCATTCAGTGTGTATCACCGCCGTTTAGCAGCCTATTCTGTGTACTCTGAACAGTTGCAGAATAGTAAGAAATACTGTTAAGTTTTCAAACTCAAATATTAAAGTCACATATTCTGTGTAAGATGAAGAAGGCGGGTAAAAAGGGACGGGGAAGTGGACGTGATCCTGAAAGTTCAGGGCGCGGGTCAGGACGCGGAGAAACTGTGCCTGGTGCCAGAGCACAAGAAAGAAAGACATCCACCATACCTAGCTTCATGTCTAATTTTACAGGGCGTCGCAGGACATCACTCTCGAGGTCCGACCACTGCGAACAGGTGGTCGGTTGGATGACAGCTGATACTGCTTCCAGCCGGTTAAGCACCACCCTGTCTTCCACCAAGTCCACTCTCAGTAGCCAAGAGTCTGGTCAACATAATCCTCACTCTGATCATCCTTCCTCCCACCATACACGGTCTGGTCAAAGAAGTGATCCCACACTGGGATATAGTGAGGAGCTCGTCTCATCACCAATCCTTCATTTGACCCTCTCTCCAAGCACGCTTTCAGAGGAACATGACATCTTGTGCCCTGATTCACAACCTCTAGAGGCTACCCAATCACAAGAAGATGACAGATGTGAACAGCATTTAAGGTCAAAGGAAGTAGTGGATGATGATGATGATGATGAGACACAGTTGCCATTAAATCAACCACTATTTCCGTCTCAAGACCTTGTTGAGGAGAATGTTATACAGTTGTCAATGACTGAGTATGTGGTGGGATCAAGACTTGAGGAGGATGATCAGAGTGAGGAAGTGGAGGAGGACTTGGTGGACGATGAGGTGACTGACCCCACCTGGGAAGGTGTAGAGCCGAGCGATGTCAGCAGTCCTGAGGGTGAGCCATCTGCAGCACCGCAACAGGCTGGAAGAGGCAGTGGTGTGGCTAAAGAAAGAAGGCGGCCCGCACCAAACCGGCCCGCAAATGTTCCACGGAGCACCCCCTTGCGTTAATCTCCCTTGCCAAGGGGTAGGTGTTCCGCGGTATGGCGTTTTTTTAAGGAAAGTGCGGACGACAAAAGAATTGTAGTTTGCAACCTGTGCCACACAAGAATGAGCCGAGGCATGAACACTAGAAACCTCACCACCACCAGCATGATCCGACACATGGCATCCAAGCACCGTAGTAAGTGGGAGGAACGCCTGGATCGCCCATCTGTGTCTGCAGGCCACACCACTGCCTCCTCTTCCCCTGTTTTCGGTGCCGGCCAATCGCCTGTCGAAGGCGCAGGCCCGCATACCTCCCGCCCTGCACCTGTACCATCTGAAGCACCATCAGCGACCACATCCACTTCCCTGTCCCAGCACAGCGTCCAAATGTCGTTACCCCAGGCATTTGAGCACAAGAGAAAGTACCCAGCCACCCACCCACAGGCCATAGCACTAACCTCACACCTTTCCAAATTACTGGCCATCGAAATGCTGCCATTTAGGCTTGTGGACACTGAGTCCTTCCGCAGCCTGATGGCAGCAGCTGTCCCTCGGTACGCGGTCCCCAGCCGCCACTACTTTTCCCGGTGTGCCATCCCCGCATTACACCACCATGTGTCCCGTAACATCACCCGTGCCCTGACCAACGCAGTTACTGGGAAGGTCCACTTAACGACTGACACATGGACAAGTGCTTGTGGCCAGGGACGCTACATTTCCCTGACGGCACACTGGGTGAATGTCGTGGAGGCTGGGAGCGACTCGGACCCTGGGATGGCACGGGTGCTACCCACGCCGAGGATTGCGGGCCCTACCTCCATCAGGGTTTCCACCAGCACCTACGTTATTGGCTCCTCCTCCTCCGTTTCCACCTCCGAATTCTCTACACGCAGCGCCACTCCCCCATCAGCCAGTAGCTGGAAGCAGTGTAGCACTGCAGTGGGGAAGCGTCAACAGGCCGTGCTGAAGCTGATCTGCCTTGGGGACAAACAGCACACGGCCTCAGAGCTGTTGCAGGGGATTAGTCACCAGACCGAGCAGTGGCTCTCGCCACTCAACCTGCAACCAGGCATGGTTGTGTGTGATAATGGGCGTAACTTGGTGGCGGCTTTGGAGCTCGGCAAGCTCACACACGTACCATGCCTAGCGCATGTATTTAATTTAGTGGTGCAGCGATTTCTAAAACCTACCCCAATGTGCATGATCTCTTGACCAAGGTGCGCCGCGTGTGTGCACATTTCCGTAAGTCATCTACAGCTTCGGCCGGCCTGTTGAAGCTGCAGCAGCGCTTACAATTGCCAGCTCACCGGCTGCTGTGTGACGTGAGCACGCGCTGGAACTCCACCTTCCACATGTTGGCCCGGCTTTGTGAGCAGCAGAGGGCAGTAGTGGAGTACCAGCTGTTACACGGTCGTCGCCTCTCCGTTCAACTTCCTGTAATCAGAAGTGAGGAGTGGGAATGGATGTCAGACCTCTGCGAGGTTTTACGCAATTTTGAGGAATCGACACAGATGGTGAGCGGCGATAACGCTATTATCAGTGTAACCATCCCACTTCTGTGTCTACTGAAACGCTCGCTGCTCACAATTAAAACCGACGCTTTGCATGTGGAAGAGGTGGAAATGGGGGAGGAAGAGCTTACACAAGGTGATAGCCAGAGCACCCTCACTTCGTCTTCTCAGCGACAATTGGAGGAGGCGGAGGAGGAGGAGGAGGAGGAGGAGGAAGACACGGTTGCCTCCGCTACAGAGGGTAGCCATGGAACTTTAGTTCCATCTCTTCAGCGTGGGTGGGCAGAAGAGGAGGAAGAGGATGAGGAGATTGAGAGTCATCCTCCTGGTGAGGACAGCGAAATCTTGACTGTTGGTACTCTGGCACACATGGCTGACTTTATGTTAGGCTGCCTTTCCCGTGACCCACGCGTTATACGCATTTTAGACAACACGGATTACTGGGTGTTCACCCTTCTGGACCCCCGCTACAAAGAGAATTTCTCATCTCTCATTCCTCCGGTGGAGAGGACAAGCAAAATGGTGCAATACCAGAAGGTTCTTGTTGAAAAATTGCTCCAAAATTTTCCATCTGACAACGCTGGCGGCAGAGTACGTGCTACCTTGGCCAACCGAGAAGGGGAGAAAAGGGGAGCACACAGCAGTTCCGAGAAAGGCAGGGCAACACTCTCCAAGGCGTGGGACACCTTCATGACACCCCGCCAGCACCCTCACCCTGATGCGCAGCCTAGTGTCACAAGGAGGGAAAAGTTTTGGAAGATGGTGAAGGAGTACGTAGCAGACCGTGTCAGCGTCCTCAATGATCCCTCTGTGCCTTACAACTACTGGGTGTCCAAGCTGGACACGTGGTATGAACTGGCACTCTACGCCTTGGAGGTGCTGGCCTGCCCTGCCGCCAGCGTTCTGTCTGAGCGGGTATTTAGTGCTGCTGGTGGCATCATAACAGATAAGCGTATCCGCCTTTCCACCGACAATGCTGATAGGTTGACACTTATAAAAATGAACAAGGCCTGGATTTCCCCTGACTTCTCCACTCCACTGGAGGAAAGCCCCGGGGGAACATAAACTCACTTTATATATGTTATTTACAATGATGGGAATACTCTGTATTCCCATTCACCCCTTCCACCCAAAAAACAGGTATATGGTTGACTCTTAATCTTCTCATCCTCCTCCTCCTCTTCCATATGCCCTGTGCTATAATTTTTATATAGGGCCAGCTCACCAGCGGGCCCTGTGATATAATTTTTATATAGGGCCAGCTCACCAGCGGGCCCTGTTTGACAATTTTTATATAGGTCAGCTCACCAGCGGGCCTTCTCATATAATGTTTTATTGGGTCAGCTCTCTAGCGGGCCCTCTCATATAATGTTTGATAGCGTCAGCTCACTAGCGGGCCTTCGCATATAATGTTTAGGATGGTCAGCTCTGCAGCAGACCCTCACCCATAATGTTTTAGATGGTCAGCTCAGCGCACGTTTCCCTCTTAATCATGGCCTCAGTTCTGAAAATCAAGGAAATTTTTGGGAGAATTTGCCTCTGCGCACGTTTCCCTCTTAATCATGGCCTCAGTTCTGAAAATCAAGGAAATTTTTGGGAGAATTTGCCTCTGCGCACGTTTCCCTCTTAATCAAGGCCTCACTTCAGAAAATCAAGGAAATTTTTGGGAGAATTTGCAGATGATATACAAGTAAATATACAGCAAATATTGTTTGGTAACAATTTTTCGCCTAAAGTCGTTTTTATTTTCCTTTTTCTGTGTTTTATGGTCAGTCTGTAAAAATGGCGTACTACGGGCGAAAGATCGTTCCCAGCAGCGATGTTGGAGTCCAAGATGCATCCAGACATCCTCCCTATGCTGTCCCTGAACCATTTCTGTGGTGTTTCCATCCTTTTCTGCCCTTTTCCTATGGACCAGGCACCCTCCCCTCATCAGAGCAGGGGGTGCCTGGTGTAATGCTCGAGTCCTCCCATTGACTTCAATGGGGCTCGGGTGCTCGGCCGAGCACTCGAGCCTCAGGGGGTGCTCGGTCAGAGCACCCGAACACCCGAGCATTGGGGTGCTCGCTCATCACTAATGCTTACTATTGCCTGCAATATCTCTGCCCATTTTAGTAGCTCCTACAGTGCGTGCAACACTCTTTATACTATACAAGAGCGTAACAACCTGCCCCATCACCAGCTGAAAATGGAGGTCCCTACCAGATGGAATTCCACCATGTACATGCTAGAGCATTTGTACGAGCAGAATAAAACCATTAGCGAGTACACCATGCAAAACTGGAAGGCTTTGGAGGGAGCCTCTTCGTCACCTGGCCAATGACAACTAATGTGAGATGTATGTGAGGTACTGAAACCGTTTGAGGAGGCAACCATGCTGGGGAGTCGCATTGGGGCAGGAATTAGTGAAATTCTACCACTGATATTTTTATTGCAGAAAAAAATGAGGAGCATGGCTGAGAATTCTTACCAGAATGAGAACACAGACATGCACAAGGTGGTAAAGGACGTTAGCGTGCTTTGAACAAGATCCTTGCATAGTGTCCATTAAAAGCAATGAGGAATACATTCTTGCCACTTTGCTGGACCCCCACTTCAAACACAACATTTCTGAATTTCTGCCAAAGGGCCATCAGCAGTTTGTCACAACAAGTAGTCATGACGATCAGCAGCAGCTCTCTGAAATCAGATTCTGTCAAGGAATATCGAGACATGCTTATTGATCGAGTGGAGGGTTGCATTGTGGAGGGTGAGAGGGAGAAAATGAGGACACAACAAACATCTAGACAATATTTTGAGCTGGTGGTAGTAGAGGCAGCATGTGTGTGCAGTCTTTGACTCTTGCCATTTCCTACAGCAAAGCCAGAGTCATCATACTCCTCTGCAGCAGGAGCCATAGGTGTTATTTGGACTGAAATAACTGTTGGCACTGTCAGTAGCATACTTATTAACTTCACTACTTCTGTTTTCTGTACTGGAGCCCTGGGAACTTTTTAAAGTGTTTCTGCTGCTGCTAGTTGTGGCACCTGTGGCCTGCTTATAGTGTGTCTCCCAGTCAGACCCGTGATTCTGCTTCAGGTGGGATCTCAAAAAGGAGGTGCCTAGGTGTGAGCCTGCTTTCCCTCTGCTCACATGCGTTTTGCACAAACAACATATAGCAACATGCTTAGCTTGAAGATCCTGAGTGAAGTATCTCCATACTTTAGACTTCATGGAATGAGGGGTTCCTTAGTTGGTGCTGCTGCTACTCCAACTACTGGATTAGATGTTGATGTAATTCTACTGCCACTAATACTAGGTGTCAAAAGTGCAGAACTTACAGAAGCAGCAGAGGCACTCGTCATATCAAACATTGTGTATGTTAATATACTGTGTTGCTGGGTACTCAAAACAGGTGTGTGTGGCTGAGTGGGATTTAGACTTTGAAGAGGCGATGATGCTGATGATGACTGTGTCATTTTTGACATCTGTGCCTGTCCAGGGTCAGACTTCCCAATGGATTTCTCAAACAATTTATAGACAGGCACAGTGCTCCTTAAAAGTGGTGGAAGATTCAGTGTTTGACTTCCTGATAACCTTATAGCCATGCCATCATCCTCACTCTCAACTTCATCTGTATCTGAACAAGAGAAGGTTGCTGGAGGGATATATTCTTGATCTTCATCATCAGCAGTCATCATTAGGTCCTCCACAGCAGCATCAGCATCACCTTAAATGTATTATATTATATGTACTAACCTTTTAGAGGTCTCAAACAATATATTTTTACTTTTACTGTATCAAAGTTCCCTACTACTTTGAGGATGGGTGTTTTGGTGCTTGTTTGTCTCACTATCTGATGCAGCAGGCAGTTCGGCTGCTACACCTTCCTCTATTATGCTATTGCCATCATCAACACTAGAATGGGACTTGTTGTCATCTTCAGTGTTCTTCTTCTATGGTTCTTTATTTCTACTGGCACTGGTGGTGCCGGAACTAGATTTGCTGGGACCTTGACAAACTGTATCCTCCCTTGGAGTAGAGGGATCATCATCATTGATTGCACATACTGCAGCAACCATTGCTGCAGTCAGGTTTTGAACTGCTACTTTACTCTGACGTTCCTGCACTGCTCCACCTCTCCCCTTCCCCTTGTGCGTTTGCTGGACATTATTCAACTACACTGTGTTTTTTAATCTACAGTACACAACACAACTGATGGAGCTGTATGATGCCTTGCCTAAGCCCAGTCAACTGTCTGTCACTGTTTCCTAATATATTTAGTTCTTTATTCTTTTTTATTTATTTATTTTTAAGTTGCCCACCCTGTTGTCTTATCACAGCCTGAAAATCAAAATCAACAACTTTTTTCCCAAGACTTCCCCACCCAGCACAGAGACAATAACAGCAAGATCAGCAAGCAAATAGGTCCCTAGCTGGATGTGTCTTGCCAGTCAGTCACATGGAATTTTCCTTCCTCCTTCTCCCCAGAATGCCTCACTGACTCTCCAAATAAACAGAACAAATGTTTTACCTAAAAGATTCCGTAAACTAAACTTCAATTCCCCCTCTCTCCTCCAGCTCAAACAAGGTGCTGCTCTCTCCTCTCACAAACACAAAATGGCTGCTATGAGAGCCTGACACCCTTTTATATGGCTGTAGAAAACTTTCATGTGGTGGAGAAAATTTTTTCTTCTCATTGATTTCAATGGGCGAAAAAGGCGGGAAAAGCGGAAAAACTGCACTTTTCTCAGGAAATTATTCGCCAAACAGAAAGTGACATTATTCGCCGATTTCAGTTTGAGGCGATAATGTTCACCCATCCCTATTCATATGCTAAGAAAGCTTTTCAGTGACATTTCATATACTAAGGAAAGCTGTGCTGCACTAATATACTTTCACTTTTCCAAGAAATAAAACTGTGAATAATTCCTAAACTGTACATCTGCTGGACTTTTGGCCAACATGACACATAAGCAGTTTTGAAAGACATTTTCAAATATGTAAAAGAAAATTAAGTTGACAGTATGCTACACATGCCTAAAATTCTACCCTTAACACTGCTTATGCCAAGGGGATGTAAGTGGGGCAGTGTATGGGCATCTTACACATTCCTTTCCTCTACAAATTGCATGTAATGTACTAAGAAGGCATAGAGAAAATTGGAATAACGTTACACAATTTTTCTACTCATGCAATCGGGAAGATGTAAGGGGCTTGGTGGCATTAAATTCTTAATGATAGAATGTGTGCACCGATATATACTAAAAGCCATCATACATCCTACAGCTACCCAGCATGCAGCCACTAGCGTTGGAGGCTAACATCAGTGGAACAGCTGTTGTATTTTTGTACATTCACCCTAATATTGAGACTAAAGTGAGACAGACAAATGAAGCTGACATTGTGTGGTGTTTGTGTATAACAGTGTGTATGTCACACACACCAGGCAAGGCCAACAATATCTTAGTTAATAATAAACACAATAAAACACTCTGGTATGCATAAGTCTGAAATTTAATTTGTTAAGCACACAACAGAGAACAAGAAAATGTGACACAAAAGATTTAATAGGAGAAAAAAACAAAACACACTTTTCCTGAATCATTCTTCAATCATTATTCAGGGGTAGATTAAATTATGTCTACATACTGAAATGCAACTTCCGTTACCTTCAGTCAGCCAATGGCCATCTATCCATAGTGAAACTGTGGTCTCAAAAAGGCTGGAATGTGGGAAGCCACAGGTTGGCCATCCTGCTTTAACTATAATGTTGCCAACATTGCAAGAACTGCTGCATTTTATGCTATAAGTAAAGGCACCATTGCACTCCCTATCTGACAGCGAGGCTATTGTACTAAACAGAATTAGAGCAATTCTGGAGGAAATCAACTGCACCACAGGGGACAAATACAATTTCCCCAAATTCCCATCAATTTAAATGGCGTTTTTACCCCCTTGACTGCTAGATGCATTGGAGACCTCCCTAACTTTAAAGGTTAATAATATCCAAATTAAATGTAAAAAATATATATTTGTTCCCTATAGTGCAGTTGGATTGCTCCAGAATTGATCCATTCTTAGTGCATTAGCCATTAGCATGAGTTACACTAATTGATCTTCACAACTTTTAAGTTGGAATTAGATAATTAAACCTCCCTTTCCTTGCGTGCCATAAAAAATGCAATAGAATCATAATCTACTTCATCTGATCCCTTTTTACTGGGAACCATATCTGCCTTCTCAATACCAAATCCTGCATTAATCAGAGCCTCTTTTACAAACATTTCATCAAAGTTCAGAATAAACATCTTGTGTTTACCATGTGAAAGATATGTCATATTTATTGCAACAAACAGTAACATATAACCCCCAATCTTCAGTGCTGATGAAAGATTTTTCACAGCATTTTGGAAATCCTTCTTGGTTTTACATATCATATTTAAGATCCAGACACAGAGCACGCAATCCACTGGTGGAACAAGAGGATCCAGACGACTTCCACAGACATCCCATTTCATAACCTGCTTAACGACCCTTCTTACTTTGTCTTGTTCCTCCTGCCACCCCTCTCTGAAATGAAATGAAGCACAGTAAAAATTGTCTTCAAAAATATGTAGGATTAACAATTTAATGTTAATGTAAATATTATACACCATGTCATAATATATGTAAAAAAAGGCCTGCTCAGATTGCAAAAATAATCATCACAGGTTGATAATGAATTAATTCATTTGTGATACACATTATTCCTGTACAAAGACCCCCTTAACCTGCTTTAATCACTCACAACTACAGTAGAAGGATGAATCTTCAAACTCTGGATCCAGAATAACACCAGAGGCTCATTGGAAGGGAATGAAATATATTTAGAAAACAAAAAATAAAACAGGCCTAACATACACACACACACACTGAGGGACATTCATTCAATTCAAGGAGTGATCTATGAGCTGATACAGCAATGGTGGAGTTAATCTAAGGTCAAACTAGGACAAAGGGGTGAATGGGGTAATAGTGTTTTGTTTTTCTTGCTACTCAACATCTCTGTTGCTGGTTAGGTTGTATTACACTCCTGTGCATTTCATTTCATGAACTTTTCCAAGGGTGTTTTTAAAACAGGATGATTATGAGTAAGAGGATACTTATGAAACTGGGTCTCTGTTGGGTCAGAGAGGTGCTAGAAGTGTTCCTGTCCTCCCTTAGACCCCTGCCTGATCAAGAAGTAAGGAAGCAGGTATACATCTCCCTGCTTCCCTTGTATCACCTCTTGAGGAGGCTAGTTGTAAAAGTGACATTAAAAGTTCCACCGCCAGCTGTACTACTAATAAACCCTTTAAGAACATTGAAGACAACAATGAGTCACATTCTAGTGTTGATGACCTAGCCGAGGAAGCTGTAACCACAACCTGTCCAGCTCCTCCTGTTCATAGGTGGACCTAGCACTGATTGCTAAGGACCCACACCTTGTTGCAGGCTACTTAAACCCTGGGCCTTCCCACTCTCCTTGCCCTTGGATGGTCATTACTCAGCATCTAGTTTCCGTGATCTTGATCCTGTCTGTTTCTTGTTGTGACCCGGTCTGCTTCTCGTTGTTCCTGATAATATCTGGCTTCCTGACTTCTTCTACTCTCTAGTCATGCATTTTCCTGCGCATTAACTCTGGCTCTCCTCAACAACCTTCCACTGTTCTACTGTGATCTGACTACTGTGTACCAACTCTGGCTCTGCTCCTTGACCCTACACTTCTCCTCCTCCAATTATCTGTTGTTACAGCTTACCTTAGTTTAAGCGTCATCTACAGGTGCGAGGCTTCAAGCATGCAGCAGGCCTCTGTTTTATGTGTTTGCTTCCTATAGTCTCCTACTACCAACTTCCTCCTACTTACTTCCTCCCTCTGAGCTACTCCTCCTACCTACTTCCTGTGGAGAAGTTTAAAAGGTAGACTGAGTCCTGACTCAGTTACCCTTGCGTTGTTGTGCTTAGCATTTCTCTTACCTTGGGCTCTGTGTATGACCTGGCTAGTCTTCCATTCAACCTAGTGCTGACCTGTGGCTCTGTCTGACTATTCTTTTGCTTATCCCTATAGTGGACACCCAACCTGGTGCAGACCTGTGGCTCTGGCTGACTACCTGAACTGTGTATGACCCGGCTTGTCTGACTACCCCCTTTGGTGCTGACTTGTGGCTCTGTCTGACTACTCTTATGTTTGTTCCCCCTGCCTAGCAGACACCCAATCTAGTGTGGACCTGGGGCTCTGGTAGACCAGCTCTGATACTGACTGCAGGCTTGAGTCAGTTATCTACTCCCTTTCTGACCGCAGGCTGAGTCAGAGTTCTCTCCTTTCTGACGGCAGGCGTGCTTCAGTACATCTCCTACTTTGGCTCAAGATCCTGTGTTCCTGTTCCTGACCCAATTCCTGCTCCTGTTCTGTTCCTGGTTCCAGTAGAGACTACCAGTGGCTGAGGCCTAGCCTCTAGCATTGTGGTCAAGATTGGCAGCCTATTATTTCTGATAACTATGCTCACTGGCTTGTAACCCTCTGCTTGTTTCTTTGTATATATTTGCCTTCTTAATATTGTATATATTTGCCTACCATTACTATTAATAAATTGAATTTAACTATACCGTACTGACTCCTGAACTTCTCTGGGAACAGTGACATCTGTGTACTGACTCCGGCTCTGGCCTAAGACCTTCCACTTGTCTCCAGTATTCGGCCATCTGTACATCGACCTCTGGCTTGCCTAATGACTATCTGCACCTCTGCGCCCCTTCGACCCTAAGGTATCAACTAACTGCATACCTCTACCTGTTCGACTATCTGTTTACTGACTCATGACTTGTTGTACAACTACCAATTCTCTTCTGTGTACGACCAACAGACTTTCAACCCTAGGCTTGTGGTTCAACTTCCGAACAATGTATTAGGGTTCCTACCCTGCATCGGTGCTAGTGTGTCTATGCCTTCCAACATCCTCTGCACACTAGCTAAACCTGACCCAGGCTTAGAGACTGTAATAGCTGTAGCAATTAAACCAACTGATTTGCCTATCTCAGAGTAAAAACAATTGTCCTCAAAGCAGGGGTGAATGTTATGAAAATTTTCCTAAGGGGAAAAATAAAAAGAAATTGTTTGAGACTTCGAAAGTGTAGAGGTATATGAAAGCAGTGGATAGTAAGTGCCGATGACGTAATTATTGATGTTGATGTTGATCTAGAATATATTCCTCCAGCATCTTCTCCTTCTTGTGATAGAGATGAAGCTGAGTGTGAAACCAATAGCGATGGCCTGACAATTAATATAAAGGAAAAGGCTCAGTGTTCCACCACTGAAAAGGACAGCTATGCCTGGTTATAAACTGGGTAACGCGTCATTATAAATGATATGATAGATCAGCCCCAAAGTCTGGCTATGCACAATTAAAGATGCTAAAAACACACAATCATCCTGTCAGTCAGATCGACACTGCTTCCAAATCTAGTCCCCATCCAGTCACAGCAGGCCAACTGACACCTATTCCTAGTACAATTGAAACAAATATTGCCTATAGTAGAGGAACCCCTCAGTTGATGAATTCTACACTATAGAGGTACTTTGCCCATGATCCACCAACTGAACATGTTGCTAACTGTTGACTTTAAAAACATGTAAGCTAAGGAAAGCAGAATCCCATCTAATCATATTATCAAGTGCCCACCTGAATCACAATCACAGGCCTGATTGGGAGACAAGCCAGCAGCATATCAGTCATGCAACATCTACCAGCAATAGAAGCACTCCTAAAACTTCATAGGGCTCAAGAGTATATAAGAGTAGTGTTGCAGATGTGTCAGAGAGTGAACCAACATGTCTTCATTTACAATAACACCCATGGCTCCGGATGCTGCTCTTCAAATTCATAACACCGAACATTATAACTCTGAGCTTATATGAGGAGATGGCAAGAGTCTTAGAGTGCCCACACAGGCAAAACACAAGCAAAAATGTATTGGCAGTTGCAAAATGAAAAGAAATTATGTATTGTCTATAGGCAGGTGGTTTCACAAAAAAACAAAAATGTCCTGCTATTTTCACAAAAATTCCTGTGGAAAATGTATCTGGATTTTCTCCCATCTCTATTGCCCACTGATGGGAGGGAAACCAAATGAGCAGTGAAAGTCATATTGTCTGTTCTCTGCCCACTTGTCCACATATCTGTTGTCAGGTGTTTTTTCTTTAGACATGAGGTTTTCAGCTTTTTGCCCACCACAATAACCAAATGATTGTACAATTCTGGCACAGCCATCCTTGACAATTAACTGCAGCTTTGGATATGCCAGAGGGTGCAACATATGACATCAGTTTTTTAAATTTTGGGTTGGAAATACATGGCAGAAGCACTGTGTAACTTTACTTTTACCACATAGCTTTAGAAGGTGGTAGGGGTGGTGGTGGCATGTGTGGTCAGCCTGTAAGCCTTGTCATCTACTATAACAGACACTGAGTTACACTTCTCTGCAGAAGGAGTCATAGGTGTTATTTCAAATTAACTAAATCTATCACACTGGCAGACACATTAACACCAATTCTATAATGTGCACCAGAGTAACAGGAAGTTTTAGGAGAACTTCGGCTGCTGCTAGTTGTGGCATCTCTGACATTTTGAAGGTGTATCTCCCAAACAGACCTGTGGTTGTGCTTCAGGTGGGATCTCACTGAAGTAGTGCAAGGAGTAAGCCTGCTTTCCTTCTGCTTACGTCCTTCTTACACAGCAACATGTTTTGTTTTTTGGATCATCAATGAATTATTTCCATACTCTACATTACATAGACTGATGGGTTTCTGAGGGGATACTACTACTACTACTACTGCTGGAGTTAGATGTGTGTAAGTGTGTGGGGGTTTGACTTAAAGTGGAGATAATGCTAATGATGAATAACAGGATGATTGTGAATTTGTAGGCATCTTTACTTGGCCAGAGTCAGACATTCCAATTGATCTTTCAAATAATTTATAAACAGGCACAGGGGTCCTTTTCAGCAGTGGAAAACTGAGTCTGACTTTCAACTAATATTCTAGTCATGCCATCATCTCTCTCACTCTCAACTTCATCTTTATCTAAAGAAGGAGGATGCTGGAGGGATATTTTCCTCAAAATCATCACTAATTAGGCCATCTTCAGCATCTACCATTGCCTCTTCCCCCTATGTTCTTCTAGTTTTTATGAAGTGTCAAACAACTTATTTTTTATTTTTTCCCTTACAGGGATTTTCAGCACATTCTCTGCTAATTTTAGAACAGGTGATTTTACTCTCACTGTCAGGCACAGCAGTTTGCTGAACTGATTCACCTTCCTCCATTATGCCATCAACACTAAAATTAAACTTGCTGTGATCTCCAATGGCTTTATGGTTTATTAATATTACTAGTAGTGATGGTACGCTTTATATGACTTTGACAAACAGCCTCCAGACTGGCAGAGAAGGATCAACATCATTTATTGTCAGGGTCAGATTTAACTCCCAGGTGCCCCTAGGCAAGGCAATCTGGTCTCCTTTAGCTCCACCCATTGCACATAAGGCCCTGCCCCCAGTCCAATCCACTGTTTCCTGGTACAGAAAATGCCATTGGTCTATTATAAGCAAAATTAAACTTTAACCCCCTTGGATGCTAGAGAAATCACCAATGCATTCTAGATCTCTCTAGTATCCAGGGGATAAAATAATAGCCTGCAAATGGGGTACATAAACTTGCCCAGGTACACTAAGATTACTTTGTCCACACTCACAATTCAGAATGTAGGCGGTGACCAGAACAGTTGTAAGGGTGCCATGGCAGTTGGCTACTCTGCCTATGAAATAATATGGCCCTGTTTATTGCACATGCTGCAGTAACCATGGCTACAGTCAGTTTTTGAACTACCACTTTAACATATCCCTGCACTGATACTATTCCTTTCACCCTACCGCTGCCCCTAGTATCTTTCTTTACATTAATTAACAGTGACATGCACAACAGAATTGATTGTGTTTGTGATGCCTTTGTCACGATTCTCTGGGTTTTCCCATCTCTATCAGGTATTCTGGTTCTCCTACCTGTCTCTTGTTATCCTCACCTTGTTCTAGTGACACCGTTGTTTGGGCCTATATCAAGCACTGACACCCTTGTGTCAATGCACGATTAAAGCGTTCTGAGCATCAAGTTTTGAAGTGATTGTTCCTAGTGTTTCCAGTGTTTGACCCGGCTTTCCTCCACTACATCTCTTGTCTCCTGATTCTGCTATGACTCCTGTGTTGGTTTTGATCTTGGCATGTTATTTGTCTGCAAATGAATATGGATGATTTTAATGGTGCCAATAAATGAAAGATTTTAATTATAAAAGAGTGGTTGTTGTGATGAGGTGGTTCCGTGAGCGGACAGGAATTAAAGGTTCATAGAAATACGCCTATAGGCGTATTTCTATGAGCCTTTATTTCCTGTCTGCAAATGAATATGGATGATTTTAATGGTGCCAATAAATGAAAGATTTTAATTATAAAAGAGTGGTTGTTGTGCTGAGGTGGTTCTGTGAGCGCTCCCGAACAGTGGTCCTCTAGTCTGTGGAAGTCGTTTGCTGCGATTGACGGGGGCAGCACCGGACCCACCGGACCCGAAATCAGGGGGGTGAGTACCATTACTATTATGATGTTTTAAGCTAATGGGTTCCAGGATATGCAGAGTAGCAACCGTTTTTTTCTATGGTATAAATGTACCTGTGTGCTGCCAAACTGCACTGCGTCACAGGTATTAAGAATGTTATTGTATTAAATGTATGAATGCACTCTGTATTGAAAAGCATTACTGTACAAAGAAATGTTGTATTGTATTTTCCATGTAAAAATAAAGATTATTAAAAAAAAAAAAAAAGCTGTCTATGAGTGGTTCACTGACTTTGCATCTCTTCCTGAGTTGTGTCTTAAAGCTGTTGATCAGCAAACATATACTCTAAGGAATCCATGTATAAAGTGGAATATGAGGCAAAAAGGTGATTCCATTTTGAACTAATTTGCATATGCCTACTCAGAATCCCTTGCAGTAGTAACAACACTGCAAATGTGAAATTTCTGTGGGAAAAGCAAGTCTTAAAGCTTGACTGGTGTATACAGATTCTGTTTAACATTTTATCTACCACCCACCAAATTCAGGTGGAATGGGTTTTCATTCACTTTATTTCCCCACCATAACTTTTTCAGTTTGTGCTCCAAAAGTCCACTCAGCCTCAATAAGCAAGCTAGTAACCAACCTCATGTTGATGAGTTGCATTAACAATGAAACAGCTGTACATGAGTGGTTCACTGGCTTTGCATCTCTTCCTGAGTTGTGTCTTAAAGCTGTTGATCAGCAAACATATACTCTAAGGAATCCATGTATAAAGTGGAATATGAGGCAAAAAGGTGATTCCTTGTTAAACTTATTTGCATATGCCTACACAGAATCCCTTGCAGTAGTAACAACACTGCAAATGTGAGATTTCTGTGGGAAAATCAAGTCTTATGGCTTGACTGGTGTATACAGATTTCTGTTTAACATTGTATCTACCTCCCAATATATATATATATTATAGAAAGAATGTTGGGATATTTAGGGTCAACCTACTTTGCTCCCTTCTCACACCCACAGACTCCTCCAGCACAGAGATAATAACAGCCTGATTCAGAAGGAGCTTGGATCACAGCTGTGTGCCTTGCCAGTCAGCCACACTGAATTTTGGGGTATTTGGGGTCAACCTCCTTTCTCCCTTCTTCTCCCCCAGAGTGCTCCCAGTCTCCCCTAATACAGAGAACAAATGTCCGACCTAAAAATTCTGTAAACTGAGTTTCAATTCCCCTTTATTTGCCTATCTCCTCTATCTCCTCAAAAACATGCTGCTCTCTCCTCTCACAAACACAGAGTGGCTGCTGTGAGAGCCTGACACCATTGTATATGGCTGTAACAAAGTAGAGAAAACTTTCATGTCGTGGGAAAACATTTTTCTTCCCTTTGAATTCAATGCAATGAGCTAGGCGAAAAAAAGTGGGAAAAATTCCATTTTCCACCGATGCCATGCCTAGAGAGCAGTCGATGTGCCTCAGGAGTGACAATCAAACATTTGTGGTGGATGTGAAGGCACATCTCTATAGGGTTGCTCCCAGACTATCGGTTAGTAACTGGTAAACAGAAACAAGTAGGGCTCCTAGGAGTGGTCCCACTGAATGCAAGATGGTTTCAGTATACTTACAGAATAGCTATGTTCTCTCCTATCTATAGGGATGGGTGAAAATTTTTGCCTCAAATAAAAAATTGGGGAATAAGGGCACTTCCCACATGGCAAATAATTTTCCATGAAAAGTGCTGTTTTTCAGCTTTTTTCACCTAACTCATTGCATTGAAATCAATGGGAACAATGAATTTACACACAATACATAGAAAATGTCATAAAAAAGGGGTCTGTGGGTGCCTATGTTGGTGGTGTGTGGGAAAACAATCAGTTGAAAAGGAAATTTTTGGGGGGTTTTGTTGACTGTGATTGGCGTGACAGTTAATACAAAAATTTAAGAATAATGGATAAATAAATGAATAAATAAATAATTAACTAAATAAAGAAATTGGTAAGTAACGGGACAGAGACAGGGACCCCCTGATGTAAGCTGTGGCTGGGGCAGACTGATACTTGACAGGATAGAGTATTTCATAGAAGATGAGTTGTGGAATTTAGACTTGTTGTTAGAGGCCCAAGTCCTGAGGAAACATTGATTTGTAGGACTTAGACTTGTTAGGCCCGAGTCCTGAGGAAACATTGATTTGTAGGATTTAGACTTGTTAGGCCCAAGTCCTGAGGAAACATTGATTTGTAGGACTTAAGCTTGTTTGGCAGAAGTCCTAAGGAAACATTGATTTGTAGGACTTAGGCTTGTTAGCCTCACAAGCTCTGAGGAATCACATCAGAGATAATTTTATCAATCAAGCTTGTTAACATCACAAGGCCTGAGGAATCAGAGATCATTTTTATCAAATACGTTTCTTGGCATCACAAGCCCTGAGGACTCAGTGATTTGAACTTACGCTTGTTAGAAACAAGCCCCTCAAAATATTTTTTGTAAGCCTCTGGTTTGTGCTCAAAGAATAAGCCATGAGAAAAAAAATCTGCCCTACTGGTCTAGTGCCCGCAGGTCATCTTATGGTGGCCAGTGGTCACTGGCAAATGCTCCGGTGTCATTGCAGCATGTGTGACTGCTGTTCTTGCTGCTGCTGAGTTGTTTAAACAGCAGGATGATTAGGCAGCTCAATGGTAATGGGATCCACAATAGCAGTGATATGGGTGATGGATGATCATGGTTCCATTTGCCACTGCTAGCTCCAGTGATGCATCTGAGAAAGTAGCAGCACCACAACTAGCCCCCACCACTTCAGGTATATGGGAAGAAGAGGTTGGCCAATAATGCTTCTCCACCTGCCCCTCCTCCAAAATCATGGGTTTGTTGTTGGAACATACAATTTTCCCTTGAGAACGGTGCCTTTCATTAGCAACTGCAATGTGCACAGTGTGTTTGGGAAAAAAAGGAGGGACTATGAGTAGTGTTGAGCGAGCACCCCGATGCTCGGGTGCTCGGGTGCTCTGACCGAGCACCGCCTGAGGCTCGAGTGCTCGGCCGAGCACCCGAGCCCCATTGACTTCAATGGGGCGACACGAGCATTACACCAGGCACCCCCTGCTCTGATGAGGGGAGGGTGCCTGGTCAATGCCCCCTTCATCTCTGCAATGTCCCCCTTCATCTCCGCTATGCCCCCTTCATCTCTGCAATGCCCCCTTCATCTCTGCAATGTCCCCCTTCATCTCTGCAATGCCCCCTTCATCTCTGCAATGTCCCCCTTCATCTCCGCTATGCCCCCTTCATCTCTGCAATGCCCACTTCATCTCTGCAATGCCCCCTTCATCTCTGCAATGTCCCCCTTCATCTCTGCAATGCCCCCTTCATCTCTGCAATGCCCCCTTCATCTCTGCAATGTCCCCCTTCATCTCCGCTATGCCCCCTTCATCTCTGCAATGCCCCCTTCATCTCTGCAATGTCCCCCTTCATCTCCGCTATGCCCCCTTCATCTCTGCAATGCCCCCTTCATCTCTGCAATGTCCCCCTTCATCTCCGCTATGCCCCCTTCATCTCTGCAATGCCCCCTTCATCTCTGCAATGTCCCCCTTCATCTCCACAATGTCCCCCTTCATCTCCACACTGTCCCCTTTCATCTCCGCAATGCCCCCTTCATCTCCGCAATGCCCCCGTACCTCCAGTCCCTGGTGGTCCAGCGGAGCGTCTTCAGATCTGTGCCTCCTCCGGCACAGATCCCCGCCACCCGAACATGGCGGGCGAGCACATGGCGGTACTCGACGAGTACCGCCATGTGCCGAGCAGAGCGATGCTCGAGCCGATCCGAGCATCGGCCGAGCATGCTCGCTCAACACTAACTATGAGCAATGGGTACATCTGGACTCATATCAAACACCTGGCACAACTCATCCCACCACAAACCAAGTACTTCTGTCACTACTATGCTCCTTGTCCACTAACTTCTAAGGACACTTGACAACTTGCAGTTTTAATAGTAATAATGAACTCTCCCTGCCACCAGCTTAGCGAATTCTGTGTGATGGAATCTCCTCAGATGCAGCTTGGTGCCTTGGCTACAATCATCCTCACCACACAGTCTGCAATATGTGGGCATGAACTGACATCTGCTGAATGGCTTTCAGCTCGTGGGGAGGTAATGATGTACAAGGTGGATTGCTAGAAGTTGTTGTTACATCTTCCTGCAACCGGACCATAGAGAAAGAAGGTGATGGGGAGCCAAGTGTTTCGCTCGCCATCGAACTTTCAGGTTCTGGCTGGGTTTCTCTATTCTTCCTCCTCTTTGATTTATGCCCCGCCCCTTGTTGCCTTTGGGGAGAGGCAGGAGGTACAGCAACAGCTGTGCCCTATTTCTTTGGTGGGGGTTTGGCTTTAACATGCTTCACATAAATGTCATGGTGTCTATGTTTAATATGTGTGATGAGGGCAGTTGTGCCAAGGTGCATTCCCTCATTTCCCATTTTCAAAGACTTATCACAAAATGTGCACAGTGCTGTCACTGATGATGGCACTGTGCCTGTCCCAAATGAAAAATAGTCCCACACCCAGCTCCTCAGGAGGGAGAGGAAAGGTGGAAAAGAATGGCCTATTTCTTCTTCTTCTCCTCCACATTCCCCTTCGCTGGCTGGGGAAGAGAATGTTGTTGCTTCTGTCTAACAATAAAGCACTACAACTAGGACCAGGAGTATTGCTGCTGGCAAGTGGAACCTGTCCTACTCCCACTTCACTACCACTGGACCCAGTTCCCACTGTATCCACTGTACTTCACCTCAACATCCTGCTGTCCTTGTAACTCAGCAGGCAGCTAATCTCTGCTAATGACATAACTGCTGCTAGCCAGTTCTGCCTTCTTTAGCATCATGTTCCAGAGGCACAATGCTAGGGGAAGGGAATCCCAGGGTCAGGGGTTGTTGTGGGCTCCCTTGACTGCTAGTCTTGCTGCTCTGCATCACTGCTCCGTCCTCCTCAGCAGTAGGATCTACTGCGGTCACGCTAGTCCCACCAGCTGCTCCACTTTCACTAACAACAACCACATCAATTTCTGTCTCTGGGTCTTGCTCACTCCTATCACTCTGTCTGTAGCTGCTGGATCTTAGTAGTAGTATGGGACTGCTTGGGGATGGCAAGTGTGACTTAGGGTCCCCTGCTGCCACACTTGGCATCATTTCCTTCTCCCCCTCTCCTGACAATCACAAGGCATACTGGCAGCTTTAGCAGCAGGCACAGGTAGCCAATCTGTCCTGTTCATACTGCTACCCTCTTCTTCCTCTTCCTGTGACACTATTTCCTCCAAGATCCCTAACCATGATGTAGAAGGACTGGCCATCATTGGATCTGGGGAATCAGTGCATACAGACCTTTCAGTTCTGATAGTGGTCACTTCTTCCTCCTCCTCAGACTCACTGGATGTATAATGGTCCTTCTAGCTCCTCCAGGTGATCTTAGTGATATGTCACTATGAGCCTCCGCTGCCCCTAATTCGCTAATATAATCATAGTACAAGAGCCTCACGCCCTCTCTCTTTCTCTAGCTGCTTGTAATGTCACATTTTTATAACAAAAAATGCAAGGAACATGTAAGTAAAAGAGAAAACGTTTGTAGCAGCTGAAAAAATAGCAAATTTTTTTTGGCGGTGGGCGAAAACTGTGACGATTTTAAGGACTGTATTTAAAGCAGATTTCTACTCAACAAAGTGGACAACCACTTGGTTTTCATGAATTTTTTCACAGGAACACAACAGGACCTTTCACTCACCCCTACCTTTCTGAAAGACTTCCTAAACTAAACTTCAACTCCAAAGACAAAAGAAAAACTCCCAGCGCCAACTCACCATAACCAATACATACAATAAATACATTTTAATATTTAAATGTGAATATAAATTATATACATAGATAGCAGCCAGGAATATGGGCTCTCCAGACCCCCAAACTTCAGACCAAAACCCAAAGTATAAACAAACAAACAACAACAATCCGGCGCTTCTCTATGTATAAAATAAATATGTGCCCTGTGCTTAGCATATATAATAATATTTCTAAATAAATAAAATAAGTGAGATATTAGTTTTCACAAATTGGCCAAGTTGCGGGTAAGCTTGCCACCTCACCAAGGTTTCTCACTGTACGGCAAGTCCTACTCTATACATCTGTAATGCCCTAGCTAAAAATTAAAATTAAACTCCAACTCCACTTTATTTACCTATTTTCTCTAGCTCAAAAATGTGCTACTCTATCCTCTCACAAACAAAGAAACAGCACAAAACTGCCATGTGGCGGGGACACTTTCAGTCTTCTCGTTCTCTTGAATGCAATGTGCTAGGTATAAAAAGAGGGAAAATGGCAATTGCAGGAAACTTTTAGCCAGACTGGAAGTGGCATTTTTTTAAAGATTTTGGTATCAGGGGCAAATTTTAGCCCATCCTTAGTCTTCACACTGAATTCAGTGCAAATAGCTATGTGCAATTTTTCACCAGTTTCAGCTTGAGACAAAAGAAAAATCATCTATATCCCTAGTCGTTTTCTTTTTAAGGGATACTTTCTTAACCCTTTGAGTGCCAGAAAGGTGTCCAATGCATTGGCGCTGCAATGCACTAGATGACTCTCTGGCACTCAAAGGGTTAATTAGAATACCCGCCAGAAAAAAAATTAAATATTTGATTGTAGAAATGTCTGAGCTATCATTAAGGGATGAGAAGGAATCCATTTCCTTGGTGGAGTGGGAGGCAGCAGAATCAGCTCTGAGTGGACAAATACATCTTCTTGCTTGACAAACTAGCAAGAGAAATGGGAAGTTTGATCTCTATATGGTTATGATCTAACCACCAGGTAGTAGGGTGGATTATAGAAGTGTGAAGGTATTGGATAAAGGGATGGTTTAAGAACAAGTATTCTGTACAAGTGTTCGATTGATGGGGAGTGGAGACATGTTCACGGTCTAAAGTATTAAAATGGACAGTGGAGAAACTGCAAAGAGTCAAAAATATGCTTGATTTAAGGAGTTTTACAGTGTAGGACAGCTGTGATGTTGAAAGGGTGAATTGTTTGGAAGGTTATCTAATAACTGACCTGGGACAACAGCCTACACATAACAGGCATAAAAGCTTTAACCCTTCAAGTGCCAGAGGGGTAAGCAACACGTTGCTTACACGTTGCTTACCCCTCTGGCACTCACAGAATATTTACATACTGAGACTTATGTATCAATTCAAAAATATAGTAAGTGGAGCAATTCTGCACCATATGGAACTAATAAAAGTCACATTTAATATTATTGTTCGGTTAACACAGAAAATATAGTTCACTGACAATAACATGCAACTTATTCTCTTATTACCTGTTGCCTTCCAATTGACAAACAAACTTTGCTGCAAGTGACCAGTCAAGACATCCTGGGTCCTTGTTAAGCCATTTCTTAAATACCTCAATGCTGGAGTCAGTAAGTTCTGCAACAATTATATTTTTGAAAACCTTGGCTGGTGAAAAAAGTTGATACACTGCTGGACCACAGCTAAAATCAAGCAGTGTTTCTCCTTTAATCACACCTGTGGACAAAGAAAAAAGGCAATTTAAATACTATGTATCAACATGAGCTTATCAAAGTCAATAAAATTGATTGGTTCCTCTTCCCAAACTGTGTCAGCTATAGAGTTGCATGTCCTTTTGACGTAGGTTGGGATTGGGGATCCCTGAAGGTGAAAATCAGACAGCAATGTGTATCACTTGGTTTCATCATTTGCTGTGACAGAGGAATGTAGTGTTTTGCTTTGTACAAAGGATATATCTATATGAACTATTTACCAAAAATTGAGTGGAGCCTTATCTATAAACAAACTTCATGGTGTTTACATATTCATTTTAGTTGGCTTTGTGACTTAAAAGATTAAATTGCAGCTAAACATGAGAAAGTAAAGGGTATAAGCGGTCTGGGGAACAGATGTATAATTGAGTGTCTTCAGCAATGAAGGCCACAAGAGGTTATATCTTTCCCAAGGGAGGAGGTATAAATGGAAAACAGCAGAAGGTCTAGGAATGACCCAGCAAAAGAGGGTGCAGAGTGGAAGAAAAAGATGAAAAAAGAACCAGAAAAGGAAACTCTGAAGTTGTGATTATAAAGATAGGAAGAAAATCAAGAGAGTGTTATTATTTAAATCAATATCAACAATAAATAAACCTACCTGAAAAGCACATCTCATGAATGTGTTTCATAGGGAATTCCTTAGCCTCACTTAATAATTTATATGTTCCAGAACACCAGTAATGATGCATAAATAGTTTTGGATCAAACTCTTCATCATGATAATGTTTGTGGGGGACGGAAGCCATTGCAAATCTCTTGAGTGATCTGAGCAGATCTGCACTTCCCTCAGAAAAACTTCCTTTTAACAGTTGGTTTGTACATGTCACAACTTAGCAATACGAATATATGTCCTGGATCTGATGACTGTTGTTTGCTAATATGCATTACATGTGGCCACAATGATTCTTATGATTAGTATTATATTTGTATAGAATTATAAAAGTTATTGACAACTTGTGTTTTTCTGTTTAAATAATAAAAACATTCTTCTTTACTAAATAACATTTTATTAATACACATCTGCTTTTAACATACTGTACCTGCTGATGAGGTTTTACATTTTTAACCAAAGAAATAGCTGTGTTTCAGGTATAGAAGTATAATTGCTTTGTTTTCCTTTTAAGTAGAATCACAGTACTATGACATCACAATGTCAAAGCTTATTCACCTCAAGTAAAGGAAAATTATTGTTCCTGTTTCCTTCTTGCTTGAGGGACAGTACTATGACATCACAATGTAGATATCTAATTGTTTCAGGTATAGAAGTATAATTGCTTTGTTTCCCTTTTAAGTAGAATCACATTACTATGACATCACAAAGTCAATGCTTATTTACTTCAGGTATAGGAAAATGATTGCTCTTCTTTCATTCTTTCTTGATACACAGTACTATGACATCACAATATGAATATCTAATTGTTTCAGGTATAGAATTATAATTTCTTTGTTTTCCTTTTAAGTAGAATCACAGTACTATGACATCACAATGTCAATGCCTATTCACTTCAGGTAAAGGAAAATGATTGCTCTCATTTCCTTCTTGCTTGAGATACAGTACTATGACTTCACAATGTGAATATCTAATTGTTTCAGGTATAGAATTATAATTGCTTTGTTTTCCTTTTAAGTAGAATCACAGTACTATGACATCACAATGTCAATGCCTATTCACTTCAGGTAAAGGAAAATGATTGCTCTCGTTTCCTTCTTGCTTGAGATACAGTACTATGACTTCACAATGTGAATATCTAATTGTTTCAGGTATAGAAGTATAATTGATTTGTTTTCCTTTTAAGTAGAATCACAGTACTATGACATCACAATGTCAAAGCCTATTAACTC
The DNA here is from genome assembly GCA_037306005.1 of Rhinophrynus dorsalis. Lineage (NCBI taxonomy): Eukaryota > Metazoa > Chordata > Amphibia > Anura > Rhinophrynidae > Rhinophrynus > Rhinophrynus dorsalis. The sequence continues at coordinate 374,909,684 of CM074724.1, forward strand.
ACAATGTCAAAGCCTATTAACTTTAGGCAAAGGAAAATTAATTTCCTTCTTCCTTGAGACACAGTACTATGACATCATATGGTGAATATCTAATTGTTTCAGGTATAGACGTATTATTGCTTTGTATACCTTTTAAGTAGAATCACAGTACTATGACATCACAATGTCAATGCCTTTTCACTTCAGGTAAAGGAAAATTGTTGCCCCTCGTTCTTTCTTACTTGAAACACAGTACTATGACATCACAATGTGAATATCTAATTGTTTCAGGTATGGTTGTATAATTGCTTTGTTTTCCTTTTAAGTAGAATCACTGTACTTTGACATCACAATGTCAATGCCTTTTCACTTCAGGTAAAGGAAAACAATTGCTCTTTTTTTCCTTCTTGCTTTAGACATAGTACTATGACCTCACAATGTGAATATCTAATTGTTTCAGGTATAGAAGTATAATTGCTTTGTTTTCTTTTTAAGTAGAATCACAGTACTATGACATCACAATATCAATGTCTATTCTCTTCAGGTAAAGGAAAATTATTGATCTGGTTTCCTTCTTGCTTGAGACACAGTTCTATGATATCACAAGGTTAATGTCTAATTGTTTCACGTATAGAAGTATTATTGATTAGTATTCCTTTTAAGTAGAATCACAGTACTATGACATCACAATGTCAAAGCTTATTCACCTCAAGTAAAGGAAAATTATTGTTCCTGTTTCCTTCTTGCTTGAGGGACAGTAGTATGACATCACAATGTAGATATCTAATTGTTTCAGGTATAGAAGTATAATTGCTTTGTTTCCCTTTTAAGTAGAATCACATTACTATGACATCACAAAGTCAATGCTTATTTACTTCAGGTATAGGAAAATGATTGCTCTTCTTTCATTCTTTCTTGAGACACAGTACTATGACATCACAATATGAATATCTAATTGTTTCAGGTATAGAATTATAATTGCTTTGTTTTCCTTTTAAGTAGAATCACAGTACTATGACATCACAATGTCAATGCCTATTCACTTCAGGTAAAGGAAAATGATTGCTCTCATTTCCTTCTTGCTTGAGATACAGTACTATGACTTCACAATGCGAATATCTAATTGTTTCAGGTATAGAAGTATAATTGATTTGTTTTCCTTTTAAGTAGAATCACAGTACTATGACATCACAATGTCAAAGCCTATTAACTCACAATGTCAAAGCCTATTAACTTTAGGCAAAGGAAAATTAATTTCCTTCTTCCTTGAGACACAGTACTATGACATCATATGGTGAATATCTAATTGTTTCAGGTATAGACGTATTATTGCTTTGTATACCTTTTAAGTAGAATCACAGTACTATGACATCACAATGTCAATGCCTTTTCACTTCAGGTAAAGGAAAATTGTTGCCCCTCGTTCCTTCTTGCTTGAAACACAGTATTATGACATCACAATGTGAATATCTAATTGTTTCAGGTATAGAAATATAATTGCTTTGTTTTCCTTTTAAGTAGATTCACAAGTCTATGACAACACAATGTCAAAGCCTATTTATTTCAGGTAAAGTAAAATTATTGCTCCTTTTACCTTCTTGCTTGAGACACAATACTGTGAAATTATAATGTGAATATTTAATTGTTTCAGGTATAGAAGTATTATTGCTTTATACACATTTAAGTAGAATCACAGTAGTATGACATCACAATGTCAATGTCTATTCAATTCAGGTAAAGGAAAATTATTGTTCTTCTTTCCTTCTTTCTTGAGACACACGACTATAACATCACAATGTGAATATCTAATTCTTTTAGGTATAGAAGTATAATTGCTTCATTTTCCTTTTAAGTAGAATCACTGTACTATGACATCACAATGTCAATGCCTATTCACTTCAGGTAAAGGAAAATTATTGCTCTGGTTTCCTTCTTGCTTGAGATACAGTACTACGACTTCACAATGTGAATATCTAATTGTTTCAGGTATAGAAATATAAATGATTTGTTTTCCTTTTAAGTACAATCACAGTGTTATGACATCACAAAATCAATGCCTATTCACTTAACATAAAGATAATTTTTTGCACGTGTTTCATTCTTGCTCAAGACTCAGTACTATGACATCACAATGTGAATATCTAATTGTTTCAGGTATAGAAGTATAATTGCTTTGTTTTCTTTTTAAGTAGAATCACAGTACTATGACATCACAATATCAACCTCTATTCACTTCAGGTAAAGGAAAATTATTGATCTGGTTTCCTTCTTGCTTGAGACACAGTTCTATGATATCACAAGGTTAATGTCTAATTGTTTCACGTATAGAAGTATTATTGATTAGTATTCCTTTTAAGTAGAATCACAGTAGTATGACATCAAAATGTCAATGCCTATTCACTTCAGGTAAAGGAAAATTATTGCTCTGGTTTCCTTCTTGCTTGAGAAACAGTACTATGAGATCACAATGTGAATATCTAATTGTTTCTGGTATAGATGTATAATTGCTTTGTTTTCCTTTTAAGTAGAATTACAGTACTATGACATCACAATGTCAATGCCTTCTCACTTCAGGTAAAGGAAAATTGTTGCCTCTCGTTCCTTCTTGCTTGAAACACAGTATTATGACATCACAATGTGAATATCTAATTGTTTCAGGTATAGAAGTATAATTGCTTTGTTTTCCTTTTAAGTAGATTCACAAGTCTATGACATCACAATGTCAAAGCCTATTCATTTGAGGTAAAGGAAAATTATTGCTCCTTTTACCTTCTTGCTTGAGACACAATACTGTGAAATTATAATGTGAATATTTAATTGTTTCAGGTATAGAAGTATTATTGCTTTATACACATTTAAGTAGAATCACAGTAGTATGACATCACAATGTCAATGTCTATTCAATTCAGGTAAAGGAAAATTATTGTTCTTCTTTCCTTCTTTCTTGAGACACACGACTATAACATCACAATGTGAATATCTAATTCTTTTAGGTATAGAAGTATAATTGCTTCATTTTCCTTTTAAGTAGAATCACTGTACTATGACATCACAATGTCAATGCCTATTCACTTCAGGTAAAGGAAAATTATTGCTCTGGTTTCCTTCTTGCTTGAGATACAGTACTACGACTTCACAATGTGAATATCTAATTGTTTCAGGTATAGAAATATAATTGATTTGTTTTCCTTTTAAGTACAATCACAGTGTTATGACATCACAAAATCAATGACTATTCACTTAACATAAAGATAATTTTTTGCACGTGTTTCATTCTTGCTCAACACTCAGTACTATGACATCACAATGTGAATATCTAATTGTTTCAGGTATAGAAGTATAATTGCTTTATATATCTTTTAAGTAGAATCACATTAGTATGACATCACAATGTCAATGCCTATTCACTTCAGGTAATGGAAGCTTATTGGTCTGGTTTCCTTCTTGCTTGAGATACAGTACTATGACATCACAAGGTGAATATCTGTTTCTGGTATTAATGTATAATGGCTTTGTTTTCCTTTTAAGTAGAATCACAGAACTATGACATCACAATGTCAATGCCTATTCACTTCAGGTAAAGGAAAATTACTGTTCTTTGTTCCTTCTTGCTTGAGACACAGTACTATGACATCACAAGGCAAATATCTAATTGTTTCAGGTATAGAATTATAATTGCTTTGTTTTCCTTTAAAGTAGAATCACAATACTATGACATCACAATGTGAATGCTATTCACTAAAGGTAAAGGACAATGATTGCTCTTGCTCCCTTCTTGCTTGAGACACAGTACTATGACATCACAAGGCAAATATCTAATTGTTTCAGGTATAGAAGTATAATTGCTTTGTTTTCCTTTAAAGTAGAATCACAATACTATGACATCACAATGTCAATGCCTATTCACTACAGGTAAATGAAAATTATTGCTCTTGATTCCTTCTTCCTTGAGACACACTACTATGATATCACAATGTGAATATCTATTTGTTTCAGGTATAGAAGTAAAATTGCATTGTTTTCCTTTTAAGTAGAATCACAGTACTTTGACATCACAATGTCAAATCCTATTCACTTCAGGTAAAGTAAAATTAATGATCCTGTTTCCTTCTTGCTTGAGACACAGTACTATGACATCACAAGGTGAACATGTAATTGTTTCAGGTATAAAAGTATTATTGCTTTGTTTACCTTTTAAGTAGAATCACAGTACTATGACATCACAATGTCAATGCCTATTCACTTCAGGTAAAGGAAAATTATCGCTCTTGTTTCCTTCTTGCTTGAGACACAGTACTATGTCATCACAATGTGAATATCTAATTATTTCAGAAATACAATTGCTTTTACGTAGAATCACAGTATTATGATATCACAATGTGAATGCTATTCATTTCAGGTAAAGGCAAATGATTACTCTTCTTTCCTTCTTGCTTGATAAACAGTACTATGACATCATAAGGTGAATATCTGATTGTTTCAGATATAGTAGTATTATTGCTTTGAATAAAGTTTAAGTAGAATTACATTACTATGACATCACAATGTCAATGCTTATTCACTTCAGGTAAAGGAAAATGATTGCTCTTGTTTCCTTCTTGCTTGATACACAGTACTATGACATCACAGTGTCAATAATTGTTTCAGGTATAGAAGTATAATTGCATTGTTTTCCTTTTAAGTAGAATCACAGTACTATGACATCACAATGTCAATGATTATTCACTTCAGGAAAATGATTGCTCTTGTTTCCTTCTTCCTTGATACACAGTACTGTGACATCACAGTGTGAATAATTGTTTCAGGTATAGAAGTATAATTGCTTTGTTTTCCTTTTAAGTAGAATCACAGTACTATGACATCACAATGTCAAAGCCTATTCACTTCAGGTAAAGGAAGATTATTGATCTGGTTTCCTTCTTGCTTGAGACACACTACTATGCATCACAATGTGAATATCTAATTGTTTCAGGTATAGAAGTATTATTGCTTTAATTTCCTTTTAACTAGAATCAAAGTACTATGACCTCACAATGTCAATGCCTATTCACTTCAGGTAAATGAAAATTATTGCTCTTCTTTCCTTCTTGCTTCAGACACACTACTATGACTTCACAATGTGAATATCTAATTATTTCAGGTATAGAAGTATAATTGATTTGTTTTCCTTTTAAGTACAATCACAGTATTATGACATCACAATGTCAAAGCCTATTCACTTCAGATAAAGGAAAATTAATGCTTCTGTTTCCTTCTTGCATGAGGCACAGTACTATGACATTATAATGTGTATATTTAATTGTTTCAGGTATAGAAGTATATTTGCTGTTTTCCTTTTAAGTAGAATAACAGTACTATGACATCACAATGTCAAAGCCTATTCACCTCAGGTAAAGGAAAATTATTGCTCCTGTTTCCTTCATGCTTGAGACACAGTTATCACGGTCACCGTGATTCCCTGTCAATCGTTGCTGTGTTACCTGTACATTGGAGGAAGCTGATTGGCCTCCCAGGATGTTCATTTATATACTGGGTTTTGGGCACTTGTCAGTTGCCCTTTCGTGGTGTTCCTGAGTCTGCGCCTTGTTGCTGTATTTCCGCATTCCTGTGTACCGATCCGGCTAGTCTGACCATTCCGTTGTTCCTGCTCCGTGATTGACCCGGCTCTGGCTGACGTTCCTGCTCCGTGATTGACCCGGCTCTGGCTGACTTTTCTGCTCCGTGATTGACCCAGCTTTGGCTGACGTTCCTGCTCCGTGATTGACCCGGCTTTGGCTGACGTTCCTGCTCCGTGATTGACCCGGCTCTGGCTGATGTTCCTGCTCCGTGATTGACCTGGCTGTGGCTGATGTTCGTGCTCCGAGTATTGACCCGGTTCTGATGGTAGTCCTGCTCCGTGATTGTTCCTGTGTTCCAGTGTGTTCCTGGTCGCCGGCTGGCGACATTCTGAACTGTGTTTATGTTGCTCTGGCTAATCCTCTCTATAGTCTACTGAGCTGTTGCCTGAGCTTGTCCCATAGCACTGCTGAGCTGTAGTCTTCCGTACCGAACCGGTATTAACCCTTGCTGTGCTGGTTGCCTCCGTTATCTGAGCCTTTTCCCTTTCACTTGCCAAGCCTGTGCGTTCCATTGGAGCCAGTTAACACTTACTGAGCTGTGCCTTATCGACCTAGCCTACCTATTTGCACTAGCAGAGCTGTTGTCCTCTCCGGTGCTCGTTAGCGCCACGACCGCGCCGGTTGGCATTGGTACCTCCTTTGGCTCTTGCAGTGTGTGCTCTGTATGACACCGAAAGGGTGTCCCGGCTCTGGTCCATCTAATCCATCTACCGTAGAACCATTTACTTTGGCTCTCTATCGCTTGTGCAGTGATTGCTCCATTCTGGCACCTAAGGGGTGTTTACGGCTCTACTCCCGTTGGCACATGCAGGGTTACATCCGTGATAATATTGAGGGCGATTCAGGTTCTGGTCCATTGTCTCTTGCAGTGGCTTTACTCCTGATTATTCCACTAAGGTGGTATAGGATCAGCTCTGGGCATTCGCTGGTCAATCTGGGCGTTCATGTGCAAAGGTATCTAAGAGTGATTAGTTCAGTCACACAATACACCCTTCTCAGCACCATCAAAGGACTGATATCAACTTCTGGGCGTTGGCCAATCAGTTTACTAAACCAGTCTATTTTTCCACATTTAATCCTGTATATTTGCTTATCTGAGCTGTATATCTCTGCTATACTTATTTGGGCCTGTATCTCACCCTTACCATTCTTGGCCCCCAGGGGCGCTGTTCATTCATTTTTATTTCAATAAAAATGTGTTTTTACTCAACCAGTGTCTGAGTGTCAGAAAACCGTAACAACAGTACTATGACACCACAATGTGAATATCTAATTGTTTTAGGTATAGAAGTATAATTGCTTTGTTTTCCTTTTAAGAAGAATCACAATACTATGACATCACAATGTCAATGCCTATCCACTTCAGGTAAAGGAAAATTACTGCTTTTTGTTCCTTCTTGTTGAGACACAGTACTATGACATCACAAGGTAAATATCTAATTGTTTCAGGTATAGAAGTATAATTGCTTTGTTTTCCTTTAAAGCAGAATCACAATACTATGACATCACAATGTCAATGCCTTTTCACTTCAGGTAAAGGAAAATTATTTCTCCTTGTTCCTTCTTGATTGAAACACAGTACAATAACATCACAATGTGAATATGTAATTGTTTCAGATATAGAAGTACAATTTCTTTGTTTTCTTATTAAGTAGAATAACGGTACTATGACATGCCAATGTCAATGCCTATTCACGTCAGGTACAGGAAAATTACTGTTCTTTGTTCCTTCTTGCTGGAGACAGAGTACTATGATATCACAAGTTAACAGAGTCTCACAGGAAGTGTCCATACCTTTGACACTACCAGAGTATGCCTGCATGGTTGACTGATCAAAGAATCTGGGCCTGGACTGAGCTGATCATATCTGCTTTCCATTCTAAACAATCCATGATATACTTGTATTAAGAGAGATGCTTTCATACTTATCTGTATAACACACCTGTGGAAGAGACCTGAGAGGTCTTGAAAGTTTGCTTCCGAAATCTGCTTTGTTAGCCAATAAACGTATCAAATTGACTATATTCCTTCCAGTAATACTACAGTTAAAGAGAAAATTGCTGCAGAATGTGTATATGTAGAGACTAGTGTTGAGCGAGCACCACGATGCTCGGGTGCTCTGACCGAGCACCCCCTGAGGCTCGAGTGCTCGGCCGAGCACCCGAGCCCCATTGAATGCAATGGGGCGACACGAGCATTATACCAGGCACCCCCTGCTCTGATGAGGGGAGGGTGCCTGGTCAATGCCCCCCTTCATCTCCGCTATGCCCCCTTCATCTCCGAATGCCCCCTTCAGCTCCGCAATGTCCCCCTTCATCTCCGCTATGCCCCCTTCATCTCCGCTATGCCCCTCTTCCACAATGTCCCCCTTCATCTCCGCTATGCCCCTCTTCCACAATGTCCCCCTTCATCTCTGCTATGCCCCTCTTCCACAATGTCCCCCTTCATCTCCTCTATGGCATAGAGGAGATGAAGGGGGACATTGTGGAAGAGGGGCATAGTGGAGATGAAGGGGGACATTGTGGAAGAGGGGCATAGAGGAGATGAAGGGGGACATTGTGGAAGAGGGGCATAGTGGAGATGAAGGGGGACATTGTGGAAGAGGGGCATAGACTCTATGCCCCTCTTCCACAATGTCCCCCTTCATCTCCGCAATGCCCCCTTCATCTCCGCAATGCCCCCGTACCTCCAGTCCCTGGTGGTCCAGCGGAGCGTCTTCAGATCTGTGCCTCTTCCGGCACAGATCCCCGCCACCCGAACATGGCGGGCGAGCACATGGCGGTACTCGACGAGTACCGCCATGTGCCGAGCAGAGCGATGCTCGAGCCGATCCGAGCATCGGCCGAGCACGCTCGCTCAACACTAGTAGAGACAGATAAAAAAGTCAAAAGATGGGGACAAGGAGTCACTTGCAGTTGCAGGGAGTAGTGGGTAACGGAAGACCGTGACTGACATGTATGCCTCATTGGAAGCAAAAAAATAATTTCTTTTGAATGATAGGTGATAGAAACAGACAGGTACCTTTTTCTAGGCTGTGACCGAGGACTACAGATACTGAGACAGATATTAGAGACAGAGATATACACTGTACAGTGTTTTGAAATGGGCAAAACATCACTCCATTTCAAACAGATCTGATATAGACTTTACAGTAAAAATCATCACATGATGACTGCTATCATTATGAGCAGCAAAAAGAGGAACTGGAAGGACCCTTATTATGTGTCCACTGAGTCTGAGGAGGAGGAGGAAGTGACTATCAGTACTGAACCAATGCTGTCCAGTCCCCCTAAATCAAGGGATCTTGGTGAATTTAATGGGAAGGGAGGAAGAAAAGGGAATGGGAAGGGAGGGAGAAAAGGGTATTGCTAGTGAGAACAGGACAGGTCAGCTGCCTGTGCCTGCTACAAGATGTGCTGCCCCTGCTGCCAGTGAAACCATTGCTGTACCTGCTGCCAGATGTGCTGTCCCTGATATCACCAGTGCTGTACCTGCAACCACCATTGCTGTACCTGCTGCCAGACGTGCTGCCCCTGCTGCCACTAGTGCTGTACCTGCTGCCAGACATGCTGCCCATGCTGCTACTAGTGATGTACCTGCTGCCGCCATTGCTGTACCTGCTGCCAGGCGTGCTGCCCTTGCTATCACTTGTGCTGTACCTGCTACCAGACATGCTGCCCCTGCTGCCACCAGTGCTGTACCTACAGTCACCATTGCTGTACCTGTTGCCAGTGCTGAACCTGCTACCACCAATACTTTGCCTGCTGCTTTTGTGTCTTGTAGTACTCTGGGGGGGGGGAGAGAAAATAATTCCAAGTGTGACAGCAAAGGACCCTAAGTCACACCTGCCATCCCCATGCAGTCCTGGCAGTGCAAGTACGACTATTACTAAGGTCCTGCAGCTTGTTAGAGTTAGGAGTGTAATCAACAACAACATCCTTACAATACTAGTGACTATGAGACTGAGGAGGAAGACTCTGTGACTGAACTTGATGTGGTTGGTGTTATTAGTAGTAGTAGCAGTAATGGTGAGGCAGCAGGAGTGGTTGGGAAAATGTTTGAGAGCGTCTAGACTAGTGGTCAAGGGAGCCGACATCATTCTTCTTCCCTTCACTAAAGTGTCCAAGTGGAACAGTGTCCTGAAGACTAAGAACTGTTGTTGGGGGAGAGCAGGCACACAAATAATACCACCACCAGCCGGGGTACAGATCAGCTGCCTGTCCCTGCTGCTACTACTGCCAGTCTACCTTCTTCCCCCCACCAAGAAATAGCAAGTGTGACATTAGGGGACCCTCTGTCACATTGCTCGTCACCTCCTCCAAGCAGCAGTGAGATATCTGTAATAGAGCAGCAGCAGAAGCAGCACATAGGAACTAGTGGTGGTGGTGGTAATGATGTTGGTGGAGAAGATGGGATGCAAGAGACATTGATGGCCTTTTTATCAGCAACTGAGAAGGAATGGGAGACAGGTATGAGGATGGGCATCACCACCACCACTAGCAACGACATTTTGGAAATTGAGGAATTTGCAACTGCTCTAATTCCTTCTGGTGCTGAGATGAAAGGGCAGCAGGATGCTGAGGAGTAGGCTAGTGTGCCACAGACCACTATGGACACAGTGGGAATGGGGTCAACAAGGGATGTGGAACTAGGACAGGTTCCACTTGCCATTGACAGCAATACTCCTGGTCCTAGTTGCAGTGTTGAATCTGAGGCAAGCAACAGCAGCAACATTATCCGCTGCCACAGAAAGTGAAGGGGAATGTGGAGGACAAGGAGAAAGAGGCCATTCTTCTCCACCTTCCCCCTCCTCCCTGAAGTCATGGGTGTGGCACTATTTTTCTCTTGGGGTAGGCACAGTGCAGTCATCACCAACAGCACTGTGCACAATTTGTGACAAATCAGTGAAAAGAGGAAAGGAAGGACCACACCTTGGCACAAGAGCCCTGATATCACACATGAAACACAGACACCATGACATTTACATCAAACATGTTAAAGCTGAACGCCCACCACAGAAATCAAGCACCCTTGTTGCTGTACCCCCTGACTCTCCAGAAAGGCAATAAGAGGTGTGGCAGATAACAAAGAGGAGGAAGGACAGAGCAACCCTGGCAGAGACTGGAAGTTAAAAAAGAAACAACAAATTGAAGCGCTAAAACTAAGATCTGACCTTGTCAAATAAATTTAATTGTTTTTATCCACACCAAAGAGACACATAAATATATTAAATGTATTGATAGAATAGGAAATTATAAGATGTCAGATTGAAAATTAGAAAATATTATCTTACAAAAAAAAATAATAATAAATAAATAATAAAAAACACAAACTTTATCTAATGTCCACAGAATGTTCTTACACCAGCCCTTTTTGTAGTGTGGTTATAGCAATATAATCATAAAGTTAAATCGTGGATTAATCGCTTCGTTCCTGTGACTTTTCTGATCTTTTAACTCTTCAGGTGCTGCCTCTTACACATGACACTAGTGGTAGTCCTTATACTGCAAAAAACATTTTGCTGTCGAATCTGGACAAAAAGAACAGAGAGAAGGCGCAAACCTTATCTAAGAGTGGATCTGTTTCACAGATTCTAAAAAGCCCCCACAGATTACTGGTACTCACCAGATATATATGCTTAATTCGCTTTGAATAGCAAGGAACCCAATCAATGTTTTTCCAGGGTCCTTTTACGTATCTAGGAATCACCCTTTTAAAACGGATGTTCAAATAATTTCTTTATTAAATATAATGCATATATTTTTCCAACGCATTTCGTTTCCGACAAATGGACACTTCGTCAGGGAACCAAAATTGCAGCATAAATTTCGTCATAGTTATTAAAATAAAAGTACCTGTTTATATACGTTCACTTCCAGAGTGCCTCGTAAATACTAGGCTTCTATCTCCCAGTACAAATCAATGCTATGGGCGCAACCGGTCATTCAGACGTCTCTATTGTCAGCCCAGGTGCGTTCCAGCAAACAAAGAATTGGAAGTTCCATAACGAGTGAAACAACTAGCTCACCATCACCTTCTAGTTTAGCTACATCTTCTGCCAATCCACCTCGTTCATTGTTACCTCCCCCACCAAATGATAGCCAGTCTGTTGATGTTAGGATGTGGCAGTTCGTCTCTACCCATTTCACACCGTGTGGTGCACTGACCACACATGCCAGCGTGGTGGAGGAGAATCTCAAGCAGTGCATCAAGTGGCATCTGAGGAGATTCCATCCCACAGAATATGATAATATGGTGGCAGGGAGGGTTCATCATTACTATTAAACTGTCAGCAAGTTGTCATGTGTCCTTAGTGGGGTCTGGACAAGGCATATAGTGACAGTGGCAGTTCTTTTTGGTGTCATAGTGTTTGGATACAGTTGTCCCCCCAGATGTTATTTACCACTCACACACTGTGCACATTGCAGTTGCTGATGACAGCCACAGTTCCTACTCTCAAGGGAAAAAATATATTCTAATAACAACACACCAATGATAATTTTGGAGGAGCGGCAGGTGGAGAAGATTTAACACCTTAAGGACCCATGACCGTCCTGCACCGTCATGGGTTAAACTCTCCCATTGCGGCTGCACGGAGCGATGGGAGAGCGCGGGCTGCTTGTTACTAAGTGTCCCGGTATCAGGACACTTAGTAACAACCAATAGAAACTTTGTTGCAACATGCGATTCGCTTGATGAGCGAATCCCATGTTGCAAATGCTGAATGACAGGGACAGTATTTGTAAATACTGTCCCTGTCATATATCTCTGCCTCCCTCCATCTTTCACACTGCTGAGGTGGAGAGAGACAGAGAGACTTCGTGTCAGATCCTGTTCCAGCGTTTCAGAATGTTCCTGTGAAAAAAAGTCTTAAAAAAAAGATACAATTAACCATTTGATCACTGGTTTGCAGTGATCAATACGTTCCACCCCATCTGATCACTCTTGGAGTGATCAATTTGCTGCAGATCAGTGTTTGCTGATCTGTGGGACACCCCCCATCCCCCTTGTATTTTTTAAATTTTTTTACTTTTTTTTTTAATTTTTTTTAATTTTTTTTTTAAATGAAAATTGATTTAAAGCTATAGTTTAGATAGTTTAGGTAGGTAGGTGGGTAGGTGGGTAGGTGGGTAGGTTTAGTGTAGACATGTGTTAGGGAAAGGTTTAGGGTTAGATTTAGGTTTAGGGAAAAAAAAACAAAAAAAACAAAAAAAAACAAAAAAACAAAAAAAACAAAAATATATATAGTTTAGATAGGTAGTGCACTTGGGTTAGGTAGGTTCAGGGTATACGTGGGTTAGGGTAAGGTTTAGGGTTAGATTTAGATTTAGGGGTAGTGTAGGGAAAAAAATAAAAAAATTCAAAAAAAAAGTTTATTTTATTTAAAAAATTATTCTATATTATAAGTTACTTTAGATAGGTAGTTGGGTTGGGTAGGTTCAGGGACTACATGTGTTAGGGTAAGGCTTAGGGATAGATTTAAGTTTAGGAGTAGTGTAGGGAAAACAAATCCCCAAAAAAACTTATATTAAAAACTTTATTCTATATAGCAATGTGGGACGGCGTTGCCCGTCATGTTATGACCATTGGGCGCACGTGTGTGAAATGCAGACACACTGATAAACACAGACATATACAACACACAGGCAGACACATACCATACATCCCAAGTGTCCCTCTTTAGGAGGGACAGCCCCTCTTTGAGGGCCAAATCCCTCTGTCCCTCTTTCCCACCCTGTTGTCCTTCTTTTTAGGAGGTCAGACTGTGTGCAGTGCAGCTCCACCTATAGGCGATGTAGGCGCCGGCCTAGGGCGCACACGTACTGGGGGCGCGGGCATGCAGCGGAGAAGAGCTGCGCCCGCACACACACCACGCCGGGAACCACAACACAGTCAGGTCTATGTCGCTACAGCGCTCCCTCATCTGGTCGGATCTTTAGTAATGCAGAGAGCGCTGGGAGTCATGATCTCCCGCCGCGCTCTGCATTACTGAAGAGAAGACTGCGTGGGAGCTACAGGCATGTGATGGGGGGCAAGTTGGAGCTGAGGGGGTATAGTGGAGCTGAGGGGGCAAGTTGAAGCAGATGTGGGGCAAAGTGGAGATGATGGGGGCAAGTTGGAGCTGTTAGGGGAAAGCTGGAGCTGAGGGGGCATAGTGGAGCTGGTGGGGGCAAGTTGGAGCTGATGGGGGCAAAGTGGAGCGGATGAGGGTCAAAGTGGAGCTGAGGGGGGGCAAGTTGGAGCTGAGGGGGGGCAAAGTGGAGCGGATGGGGGGCAAGTTGGAGCAGATGGGGGGCAAAGTGGAGCAGATGGGGGGCAAGTTGGAGCAGATGGGGGCATAGTGGAGCTGGTGGGGGCAAGTTGGAGCTGGTGGGGGCAAGTTGGAGCGGATGGGGGGCAAGTTGGAGCAGCTGGGGGGCAAAGTGGAGCTGATGGGGGCAAAGTGGAGCTGATGGGGCAAGTTGGAGTGGATGGGGGGCAAAGTGGAGCTGATGGTGGCAAGTTGGAGCTGATGGTGGCAAAGTGGAGCTGGTGGGCCAAAGTGAAGCTGATAAGGGGCAAGTTGGAGCTGGTGGGGGCAAGTTGGAGCGGATGGGGGGCAAGTTGGAGAGGATGGGGGTCAAAGTGGAGCTGATGGGGGCAAAGTGGAGCTGAGGGGCCAAAGTGGAGCTGGTGGGGGCACGTTAGAGCAGATGGGGGGCAAAGTGGAGCTGGTAGGGGCACGTTGGAGCGGATGGGGGGCAAAGTGGAGCTGATGGGGCAAGTTGGAGTGGATGGGGGGCAAAGTGGAGCTGATGGTGGCAAGTTGGAGCTGATGGTGGCAAAGTGGAGCTGGTGGGCCAAAGTGAAGCTGATAAGGGGCAAGTTGAAGCTGGTAGGGGGCATCTCTTACAGGCATCTCCAGACCAGGGGCAGACTGGCCCAGGGGGCAGAGAGAGGACAATCATGAAAAGAGGTGGGGTATAAGTAGGCAGGGTATAAAGGGGTGGGACACAAGGGGCGGAGCGAAATGGGCGGCAAAATAAGGTTTTGCCTAGGGTGGCAAAAATCCTTGCACCAGCCCTGACTGTGTGGTGTGTTTTACTTTGCTCTCCAGCAATAAAGCAATACACTTCAGTATATGTGTTTATACATTAGTCTGTGCAAATAAAATACTTTAGTCTCGCACTAAATCATTTATTCAGTTACATAAATAGCCAGTAATAGGTCATGAAATAACCTAAAAATTCTTACTAATGCCCCGCCCACCAGCCACGCCCCAACAATATCACCTAAAACTAACGTGTCCCTCTTTGGCCATGTGAAATGTTGGGAGGTATGCACATACACACAGTGAGCGGCAGAAACATGCAAAAGACACGCACACACACAGACTCACTGGAGATGCACACATATGTAACAGATGTACACACACAGACACACTGGAGATGCACACATGGACACATATATGTAACAGAGATGGACACAAACACACATGCAACATATATGAGCAGAAACACATGCACTCATGAGTTGTGCACCCCTCTGGCAGTCAAAGGGTTAAGCTATAGAGAGGCATGTCAGAGTTAAATAGCAGTGGGAAGTGTGTTCATACCTGGGAACTTTGACTTGTGGAGTCCCTAGAGGGGACTGATGTGGTGCTGATGGGGAGAGACAAATGGGGCAATCTGGGTTAAAAGGGGGCGGGGCTTAATCGCGAGTAGGGGGCGGAGCTTAACATAAATGTGGAAAAGTGCTAGTAATAGGCTGGGGAAGGAGGAGATGTGGGAGGGAAATGCAAGTTTACAATGTGAGGGGTTTGAACACACTCCCTGAGGGGTAAAACTTGATACACAACCCTGTGGCAGTCAGTGAGTTAAGTGTGAATCTGATGGCTGTCTGTCCTGGGTCTTGCATGCCAAATGATGACAGTGAAGAAATAATTGAGCAATGAGGGCCTACCTTAACCCTTTGAGTGTCATTTTGTTCTTCTGGTGCTGCACTACAGGTCCTGCTGAGGCCACTGGGAGTCAGGGTGAGTGAGTGTGTGTGTGTGTGTCAGCCATATTTATTTCTGACTTTGTGTATGTATGTGGTGCTGTGTGTGTGAGTGGGGGCATGTGTGTTTGGTGCTGTGTGAATGGGGCATTGTGTGTGGTGGTCTGTGTGTGTGAGTGGGGCATGTGTGTGTGTGTTTGTGTGGTGCTGTGTGAGTGGGGCATGTGTGTGAGTTTGGTGCTGTATGAGTGAGGCATGTGTGTTTGTCTGTGGTGTAGGAGCAAGTGGCGGCCATATTGTTTTTTTCTGACTTTGATAGTGGTGGGCGGGCTGCATAGTGGGGGCGGGCCAACTCCCTGCATGATTGAATCACCCAATAGGAATAGTAACTCCTGCTTTATGCCTCCCCTGGGTGTGTTTTGGCAGGCACAAAGTCTTCTTTTATATATATAGATTATAACCTAGTTTAGATAGGTAGCTGGGTTGGGTAGGTTCAGGGACTACGTGTGTTAGGGTAAGGCTTAGGGAAATATTTAAGTTTAGGTATAGTTAGTTATAGAAGTTAGTCATTTATTTAGTTTAGAGTAAGTGTATAAGATGCAGAGGAGGTATACGTTAGAAGAGGCTTATTCCTATTTGGTTCCTGACTCTGAAGCCAGACTTTGACGTCACTCAGTTTTCTGAGAGTGAGAGCTCTAGTAGTGATGACGCAGGGCCTTCTGTGAAAAAAAAGACGCACTGCCCCAAGAGCTGCCCCAACAACTGCACCAAGAGCTGCCCTAAGAAAAGCCCCAAGAGCTGCCCTAAGTAATGCCCCAAGAGCTGCCCAAAGACCTGCCACAAGTACTGCCCGAAGACCTGCCACAAGTACTGCCACTCCTGCTGATGAATGGGTATCACCAGCCAATTTATGCCCACAAATTCCTGAATTCACAGGCAACCCAGGAATTCAAGTGAATGTGGCAAGATTTACCCATGTTCAGTTTTTTTATTTATTTTGGGGGGAAATCGTGTCGCAAACAAATTTTTACGCAGACCAATATATTGCCACCAACCCATCAGCATTCATTTCCAAGCAAGAAATATGGCATCCCACAGACCTTTTAGAATTTAAGAAATTCTGGGCCCTTACAATGACAATGGGAATAGTTAAAAAACCAAGTATTAGATCATACTGGAGTAAAAACCCCATATATGATACCCCTATATTCGCCAAAACAATGACCAGGACTAGATATGAAATGATTTTGCGCTTTATGCACTTTAGTGATAATACCCTGTGCCTCCAAAAAGAACACCCCCAGTATGACAGACTGTTCAAAATTCGGCCCCTAATAACCCATTTACAGAAAACATTTGCCCAAGTGTATATTCCCCAAAAAGAAATTAGTATAGATGAATCCCTAATGAAATACAAAGGCAGGTTAGGGTTCAAGCAGTACATCCCCTCAAAGCGTTCCAAATTTGGTGTAAAATTTTATAAATTGTGTGAAAGTGCCACAGGCTACACCCAGGCTTTTAGAATTTATGAGGGCAAGGACAGCCAACTTGATCCTCCTGGGTGCCCCGAATCTCTGGGAATAAATGGGAAGATAGTTTGGGATCTGATTTACCCCTTGTTACATAAAGGATATCATGTATATGTTGACAATTATTACACCAGCCCCCTTTTATTTAAGTCACTTTTTTATTTTGACACCGTGGCCTGTGGCACTGTCAGGTGCAATTGCAGGGAGATGCCCAAAGAACTGGTAGAAAAAAACTTAAAACCGGGATGTCCTCAGCTTTATGCCAACAAGAGCTGCTGGCAGTTAAGTTCAAGGACAGAAAAGATGTCTACATGCTGTCCACCATGCATAGGACAAAACTGTGGTAGTGTCTGTTCGTGGCAGGAGGGTGTACTAAGAAAGCCAGTCTGCATCAAAGACTACAACAAGAACATGGGGGGGAGTTGATCTGTGTGATCAACTCATGCAGCCGTACCTCACCATGTGAAAGTGTAGGGCATGGTACAAAAAGGTTGCCAGTGTATGCTGCAGAGTGCAGCATACAATTCATTTTTGATTTTCAAATTGGCAAACCCCACCCTAAAACTTACTTTTCTGCAGTATCAGCTCCATCTTATCTCCCAATTTTTGTTTCAAGGGGCAACAGAAATAATTCCCCCAAAACCTGGAGTAGTACATTTTATTTATAAAATCCCCCCAACCCCCCAAAAGAAAAATCCACAAAAGCGCTGCAGGGTTTGCTACAGCAAGGGAATACGGAGAGAAACCTCCACTTACTGTCCTGACTGCCCTTCCAAACCTGGCCTCTGCATGGGTGACTGCTTCAAGCAATACCATGAAGGCACAATGCAGTAGTGCTGTGAAGTTTGTTTTATTATTTGGCCACTTTCCCCCCCTGAATTATCCTGTTTTTTTATTTTTCAAAACACATCCCTCCTTAGATCTAACACTATCAAAATATAATGGGACGCAAAGCACCCTAAGTTTTTTCCATCTCTGATAATGGAAACACACATGTTCCCTACTGGGTCCAGTAGTTCCCCCAAACCCTGACGAACCTATGCATATGGGGCATTGACGTACTTAGACGATGTAACTCACCACTAATGTAAAGCACAAATCTGCAAATATCATCTGATTGAAATCCAGAGCAACACTAAAATATAAGTGTGAAAAAATGGTGTTTCTCTGCCTTACTGCAGGTTTTGGGAGGGATTGCTGATACAGTGGCAGCGAAAAAATTGAAAAAATGCAAATAGAATGAAAGCCAGGGTTGTCTACTCTTCTACAACATATACTTTTGGGGGTAAAATTCATTGCAGTATTGCCAAACAGTCCGATTCCTCTGGATCAACAGGGGTGTTATTGGCATGGGCTGGACTTGATGGATGCATGTCTTTTTTCAGCCTTATCTACTATGTTACTATGTTACTATGAAATGAGACAAGGCACCAGCTGTAAAAATGGCATGTCTGTAAAAGGAAACTCACATGTTCCAACTGGGCCCAGTATCTCCCCCAAACCCTGACAAACCGTTGCATATGGGGAATTGCTGTACTCAGAAGAAGGAGCCGAACAGTAATCAATGCAGTTTATAAAATCATCACCTATTCTGTAATTGAAATTCACATCAACATTGAAGTCTAAGTGTGAAAAACGCTGATTTTTTTTTACTGACGTCAAGTTTTCACAGGATTAGTGGTAAAATGGCTGTGTACAAAATTTGAAAACACACCTAAAATGAAAGCCTGGGGTGTCTACTTTCCAAAAATATACACTTTTGGGGGAAAATCTTAAAAAAGAGCACTGTTACACAGGACAAATGAGACATGGCACCAGTAACACAAGCTGTGAAAATTCAAAGTGTGAACTTGGAAATGCACATGTTCCAATTTGGGTCCCGTATCTCCCCCAAACCTTGAGAAACCTATGCATATGGGGTATTGCCGTACTCAGAAGAAGAAGCCGAACGCTAAACAATACAGTTTTAAAAATCTTCACTAGTGTTGAGCGAGCATGCTCGGCCGATGCTCGGATCGCCATGTTCGGGTCTCCTCCCCGCACGTTTTGCGGCTGCTGCGCAGCCAATAAACGTGCAGGGAGGCTCTGACATCGGTGTAATGCCAGCAGCCATGTTGGCTGCTGGCATTACACTGATTGGCTGGCCAGAACCCGTGGTCGGGTGCTGTATAGCACCTGACCATCGAGTTCGGCTCAGTCTGAGCCAGGGAGAGCTGAGGATAGGAAGGGAAAGGCAGTGTAGGGAGGAAAAAAACAAAAATTATGAAAAAAAAGAACCAAAAGTCCTTTTTAGGACTACTGTGTGTGGGGGCAGCAGGTTATTTTGTGTGGGGGGAAAAAAACAAAAAAAAAAAAAAAAAAAATATTCTGTTTAGTGTGAAAAGTTGCAGATTAGAGCACATTCTGTTTAGTGTGCACAGTTGCAGATTAGAGCACATTCTGTTTAGTGTGCAAAGTTGCAGATTAGAGGACATTCTGTTTAGTGTGCAAAGTTGCAGATTAGAGGACATTCTGTTTAGTGTGCAAAGTTGCAGATTAGAGCACATTCTGTTAAGTCTTCAAACTAAAATATCAAAGTCACATATTCCATTCAGTGTGCGTCGCCGCAGTTTAGCAGCACATTCTGTGTACTGTGCAGAGTTGCAGAATAGGAAGAAATACTGTTAAGTCTTCAAACTAAAATATCAAAGTCACATATTCCATTCAGTGTGCTTCGCCGCAGTGTAGCAGCACATTCTGTGTACTGTGCAGAGTTGCAGAATAGGAAGAAATACTGTTAAGTCTTCAAACTAAAATATCAAAGTCACATATTCCATTCAGTGTGCTTCGCCGCAGTGTAGCAGCACATTCTGTGTACTGTGCAGAGTTGCAGAATAGGAAGAAATACTGTTAAGTCTTCAAACTAAAATATCAAAGTCACATATTCCATTCAGTGTGCTTCGCCGCAGTGTAGCAGCACATTCTGTGTACTGTGCAGAGTTGCAGAATAGGAAGAAATACTGTTAAGTCTTCAAACTAAAATATCAAAGTCACATATTCCATTCAGTGTGCTTCGCCGCAGTGTAGCAGCACATTCTGTGTACTGTGCAGAGTTGCAGAATAGGAAGAAATACTGTTAAGTCTTCAAACTAAAATATCAAAGTCACATATTCCATTCAGTGTGCTTCGCCGCAGTGTAGCAGCACATTCTGTGTACTGTGCAGAGTTGCAGAATAGGAAGAAATACTGTTAAGTCTTCAAACTAAAATATCAAAGTCACATATTCCATTCAGTGTGCTTCGCCGCAGTGTAGCAGCACATTCTGTGTACTGTGCAGAGTTGCAGAATAGGAAGAAATACTGTTAAGTCTTCAAACTAAAATATCAAAGTCACATATTCCATTCAGTGTGCTTCGCCGCAGTGTAGCAGCACATTCTGTGTACTGTGCAGAGTTGCAGAATAGGAAGAAATACTGTTAAGTCTTCAAACTAAAATATCAAAGTCACATATTCCATTCAGTGTGCTTCGCCGCAGTGTAGCAGCACATTCTGTGTACTGTGCAGAGTTGCAGAATAGTAAGAAATAGTGTTAAGTTTTCAAACTCAAATATTAAAGTCACATATTCCATTCAGTGTGTATCACCGCCGTTTAGCAGCCTATTCTGTGTACTCTGCAGAGTTGCAGAATAGTAAGAAATAGTGTTAAGTTTTCAAACTCAAATATCAAAGTCACATATTCCATTCAGTGTGTATCACCGCCGTTTAGCAGCCTATTCTGTGTACTCTGCAGAGTTGCAGAATAGTAAGAAATAGTGTTAAGTTTTCAAACTCAAATATCAAAGTCACATATTCCATTCAGTGTGTATCACCGCCGTTTAGCAGCCTATTCTGTGTACTCTGCAGAGTTGCAGAATAGTAAGAAATAGTGTTAAGTTTTCAAACTCAAATATTAAAGTCACATATTCCATTCAGTGTGTTTCACCGCCGTTTAGCAGCCTATTCTGTGTACTCTGCAGAGTTGCAGAATAGTAAGAAATACTGTTAAGTTTTCAAACTCAAATATTAAAGTCACATATTCCATTCAGTGTGTTTCACCGCCGTTTAGCAGCCTATTCTGTGTACTCTGCACAGTTGCAGAATAGTAAGAAATACTGTTAAGTTTTCAAACTCAAATATTAAAGTCACATATTCCATTCAGTGTGTATCACCGCCGTTTAGCAGCCTATTCTGTGTACTCTGCAGAGTTGCAGAATAGTAAGAAATAGTGTTAAGTTTTCAAACTCAAATATTAAAGTCACATATTCCATTCAGTGTGTTTCACCGCCGTTTAGCAGCCTATTCTGTGTACTCTGCAGAGTTGCAGAATAGTAAGAAATACTGTTAAGTTTTCAAACTCAAATATTAAAGTCACATATTCCATTCAGTGTGTTTCACCGCCGTTTAGCAGCCTATTCTGTGTACTCTGCACAGTTGCAGAATAGTAAGAAATACTGTTAAGTTTTCAAACTCAAATATTAAAGTCACATATTCCATTCAGTGTGTATCACCGCCGTTTAGCAGCCTATTCTGTGTACTCTGCACAGTTGCAGAATAGGAAGAAATACTGTTAAGTTTTCAAACTCAAATATTAAAGTCACTTATTCCATTCAGTGTGTGTCACCGCAGTTTAGCAGCCTATTCTGTGTACTCTGCAGAGTTGCAGAATAGTAAGAAATACTGTTAAGTTTTCAAACTCAAATATTAAAGTCACATATTCCATTCAGTGTGTTTCACCGCCGTTTAGCAGCCTATTCTGTGTACTCTGCACAGTTGCAGAATAGTAAGAAATACTGTTAAGTTTTCAAACTCAAATATTAAAGTCACATATTCCATTCAGTGTGTATCACCGCCGTTTATCAGCCTATTCTGTGTACTCTGCACAGTTGCAGAATAGGAAGAAATACTGTTAAGTTTTCAAACTCAAATATTAAAGTCACTTATTCCATTCAGTGTGTGTCACCGCAGTTTAGCAGCCTATTCTGTGTACTCTGCAGAGTTGCAGAATAGTAAGAAATACTGTTAAGTTTTCAAACTCAAATATTAAAGTCACATATTCCATTCAGTGTGTATCACCGCCGTTTAGCAGCCTATTCTGTGTACTCTGCAGAGTTGCAGAATAGTAAGAAATAGTGTTAAGTTTTCAAACTCAAATATTAAAGTCACATATTCCATTCAGTGTGTTTCACCGCCGTTTAGCAGCCTATTCTGTGTACTCTGCAGAGTTGCAGAATAGTAAGAAATACTGTTAAGTTTTCAAACTCAAATATTAAAGTCACATATTCCATTCAGTGTGTTTCACCGCCGTTTAGCAGCCTATTCTGTGTACTCTGCACAGTTGCAGAATAGTAAGAAATACTGTTAAGTTTTCAAACTCAAATATTAAAGTCACATATTCCATTCAGTGTGTATCACCGCCGTTTAGCAGCCTATTCTGTGTACTCTGCACAGTTGCAGAATAGTAAGAAATACTGTTAAGTTTTCAAACTCAAATATTAAAGTCACATATTCCATTCAGTGTGTTTCACCGCCGTTTAGCAGCCTATTCTGTGTACTCTGCACAGTTGCAGAATAGTAAGAAATAGTGTTAAGTTTTCAAACTCAAATATCAAAGTCACATATTCCATTCAGTGTGTATCACCGCCGTTTAGCAGCCTATTCTGTGTACTCTGCACAGTTGCAGAATAGTAAGAAATAGTGTTAAGTTTTCAAACTCAAATATTAAAGTCACATATTCCATTCAGTGTGTTTCACCGCCGTTTAGCAGCCTATTCTGTGTACTCTGCAGAGTTGCAGAATAGTAAGAAATACTGTTAAGTTTTCAAACTCAAATATTAAAGTCACATATTCCATTCAGTGTGTATCACCGCCGTTTAGCAGCCTATTCTGTGTACTCTGCAGAGTTGCAGAATAGTAAGAAATACTGTTAAGTTTTCAAACTCAAATATTAAAGTCACATATTCCATTCAGTGTGTTTCACCGCCGTTTAGCAGCCTATTCTGTGTACTCTGCAGAGTTGCAGAATAGTAAGAAATAGTGTTAAGTTTTCAAACTCAAATATCAAAGTCACATATTCCATTCAGTGTGTATCACCGCCGTTTAACAGCCTATTCTGTGTACTCTGCACAGTTGCAGAATAGTAAGAAATACTGTTAAGTTTTCAAACTCAAATATTAAAGTCACATATTCCATTCAGTGTGTATCACCGCCGTTTAGCAGCCTATTCTGTGTACTCTGCACAGTTGCAGAATAGGAAGAAATACTGTTAAGTTTTCAAACTCAAATATTAAAGTCACTTATTCCATTCAGTGTGTGTCACCGCAGTTTAGCAGCCTATTCTGTGTACTCTGCAGAGTTGCAGAATAGTAAGAAATACTGTTAAGTTTTCAAACTCAAATATTAAAGTCACATTTTCCATTCAGTGTGTGTCACCGCAGTTTAGCAGCCTATTCTGTGTACTCTGCACAGTTGCAGAATAGGAAGAAATACTGTTAAGTTTTCAAACTCAAATATTAAAGTCACATATTCCATTCAGTGTGTTTCACCGCCGTTTAGCAGCCTATTCTGTGTACTCTGCAGAGTTGCAGAATAGTAAGAAATAGTGTTAAGTTTTCAAACTCAAATATCAAAGTCACATATTCCATTCAGTGTGTATCACCGCCGTTTAGCAGCCTATTCTGTGTACTCTGCAGAGTTGCAGAATAGTAAGAAATAGTGTTAAGTTTTCAAACTCAAATATCAAAGTCACATATTCCATTCAGTGTGTATCACCGCCTTTTAGCAGCCTATTCTGTGTACTCTGCAGAGTTGCAGAATAGGAAGAAATACTGTTAAGTTTTCAAACTCAAATATCAAAGTCACATATTCCATTCAGTGTGTATCACCGCCGTTTAGCAGCCTATTCTGTGTACTCTGCAGAGTTGCAGAATAGTAAGAAATACTGTTAAGTTTTCAAACTCAAATATTAAAGTCACATATTCCATTCAGTGTGTTTCACCGCCGTTTAGCAGCCTATTCTGTGCACTCTGCACAGTTGCAGAATAGTAAGAAATACTGTTAAGTTTTCAAACTCAAATATTAAAGTCACATATTCCATTCAGTGTGTTTCACCGCCGTTTAGCAGCCTATTCTGTGTACTCTGCAGAGTTGCAGAATAGTAAGAAATACTGTTAAGTTTTCAAACTCAAATATTAAAGTCACATATTCTGTGTAAGATGAAGAAGGCGGGTAAAAAGGAACGGGGAAGTGGACGTGATCCTGAAAGTTCAGGGCGCGGGTCAGGACGCGGAGAAACTGTGCCTGGTGCCAGAGCACAAGAAAGAAAGACATACACCATACCTAGCTTCATGTGTAATTTTACAGGGCGTCGCAGGACATCACTCTCGAGGTCCGACCACTGCGAACAGGTTGTCGGTTGGATGACAGCTGATACTGCTTCCAGTCGGTTAAGCACCACCCTGTCTTCCACCAAGTCCACTCTCAGTAGCCAAGAGTCTGGTCAAAATAATCCTCACTCTGATCATCCTTCCTCCCACCATACACGGTCTGGTCAAAGAAGTGATCCCACACTGGGATATAGTGAGGAGCTCGTCTCATCACCAATCCTTCATTTGACCCTCTCTCCAAGCACGCTTGCAGAGGAACATGACATCTTGTGCCCTGATTCACAACCTCTAGAGGCTACCCAATCACAAGAAGATGACAGATGTGAACGGCATTTAAGGTCAAAGGAAGTAGTGGATGATGATGATGATGATGAGACACAGTTGCCATTAAATCAACCACTATTTCCGTCTCAAGACCTTGTTGAGGAGAATGTTATACAGTTGTCAATGACTGAGTATGTGGTGGGATCAAGACTTGAGGAGGATGATCAGAGTGAGGAAGTGGAGGAGGACTTGGTGGACGATGAGGTGACTGACCCCACCTGGGAAGGTGTAGAGCCGAGCGATGTCAGCAGTCCTGAGGGTGAGCCATCTGCAGCACCGCAACAGGCTGGAAGAGGCAGTGGTGTGGCTACAGAAAGAAGGCGGACCGCACCAAACCGGCCCGCAAATGTTCCACGGAGCACCCCCTTGCGTAAATCTACCTTGCCAAAGGGTAGGTGTTCCGCGGTATGGCGTTTTTTTAAGGAAAGTGCGGACGACAAAAGAATTGTAGTTTGCAACCTGTGCCACACCAGAATGAGCCGAGGCATGAACACTAGAAACCTCACCACCACCAGCATGATCCGACACATGGCATCCAAGCACCGTAGTAAGTGGGAGGAACGCCTGGATCGCCCATCTGTGTCTGCAGGCCACACCACTGCCTCCTCTTCCCCTGTTTTCGGTGCCGGCCAATCGCCTGTCGAAGGCGCAGGCCCGCATACCTCCCGCCCTGCACCTGTACCATCTGAAGCACCATCAGCGACCACATCCACTTCCCTGTCCCAGCACAGCGTCCAAATGTCGTTACCCCAGGCATTTGAGCGCAAGAGAAAGTACCCAGCCACCCACCCACAGGCCATAGCACTAACCTCACACCTTTCCAAATTACTGGCCATCGAAATGCTGCCATTTAGGCTTGTGGACACTGAGTCCTTCCGCAGCCTGATGGCAGCAGCTGTCCCTCGGTACGTGGTCCCCAGCCGCCACTACTTTTCCCGGTGTGCCATCCCCGCATTACACCACCATGTGTCCCGTAACATCACCCGTGCCCTGACCAACGCAGTTACTGGAAAGGTCCACTTAACGACTGACACATGGACAAGTGCTTGTGGCCAGGGACGCTACATTTCCCTGACGGCACACTGGGTGAATGTCGTGGAGGCTGGGAGCGACTCGGACCCTGGGATGGCACGGGTGCTACCCACGCCGAGGATTGCGGGCCCTACCTCCATCAGGGTTTCCACCAGCACCTACGTTATTGGCTCCTCCTCCTCCGTTTCCACCTCCGAATTCTCTACACGCAGCGCCACTTCCCCATCAGCCAGTAGCTGGAAGCAGTGTAGCACTGCAGTGGGGAAGCGTCAACAGGCTGTGCTGAAGCTGATCTGCCTTGGGGACAAACAGCACACGGCCTCAGAGCTGTTGCAGGGGATTAGTCACCAGACCGAGCAGTGGCTCTCGCCACTCAACCTGCAACCAGGCATGGTTGTGTGTGATAATGGGCGTAACTTGGTGGCGGCTTTGGAGCTCGGCAAGCTCACACACGTACCATGTCTAGCGCATGTATTTAATTTAGTGGTGCAGCGATTTCTAAAAACCTACCCCAATGTGCATGATCTCTTGACCAAGGTGCGCCGCGTGTGTGCACATTTCCGTAAGTCATCAACAGCTTCAGCCGGCCTGTTGAAGCTGCAGCAGCGCTTACAATTGCCAGCTCACCGGCTGCTGTGTGACGTGAGCACGCGCTGGAACTCCACCTTCCACATGTTGTCCCGGCTTTGTGAGCAGCAGAGGGCAGTAGTGGAGTACCAGCTGTTACACGGTCGTCGCCTCTCCGTTCAACTTCCTGTAATCAGAAGTGAGGAGTGGGAATGGATGTCAGACCTCTGTGAGGTTTTACGCAATTTTGAGGAATCGACACAGATGGTGAGCGGCGATAACGCTATTATCAGTGTAACCATCCCACTTCTGTGTCTACTGAAACGCTCGCTGCTCACAATTAAAACCGACGCTTTGCATGTGGAAGAGGTGGAAATGGGGGAGGAAGAGCTTACACAAGGTGATAGCCAGAGCACCCTCACTTCGTCTTCTCAGCGACAATTGGAGGAGGCGGAGGAGGAGGAGGAGGAGGAGGAAGACACGGTTGCCTCCGCTACAGAGGGTAGCCATGGAACTTTTGTTCCATCTCTTCAGCGTGGGTGGGCAGAAGAGGAGGAAGAGGATGAGGATATTGAGAGTCATCCTCCTGGTGAGGACAGCGAAATCTTGACTGTTGGTACTCTGGCACACATGGCTGACTTTATGTTAGGCTGCCTTTCCCGTGACCCACGCGTTATACGCATTTTAAACAACACGGATTACTGGGTGTTCACCCTTCTGGACCCCCGCTACAAAGAGAATTTCTCATCTCTCATTCCTCCGGTGGAGAGGACAAGCAAAATGGTGCAATACCAGAAGGTTCTTGTTGAAAAATTGCTCCAAAATTTTCCATCTGACAACGCTGGCGGCAGAGTACGTGCTACCTTGGCCAACCGAGAAGGGGAGAAAAGGGGAGCACACAGCAGTTCCGAGAAAGGCAGGGCAACACTCTCCAAGGCGTGGGACACCTTCATGACACCCCGCCAGCACCCTCACCCTGATGCGCAGCCTAGTGTCACAAGGAGGGAAAAGTTTTGGAAGATGGTGAAGGAGTACGTAGCAGACCGTGTCAGCGTCCTCAATGATCCCTCTGTGCCTTACAACTACTGGGTGTCCAAGCTGGACACGTGGTATGAACTGGCACTCTACGCCTTGGAGGTGCTGGCCTGCCCTGCCGCCAGCGTTCTGTCTGAGCGGGTATTTAGTGCTGCTGGTGGCATCATAACAGATAAGCGTATCCGCCTTTCCACCGACAATGCTGATAGGTTGACACTTATAAAAATGAACAAGGCCTGGATTTCCCCTGACTTCTCCACTCCACTGGAGGAAAGCCCCGGGGGAACATAAACTCACTTTATATATGTTATTTACAATGATGGGAATACTCTGTATTCCCATTCACCCCTTCCACCCAAAAAACGGGTATATGGTTGACTCTTAATCTTCTCATCCTCCTCCTCCTCTTCCATATGCCCTGTGCTATAATTTTTATATAGGGCCAGCTCACCAGCGGGCCCTGTGATATAATTTTTATATAGGGCCAGCTCACCAGCGGGCCCTGTTTGACAATTTTTATATAGGTCAGCTCACCAGCGGGCCTTCTCATATAATGTTTTATTGGGTCAGCTCTCTAGCGGGCCCTCTCATATAATGTTTTATAGCGTCAGCTCACTAGCGGGCCTTCGCATATAATGTTTAGGATGGTCAGCTCTGCAGCAGACCCTCACCCATAATGTTTTAGATGGTCAGCTCAGCGCACGTTTCCCTCTTAATCATGGCCTCAGTTCAATAAAATCAAGGAAATTTTTGGGAGAATTTGCCTCTGTGCACGTTTCCCTCTTAATCATGGCCTCAGTTCTGAAAATCAAGGAAATTTTTGGGAGAATTTGCCTCTGTGCACGTTTCCCTCTTAATCATGGCCTCAGTTCTGAAAATCAAGGACATTTTTGGGAGAATTTGCCTCTGCGCACGTTTCCCTCTTAATCATGGCCTCAGTTCTGAAAATCAAGGAAATTTTTGGGAGAATTTGCAGATGATATACAAGTAAATATACAGCAAATATTGTTTGGTAACAATTTTTCGCCTAAAGTCGTTTTTATTTTCCTTTTTGTGTGTTTTATGGTCAGTCTGTAAAAATGGCGTACTACGGGCGAAAGATCGTTCCCAGCAGCGATGTTGGAGTCCAAGATGCATCCAGACATCCTCCCTATGCTGTCCCTGAACCATTTCTGTAGTGTTTCCATCTTTTTCTGCCCTTTTCCTATGGACCAGGCACCCTCCCCTCATCAGAGCAGGGGGTGCCTGGTGTAATGCTCGAGTCCTCCCATTGACTTCAATGGGGCTCGGGTGCTCGGCCGAGCACTCGAGCCTCAGGGGGTGCTCGGTCAGAGCACCCGAACACCCGAGCATTGGGGTGCTCGCTCATCACTAATCTTCACCTATTCTGTAATTGAAATTCACATCAACATTGAAGTCTAAGTGTGAAAAATTATGATTTTTTTTTACTTACGTCAACTTTTCACAGGATTAGTGGTAAAATGGCTGTGTACAAAATTTGAAAACACACCTAAAATGAAAGCCTGGGGTGTCTACTTTCCAAAAATATACACTTTTGGGGGAAAATCTTAAAAAAGAGCACTGTTACACAGGACAAATGAGACATGGCACCAGTAACACAAGCTGTGAAAATTCAAAGTGTGAACCTGGAAATGCACATGTTCCAGTTTGGGTCCCGTATCTCCCCCAAACCTTGAGAAACCTATGCATATGGGGAATTGCCGTACTCAGAAGAAGAAGCTGAACGCTAAACAATGCAGTTTTAAAAATCTTCACCTATTCTGTAATTGAAATTCACATCAACATTAAGGTCTAAGTGTGAAAAATTATGATTTTTTTTTACTTACGTCAAGTTTTCACAGGATTAGTGGTACAATGGCTGTGTACAAAATTTGAAAACACACCTAAAATGAAAGCCTGGGGTGTCTACTTTCTAAAAATATACACTTTTGGGGGAAAATCTTAAAAAAGAGCACTGTTACACAGGACAAATGAGACATGGCACCAGTAACACAAGCTGTGAAAATTCAAAGTGTGAACCTGGAAATGCGCATGCTCCAATTTGTGTCCCGTATCTCCCCCAAACCTTGAGAAACCTATGCATATGGGGTATTGCCGTACTCAGAAGAAGAAGCTGAACGCTAAACAATGCAGTTTTAAAAATCTTCACCTACTCTGTGCTTGAAATCCACATCAACGTTGAAGTCTAAGTGTGAAAAAAGCTGCTTTTTTACTTACATCACATTTACGAGAGAGTGGTGGTAAAATGGCTGTGTAAAAAATTTGGAAACACACCTAAAATGAAAGCTGGGGGTGTCTACATTTCAAAAATATACACTTTTGGGGGAAAATCTTAAAGTGGAGCACTGGAATATAGCCCCAAATGAGAAATGGCACCAGATAAGAAAGATATGAAAATTCAATATTTGTTCCAATTTGGGTCCCGTATCTCCCCTAAACCTTGAGAAACCTATACATATAGGGTATTGCCGTACTCAGAAGAAGAAGCTGAACACTAAACAATGCAGTTTTTAAAATCTTCACCTATCATGTGCTTGAAATTCACATCAACATCGAAGTCAAAGTGTGAAAAACGTTGTTTTTTTAACTTGCGTCAAGATGTACGAGGGATTGGTGGTAAAATGGCTGCGTAAAAAATTTGAAAACATACATAAAATGAAAGCCTGGGGTGTCTACTTTCCAAAAATATACACTTTTGGAGGGAAATCTTAGAGTGGAGCACTGGTACACAGCCCCAAATGAGACATGGCACCAGTGATGCAAGCTGTGAAACTGGAAACGTGCATGTTTCAATCTGGGCCCCATAGCTCCCAGAAATCTTGAGAAACCTATGAATATGGGGTATTGCCGTACTCCGAAGAAGGAGATGAACACTAAACAATCCATTTTTAAAAATCTTCACCTATCCTGTGCTTGAAATTCACACCAACATTGAAACCTAAGTGTGAAAAACGCTGAATTTGTTACTTACGTCAAGATTTACGAAGGATTCATGATAAAATGGCTGCGTAAAAAATTTGAAAACTTACATAAAATGAAAGCCTGGGGTGTCTACTTTACAAAAATATAGACTTTTGGGGGGAAATCTTAGAGTGGAGCACTATTACACAGCCCCAAATGAGACATGGCACCAGTGATGCAAGCTGTGAAAATTCAAAGTGTGAAACTGGAAACGAGCATGTTCCAATTTGGGCCCCGTAGCTCCCAGAAATCTTGAGAAACCTATGAATATGGGGTATTGCCATACTCAGAAGAAGGAGCTGAACACTAAAGAATGCATTTTTAAAAATTTTCACCTATCCTGTGCTTGAAATTCACACCAACATTGAAACCTAAGTGTGAAAAACGCTGAATTTGTTACTTACGTCAAGATTTACGAAGGATTCATGATAAAATGGCTGCGTAAAAAATTTGAAAACTTACATAAAATGAAAGCCTGGGGTGTCTACTTTACAAAAATATAGACTTTTGGGGGGAAATCTTAGAGTGGAGCACTATTACACAGCCCCAAATGAGACATGGCACCAGTGATGCAAGCTGTGAAAATTCAAAGTGTGAAACTGGAAACGAGCATGTTCCAATTTGGGCCCCGTAGCTCCCAGAAATCTTGAGAAACCTATGAATATGGGGTATTGCCATACTCAGAAGAAGGAGCTGAACACTAAAGAATGCATTTTTAAAAATTTTCACCTATCCTGTGCTTGAAATTCACACCAACATTGAAACCTAAGTGTGAAAACGCTGAATTTTTTACTTACGTCAAGATTTACGAAGGATTCATGATAAAATGGCTGCGTAAAAAATGTGAAAACATATATAAAATGAAAGCCTAGGCTGTCTACATTCCAAAAATATACACTTTTGGGGGGAAATCTTAGAGTGGAGCACTGTTACACAGCCCCAAATGAGACATGGCACCAGTGATGCAAGCTGTGAAAATTCAAAGTGTGAAACTGGAAACGCGCATGTTCCAATTTGGGCCCCATAGCTCCCCCAAATCTTGAGAAACCTATGAATATTGGGTATTGCCATACTCAGAAGAAGGAGTTGAATACTAAACAATGGATATTTTTAAATTTTCAACTATCCCGTGCTTGAAATCAACAGTAATATTGAAATGTAAGTGTGAAAGCTGCAAAAAAACATTTTTCCACAATTTTGAAAATTTTTTCTGGAAAAATAGCTGCATAAAAAAAATTCAAAATTCTCCTGATTATTTACCTTATGTTGTCTAGTTTTCATAAAGATATACCTTTGTGGGACATTTTTGGTTCTGGCACCATCAACTAAGCTATGATGCTCACATGCCAATTGTTGAGAAATTACAAGTTGGAAATAATGGCATCCATCTTGTAATATTTACCTTGTAAATGTGAGGAAGGGATTGAAATACTAGGCATATGGGGTACTCTTATATTCAGGAGAAGCAAATGAATATATTTAGAGGTATTTTTTTGTCATTAACTAATAGTATGCAAATCCTGACAGAAAAATGTAAGCAAAATGGGTTTTTTTTTATTTTTTTCCTCTTTTTTTCTATTTTAATCAAATTAAACAATGAGGAATTTATATAATTGTGGTATCAAAAAAAAGCCCTACTTGTGCTTAAAAAAACAGTATATAATTTGTGTGGGTGTACAAAAGGAATTAAAGAGAAAATATGGTTGAACAAAGACATGGTCAAAAAAGTCAAAATTGCTCCAGTCCTTAAGGGAAAACGACATCAGATTTTCCCGGTCCTTAAGGGGTTAATGACCAACTTCTTCTTTTCTCCACATAGACTGGGAGCTACTTATTTTGCTGCTACTGCCTCAGGTGCATCACTGGAGCCAGTCGTGGCAAGTGGAACCTTCATCATCCATCTTCCATGTTACTGCTATTGTTGATCACATTCCCTTTCAGCTGCCCAGTCATCCTGCTCCTTAAACATCTCAGCAGCAACAGTAAGAACAGCAGTTACAAATTCCACAATTATGGACTCAGGCACTAGGCCAGTAGGGCATTTTTTTCTCAGGGCTTGTGCTTTAAAAAAAAAACATAGTCCTAGAAAAAAAGTAATTGTTGGGGGATTGTTTCTAACAAGCCTAAGTCCTACAAATCAATGTTTCCTCAGGGCTTGGGCCTCTAATAAGTCTAAGGGCTCGATCCAAATGTTGGCGTTAAAGGGATAGTAATGTTTCATAATAAAAGCAGCTATAATTAATTATAATAGTATTTGGACTTTGGAGAGTGTTATTTCAATTCTGTCAGAGTTGTAGTTCAAGAGTAATTCAATGACAAAGTGTCCCCATCCCGCCCCTTTTACTGATGTAACTGCTCAGCCAGAGCAGAAGGGAGGTGCCCAGGTAGATTGCAGAGAGGGACAGTCTTCAGTTAAGATAAGGGAAAAACCTGAAAAGCTTGTCTAGGGGTCAGGGATTCATTGTTTTCATAGGAAGAAGAGTGTCCCCTGCTGTTATCTGTCTGATCTATGGACTGCATTCCACATCTGAGAAGAGGTAGCTTACACTAGGTAAAAGGGGCGGGAGGGGAAATGTTGCTTGTGAATATCTCTTAAACCATAAAGGTTTGAGATATAAGACTTATATCATTCTTCATGTTTTTTTAATGCCTACAAAATAAAATAAAGTTAAAACGAAGTATGACTATCCCTTTAAAACCAATGTGAAGAAAAAAACTGCCTTCACGAGTTAAGCAAGACCGGGTAACGTGAGATTCAAATCTTCCTTACCCAGAAAGGCTAATGAGAGATGACCACCAAAATACACGTTAACCTTAAACCTGCGTCGCATAGAAAATCTTACCTAAAAACACACGATAAAAATGTTACCTAGCACCACAGCCAATCACAGCACTCCATAGTAGAAAATTCAGTCAGAAAATCCAAAATCAACGTCGACAGTTCTGAACAGCATTCTCTGTGCTTCCCTACCCAGCCAGTAGGGGAACACAGAGATGGCTTTCAGCACCATGGACAGCTTTGAATGTCATAGGGATGTGCACTGCTCACCCCTGTGGCATTCAAAGGGTTACAATAAAGAAACCTAGTACACCAAGCACTACACAATGCCATCCTTCGACATTCCCTCCCCTTAGTATGTCACATATATTGCATATATACGACATACTAACTCCATCCACATCCACCTCAGAGACTTCCATGTAGTGGACAAATCTGTCTGATATTCAAAACTTAACTTTTTGAGTACCAGAGAGGTAGGAAAGTATTGCTTAGCATGTTTCCTACCCTTCTGGTATCCAAAGGGTTAATAGGCAAGGTATGGACTACATACCTTGCCTGTATATATGTGTGTATGTGTGTGTTTTAAACATTTTATTATTAAAAGACTTTTATTAAACATATATTTACTTAGAGCCATTCATTTTTAATGCCCTATCTCCTGTGTCCCATTGCTATTAGTACTTTTGCTCCGCTCTCCTTCAAACAAAGAGTGGAGCAAAAGTACTAATAGCAATGGGACACAGTAAGTAGGACATTATGAATTAATGAATCTAATTAAGAAACTATTGAGGAAGCAGCCCTCCACAGTTCTCCCTTCATATACTTTAATTATCATCCGTCTTGATCACTGGGGACATTGAAGACGACAGAGGCATTGAAGGAGGAGTGTGGAGGGGAGAGAGACATCAGAGGAAGCGGGTGGCAAGCTTGTATTTGCTGCCTGCTTACTCCGATACCTCTCTCTCCTCCTCATTCATCGGCATTGTCTCCTGTCTGGCGTCGCACATTCTACAACTTCGTCCCTTCTCACTCAGGAGGGACGAAGTTGTAGAAAGTGCGACACAAGGCATGGGACAATGCCGATGAGTGAGGAGGGGAGAGAGGTATCGGAGGAAGCAGGCAGCAATAAGCTGGCAATGCATCACTTCCACCTTTTTTCTCCCCAACACCACATACCATCCCCCAAAACCGTACCCACAATCACCCAACCTGAAATAATCACACAACAACTGTTTATGGTGGGAATAAAGAGGTCACAGTTTTATTAAAATTGGGATTGACCTATTTTCCCTTGGAGGACCCTCCCCCTTGTAATGTGGGATCCCAGGCCTCCCGGGCAGTCCGTGCACCCGTGCACCAGCCCACTGCCCACCACCTGGGGGAGTATGCAAGGGCCTCTCTGGCACTTTTGGCCTACCCTTGACCCCCCGGTCTACCACCATGAGGGGTTGCGATTGACGGTCTGCACCACCACCTCCACAACCCCTCCTCTCTCCTCAGTGCCTCAGTGCCCTGTGTTTGGGGGCCGCCGTACAGCCAGTCCCCCAATCCCAACAGTAACCTTCAGTGGGCGGGACCTGGCCCGCAGTCGGCCAGGCCGTCTGGAAACTGTACCTTCTGAGGATAACCCGCACTGAGTCAGCCTGGGAACCCTCTCATCCTACCCCAGCCTTTCAGAATTCACCTAGCAGCAAAGTTGGCTTCCACATCTCTCACCCCCTTCAATATAAAGAAAATGATATTGCCACCAATGTTGGACAGCCGGAAAAACGCAACCAACAGGTTTAGCATCAGGTATCAGAGCCCAAAACACCAGGGCACCTAGCCTCTTGCAGTCCATGTGCCAGCTCTTATCTGCCATTATGGCCAACTGCATTTCTCCACTCCTTCAAATTTTGTATGGCGGGCAAGTTGGCAGCTGCACCCTCCTCCCTCTGAAGGTATGAGGAAAAAAAAAAAAAAAGTATGCCACAGCCAGCACCGCAGCCACTCTGGTCCTGGAGGCCCCCACATCCCTCATGTGTTAATGAATTCAAGTCTGCTACTGGAAACCTTTCCCAATGGGAATTACCCTGCATGTGAAGTTCAGTGTTCCCAAGGGTGATTGTTGCCCTCTCAGAGTCATCCCCTCTGCTCCCCAGCATGAGGCAGGCCCCCCTCCCCAACTATGGAGGCTTTATCCTGAGGGACTTGAACTAGGCTGGTAATAGAGTCTCTCTCCATCCCTAGAAAAGTGAGGTGTGTGGGGGAGGACTGATGTATCATGCAACCACCTGCCCCTACTGCAAAGCCTGAGCCCATGTGGGCCAGCAAAAATGTATTTAGGTAGTGAGCAATGGCCTGGTTGCTTTTCCTTGTTCCCCTGGCCAAATTAAAAGGGATCTGAAGAATTCAGAATATGCACAGGAAATCGCATAGCAATTATCAGTGTAAAATTTGCCATGGAAAATGGTGTACATATACATACATATTTATGGGACCTTCTTGCATACACACCTCATATATACATACCAATGCATACCCATCCTTACATACATATGAACACCTACACCAAACACACCTATATACACCTGCTTATCTACATACTCCCACACATATACACACACACAAACCAATGTACACAATGAATACACATACATACCCATACCCCATACATGCCTACACATATGAACATACACCACCCACACACAAATACATACACATATTCACATATACCCACATCCTACCCTACACACCCATATATGTATATATATATATATACATGCACACATACATACATATACACATATACATACCTATATACACACACACACATATGCACACAGCCATATACACCTTTATACACACACACACACACCTATATGCCTACACATCCTATATGCCTACACACACACACCTATCTACTTATACCTATATATATATATATCCATCTACACACATATTTTACCATGCCATGAATTTAGAAAACTGACATGATTCAAAAGAAGGGGCTTTATCCTGGGTGTTATTTACTGAGCTACCCTCCAGGTATGATTAATGTAGAATTAGCATAATCTTTCCTGAATCCTCCCTAGGTACTACACCTATAGGGGAGACTTCAAGGCCGTGCAATGGAGCTGAATCAAAGGGGGCCCATTAGCTCTTTCCTCAATGTAGTTCAATACCATAGGAAGCTTCTATGCAGAATGCAACAGAGTAAAGAAGACTACTGTATAAAAAGAGTGATAGATACAAGGAATAGTCCCAATGGAAGTTGCAGAGACATGAATTGAAGAACTTTTGTGATAGGTTCTTGGCCATTGTACTGTATAACTAAATAATGTTTTTACACAAAGGAAACCACATGCTCCATCTCTATATTTATCCTGATAAAATAACCCTCAAAAAGTTGTATTTGCATTAACAATAGTTGCCTATATTTGGTTTATCAGACTATGAGGTTGCATCAAACATTGACAACAGAAAAATACCTCAACCCACTTATAATAACTAAGAGCCTGAAACAATGAGATTAGTGATAAGAACAGACCTCAACATTGAAAAAGAACAAATGGCCTGACTCCATGAGATTAACTCATGAGACAACTGCCCCAGACCCCCCTACCATTTTTCCAGACTCAAGAACAAAGCCCACCTTGTGCCCAAATCAGAGGGGGGTCTATTGTAACTCCCAACATACATTGTATTCCTAACACAGACAATGGACTGTGCTTTGCAATGTAAACCCCTTAAGTGATAATCTAGACTACACCTTCCCCTGGGTGATATTCTACCCAGACTATTTCTATATAATAATTTTCTTATATTCTATGCTCAGAAAAATATTTGTTATAGCTCACCTCTCATTCCATAATAACTGTGTTTCTATACACAGTTAACCAATTTTAGGTAGGATACTGCTGTGATAATTGCAGCAGTATTTGCATACCTGGGAACTTTTCATGCAGGGCTATCCGGAGGGTAACCCTGTCAGTGCCGAAAATGACGCAATTCGTGTCATAAAAGGGGCAGGGTTTAGTCGCTGGGGGGGCGGGACAAAAACCCCCTGCAAAATGAAGATAAGAGGGCAGGGAGTGGGAGGAACCGGGCAGTATGGAGCACAAGTGGGCAGAGTTTGTACTTAAACTCTGCCCACCTGGTGATTCACACATTGCCCCGGA
Organism: Rhinophrynus dorsalis; assembly: GCA_037306005.1. Taxonomy (NCBI): domain Eukaryota; kingdom Metazoa; phylum Chordata; class Amphibia; order Anura; family Rhinophrynidae; genus Rhinophrynus; species Rhinophrynus dorsalis. Next base: position 374,947,069 of record CM074724.1, read on the forward strand.
GACCCAGTAATTCAGTTTGAAATCCGGAGTCTCCGTGGAAAAACCGGAGAGTTCCCAGGTATGAGTATTTGTTGTTATATTCTAACACCAGGTAATAAGTTATAAATGGGGTTATACACTTTCCTCTAACTTGACGTCCAAGCAATGTAACTGCTGAATATTAATAATATACAGTTCTGTAAAGATATCAAGAAACAGTAGCCACCAATTCAATGATATATGAAATGTGGGAAGAACAAAAAACTGTCATAGCACCAGAGCAAAGCACACTACATGACTAAGGATGCCAAGAAGGTTCTATTCTGTGTCCAACTATCCTGACAAATATTCCAATGTGTAAACTGAAATATCACCCTACTATACTTTATCACAGAAACAGTAGCTGGCTTGTAAAACAGGGACCTGAAGATCCAATGCAACTCTCTACTGGTAGAGAATGGACAAAACAAGATATATGGACTTCTGTAGCTTTTGCAAGAAAATAATTAACTTACTGCATTATGAGCATACCTGGGAACTCTCCGAATTTGCCCCGGAGACTCCGGTTCGGACAGAGCTTTACCGGGTCTCCGGGGCAGAGGCAGATTCCTCCGGATGTGGAGAGTTTCTATTGAAACTCTGCCCACATCTGCTTTTTCTCCCGTTGTGCCTCAGTCCCCAACCTTCTGTGTGACACATTTAACCCTCTGAATGCCAGAGTGGTACGGAATGCATTGCTTTGCAATGCATTCCGTACCACTCTGGCATTCAAAGGGTTAAATCCCACCCAACACTCGAGTTAAGCCCCACCCCTTTTTGACACGATTAGCGTCATTTTTGTTACCCCCTGCTGAACAGAGGACTACCCTCCGGGTAGCCCTCAACTGAAAGTTCCCAGGTATGATTATGAGACACATGTCACCCCCTGGTACAATAAATGCTTACCCCCTTTTCCCAAGAGATGAAGGAAAATGCATTATAAGTCTGTAAAGAAACCAATGATCAAAGTACTCCATCCTATATAATAATTCGCTAAAATGTGTGTAACGCAGAGTCATGCGCAGCAGACACTGCTGCATGTGCTGCTGCCATGCGCAGTAGAGACTGCCTGCGCCGCAGCTGATACAGAGCTAGACTCTCCTTCGGAGCGTCCAGCTCTGTATCAGCAGCGGCACGGGCAGTCTCTACTGCGCATGACTGCCCAGCGACCGGGTGGCAGTGGCACTGTGGCCCGTGTAACGGGCTCTTCAACTAGTTAGCATACCTGGGAACTTCCAGTTGAGGGCTACCCGGAGGGTAGTCCTCTGTTCAGCAGGGGGTAACAAAAATGACGCTAATCGCGTCAAAAAGGGGTGGGGCTTAACGCGAGTGTTGGGGGGGATTTAAATGTGTCACACAGAAGGCTGGGGACGGAGGCACAACAGGAGAAAAAGCAGATGTGGCAGAGTTTCAATAGAAACTCTCCACATCCGGAGGAATCTGCCTCTGCCCTGGAGACCCGGTAAAGCTCTGTCAGAACCGGAGTCTCCGGGGCAAATCCGGAGAGTTCCCAGGTATGCTAGTTAGATTATAACACACTAATCCCCCAGGAACCTGGTCCCTCCTGTCTTAGTGAGTGCTATCTTAACCTCCTGCCCTGGATTAAAGGGATAGTAATACTTAAAATGTAAAAAAAAATATGTTGTAGGGTTTACCCCCCTGAGTAAAACAAGAGTACTCCCACTGCTGAGAGGTCTTTCATTCAAAAGTTATTAATTTTCAAAGTTGAATTTTTTAGGTGCAATATCACAGTGGCCTGAAATTGTACAGTGGCGCTGTTGCTACACCATCCTATGGAGATTTATGGTCAACTGACCAGCGTTGTCCATAGGATCGTGTAGCAACAGCGCCACTGTACAATTTCAGGCCACTGTGATATTGCACCTAAAAAATTCAACTTTGAAAATTACTAACTTTTGAATAAAACACCTCTCAGCAGTCGGAGTACTCTTGTTTTACTCAGGGGGATAAGCCCTACAACATATTTTTTTTCACATTTTAAGTTTTATTATCCCTTTAAATAATACTACTACTTTCATTATTAAGCTCATTTTCCTTTTGTTTTGTAAGAAAATCAGCCCCCCCAGCTATGGTAAAGTATTACCATCAAAAGGGAATGAAAATAAATAAAATGATACCATTCACCAAACCTATGAAATGCTGACTCTGTTCCTTGGTCTTCTGGATACAAATTCCTTGCTGGCAGATAAATCCATTTGGTTTGTAGATTTGAAAGTGAATGTATGGAAGAAACATAGAAACACAGAAACATAGAATTTGACGGCAAATAAGAACATTCGGCCCATCTAGTCTGCCCATTTTCCTACAAACCCCCCCCCCAAAAAAACAACCTGAAACCTTTTTGGTCCTTAGTCTTTTCATACGTTCAGGACCGCCTTATGCCTATCCCATGCATGCTTAAATTCTGTCACTGCATTAACTTCTACCACTTCTGCTGGTATTCTATTCCACTTATCTACTACCCTCTCAGTGAAGTAAAATTTTATTACATTACGTCTAATCCTGTGTCTCTCTAGTTTTAGACTATGGCCTCTTTTTCTAACATTTTTACTCCTTTGAAATATACTTTGTTGAATCCCTTCATGTATTTGAATGTTTCTATCATATCCCCTCTCTCTCTTCTCTCCTCCAAGCTATACATGTTCAGATCCTTTAGTCTATCCTGATATTTCTTTTCTTGTAAACCAGTCACCATTTTAGTAGCCCTTCTCTGAATTTTCTCGTAGAGTATCTATATCCTTCTGGAGATGAAGTCTCCAGTACTGTACACAATACTCTAGATGACATCTAACTAAAGATCTGTAGAGTGGCATGACCACTCCCTTTTTCTGCTACTAATGCCCCTAGCTATACAACCCAGCACCCTGCTTGCATTCCCCACCGCTTTATTACATTGCCTGCCTACCTTTAAGTCATTACAAATAATTACTCCCAAATCCCTTTCCTCTGTTGTCTCTGACAGCACAGTACCCTTAATAGTATATTTTTCCTTGGATTTTTATGTCCCAAGTGCATTATTTTACATTTATCAGTGTTAAACTGCATCTGCACTTCCCCTCCACTCCCCCTCACTCCTCCAGGTCTGCCCCTTGCTCCTGGACCATTGACCACCCTCCCCCCCACCCCAACACCTCCACCTAGAAACCATGGAGGAGAGAGGGGGGTGGGGGGGAGGGTAGCCCACCGCCCAACAACAAAGAAAGCCGGCAGGGCTGCCTGCCAGCTTAATGGCTTTCAGGGGCAATGCTGCCCCTTCAGCCCTCCAATACAAGCTTGCCACCCGCTTCCCTCCAAAGTCTCTCCCCCCTCCACCTGCCTCCTCCAATGCCTCTATCCTCTTTAATGTCCCCAGCGATCAAGACGGATGATAATTAAGGTATATGAAGGGAGCGCTGCGGAGGGCTGCTTCCTCAATAGTTTCTTAATTAGATTAATTCATTCATAATGTCCATACCTGGGAACTTCCAGTTGAGGGCTACCCGGAGGGTAGTCCTCTGTTCAGCAGGGGGGTGACAAAAATGACGCTAATCGCGTCAAAAAGGGGCGGGGCTTGCCGCGAGTGTGGGGGGACTTAACCCTTTGAGTGCCAGAGTGGTACGGAATGCATTGCAAGTAATGCATTCCTTACCACTCTGGCACTCAGAGGGTTAAACTTGTCACACAGAAGGCTGGGGACGGAGGAACAGAGGGAGAAAAAGCAGATGTGGCAGAGTTTCAATAGAAACTCTCCACATCCGGAGGAATCAGCCTCTGCCCCGGAGACCCGGTAAAGATCTGTCAGAACCGGAGTCTCCGGGGCAAATCCGGAGAGTTCCCAGGTATGATAATGTCCTACTTACTGTGTCCCATTGCTATTAGTACTTTTGCTCCACTCTCCGTTTGAAGGAGATCGGAGCAAAAGTACTAATAGCAATGGGACACAGGAGGTAGGGCATTAAAAATCAATGGATCTAAGTAAATATATGTTTAATAAAAGTCTTTTAATAATAAAATGTTTAAAACACACACACACACATATATACAGGCAAGGTATGTAGTCCATACCTTGCCTATTAACCCTTTGGGTACCAGAGGGTAGGAAACATGCTAAGCAATGCTTTCCCACCTCTCTGGTACTCAAAGAGTTAAGTGTTGAATGTCAGACAGATTTGTCCACTACATGGAAGTCCCTGAGGTGGATGTGGATGGAGTTAGTATGTCGCATATATGCAATACATGTAACATACTAAGTGGGGGATGTCGAAGGGGGGCATTGTGTAGTGCTTGGTGTACTAGTTTTCTTTATTGTAACCCTTTGAATGCCACAGGGGTGAGCAGTGCACATCCCTATGACATTCAAAGCTGTCCATGGTGCTGAAAGGCTCGTGCTTTAAAAAAAAAAAAACATAGGTCCTAGAAAAATTTTTTTTTTTGCAGCAGTACTAACAGCAGTTGCAACTCAGGACTCAGTAGGACATTTGACAGTGGCCACTGGTCAACATGACTTGCTGGCATTAGGCCAGTAGGCATTTTTATTTTTTTCTCAAGGCTTGTGCTTTAAAAAAAAAAAAAAAACATAGTCCAACAAAAAATAAACAATTTTTGGGGGGAGTTGTTTTTAACAAGCCTAAGTCCTACAAATCAATGTTTCCTAGGACTTGTGCCAAACAAGCTTAAGTCTACAAATCAATGTTTCTTCAGGGCTCGGACCACTAATAAGCCTATGTCCTACAAAGGCCTCTAACAACAAATCTAACAAATCATCCTCTACAAATACTCTTTCAAGTCAAGTATCAGTCCACCCCAGTGGCAGCTTATGTCAGGGGGTACCTGTCTCTATCACTTTACATATAAATGTGTTATTTTATTTTATTGTATATTATTTTATTAACTGTCCCCTCAATAGCAGTCAAGAACCCCCCAAAAAACAAATTCCCTGTTCAAATGATTCATTCATTCACCAACACAGGCATCCTCCTCAGACCCCTTTATACCATGTCTTATGGTTTCTATTTTATTTTATTTAGGATTTATTTTTATTAACTGTTCCCAATCCCAGTAAACAACCCCCCCAAAAATCATCCCCTGTTCAACTGATTCTTCCCCACACCCCACCAACACAGGCACCCTCATGCCCATTTTATACTATGCCTTCGGGAAATACACTAATATTTGCTATGTGTTGTGTATAACTTCTATGTTCCCATTGATTTCAATGGAATGAGCTGGGCAAAAAAAAGCGGAAAAAAGTGGAAAATCTGCACTTTTCGCTGGAAATATTTTGCCAAGCGGAAAGTACCACTTTTTTAAGATTTCAGTTTGAGGAGGAAATTTTTGCCCATCCCTAGCCCTGAATGTCCAGACCCAATAATGGCCAGTCCCCCTACACCACCCCTAGGGATCGTGGGGAAATTTGTGTAATGGGCAGAGGGAGAAGAGGGTAGTAGTGTGAGGAGGATAGGCCAGTTGCCTGTGCTTGTTGCCTTTGCTGTGCCTGCTGCCAGTGCTGCACCTGTTAGGGTGTCTTGTGATTTTCAGAAGGCAGGGAAGGAGGAAATGATGCCAAGTGTGAAAGCAGAGGACCCTAAGTCACACTTGTCATCCCCAAGAAGTCTTGCCACTACTACTACTAAGAGCATCCAGCAGCTACAGACACAGAGTCTTAGGAGTGAGGGAAGGTGATAATTCTACAAGTGAGGAGAAAGACTCAGGCCTGAAATTGATGTGGTTGTGTTAGTAGTAATAGTGATGGTGAAGTCGCTGTTGACTAGCTTTATCACAGGAGATTGACCTACTGATGCTGAGGTGGTAGGAAAGTACTGCAGAGTGGCCAGACTAGAGGTCAAGGAAGCCCCACAACATTAGACCTGACCCTGGGAGTCTTCTTACCCTCACAGCATTGTCCAGATGGAACATAATCCTGAAGAAGGCGGAATTGTTGCTAGCAGCAATAATACAACCACCACCACCAACGCCACCGTAGCAGATCGGCTGCCTGTGCCTGCTGCTAGTACTGACAGTCTGCCTTCTTCAGCTCAACAGAAGATGGAAAATGTGACAGTAGGGGACCCTCTCATCCCCTCCTCCAAACTTTGAGATGTCTGTAATAGAGCAGCAGCAAGGAGTAACAGGTGGTGGTTGTGATGATGATGTTGGAGAAGATGGGGTGGAAGAGACATTAGTGGCCTTTTTAGCCAAAACCAAATGAGGAATGGGAGACAAGGATGAGGATGGGCATCACCACCACCAGTTGTGAGCTTTTGGAATTTCTGGATTTTGCTACTGCTGTAATTCCCGTTGCTGCTGAGTTCCAAGGGCAGCAGGATGCTGAGGAGAAGGCTAGTGTGCCATAGACCACCATGGACACGGTGAGAATGGGATCCAGTGATGCGGGACTAGGACAGGTTAAACATGCCAGCAGCAATACTCCTCGACCTAGTTGCAGTGCTTATTCTCAAGCAGTAACAGCAAGAGCAGCAACATCAACCTCTGCCCCAGCCAGTGAATGTGAATGTGGAGGAGAAGAAGAGAGGCCATATATCTCCACCTTTCCCCTCCCCCTTGAAATCCTGGGTGTGGGACTATTATTCTCTTTGAGCAGGCACAGTGCAGTCATCAGCTATGGCACTGTGCACAATTTGTGATAAATGAGTGATAATACACATGAAACACAGACACCATGACATGTATGTCAAATATGTTAAAACCAACCCCCCCACCCAAAATATTGGACACTGCTGTTACAGTACCCCCTGATTCTACCCAAAGACAACAAGAGGCAAGGTGGAAATCAAATAGGAGGAAGAATAGAGAAACCCAGACAGAGCCTGTAAGTTTGATGGTGAGTGAAACACCTGGCTTTCCATCACCTTCTTGCTGTAGGTTCTGAGCACAGGAAGATCATGTAAGTACATCTTCTGGTGATCCACCTTGTTCATTGTTACCTCCCCCACCAGCTGATAGCAATTCAGTAAATGTCAGGATGTGGCAGTTCATGTCCACCTATTGCACACTGTGCGGTGCACTGACCATACATGGCAGTGTGGTGGAGGTATAATCAAAAGCAAGGCATCAAGAGGCATCTGAGGAGATTCCATCCACAGAATATGCTAAGATGGTGGTAGGGAGGGTTCATCATTATTATTATTATTCATTATTATTATATTATTATTATTAAAATGTCTGCAAGTTATCACTTGTCCTTAGAGGGGAGTGGACAAGAGACATTTTGGTAGCAACAGTACTTGGTTTCTGGTGCAATGTTTTCACATTGGGACCATAAGAATAATGGTGTTTGGTTACAGTTATGTCAGGTGTTTGATGTGACTGCAAATGAGCCCATTGTTTCCAGTCCTTCTCTTATTTACCACACACACTGTGCACATTGCAGTTGCTGATGATAGCCAAAGTCCCTGCTCTCAAGTGAAAAATGTATATTCTAAGACACACACCCATGATTTTGGAAGAGGGGCAGGTGAAAAGCATTATTGGCCAAATTCTTCTTTTCTACACAAATAACTGAATTGGGGGGATAGTTGTGGTGCTATTGATTTGATTTAGTTTTTGTCTTCTGTTCACTTACTATCCATTTTGTTAATTGATAAAAATAAACTATTAACATGTCTATTTTTGAAAGTATTCTTACTTTACAGCATTTTTTTCACACCTGCCTAAGGCATTTGCACAGTACTGTACCTTTAAGATTATGTCTATTAAGTAAATCCATATGGACATATGTTTTGTGCTTAAAGGGATAGTAATACTTTATTTTAACTTTATTTTATTTTGTAGGCATTAAAAAACATGAAGAACGATATAAGTCTTATCTCTCAAACCTTTATGGTTAAGAGATATTCACAAGCAAAGTTTCCCCCCCTGTTCAACCAGATCAGAAGGGAGATGCCCAGGTAGACTGCAGAGAGGGACAATCTTCAATTAAGATAAGGGAAAAAGCTGAAAAACTTGTCAAGGGGCAGGGCTTTCATTGTTTTCATACAAAGAAAATTGTCCCCTTCTATTATCTGTCTGGTCATACAACCTGATCCACATCTGAGAAGAGATGGCTTACACTAGGTAAAAGGGGTGGGGAGGGGAACTTTGCTTTTTAATGCCTACAAAATAAAATAAAGTTAAAACTAAGTATTACTATCCCATTAATATAAATTTACAAAGAAGGGTTTGAAAAACATTTACTTTTCATGTGCAGGTCATGTAAACATTGTCATACTGTAAAGTGTGATATAATTTTCCCTGAAGCATTTAACTTCCTTTATTTGAAAAAAGAACATGAGATGCTTTAAATTAAAAATGTTACCGTGTGTTTTTATTCATTTTGCTCTTGTACCTTAGATCAATATTTATGAACAGGAACTGTCATGAGAAAAAGAAAAACAACTCTTGATCTATGTTTTTTCTTTGATGAAGGAACATTGAGGCTGATGTACTAAACAAAAACTGGTGCAATTCTGAGGCAATCAAACTGCACAAAGAAAACAACAAAAATCCCCATTGATTTTAACTCTAAGTGCCAGAGAATTCCACAAATCATTGTGAAACATTGTATTGACATCATTCTGCATCTCAAAGGTTTAAATGAGACTTTTTAACCCATCGGATACTAGAACTGTTTCCAATGCTTTGCTTTACAATGTGTTGGAGACCTCTCCAGCTTTCAAACGTTTAAAAGATCCATGACAGAAATGTCAATTTTGGGAATTGTATTTGTCTCCTGCATTATATATGAATTGCTCCAGTTTGTGAATAGGGATGGGGGAATTGTGTTGCCTCAAAATGAAACAGGCTAAAAAAAAACACATTTCCCAAGGAGAGTGAATTTTTTTGTGAAATTAAAGATTTTCTGCTTTTTGTCTGCCTAGCTTATTTAATTGAAATCAATGGAAAGACTGAGGGGTAGATTTAAAGGCTTGAGTTAACACCACCATTAATGGTAAGAAGGCACATCGCTCACAAATAATACATAATTTACGGTGGATTTGACAGGTAGTCTACAAGAATACTAACGAGGGTAGATTCAATAAAAACACATAACAAAAAAACCCCGCATTGCATCTTTATTTGCATCACCGTGCATCCCAATCATCCGTTAAAACACAACTTAACTCAAAAAATGACGGTAACAGCTGGCTTTGGCTAGCAACCCTGATAGATGCACAAACAAATTCAAACCTACAGCCAACACCCAGACCCCAAAGTATCAAAAATGTTCAAATATACCTATATATACCCCAAAATAACAGTCATACCTTGTCTGTGTTTGAGTGTTGGCAAGCTAGAACACAGGACCCAGGAGCGGAGGCTAGTGATTGAGAGAGAGAGAGAGGTGCTTACACTTGAGGTAGAAGGAGTTTTGGAGTTTGGAAAGAGGAGAGCATTGCACGTATATTGACACATATCACACTTTTGCACATCTCGCATACACCCATACAAACACATACACACACATAGTCTTTTTTTAATTACACTTTAAACATATTTTAAACTTTATTTTTTCAGTGTGTATCTGTGAGTGACAGAGTGTAAGAATAGGGCCCTCATGGAGGCTGTCTTGGAGAGGGAGAGTGTCCTTTTTCCGAGGGAGAGGGTCCCTGGCCTGGGTGCAAGGAGGAAGGCCGCCTGGAACCAGACCTGCACCCGGGTGAATGCAGTGGCCACCTGCAAACGGGATGTGGAGTCCATCAAAAAGAGATGGGGTGACTGCAAGAGGGTAGTGAAGAAGAAGATGGGGGAGGCCTGACCGCCCGAGGCACCGGAAGTGGTCCACTTCCAGATATCAACTACAGCAGCAGGGAGGAGATGCTGAGGCAGACCATATCCTCTACACTGATTGAGGAGGTCCCTGGAGGATTGGACACTGGGGAAGAGAGGAGCCTCTACACTACTGGTAAATGCATCATCACAGAACCACACACCACATCAACCGAAAACAATCACATGCCAACACAGTCACACCCCAACATATGTCCATCATTTATCTACACAATTGCATCAACACAACACCCTGAGGGTTCAAAAAATGACACAATACATGCACAAATGGCAGGGTCCACCCATTCCCACACCTGTCCAAGTCCCACTTCAACCGTCATGTTGCTGTGCTGATCACACACAATCCACACCAACAAGCTGTTAAACATCATCAGTGTTGCTACACATTGTCACCCATGTACCGACAGGGAACTCAGCACATAACCCCTTGAGTTCTAGAGGGATCATCAATGCATTGCTCAACAATGCTTTGCAACCCCTCCGGCACCCAAAGGGTTAACCATAAAAAAGAACACGAGTCGATAGGGTAACAATTACATGCTACACAGGGAACATTCACTAAGCGTTAAAAAAGAGATGATGGAGAGAAATTAATACTTATATACTCTCACTTCGCCAATGCCCATGTTAGTCTATGGAGACTATTCAATAACATGATTCAAGTTGCTAAGGTCTCATTGCATAGACTCCATAGAAAACATTGGCAATGGGGAAATGAGATTTCTGTCCATCAGGTCTTCATCTCCACACACTGAATCACAAAGAAGATGGATCAGGTCACACATCACAGTGCCACTGAGACAAACTGGGTGTATGTGCAACTTTATTTTGAAATGACATAGCTCACATTTGATTCACACATGGATCCGCAGGAGTGGTGATGCATTGGATGGATGGTACACCAGCCACTATTTGAAGGATACACATGGGAACCAAATATTAAACGTTGTAGTTTGTTCACCAACAGGCCGAGAATGATGGATATCTCAGATTGAGTATGGTTGGCTCACTCAGAAGGATGGATGGGCATAACCAGAAAAACAACAGGCCTTAATCAAAGATATCCTTCACTACTGGCCTGATTGTTGGCCTTCAGGACTGAACTGGGACAGACCTCATGGACGGGATCCTGTCAAGTTCATCAATCTGTGATTGCCATGGTGGTATCCCATGCATTGCAACGCAATGCATAGGATACCATCATGACAACCAGAGAGTCACATGTCAACTACTTCAAAATCTTGCATTGTAAGGGATAGTAACGGTTAATTTCACCTTGATGTAATATTGTAGGCATTCCAAAAAGATGTGGATCAATGTAAGTCATATCTCTCAAACGTTCATGGTTTGACAGATATCGCTTGGTACAGTTAACTGTTCCTGTCTGTTTTAGTGAAGTCAGCGCTCAATGGAACAGCTGCAGATTCCAGTCATTTGACCAGACGGAAACTCTTCAGCAGAGCCAAAATTGCACTATTTAGAGATGCATATCTCTATTGGAATGGTCTAGAAAGTGTGCCTGGTTTGCAAGCACACTTTGTAGTCCATTCCAATTAAGTATTTATTTATTAACAGCACAATTTTGGCTCTGCTGAAGAGCCTCCATCTGGTCAAATGACTGGAATCTGTCCTGTCCCATAGAGGGCTGATTTCACTAAAACAGACAGGAAGAGTTAATTTTACCAAGCGATATCTGTCAAACCATGAATGTTTGAGAGATAGGATTTACATGGATCCACATCTTTTTGGAATGCCTACAATATTACATCAAGGTGAAATTAACCATTATTATCCCGTTAATCCTGTCATTGCTACATTTACTAATCACACCATCTCATTTACCCTCACAGCTTACAGGCCTCAAGCACAGCAGAAGCCCGTGTAGGAGGCTGAATCACTACCCAGTGAGGAGTACACAGAGGAGGGGACCAGCCGGTGGTCACCTTACCCACCATCAACACTTGCTGCACCACCTGATGCATCTGCTCCACCAGCTGCTCCACCTGCTCTAATACCTGCTGTACCACCTGATGCACTTGTTACGCCAGCTGCTCCACCTGCTCCAACAACTGCTGCACCTGATACAACACCGACTGCACCACCCCAATACAGTGCCTGGATGCAACAGGAAGACATGTGGATGCATCCCACTACCTCCACGAGGTAATACCCTCCAGCAGCGCACCACCACCACCACCAGGGAATCAACGGCTTCCTGGGACAGTGGCCACCTGTCAATATGGGCCATATGCCCACCAGATGGACCTACCCTCCTGGATGGCTCTCCTGCATTGGCCCAGGTATGATCCTAGGTGAGGGCTAAGCAAGGTATGACCACTGGCCACTGGATTACCAACACCTGGGCCTGACTGGGGAGCCCCAGCACCCTCTACCGAGGGAACATTTCACCCTACCACCACAAATATCATCGGGCTGCTCGGAGTCCCTGGATGTAGTGGGGACATGACCATCATCTGCAGCATCCTCACCACCAGTAGACTCAGCAGCAGACTCAGCAGCAGCAGAAGCAGGCTCAGAAGCAGCAGACTCAGCAGCAGCACACTCAGCAGCAGCACTCTCAGCAGTGACAGCAGCAGACTCAGCAGCAGACCCAGCAGCAGACTCTCCACAGCAGCAACCCCACCAGCAGACTCACCAGGCACATCCACCTCCAGCAGTGCACACATCAGGTGGATGGAGACGGAGTGCTTGGTGCTACAGAGGAGACTACCATGAATTCCAGAAGAACAACAGGAACATCACAAGGCTCAGAAGGGATTCCCAGAGGAATGCTTCAAGAATTGAAGCAAGGATGCATGCCCTGGAGGTAGAGCACACAAGTTCAAATACTATGTTAGTATTACTATGTTACAATGTGACTGTGTTAGTATTAATGTGTTAATATGTTACTGTGTTAGTATTACTATGTTACTACTTTGCTGTGTTAGTGTTAATATGTTACTATGTTACTGTGTTTGTATTACTATGTTACAATGTGACTGTTTTAGTATTATTGTGTTACTAGGTTACTGTATTAGTATTACTATGTTACTACTGTACTGTGTTAGTATTACAATGTTACAATGTGACTGTGTTAGTATTAATGTGTTAATATGTTACTGTGTTAGTATTACTTTGTTACTGTGTTAGTATTTTTGTGTTACAATGTTACTGTGTTAGTATTACTATGTTACTACTTCACTGTGTTAATATTAATGTGTTACTATATTACTGTGTTAGTATTACTTTGTTACTGTGTTAGTATTATTGTGTTACTATGTTACTATGTTAGTATTTCTATGTTACTACTTTACCGTGTTAGTATTAATATGTTACTATATTACTGTGTTTGTATTACTATATTACAATGTGACTGTTTTAGTATTAATGTGATAATATGTTACTGTGTTAGTATTACTTTGTTACTGTGTTAGTATTATTGTGTTACAATGTTACTGTGTTAGTATTACTATGTTACTACTTTACTGTATTACTATTAATGTGTTACTATGTTACTATGTTAGTATTACTATGTTACAATGTGACTGTGTTAGTATTAATGTGTTAATATGTTACTGTGTTAGTATTACTTTGTTACTGTGTTAGTATTATTGTGTTACTATGTTACTGTGTTTGTATTACTATGTTACTACTTTACTGTGTTAGTATTAATGTGTTACTATGCTACAGTGTTTGTATTACTATGTTACAATGTGACTGTGTTAGTATTAATGTGTTAATATGTTACTGTGTTAGTATTACTATGTTACTACTTTGCTGTGTTAGTATTAATGTGTTACTATGTTACTGTGTTAGTATTAATGTGTTAATATGTTACTGTGTTAGTATTACTTTGTTACTGTGTTAGTATTATTGTGTTACTATGTTACTGTGTTAGTATTACTATGTTACTACTTTACTGTGTTAGTATTAATGTGTTACTGTGTTGCTATGTTAGTATTACTATGTTACATTGTGACTTTGTTCGTATTAATGTGTTAATATGTTACTGTGTTAGTATTATTTTGTTACTGTGTTAGTATTATTGTGTTACTATGTTACTGTGTTAGTATTACTATGTTACTACTTTACTGTGTTAGTATTAATGTGTTACTATGCTACAGTGTTTGTATTACTATGTTACAATGTGACTGTGTTAGTATTAATGTGTTAATATGTTACTGTGTTAGTATTACTATGTTACTACTTTACTGTGTTAGTATTAATGTGTTACTGTGTTGCTATGTTAGTATTACTATGTTACATTGTGACTTTGTTCGTATTAATGTGTTAATATGTTACTGTGTTAGTATTATTTTGTTACTGTGTTAGTATTATTGTGTTACTATGTTACTGTGTTAGTATTACTAAGTTACTACTTTACTGTGTTAGTATTAATGTGTTACTATGCTACAGTGTTTGTATTACTATGTTACAATGTGACTGTGTTAGTGTTAATGTGTTAATATGTTACTGTGTTAGTATTACTATGTTACTACTTTGCTGTGTTAGTATTAATGTGTTACAATGTTACTGTGTTAGTATTACCATGTTACAATGTGACTGTGTTAGTATTAATGTGTTACTATGTTACTGTGTTAGTATTATTTTGTTACTGTGTTAGTATTATTGTGTTACTATGTTACTGTGTTAGTATTACTATGTTACTACTTTACTGTGTTAGTATTAATGTGTTACTGTGTTGCTATGTTAGTATTACTATGTTACATTGTTTCTGTGTTAGTATTAATGTGTTAATATGTTACTGTGTTAGTATTACTTTGTTACTGTGTTAGTATTATTGCGTTACTATGTTACTGTGTTAGTATTACTATGTTACTACTTTACTGTGTTAGTATTAATGTGTTACTATGTTACTGTGTTAGTATTACTTTGTTACTGTGTTAGAATTATTGTGTTACTATGCTGCAGTGTTTGTATTACTATGTTACAATGTGACTGTGTTAGTATTAATGTGTTAATATGTTACTGTATTAGAATTACTATGTTACTACTTTGCTGGGTTAGTATTAATGTGTTACTATGTTACTGTGTTTGTATTACTATGTTACAATGTGACTGTTTTAGTATTAATGTGTTACTATGTTACTGTGTTAGTATTACTTTGTTACTGTGTTAGTATTATTGTGTTACTATGTTACTGTGTTAGTATTACTTTGTTACTGTGTTAGTATTATTGTGTTACTATGTTACTGTGTTAGTATTACTATGTTACTACTTTACTGTGTTAGTATTAATGTGTAACTGTGTTGCTATGTTCGTATTACTATGTTACATTGTGACTGTGTTCGTATTAATGTGTTAATATGTTACTGTGTTAGTATTACTTTGTTACTGTGTTAGTATTATTGCGTTACTATGTTACTGTGTTAGTATTACTATGTTACTACTTTACTGTGTTAGTATTAATGTGTTACTATGCTACAGTGTTTGTATTACTATGTTACAATGTGACTGTGTTAGTATTAATGTGTTAATATGTTACTGTGTTAGTATTACTATTTTACTACTTTGCGGTGTTAGTATTAATGTGTTACTATGTTACTGTGTTTGTATTACTATGTTACAATGTGACTGTTTTAGTATTAATGTGTTACTATGTTACTGTGTTAGTATTACTTTGTTACTGTGTTAGTATTATTGCGTTACTATGTTACTGTATTAGTATTACTATGTTACTACTTTACTGTGTTAGTTTTACTATGTTACAATGTGACCGTGTTAGTATTAATGTGTTAATATGTTACTGTGTTGGTATTACTTTGTTACTGTGTTAGTATTATTGTGTTACAATGTTACTCTGTTAGTATTACTATGTTACTACTTCACTGTGTTAGTATTAATGTGTTACTATGTTACTGTGTTAGTATTACTTTGTTACTGTGTTAGTATTATTGTGTTACTATGTTACTGTGTTAGTATTTCTATGTTACTACTTTACTGCGTTAGTATTAATGTGTTACTATGTTACTGTGTTAGTATTACTTTGTTACTGTGTTAGCATTATTGTGTTACTATGTTACTGTGTTAGTATTACTATGTTCCTACTTTACTGTGTTACTATTAATGTGTTAACATGTTACTGTGTTTGTAATACACACTTTATTACATTGCCTGCCTACCTTTAAGTCATTAGAAATAATTACTCCCAAATCCCTTTCCTCTGTTGTCTCTGACAGCACAGTACCCTTAATGGTATATTTTTCCTAGGGATTTTTATGTCCCAAATGCATTATTTTACATTTATCAGTGTTAAACTGCATCTGCACTTCCCCTCCACTCCCCTCACCCCTCCAGGTCTGCCCCCTTGCTCCTGGACCATTGACCACCCTCCACCCCACCCCCAACACCTCCACCTAGAAACCATGGAGGTGAGAGGGGGGTGGGGGGGATGGTAGCCCACCGCCCAACAACAAAGAAAGCTGGCAGGGCTGCCTGCCAGCTTAATGGCTTTCAGGGGCAATGCTGTCCCTTCAGCCCTCCAATACAAGCTTGCCACCCGCTTCCTCCAAAGTCTCTCTCCCCTCCACACGCCTCCTTCAATGCCTCTGTCGTCTTCAATGTCCCCAGTGATCAAGACGGATGATAATTAAAGTATATGAAGAGAGCGCTGCGGAGGGCTGCTTCCTCAATAGTTTCTTAATTAGATTCATTAATTCATAATGTCCTACTTACTGTGTCCCATTGTTATTAGTACTTTTGCTCCACTCTCCGTTTGAAGGAGAGTGGAGCAAAAGTACTAATAGCAATGGGACACAGGAGGTAGGGCATTAAAAATCAATGGATCTAAGTAAATATATGTTTAATAAAAGTCTTTTAATAATAAAATGTTTAAAACACACACACATATATACAGACAAGGTATGTAGTCCATACCTTGCCTATTAACCCTTTGGGTACCAGAGGGGTAGGAAACATGCTAAGCAATGCTTTCCTACCTCTCTGGTACTCAAAGAGTTAAGTGTTGAATGTCAGACAGATTTGTCCACTACATGGAAGTCCCTGAGGTGGATGTGGATGGAGTTAGTATGTCGCATATATGCAATACATGTAACATACTAAGTGGGGGATGTCGAAGGGGGGCATTGTGTAGTGCTTGGTGTACTAGTTTTCTTTATTGTAACCCTTTGAATGCCACAGGGGTGAGCAGTGCACATCCCTATGGCATTCAAAGCTGTCCATGGTGCTGAAAAGGCTCGTGCTTTAAAAAAAAACAAAAAAAACATTGTCCTAGAAAAATTTTTTTTTTGCAGCAGTACTAACAGCAGTTGCAACTTAGGACTCTGTAGGACATTTGACAGTGGCCACTGGTCAACATGACCTGCTAGCATTAGGCCAGTAGGCATTTTTATTTTTTTCTCAAGGCTTGTGCTTTAAAAAACACAAAACAAAACATAGTCCAACAAAAAATAAACAATTTTTTTGGGGGTGGGTTGTTTCTAACAAGCCTAAGTCCTACAAATCAATGTTTCCTTAGGGCTTGTGCCAAACAAGCTTAAAGGGATAGTAACACTTCGTTTTAACTTTATTTTATTTTGTAGGCATTAAAAAAACATGAAGAATGATATAAGTCTTATCTCTCAAACCTTTATGGTTTATGAGATATTCACAAGCAAAGTTCCCCTCCCCGCCCCTTTTTCCTAGTGTAAGCCATCTCTTCTCAGATGTGGATCAGGTTGTATGACAGTACAGATAACAGAAGGGGACAATTTTCTTTGTATGAAAACAATGAAAGCCCTTCCCCCCTTGAAAAGTTTTTCAGCTTTTTCCATTATCTTAATTGAAGATTGTCCCTCTCTGCAGTCTACCTGGGCATCTCCCTTCTTATCTGGTTGAACAGGGGGGGATACTTTGTTTGTGAATATCTCTTAAACCATAAAGGTTTCAGAGATAAGACTTATATCATTCTTCATGTTTTTTTAATGCCTACAAAATAAAATAAAGTTAAAATGAAGTATTACTATCCCTTTAAGTTCTACAAATCAATGTTTCTTCAGGGCTCGGACCACTAATAAGCCTATGTCCTACAAAGGCCTCTAACAACAAATCTAACAAATCATCCTCTACAAAATACTCTTTCAAGTCAAGTATCAGTCCACCCCAGTGGCAGCTTATGTCAGGGGGTTCCTGTCTCTATCACTTTACATATAAATGTGTTACTTTATTTTATTAACTGTCCCCTCAATAGCAGTCAAGAACCCCCCAAAAAACAAATTCCCTGTTCAAATGATTCATTCATTCACCAACACAGGCACCCTCCTCAGACCCCTTTATACCATGTCTTATGGTTTCTATTTTATTTTATTTAGGATTTATTTTTATTAACTGTTCCCAATCCCAGTAAACAACCCCCCAAAAATCATCCCCTGTTCAATTGATTCTTTCCCCACACCCCACCAACACAGGCACCCTCATGCCCATTTTATACTATGCCTTCGGGAAATACAATAATATTTGCTATGTGTTGTGTATAACTTCTATGTTCCCATTGATTTCAATTAGTGTTGAGCGAGCATGCTCGGCCGATGCTCGGATCGGCTCGAGCATCGCTCTGCTCGGCACATGGCGGTACTCGTACGAGTACCGCATGTGCTCGCCCGCCATGTTCGGGTCTCCTCCCCGCACGTTTTGCGGCTGCTGCGCAGCCAATAAACGTGCAGGGAGGCTCTGACATCGGTGTAATGCCAGCAGCCATGTTGGCTGCTGGCATTACACTGATTGGCTGGCCAGAACCCGTGGTCGGGTGCTGTATAGCACCTGACCATCGAGTTCGGCTCAGTCTTAGCCAGGGAGAGCTGAGGATAGGAAGGGAAAGGCAGTGTAGGGAGGAAAAAAACCAAAATTGTGAAAAAAAAGAACCAAAAGTCCTTTTTAGGACTACTGTGTGTGGGGGCAGCAGGTTATTTTGTGTGGGGGGAAAAAAACAAAAAAAAAAAAAAAAAAATATTCTGTTTAGTGTGAAAAGTTGCAGATTAGAGCACATTCTGTTTAGTGTGCACAGTTGCAGATTAGAGTACATTCTGTTTAGTGTGCAAAGTTGCAGATTAGAGCACATTCTGTTTAGTGTGCAAAGTTGCAGATTAGAGCACATTCTGTTTAGTGTGCAAAGTTGCAGATTAGAGCACATTCTGTTAAGTCTTCAAACTAAAATATCAAAGTCACATATTCCATTCAGTGTGCGTCGCCGCAGTTTAGCAGCATATTCTGTGTACTGTGCAGAGTTGCAGAATAGGAAGAAATACTGTTAAGTCTTCAAACTAAAATATCAAAGTCACATATTCCATTCAGTGTGCTTCGCCGCAGTTTAGCAGCACATTCTGTGTACTGTGCAGAGTTGCAGAATAGGAAGAAATACTGTTAAGTCTTCAAACTAAAATATCAAAGTCACATATTCCATTCAGTGTGCTTCGCCGCAGTTTAGCAGCACATTCTGTGTAGTGTGCAGAGTTGCAGAATAGGAAGAAATACTGTTAAGTCTTCAAACTCAAATATCAAAGTCACATATTCCATTCAGTGTGCTTCGCCGCAGTTTAGCAGCACATTCTGTGTACTGTGCAGAGTTGCAGAATAGGAAGAAATACTGTTAAGTCTTCAAACTAAAATATCAAAGTCACATATTCCATTCAGTGTGCTTCGCCGCAGTTTAGCAGCACATTCTGTGTAGTGTGCAGAGTTGCAGAATAGGAAGAAATACTGTTAAGTCTTCAAACTAAAATATCAAAGTCACATATTCCATTCAGTGTGCTTCGCCGCAGTTTAGCAGCCTATTCTGTGTACTCTGCACAGTTGCAGAATAGTAAGAAATACTGTTAAGTTTTCAAACTCAAATATTAAAGTCACATATTCCATTCAGTGTGTGTCACCGCCGTTTAGCAGCCTATTCTGTGTACTCTGCACAGTTGCAGACTAGGAAGAAATACTGTTAAGTTTTCAAACTCAAATATTAAAGTCACATATTCCATTCAGTGTGTGTCACCGCCGTTTAGCAGCCTATTCTGTGTACTCTGCACAGTTGCAGAATAGGAAGAAATACTGTTAAGTTTTCAAACTCAAATATTAAAGTCACATATTCCATTCAGTGTGTGTCACCGCCATTTAGCAGCCTATTCTGTGTACTCTGCACAGTTGCAGACTAGGAAGAAATACTGTTAAGTTTTCAAACTCAAATATTAAAGTCACATATTCCATTCAGTGTGTGTCACCGCCGTTTAGCAGCCTATTCTGTGTACTCTGCACAGTTGCAGACTAGGAAGAAATACTGTTAAGTTTTCAAACTCAAATATTAAAGTCACATATTCCATTCAGTGTGTGTCACCGCCGTTTAGCAGCCTATTCTGTGTACTCTGCACAGTTGCAGACTAGGAAGAAATACTGTTAAGTTTTCAAACTCAAATATTAAAGTCACATATTCCATTCAGTGTGTGTCACCGCCGTTTAGCAACCTATTCTGTGTACTCTGCACAGTTGCAGACTAGGAAGAAATACTGTTAAGTTTTCAAACTCAAATATTAAAGTCACATATTCCATTCAGTGTGTGTCACCGCCGTTTAGCAGCCTATTCTGTGTACTCTGCACAGTTGCAGACTAGGAAGAAATACTGTTAAGTTTTCAAACTCAAATATTAAAGTCACATATTCCATTCAGTGTGTGTCACCGCCGTTTAGCAGCCTATTCTGTGTACTCTGCACAGTTGCAGACTAGGAAGAAATACTGTTAAGTTTTCAAACTCAAATATTAAAGTCACATATTCCATTCAGTGTGTGTCACCGCCGTTTAGCAGCCTATTCTGTGTACTCTGCACAGTTGCAGACTAGGAAGAAATACTGTTAAGTTTTCAAACTCAAATATTAAAGTCACATTTTCCATTCAGTGTGTGTCACCGCCGTTTAGCAGCCTATTCTGTGTACTCTGCACAGTTGCAGACTAGGAAGAAATACTGTTAAGTTTTCAAACTCAAATATTAAAGTCACATTTTTCCATTCAGTGTGTGTCACCGCCGTTTAGCAGCCTATTCTGTGTACTCTGCACAGTTGCAGACTAGGAAGAAATACTGTTAAGTTTTCAAACTCAAATATTAAAGTCACATTTTCCATTCAGTGTGTGTCACCGCCGTTTAGCAGCCTATTCTGTGTACTCTGCACAGTTGCAGACTAGGAAGAAATACTGTTAAGTTTTCAAACTCAAATATTAAAGTCACATATTCCATTCAGTGTGTGTCACCGCCGTTTAGCAGCCTATTCTGTGTACTCTGCACAGTTGCAGACTAGGAAGAAATACTGTTAAGTTTTCAAACTCAAATATTAAAGTCACATATTCCATTCAGTGTGTGTCACCGCCGTTTAGCAGCCTATTCTGTGTACTCTGCACAGTTGCAGACTAGGAAGAAATACTGTTAAGTTTTCAAACTCAAATATTAAAGTCACATATTCCATTCAGTGTGTGTCACCGCCGTTTAGCAGCCTATTCTGTGTACTCTGCACAGTTGCAGAATAGGAAGAAATACTGTTAAGTTTTCAAACTCAAATATTAAAGTCACATATTCCGTGTAAGATGAAGAAGGCGGGTAAAAAGGGACGGGGAATTGGACGTGATCCTGATAGTTCAGGGCGCGGGTCAGGACGCGGAGAAACTGTGCCTGGTGCCAGAGCACAAAAAAGAAAGACATCCACCATACCTAGCTTCATGTCTAATTTTACAGGGCGTCGCAGGACATCACTCTCGAGGTCCGACCACTGCGAACAGGTGGTCGGTTGGATGACAGCTGATACTGCTTCCAGTCGGTTAAGCACCACCCTGTCTTCCACCAAGTCCACTCTCAGTAGCCAAGAGTCTGGTCAACATAATCCTCACTCTGATCATCCTTCCTCCCACCATACACGGTCTGGTCAAAGAAGTGATCCCACACTGGGATATAGTGAGGAGCTCGTCTCATCACCAATCCTTCATTTGACCCTCTCTCCAAGCACGCTTGCAGAGGAACATGACATCTTGTGCCCTGATTCACAACCTCTAGAGGGTACCCAATCACAAGAAGATGACAGATGTGAACGGCATTTAAGGTCAAAGGAAGTAGTGGATGATGATGATGATGATGAGACACAGTTGCCATTAAATCAACCACTATTTCCGTCTCAAGACCTTGTTGAGGAGAATGTTATACAGTTGTCAATGACTGAGTATGTGGTGGGATCAAGACTTGAGGAGGATGATCAGAGTGAGGAAGTGGAGGAGGACTTGGTGGACGATGAGGTGAATGACCCCACCTGGGAAGGTGTAGAGCCGAGCGATGACAGCAGTCCTGAGGGTGAGCCATCTGCAGCACCGCAACAGGCTGGAAGAGGCAGTGGTGTGGCTACAGAAAGAAGGCGGACCGCACCAAACCAGCCCGCAAATGTTCCACGGAGCACCCCCTTGCGTAAATCTACCTTGCCAAAGGGTAGGTGTTCCGCGGTATGGCGTTTTTTTAAGGAAAGTGCGGACGACAAAAGAATTGTAGTTTGCAACCTGTGCCACACCAGAATGAGCCGAGGCATGAACACTAGAAACCTCACCACCACCAGCATGATCCGACACATGGCATCCAAGCACCGTAGTAAGTGGGAGGAACGCCTGGATCGCCCATCTGTGTCTGCAGGCCACACCACTGCCTCCTCTTCCCCTGTTTTCGGTGCCGGCCAATCGCCTGTCGAAGGCGCAGGCCCGCATACCTCCCGCCCTGCACCTGTACCATCTGAAGCACCATCAGCGACCACATCCACTTCCCTGTCCCAGCACAGCGTCCAAATGTCGTTACCCCAGGCATTTGAGCGCAAGAGAAAGTACCCAGCCACCCACCCACAGGCCATAGCACTAACCTCACACCTTTCCAAATTACTGGCCATCGAAATGCTGCCATTTAGGCTTGTGGACACTGAGTCCTTCCGCAGCCTGATGGCAGCAGCTGTCCCTCGGTACGCGGTCCCCAGCCGCCACTACTTTTCCCGGTGTGCCATCCCCGCATTACACCACCATGTGTCCCGTAACATCACCCGTGCCCTGACCAACGCAGTTACTGGGAAGGTCCACTTAACGACTGACACATGGACAAGTGCTTGTGGCCAGGGACGCTACATTTCCCTGACGGCACACTGGGTGAATGTCGTGGAGGCTGGGAGCGACTCGGACCCTGGGATGGCACGGGTGCTACCCACGCCGAGGATTGCGGGCCCTACCTCCATCAGGGTTTCCACCAGCACCTACGTTATTGGCTCCTCCTCCTCCGTTTCCACCTCCGAATTCTCTACACGCAGCGCCACTCCCCCATCAGCCAGTAGCTGGAAGCAGTGTAGCACTGCAGTGGGGAAGCGTCAACAGGCCGTGCTGAAGCTGATCTGCCTTGGGGACAAACAGCACACGGCCTCAGAGCTGTTGCAGGGGATTAGTCACCAGACCGAGCAGTGGCTCTCGCCACTCAACCTGCAACCAGGCATTGTTGTGTGTGATAATGGGCGTAACTTGGTGGCGGCTTTGGAGCTCGGCAAGCTCACACACGTACCATGCCTAGCGCATGTATTTAATTTAGTGGTGCAGCGATTTCTAAAAACCTACCCCAATGTGCATGATCTCTTGACCAAGGTGCGCCGCGTGTGTGCACATTTCCGTAAGTCATCTACAGCTTCGGCCGGCCTGTTGAAGCTGCAGCAGCGCTTACAATTGCCAGCTCACCGGCTGCTGTGTGACGTGAGCACGCGCTGGAACTCCACCTTCCACATGTTGGCCCGGCTTTGTGAGCAGCAGAGGGCAGTAGTGGAGTACCAGCTGTTACACGGTCGTCGCCTCTCCGTTCAACTTCCTGTAATCAGAAGTGAGGAGTGGGAATGGATGTCAGACCTCTGCAAGGTTTTACGCAATTTTGAGGAATCGACACAGATGGTGAGCGGCGATAACGCTATTATCAGTGTAACCATCCCACTTCTGTGTCTACTGAAACGCTCGCTGCTCACAATTAAAACCGACGCTTTGCATGTGGAAGAGGTGGAAATGGGGGAGGAAGAGCTTACACAAGGTGATAGCCAGAGCACCCTCACTTCGTCTTCTCAGCGACAATTGGAGGAGGCGGAGGAGGAGGAGGAGGAGGAGGAGGAGGAAGACACGGTTGCCTCCGCTACAGAGGGTAGCCATGGAACTTTAGTTCCATCTCTTCAGCGTGGGTGGGCAGAAGAGGAGGAAGAGGATGAGGATATTGAGAGTCATCCTCCTGGTGAGGACAGCGAAATCTTGACTGTTGGTACTCTGGCACACATGGTTGACTTTATGTTAGGCTGCCTTTCCCGTGACCCACGCGTTATACGCATTTTAAACAACACGGATTACTGGGTGTTCACCCTTCTGGACCCCCGCTACAAAGAGAATTTCTCATCTCTCATTCCTCCGGTGGAGAGGACAAGCAAAATGGTGCAATACCAGAAGGTTCTTGTTGAAAAATTGCTCCAAAATTTTCCATCTGACAACGCTGGCGGCAGAGTACGTGCTACCTTGGCCAACCGAGAAGGGGAGAAAAGGGGAGCACACAGCAGTTCCGACAAAGGCAGGGCAACACTCTCCAAGGCGTGGGACACCTTCATGACACCCCGCCAGCACCCTCACCCTGATGCGCAGCCTAGTGTCACAAGGAGGGAAAAGTTTTGGAAGATGGTGAAGGAGTACGTAGCAGACCGTGTCAGCGTCCTGAATGATCCCTCTGTGCCTTACAACTACTGGGTGTCCAAGCTGGACACGTGGTATGAACTGGCACTCTACGCCTTGGAGGTGCTGGCCTGCCCTGCCGCCAGCGTTCTGTCTGAGCGGGTATTTAGTGCTGCTGGTGGCATCATAACAGATAAGCGTATCCGCCTTTCCACCGACAATGCTGATAGGTTGACACTTATAAAAATGAACAAGGCCTGGATTTCCCCTGACTTCTCCACTCCACTGGAGGAAAGCCCCGGGGGAACATAAACTCACTTTATATATGTTATTTACAATGATGGGAATACTTTGTATTCCCATTCACCCCTTCCACCCAAAAAACGGGTATATGGTTGACTCTTAATCTTCTCATCCTCCTCCTCCTCTTCCATATGCCCTGGGATATAATTTTTATATAGGGCCAGCTCACCAGCGGGCCCTGTTTGACAATTTTTATATAGGTCAGCTCACCAGCGGGCCTTCTTATATAATGTTTTATTGGGTCAGCTCTCTAGCGGGCCCTCTCATATAATGTTTTATAGCGTCAGCTCACTAGCGGGCCTTCGCATATAATGTTTAGGATGGTCAGCTCTGCAGCAGACCCTCACCCATAATGTTTTAGATGGTCAGCTCAGCGCACGTTTCCCTCTTATTCATGGCCTCAGTTCAATAAAATCAAGGACATTTTCGGGAGAATTTGCCTCTGCGCACGTTTCCCTCTTAATCATGGCCTCAATTCTGAAAATCAAGGAAATTTTTGGGAGAATTTGCCTCTGCGCACGTTTCCCTCTTAATCATGGCCTCAATTCTGAAAATCAAGGAAACTTTTGGGAGAATTTGCCTCTGCGCACGTTTCCCTCTTAATCATGGCCTCAGTTCTGAAAATCAAGGAAATTTTTGGGAGAATTTGCCTCTGCGCACGTTTCCCTCTTAATCATGGCCTCAGTTCTGAAAATCAAGGAAATTTTTGGGAGAATTTGCCTCTGCGCACGTTTCCCTCTTAATCATGGCCTCAGTTCTGAAAATCAAGGAAATTTTTGGGAGAATTTGCCTCTGCGCACGTTTCCCTCTTAATCATGGCCTCAGTTCAGAAAAATCGAGGAAATTTTTGGGAGAATTTGCAGATGATATACAAGTAAATATACAGCAAATACTGTTTGGTAACAATTTTTCGCCTAAAGTCGTTTTTATTTTCCTTTTTGTGTGTTTTACGGTCAGTGTGTAAAAATGGCGTACTACGGGCGAAAGATCGTTCCCAGCAGCGATGATGGAGTCCAAGATGCATCCAGACATCCTCCCTATGCTGTCCCTGAACCATTTCTGTGGTGTTTCCATCCTTTTCTGCCCTTTTCCTATGGACCAGGCACCCTCCCCTCATCAGAGCAGGGGGTGCCTGGTGTAATGCTCGAGTCCTCCCATTGACTTCAATGGGGCTCGGGTGCTCGGCCGAGCACTCGAGCCTCAGGGGGTGCTCGGTCAGAGCACCCGAACACCCAAGCATTGGGGTGCTCGCTCATCACTAATTTCAATGGAATGAGCTGGGCAAAAAAAGCAGAAAAAAGTGGAAAATCTGCACTTTTCGCTGGAAATATTTTGCCAAGCGGAAAGTGCCACTTTTTTAAGATTTCAGTTTGAGGAGGAAATTTTTGCCCATCCCTAGCCCAGAATGTCCAGACCCAATAATGGCCAGTCCCCCTACATTACCCCTAGGGATCGTGGGGATATTTGTGTAATGGGCAGAGGGAGAAGAGGGTAGTAGTGTGAGGACAGGCCAGTTCCCTGTGCTTGTTGCCTTTGCTGCGCCTGCTGCCAGTGCTGCACCTGTTAGGGTGTCTTGTGATTTTCAGAAGGCAGGGAAGGAGGAAATGATGCCAAGTGTGAAAGCAGAGGACCCTAAGTCACACTTGTCATCCCCAAGAAGTCTTGCCACTACTACTACTAAGAGCATCCAGCAGCTACAGACACAGAGTCTTAGGAGTGAGGGAAGGGGTGATAATTCTACAAGTGAGGAGAAAGACTCACGGCCTGAAATTGATGTGGTTGGTGTTAGTAGTAATAGTGATGGTGAAGTCGCTTGTTGGACTAGCTTTATCACAGGAGATTGACCTACTGATGCTGAGGTGGTAGGAAAGTACTGCAGAGTGGCCAGACTAGAGGTCAAGGAAGCCCACAACATTAGACCTGACCCTGGGAGTCTTCTTACCCTCACAGCATTGTCCAGATGGAACATAATCCTGAAGAAGGCGGAATTGTTGCCTAGCAGCAATAATACAACCACCACCACGAACACCACCGTAGCAGATCGGCTGCCTGTGCCTGCTGCTAGTACTGACAGTCTGCCTTCTTCAGCTCAACAGAAGATGGAAAATGTGACAGTAGGGGACCCTCTCATCCCCTCCTCCAAACTTTGAGATGTCTGTAATAGAGCAGCAACAAGGAGTAACGGGTGGTAGTTGTGATGATGATGGTGGAGAAGCTGGGATGGAAGAGACATTAGTGGCCTTTTTAGCCAAAACCAAATAAGGAATGGGAGACAAGGATGAGGATGGGCATCACCACCACCAGTTGTGAGCTTTTGGAATTTCTGGATTTTGCTACTGCTGTAATTCCTGCTGCTGCTGAATTCCAAGGGCAGCAGGATGCTGAGGAGAAGGCTAGTGTGCCATAGACCAACATGGACACGGTGGGAATGGGATCCAGTGATGCGGGACTAGGACAGGTTAAACATGCCAGCAGCAATACTCCTGGACCTAGTTGCAGTGCTTATTCTCAAGCAGTAACAGCAAGAGCAGCAACATCAACCTCTGCCCCAGCCAGTGAAGGTGAATGTGGAGGAGAAGAAGAGAGGCCATATATCTCCACCTTTCCCCTCCCCCTTGAAATCCTGGGAGTTGGACTATTATTCTCTTTGAGCAGGCACAGTGCAGTCATCAGCTATGGCACTGTGCACAATTTGTGATAAATGAGTGATAATACACATGAAACACAGACACCATGACATGTATGTCAAACATGTTAAAACCAACACCCCACCCAAAATTTTGGACACTGCTGTTACAGTACCCCCTGATTCTTCCCAAAGGCAACAAGAGGCAAGGTGAAAATCAAATAGGAGGAAGAATAGAGAAACCCAGCAAGAGCCTGAAAGTTTGATGGTGAGTGAAACACCTGGCTTGCCATCACCTTCTTGCTGTAGGTTCTGGTGATCCACCTTGTTCATTGTTACCTCCCCCACCAGCTGATAGCAATTCAGTAAATGTCAGGATGTGGCAGTTCATGTCCACCTGTTGCACACTGTGCGGTGCACTGACCATACATGGCAGTGTGGTGGAGGATAATCAAAAGCAAGGCATCAAGAGGCATCTGAAGAGATTCCATCCCACAGAATATGCTAAGATGGTGGTAGGGAGGGTTCATCATTATTATTATAATTTAAATGTCTGCAAGTTATCACTTGTCCTTAGAGGGGAGTGGACAAGAGACATTTTGGTAGCAACAGTACTTGGTTTCTGGTGCAATGTTTTCACATTGGGGACCATAAGAATAATGGTGTTTGGTTACAGTTATGTCAGGTGTTTGATGTGACTGCAAATGAGCCCATTGTTCCCAGTCCTTCTCTTATTTACCACACACACTGTGCACATTGCAGTTGCTGATGATAGCCAAAGTCCCTGCTCTCAAGTGAAAAATGTATATTCTAAGAACACACCCATGATTTTGGAAGAGGGGCAGGTGAAAAGCATTATTGGCCAAATTCTTCTTTTCTACACAAATAACTGAATTGGGCGGGATAGTTGTGGTGCTATTGATTTGATTTAGGTTTTTTCTTCTGTTCACTTACTATCCATTTTGTTAATTGATAAAAATAAACTATTAACATGTCTATTTTTGAAAGTATTCTTACTTTACAGCATTTTTTTCACACCTGCCTAAGACATTTGCACAGTACTGTACCTTTAAGATTATGTCTATTAAGTAAATCCATTAAAAAAACATGAAGAACGATATAAGTCTTATCTCTCAAACCTTTATGGTTGAAGAGATATTCACAAGCAAAGTTTCCCCCCCTGTTCAACCAGATCAAAAGGGAGGTGCCCAGGTAGACTGCAGAGAGGGACAATCTTCAATTAAGATAAGGAAAAAAGCTGAAAAACTTGTCAAGGGGGGCAGGGATTTCATTGTTTTCATACAAAGAAAATTGTCCCCTGCTGTTATCTATCTGGTCATACAACCTGATCCACATTTGAGAAGAGATGGCTTACACTAGGTAAAAGGGGCAGGGAGGGGAACTTTGCTTGTGAATATCTCATAAACCATAAAGGATTGAGAGATAAGACTTATATCATTCATCATGTTTTTTTAATGCCTACAAAATAAAATAAAGTTAAAACTAAGTATTACTATCCCTTTGATATAAATTTACAAAAAAGGGTTTGAAAAACATTTACTTTTCATGTGCAGGTCATGTAAACATTGTCATACTGTAAAGTGTGATATAATTTTCCCTGAAGCATTTAACTTCCTTTATTTGAAAAAAGAACATGAGATGCTTTAAATTAAAAATGTTACCTTGTGTTTTTATTCATTTTGCTCTTGTACCTTAGATCAATATTTATGAACAGGAACTGTCATGAAAAAAAGAAAAACAACTCCTGATCTATGTTTTTTCTTTGATGAAGGAACATTGAGGCTGATGTACTGAACAAAAACTGGTGCAATTCTGAGGCAATCAAACTGCACAAAGAAAACAACAAAAATCCCCATTGATTTTAACTCTAAGTGCCAGAATTCCACAAATCATTGTGAAACATTGTATTGGACATCATTCTGCATCTCAAAGGTTTAAATTAGACTTTTAACCCATTGGATACTAGAAATGTTTCCAATGCTTTGCTTTACAATGTGTTGGAGACCTCTCCAGCTTTCAAACGTTTAAAAGATCCGTGACAGAAATGTCAATTTTGGGAATTGTATTTGTCTCCTGCATTATATATGAATTGCTCCAGTTTGTGAATAGGGATGGGTGAATTGTTTTGCCTCAAAATGAAACAGGCTAAAAAAAACACAATTCCCAAGGAGAGTGAATTTTTTTGTGAAATTAAAGATTTTCTGCTTTTTGTCTGCCTAGCTTATTTCATTGAAATAAATGGAAAGACTGAGGGGTAGATTTAAAGGCTTGAATTAACACCACCATTAATGGTAAAAGGCACATCGCTCACAAATAATACAAAATTTACGCTGGATTTGACAGGTAGTCTACAAGAATAGCTAAGGAGGGTAGATTCAATAAAAACACATAACAAAAAAACCCGCATTGCATCTTTATTTGCATCACAGTGCATCCCAATCATCCGTTAAAACACAACTTAACTCAAAAAGTAACATAACGGCTGGCTTTGGCTAGCAACCCTGATAGATGCACAAACAAATTCAAACCTATAGCCAACACCCAGACCCCAAAGTATCAAAAATGTTCAAATATACCTATATATACCACAAAATAACAGTCACACCTTGTCTGTGTTTTGAGTGTTGGCGAGCTAGAACACAGGACCCAGGAGCGGAGGCTAGTGATTGAGAGAGAGAGAGAGAGAGGTGCTTACACTTGAGGTAGAAGGAGTTTTGGAGTTTGTAAAGAGGAGAGCATTGCACGTATATTGACACATATCACACTTTTGCATATCTCGCATACACCCATACAAACACATACACACACATAGTCTTTTTTTAATTACCCTTTAAACATATTTTAAACTTTATTTTTTCAGTGCGTATCTGTGAGTGACAGAGTGTAAGAATAGGGCCCTCATGGAGGCTGTCTTGGAGAGGGAGAGTGTCCTCTTTCCGAGGGATAGGGTCCCTGGCCTGGGTGCAAGGAGAAAGGCCGCCTGGAACCAGACCTGCACCCGGGTGAATGCAGTGGCCACCTGCAAACGGGATGTGGAGTCCATCAAAAAGAGATGGGGTGACTGCAAGAGGGTAGTGAAGAAGAAGATGGGGGAGGCCTGACCGCCCGAGGCACCAGAAGTGGTCCACTTCCAGATATCAACTACAGCAGCTGGAAGGAGATGCTGAGGCAGGCCATATCCTCTACACTGATTGAGGAGGTCCCTGGAGGATTGGACACTGGGGAAGAGAGGAGCCTCTACACTACTGGTAAATGCATCATCACATAACCACACACCACATCAACCGACAGCAATCACATGCCAACACAGTCACACCCCAACATATGTCCATCAATTATCTACACAATTGCATCAACACAACACCTTGAGGGTTCAAAAAATGACACAATACATGCACAAATGGCAGGGTCCAACCATGCCCACACCTGTCCAAGTCCCACTTCAACTGTTATGTTGCTGTGCTGATCACACACAATCCACACCAACAAGCTGTTAAACATCATCAATGTTGCTACACATTGTCACCCATGTACCCACAGGGAACTCAGCACATAACCCCTTGAGTTCTAGAGGGATCATCAATGCATTGCTCAACAATGCTTTGCAACCCCTCCGGCACCCAAAGGGTTACCATAAAAAAGAACACGAGTCGATAGGGTAACAATTACATGCTACACAGGGGACATTCACTGAACGTTGAAAAAGAGATGATGGAGAGAAATTAATACTTCTATACTTTCACTTCGCCAATGCTCATGTTAGTCTATGGAGACTATTCAATAACATGATTCAAGTTGCTAAGGTCTCATTGCATAGACTCCATAGAAAACACTGGCAATGGGGAAATGAGATTACTGGAGACGTCATCATCATTTTCTATCCATCAGGTCTTCATCTCCACACACTGAATCACAAAGAAGATGGATCAGGTCACACATCAAAGTGCCAATGAGACTCACTGGGTGTATGTGCAACACACAGGCCTAAAATAATCCCCCGGAATTAAAGGACAAACAAGTAGGTCTTTGGGTTGTGTATGCAATCATTTACTCTATCTTGAAATGACATAGCTCACATTTGATTCACACATGGATCCGCAGGAGTGGTGATGCATTGGATGGATGGTACACCAGCCACTATTTGAAGAATACACATGGGAACCAAATATTAACCGTTGTAGTTTGTTCACCAACAGGCCGAGAATGATGGATATCTCAGATTGAGTATGGTTGGCTCACTCAGAAGGATGGATGGGCATAACCAGAAAAACAACGGGCCTTAATCAAGAATATCCTTCACTACTGGCCTGATTGTTGGCCTTCAGGACTGAACTGGAACAGACCTCATGGACATGATCCTGTCAAGTTCATCAATCTGTGATTGCCATGGTGGTATCCCATGCATTGCAACGCAATGCATAGGATACCATCATGACAACCAGAGAGTCACACGTCAACTACTTCAAAATCTTGCATTGTACGGGATAGTAACGGTTAATTTCACCTTGATGTAATATTGTAGGCTTTCCAAAAAGATGTGGATTGATGTAAGTCATATCTCTCAAACCTTCATGGTTTGACAGATATCGCTTGGTAAAGTTAACTCTTCCTGTCTGTTTTAGTGAAGTCAGCGCTCAATGGAACAGCTGCAGATTCCAGTCATTTGACCAGACGGAAACTCTTCAGCAGAGCCAAAATTGCACTATTTAGAGATGCAGATCTCTATTGGAATGGTCTAGAAAGTGTGCCTGGTTTGCAAGCACACTTTGTAGTCCATTCCAATTGAGTATTTATTTCTTAACAGCACAATTTTGGCTCTGCTGAAGAGCCTCCATCTGGTCAAATGACTGGAATCTGTCCTGTCCCATAGAGGACTGACTTCACTAAAACAGACAGGAAGAGTTAACTTTACCAAGCGATATCTGTCAAACCAGGATTTACATGGATCCACATCTTTTTGGAATGCCTACAATATTACATAAAGGTGAAATTAACCATTATTATCCCGTTACTCCTGTCATTGCTACGTTTACTAATCACACCTTCTCATTTACCCTCACAGCTTACAGGCCTCAAGCACAGCAGAAGCCCGTGTAGGAGGCTGAATCACTACCCAGTGAAGAGTACACAGAGGAGGGGACCAGACAGTGGTCACCGTACCCACCATCAACACCTGCTGCACCACCTGATGCACCTGCTCCACCAGCTGCTCCACCTGCTCTAATACCTGCTGTACCACCTGATGCACCTGTTACGCCAGCTGCTCCACCTGCTCCAACAACTGCTGCACCTGCTACAACACCGACTGCACCACCCCAATACAGTGCCTGGATGCAACAGGAAGACATGTGGATGCATCCCACTACCTCCACGAGGTAATACCCTCCAGCAGCGCACCACCACCACCACCACCACCAGGGAATCAATGGCTTCCAGGGACAGTGGCCACCTGTCAATATGGGCCATATGCCCACCAGATGGACCTACCATCCTGGATGGCTCTCCTGCATTGGCCCAGGTATGATCCTAGGTGAGGGCCAAGCAAGGTATGACCACTGGCCACTGGATTACCAACACCTGTGCCTGACTGGGGAGCCTCTGCACCCTCTACCGAGGGAACATTTCACCCTACCACTACCACCACAAATATCATCGTGCTGCTCGGAGTCCCTGGATGTAGTGGGGACATGCCCATCATCTGCAGCGTCCTCTCCACCAGCAGACTCAGCAGCAGCAGCAGACCCAGCAGCAGCAGGCTCAGAAGCAGCAGACTCAGCAGCAGCACACTCAGCAGCAGCACACTCAGCAGTGACAGCAGCGGACTCAGCAGCAGACCCAGCAGCAGACTCTCCACAGCAGCAACCCCACCAGAAGACTCACCAGGCACATCCAGCTCCAGCAGTGCACACATCAGGTGGATGGAGACGGAGTGCTTGGTGCTACAGAGGAGACTACCATGAATTCCAGAAGACCAACAAGAACATCACAAGGCTCAGAAGGGATTCCCAGAGGAATGCTTCAAGAATTGAAGCAAGGATACATGCCCTGGAGGTAGAGCACACGGTGCTGACTACACAACTCCGTCAGTACCATAAAGGGATGATGGACATGATGGGTCAGCTGCTGGTGGAGTTCAGTGACCACAACCACAGGGAGAACATATACATAGAGAGGGAGCAGTGGTTGACAGAGGGGTCAGCTGCACCCACCTCTCCCTCCAATGTGACCCCTGAAGCTACACCAAGGGTGCAAAGGGTGACCAGGCAGTCAGCCAGGGCATCAACTTCTGGCACCCAGTCAAATGCCCCCTCCCAAAAAAAAAAAAAAAGAAAGAAACAGCCCAACTTGTTATTTTCCCCCTGAATAAAAAAAAAAATTTTCTTTGGAATCCTGTCTGATATGCTTTGTGTTCTGTAATAGATTGGGTGTCATAGATGTCTCCAATGCATTGCCAAGCGATGCAGTGAACACAACTTCTGCCGAGGTAACATGTTTGTGGGATGTTACAACATGGGTTTTCACACACAACGTTGTACAAATTCAACTGGCAATCCATCCCTGGAGCCATATAACATGACAGTGTTATATGGCCATGATGTGGGTTAAATTTGAACAACAAAAACCTACCCCTTAGTACAACAACTGGTGCAACACTGTGAACATTTGTCTGCATCAATTGTTGTGATTTAAGGGGATAACCAAACAGCTATTTGACTTAGCAGAGGACTAACACACAGGATAGATAGAACATGCAGTCAAATATCTGTGATTCTAACTCTTATTGTGAAACTAACTTACTGGAAAACCAAATACTCACCCTAGGATTTCAATGCCTGTGCTACACATTGAAATCCTAGGGTGAGCATTGGGTTCTCCAGTAAGTCAATTTCACAATAAGACTTGGAATCACTGTCTAACTTACTGGATAACCCAATGATTGGAACCTTAGGCTGAGTATTGGGTTATCTAGTAAGTTATGTGGATGTTTTACTAAGGTTGTAACAGACTTCACCAGTGATATCACTTGTCCACTTAGTCTGTTTGTTTGTTGATGTAACCCATGTACTGAGAGATGTCAAACTAAAGCAATCTCAGTGCATTGATTACATTGATCAACATAGATACCGTTCACATGAGATCACTGTGGCAGTATGTCCCCTGTATCACCTCTTTATCACTCACAACACACATCAGTGTATCACTGCCATCATCTCTTTGCATGAATACATCACAAAGTTCACTCATGGCCAAACAAGTAGTGCACTCATGTGACCTATGTCATGCCTTCCTATGTATGAGGGGTAGTCTAGGCATGAGTATGGTTCCACATTGAGACATGTCTAATCCCACATTTAATTGAACAGACACATTATTGAATAGTGATTGTGGTCCTTTAATGTGTCTCACATTCCATTAAAACATACATGTGTTGGGGTGTGGCCTGGAGCTTGGAGAGTATGGTCCTGCTCTCTGGTTGCCTATTTAGCTAACTTTAGCGCTTTACCCACTTTTTAGTTTTCTTTGGGCAACTGCCCCTCTCTTACTAGACTATAATGGCTGCGAGGTCTCAGAAAAATGCACGCCCATCGGATTTTTTTTTTCAAAAGAGAGACTCTGGCTCCTCGGGGCCTTCGGGTGGGAGTGCAGGTTCAGATTCACCTACTCTTTGCACCAAACAGGATGTGGATTCCCTGAGAGATCTCTTGCTCTCGGTCAAACAAGACCTATCGGCCGAGCTTCAATCGAGTGTCTCTTTACTGCAGATGGAGATTCAGCAGATCTCAGGCCATACATCGACCCTGGAGACCTGTATTACTGAAATGTCTCAGCAGCAGTCATCTTTAACTGATGATGTCCGTCGCTTACAAGACAGGAACCGAAGGCTCCATGATGCTTTGGAGGATTTGGAGAATCGCTCTCGGCGATCTAATATAAGGATAAGAGACATCCCGGAGTCTATCACTGACTTACCTGAGTTTCTTCTTAAATACTTTGCATTACTGCTACCAGATCTGCCTGCCTCTGCTTTGGCCTTGGATCGTGCGCATAGGGCCTTCCGCCTGAAACCTGCTCCTACCGCCCCCCCACTCGATGTGGTTGGTGTGCTTTACGTATTACTCTACCAAGGAAGCAATAATGAAGCTGGCCAGGACGGGAGCAGTTTCCATGAATGGTATCACAACACATCTGTTTGCTGACTTGGCCCCCACAACGCTCCAGAAGTGGCGTACATTGCACCCTCTTACTTCGCTTTTGTGCATTCATGAGATTACTTACCGATGGGGCTTCCCCTTCCAGTTGGTGGCCTCCAGGAATGGGGTCCAGGCAGTGCTTCGTGATCCATTGGAATGCAAGTCTTTCCTCCGCGGCTTGGGTCTAGAAATGTCACCTGACGTACAGGCTCTGTACAAAGATTTCCTGAATCTGGACAATGGTGCTCCTGTTTGAACTGTACCTGTTTCCTGTGCTGTCCCCGAAGGTCATGGATTCTGTCCCCTCTTCCTTTGCTGTGGCTGCTATAGAGGTTCCTTCTGCCTTGCTCCTTGGACAACTGGTAGCTGTTGGAAGACATTGTTCTTTGTGGGCCTTGCTGGGACTGTTCCTGTCGTGTACTGCTAATGGACTTCTCCATCATGTGGTCTGGTACACTTATAATGTCTGGTTTAACTTTGTTGCTCCCTTGGGGGTGACCAAATTTTCTTTCCTTGCTTTTCTGGGGTACTGTTCTCAGTAGCTCTCCCCCTCCTCTGGGCACCCCCCGATGCTATGAGAGTGTATCCCTATTGCGCCCTAGTATTGCTTTGTCCCCTTCTCCTCTTTTCCTTTCTTTTTGTCCTACAGTAGGTCCCTTTGCAATTTTTTCCCCCTTTCCCCCAGGTGGGATAATTTATTTGGGGTGGAGTGACTTCGGTTACTGGCAGGTTCCCTGGAATTTTCATAGAAAAGAAAATTCCTGGCACTTAACAGCAAAACCATATATAGGCAAACCAAAAATAAAAAAACATCTTTATTGTAGTTGATATTAAAATATCATTGATACCACCGGGAACACGTATAACAAACAGTGTTAATTTTCCCCTTTCTTTTCCTAACCCTACTTTTATTCCCCTCTGTGCTCTCTTCCTCTGGGTGCGTCTTCCCTTTCTCCTTACCTCTGTTCAAGCTTCCTTGGCCTTTTCTGCTCACAGGCCTGGGTACTCCCCTGTAGATCTGCTTCTGACCTCGCTAGGGCAGTGCTGGAGCCTGGGGTTCATAAGCGGGCCCATTCGTCTAATATAGTGTTGAGCGAGCACCCCGATGCTCGGGTGTTCGGGTGCTCTGACCGAGCACCCCCGGAGGCTCGAGTGCTCGGCCGAGCACCCGAGCCCCATTGAATTGAATGGGAGGACTCGAGCATTACACCAGGCACCCCCTGCTCTGATGAGGGGAGGGTGCCTGGTCAATGCCCCCCTTCATCTCCACAATGCCCCTCTTCCACAATGTCCCCCTTCCACAATGTCCCCCTTCATCTCCGCAATGCCCCCTTCATCTCCGCAATGCCCCCCTTCCACAATGTCCCCCTTCCACAATGTCCCCCTTCATCTCCGCAATGCCCCCTTCATCTCCGCAATGCCCCCCTTCCACAATGTCCCCCTTCCACAATGTCCCCCTTCATCTCCGCAATGCCCCCTTCCATCTCCACATGTCCCCTACCTCCAGTCCCTGGTGGTCCAGCGGAGCGTCTGTAAGATCTGTGCCTCCTTCGGCACAGATCCCTGCCACCCGAACATGGCGGGCGAGCACATGGCGGTACTCGTACGAGTACCGCCATGTGCCGAGCAGAGCGATGCTCGAGCCGATCCGAGCTCTTATGCTGGGTTATTTTCTACCTGTATAGTTCTTTGTTACGGTTTAGGCATATTATTGACTTAGTGTCACGGTTTGTGAAGACTCTCAGACATAAGGTTTAGGTAAAAACATAACTTTATTGAAAAGTTAAGGCAATCCTATAGGGTTTTCATACACATACAAACAATACATAGAAGCAAATGACAATAGATATAGGTTCTACCGGCCTTGCCAATAATACCGGACAAAGCAACCCAGGCGACTCAGATGGAATAGAAGAAACAGGCTCTACCGGCCTTGCCAATACCGGGTAAGGCAACCATAAGATGGCAACGTACCGGTTCTACCGGCCTTACCAATATCGGGCAAGGCAGCCTGAGGGAAACACAAGGAGTAGGCTCTACCAGCCCTGCCAATACCGGGTAAGGCAACCTAAGGGTGGCAACATGAAAGGTTCTACTGGCCTTACCAATACCGGGCAGGGCAGCCCAAGAGGGGTGACACCACTGAGACCAAATGGCTGTCAGATGACAATGACAGTAGAATGGAAAAGTAGCGACTCGGTCAAGCGGACTCACTCAAGCAGAAGTCTCATGCCTGCAATCTACAGGACTAACTGCTGTTAAGACTGGACAGCACACTCGGAACCTCCAAGTACCTGACTGCAAGTCAGGGAGTAAACCAGCGTCCGCACGCTGGGAGCAACTGACAGTAATGTGAGCCGCAAGGCTAATGGAGTAAACCAGCGTCCGCACGCTGGGACCAACAACAGTAATGAGCCGCAAGGCTAATGGAGTAAACCAGTGTCCGCACACTGGGACCAACAACAGTAATGAGCCGCAAGGCTTAATGGAGTAAACCAGCGTCCGCACGCTGGGACCAACAACAGTAATGAGCCGCCAGGCTATTGGAGTAAACCAGCGTCCGCACGCTGGGACCGACAGCAGTAATGAGCCGCAAGGCTTAATGGAGTAAACCAGCGTCCGCACGCTGGAACCAACAGCAGTAATGAGCTGCAAGGCTTAATGGAGTAAACCAGCGTCCGCACACTGTAACCAACAACAGTAATGAGCCGCAAGGCTAAATGGAGTAAACCAGCGCCCGCACGCTGGAACCAACGAGCAATAATGTCCCCTCAGCGACTGGAGGTGGGAAACCACTGGAACCAGGCAGAGGATCAACTGGGTCAAGCACCGCTGAGTCGACTGGCAACCGGAACATCAGCAACCAAGGAGAACAACCGGAACCGGACTGGAACGACAAGCAGGCAGGAACACAGGAACGGTCGACTCAGGAACTCAGGAACAGGCCCAAACAGCTACAGAAGACAGGACGAATTGGATGCCGTCAGAGACACCACGAATGGGCAACCAAAGAGTGCCCGGACTGAATTTAAAAAGGCAATGTGAGGCGGGCTGACGGCAGACAGCCAATGGGAGCCCCCTGCAGGTGATAGACACTGGATTGCAGCAATCAGGGGCACCGTGATACTTAGCTAATCTGAGTTGCTTGTATTTCTACGTTTAATGCTTAACCATTTCACTGCTAGAGGTTTATACAACACATTGTTAAGCAATGTGTTTAATAGCCCTCTAGCACTGAAAGAGTTAAGCTCCTCCTCCAATTGGCCCATCTAGGTAGCTCATGTTATTTATTCTTATACTAGCCATTTATTTAGCCCAAGAGTTAATTTTTTTAGCTCCAGCAACTACTGCTTGGAGGCTATTCCATTTATGCATTTAGTGTACACCTCCTGAGAACGCAGTAATCTAAAGTAATCCATAGAGGAAATGCTCCACCTACATTCTGCAGAACCATGTAAGCATTTTCTATTAGTGAACTGCCACTATCCTATTATAAACAACAAATACATGAAAATGCCGAAACAAATATATTTATAGATATACTTGACTTGCTGTATGCAGGACACCTACCTACCGTAAAATCTCAGGTATAATACGCACCTTTGTACAGTACGTTGATGTATGTTATACCCAATATTTTAGAGGAAAACGAGTGCCTATGTATAATACACACCCTTCCCCCCCCTCTCAAAAAATTAGGGCTGCCAGATTCCTTCCCTCCCTCCCCCAGCACTATCTGCTCTCAGCAGATTCCCTTACTTGCAACTGAGGTCTCAACCCCATCAGATTCCTCGGTGACATCTTCAATGCGGGCAGCATGCTTGCATTTGCCGCCGGCTTCCATCAATGCCCTGTTAGGAGCTTTCAATGAAAGCCATTGTAACATCTTGTGAGTACACACAAGGCAATACCGTAGATCCAATGCTTAGATCTCTAAGCATTGGATCTACGGTATTGCCCTGCAAGCTCCTCACAGAGTATAACCATTGGCTTACATTTAAAGGTCCTGACAGGGCAGTGAAGATGTCAGAGGAATCTGGCAGGGTTGAGACTTCAGTGCAAGAAAGGATATCTGCTGATTGTGGATTGCACTGGGGAAAGGAAGGTTTTTTGGTTTTTTTTGAGAGCAGATTGCGGTGGGATAATAAAAAAAAAATTATATATATATATATATATATATATATATATATAAATTCTTGTGTATAATACACCCCCCCCACATGTCACAGAAGGTGAAGAGGGGCAAAATTGTGCTGATTATACCCAAGGTTTTACGGTAAATGTTTTTGTGAAAGTCCCCCTTAAGATTGTGGTTCAATCCATACACACATCACTCACCTCACTCACACCCCACATACATCTTACACCTGACTAACACATACACACTCCTCTCTCACACACACACCTCACATACATCTTACACCTCACTAACACATACACACTCCTCTCTCACACACACACCTCACATACATCTTACACCTCACTAACACATACACACTCCTCTCTCACACACACCCCACATACATCTTACACCTCACTAACACATACACACTCCTCTCTCACACACACACACACCTCACTCACATCTTACACCTCACTAACACATACACACTCCTCTCTCGCACACACACCTCACATACATCTTACACCTCACTAACACATACACACTCCTCTCTCACACACACACCTCACTCACATCTTACACCTCACTAACACATACACACTCCTCTCTCACAAACACCTCACATACATCTTACACCCAGTCCCCACCTCCCACTCCTTTTCCAGACATCCGCTTTCTAGCTGACAAATTGAGATCCTGGTTTCAGGACCAGACAGCTCTTCCGCAGAGCCGAAGTAGTATTATCTAGCGCTGCTGAAGAGCTGTCCAGTCCCAGAACCAGGATCTCAGAGCGCTGACGTCTGGAAAAGGGGCGGGAGGGAAATTTAGACGTTTATATCTCTTGACCTATATAAGTCCCTTACACCTTTTCATTTTTTTTTTTTTTTTATATGAACAAATGTAAATGTCATTAAAATGAAGTAATACTGTTACTGTTTATTTAATATACTAGTATTTCTCCACCATGGGATAATACAATATCAGATTCCCCTCAAGATAAAAGTCTGATAGATTTGAACAGCAGAATAATTATTATTTTTATGACCTTTATAACAAAACTCAGAAATTGCGATTTTTATGTCCTGTGACCTTTTATATGTACTCTCCAAAAGGCAAGAAAGACAGAAGCTACCCATCATAAAACTTCTGCATTTAGGGTGACTTGTACTAAGTATTTATTAACAGACTAGACTGGTAGGAGGACAGTAATAGTTTGGTTGGAGAGAGAGCTGATGGCAGAGCTGCCTTCGGGTATACTGTCAGGGGTACAGGGAGTACAGTGATGTAAGGGTTTGTGTTAGATGAATTATATACTAGCAATAAGGTAGAGGACTGTATGCAAGATAGGTAAGAGGGTGGCTACAATGAATTGTGCCAGGTTTGAGAGGGGCAGCTCAGATGACTGGGGGCATAGTGTCAGCACTGGGAATGAGAGGCAGCTGGATGTAGTTGTAGTGCCCTCTGTGTGGTAGATCTAAGAGAGAGAATGAAGAAGGAAGAGAAAGGATAAAGGACATAAGAGAAAATGGGGGGGGGTGAAAGGAGGCTGAGAGTGAGAATATGGGGAGAGTAAGAATATGAAGGGTGAGTAGAGGATGAGGAATAAAGTGGTTTTAAAGTGGCAAGTGGGAGAGAGCTATAGAGGTGCCATGAGAGAAAAGGAGATCTCTGGCACATAAAGGGTTAATGTTTTAGTACACACTAGAACAACTGCTGAAGGTGTACATGATTTATTCAGGCAGATGGGACAGAGAGACCGATTTCTCTGAATGTATCACCCAACAGCTCCCTCCTCTGATGAAAGAGGTATTTAAAACAAGGAGGAGATTCATCCAAAAGTTCATCAGAGTCGATCTCTCCATTCCCCCATCTGCTTAAATAAATCATATACAGAGCGTGCTGGTATGTGCATACACATTAACCCTTTATGTGGCAGACAGCTGTTCAATGCAATATCCCATTTAAACAAACTCAGATGTGCAACAAAAGGAACACAAGCCCCGATTCTTCACTTGATCCTCTGTCTTATAGCTTCCTGTGCTAAAATGAATTGCTTTAGGAGTCAGACCATTCTTTTACATTCACAAACACACTCCGTATACCTGTCCTGTCAATCACCTACTTTGCCATTCTGTCTGCTCACTCTGCCACCTGTCTGCTCCTGCTCTGCTGTTCCTGCTCATGAGAACTCGTGTCTTCACTGACTTGATGGAGCAAAGCAACAACGTGCTGTCGCTCTTCCTCTTCTGCCCACTCACTGTGCCAAGTTTGTTAAAGGGATAGTAATACTTAAAATGTAAAAAAAAATATGTTGTAGGGTTTATCCCCCTGAGTAAAACAAGGGTGCTCCCACTGCTGAAAGGTGTTTCATTCAAAAGTTATTAATTTTCAAAGTTTAATTTTGTAGGTGCAATATCACAGTGGCCTGAAATTGTACAGTGGCGCTGTTGCTACACCATCCTATGGAGATTTATGGTCAACTGACCAGAGCTGTCCATAGGATCGTGTAGCAACAGCGCCACTGTACAATTTCAGGCCACTGTGATATTGCACCTAAATAATTCAACTTTGAAAATTAATAACTTTTGAATGAAACACCTTTCAGCAGTGGGAGTACCCTACAACATATTTTTTTTTACATTTTAAGTATTACTATCCCTTTAACAGCTACTGTATGTTGCCTACTGATGGGGCACATGAGTCCAGACATTCTGGCAGGGTCCCCTCGGGCCTGGCCCTAGTGACGCAAAAAATTCTGGGGGGCCCTCCAGTATAATAAAATAAGAGAAATAGTTATGGGGGCCCCTGAATCCAGCAGTGGCCCTCAAAGAGTTAATCTGTTTCCTTTCATAAAAAAACAGATGAGAAGAGACAGGGGACGATGTCGAACTGACTTGCTTTACATTCAGTCCCTTATCAGTGCACTAGAATAAAACAGACTTCAAATGAAATGGCACTCAAGGGTTAATCTGGCCTTCAAAGGGTAATATTTTTCCTGTCATTAAAGACATATGAGAGGAGAGAGAAGGAGGGCAGTGTATGACCTGAATGTAAAGTGAGTCAGTCAGACCAGGCCCTTCTCTCTCCTCTCATATGACTTTAATGACAGGAAAAATATTAACCCTTTAAGTGCTAGATTAACCCTCAAGTGTCATTTTTTTGTAAGCCTGTTTGAATCTAAGTGTCTGAGAGGGGCTGAATGTAAAAAGCGAGTTGGGCACTGGTCCCTTTTCTCTCTCGTTTCATTGGTCTTTAATGACAGGAAATAGATGCACCCCACTAGCACTCAAAGTGTTAAAAGCATTGCAGCTCAATGCGTTGCACACCACTCTGTACTAACAAGGTTAAACCATCAGAGCTGTACATGAAGTTTGATATGACATGTAAAATCAAGTCGGGGAGAAGTTTTAATACTTTTCATAGCCTGTTCACTATGCCTGCCGAGACAACAGTCCCTCCTTCTCCCCCTTGATGTCGCCTCTTGCTTACAGCCTCCGGTGCCACTAACTTGCTGCCTCTGCCATGCTCTCTGCTCACTTTCTACCAGCCTACATAGCAGGTGTTTCCAGACATCATGGAGCCCGCTTGGCTGCTTGTAATGACATCAACCCCAGTCTCGCGAGATGTCAGCAGCAGCTATGGTGAGCAGTGCAGTGAGTGCACATAGACTCACCAGGGTCCGGAGGAGCTTAACTCTTTCAGTGCTAGAGGGCTATTAAACACATTGCTTAACAATGTGTTGTATAAACCTCTAGCAGTGAAATGGTTAAGAAATAAGTGAATTACGCCAGCTCACTGTACTGTCTGGGGGCCCAAGTGTTCAAATATGACATACACACGCAAAAATTTCTGGGGGGCCCCAAATCCGGCGGGGGCCTCTGCCTTTTGCCTGTTTCCCCATCGCCCTCTTGCCTGTGACCGTCCGTATCTGCTGACTCTGTCTCTGCTCCCAGTCTCCTGCTCAGCTCTCTCTGCAGTGCTTAAAGGGATAGTAATACTTCATTTTAACTTTATTTTATTTTGTAGGCATTAAAAAAACATGAAGAATGATATGTCTTATCTCTCAAACCTTTATGGTTTAAGAGATATTCACAAGCAAAGTTCCCCTCCCACCCCTTTTACCTAGTGTAAGCCATCTCTTCTCAGATGTGAGTCTGGTTGTATGACCAGACAGATAACAGAAGGGGACAATCTTCTTCCTATGAGAACAATGAAAGCCCTGCCCCCCTTGACAAGTTTTTCAGCTTTTTCCCTTATCTTAATTGATGATTGTCCCTCTCTGCAGTCTACCTGGGCACCTCCCTTCTGATCTGGCTGAACAGGGGGTGATACTTTGCTTGTGAATATCTCTTAAACCATAAAGGTTTGAGAGATAAGACTTATATCATTCTTCATGTTTTTTTAATGCCTACAAAATAAAATAAAGTTAAAACGAAGTATTACTATCCCTTTAAATTAGGCGCGAGCGGCGTAACCCGCGCAGACGCAGTGCTCTACATGCTGCGTCTGACGTCACTGGACTGGAGATAGACCCGGCCTGCCTTCACTAGATGTGGCCCAGCAGCCGTCGGTTCTTCAAGTCTCGCGGCTGCAGGTAATTGGCAATGCATGATGTTGATTTAAGCAGCCCCAGGGGAAGCCCATTGCAGGCGGCCTACTGGGAATTTTCCCGGTATCCCGGTAGGCCAGTCCGGCCCTGAGGATACCATCCCAACTATGTCTGAATCTATTGAATCTCTAAAAACCCAAGTAAAAATACTGCAAAGAAAAACAGATGATATTGAAAATAAATCTAGGCGGAACAATATCTGTATTCTGGGGATCCCTGAAAGAGTGGAAGGCAGTGATCCCATTACATTCTTTGAGTCTTGGCTAAAGACCACTCTGGGAACTGAGGGCTTGTCCAATTCATTTGTGGTGGAGCGTGCACATAGGGTCCCGATGACGGGGCCACTACGGGTGGCCCAGACGAAGCCGATTTTTGTCAGGGCCTGAACGACGGTTGGTGCCCAGATGCAGCAACCCTCGGTATCGGATGCTGCTGGACGAAGGGGACAAGAGAATTAGCGTAGTCGCAGTCACAAAGCCAATGGTCAGGAGCGGAGAAGACGGGATAGTCGTGGTCACGGTAGCCAATGGTTGGGAGAGGAGAAAGCAGAGTGGTCCAGGTC
Source organism: Rhinophrynus dorsalis (assembly GCA_037306005.1). NCBI lineage: Eukaryota > Metazoa > Chordata > Amphibia > Anura > Rhinophrynidae > Rhinophrynus > Rhinophrynus dorsalis. The sequence goes on from CM074724.1 coordinate 374,991,994, forward strand.
ACAGTAGCCTAGGTCAGTAGCATAGAAACTGCAGTCAGAACAGGCTGAAGGGTATGGGGCTATTACAAGCAAGCCCTGAGAGAAGGGATGCCCAGGGTTTATGTAAAGGTGCTGTGGTTAGCCTACCTGTCTTCCAATTGGTCTCCACAGACAGGCCCAGCCCCTCCACATGTAATGTGTGTATAGCGCGCCCGTACAGTGGTGTGCCCCCAGCCACGTCCCCTCCCCGGCCTGAACTACCAACACACATGCTGGAGCAACTAGGCATACCTAGGCGCGGTGCACCACCAGAGAACACCGCCGAAATGCCGCGCGCATCGCGGGCGCACTTAAGCAGAGGACCTGGAGCGAACCAGTACAGAGGATAAGCGCTTGACAATTACAGCCAAAATTCTAAATTTCCGTTACCGCTATGCAATCCTCAGATTGGCACGCCTTAAAGGATCTATTGAATATGAAACCTCCCGAGTTTCTATATTTCCTGATTTCTCCCTTGAAGTTCAGAAGCTACGCTGTAAATTTATCAATGTAAAAAAGAGGCTGAGGGATCGGGGCCTATCATATTCTATGTAATATCTGGCCAAACTCAGAGTGGTATACGAGAATTCTACGATGTTCTTTACTTCTGAATCTGAGGCCGCTTCCTGGTTTGAGAATTTGGTCAGGGCCTAATTGGAGTCTGCAGATTAAGCTGTTTCCCCGTAGGGATGTCTACTTCTGATGCCCTGTCGCTATGCCTGGCCATTATCGGCTGAATTGTCACTTGAGAGCCCGTTTTGACGATGGATCTCCTCCTGATGGCCGCCCCAACTTGGTGCCCCCCACTCCTTCCACTCTGGCATGCACCTATGACTTGTCTGTGCTGGTGGTGGTGGGATTAATCCTTTACCCCTTGGGGACAGGAACTCTGGCCCATCTCCAACTATGGAGCTAAGCTTATTCTTGTGGGGTGATCTTGGGGGTTGTGGGGGGGGATCTTGAAAATTTAAGAATGTTTTATTGTACTTACCACTGTATATTTTGATGTGCCCCCTTTCCCCTTTTTTTAGTTTTTTATTTTATTTTAGCTCTGCCGGGGGGGAAGTGTTTCATCTGGTGGGTGTTGGTGCCATGGTTCGGGCCGGAATATCTGGTTGGCCCCTGGCGCCAGCATCTACCAGTGCTAAAGCTGGGTGGCCTTTGGCTTATGATGACTGATAATTGGGCAGAATGGGCTATGTATAATTCCCGATATGTTTGTTCGGGATATAGACATTACCTATTATGGAATCCATTTGGGTCTGCTGTGTTATACTGTTGAGTGGTCTTAGGCTTATGGTGACTGATACCTGAGCAGAATGGGTCATGTCTCATTCCCACCATGTTTCTTCACCTATTATAGGATCCGTTGGGTCAGCACGTGTCATTTTTTGTATGTTACATACATGCTATTTACTTCTGTTTTTTTTAGTTGTTATCCTGTTATTGTGCTTTTGGGGGAGTGGGGATCGGGTTTTGTTTTGGATTTGGTCAGGAGTAGTCTCTACACTGACCTTGTTTGGGAGTAAGGTCTTCATCATTTTGGGGGGTTGGGGACAAGGAGGGGGGCTGGGACTTTGTTAGGGGGATTGAGGATAGGGTGGGGGTTCTGGATTAGTTTGGAGTGGGGATTTTTTGGCTCTCTCTCTCGCTCTCTCTCTCTACCATTTTACCTATGGAGGATGATCCCAGGACTGGGGATCTTTCTATTTCAACTGCAGGAATGTTTGTGAAAATTTGTAAATTTTTATCCTGGAACATTAGGGGTCTTAACGATCGTATTAAAAGATCCTTGATCCTGAACCATGTTAGAAAAACGACTCCTGACATGATCATGCTGCAAAAAACTAATTTATTAGAAGGGAAAACTAGGTAATTGAGTAGGCATTGGTTAAATCCCTTTACCAGTCTACACACACATCCTATGCTAGAGGGGTATCCTTGTTAATATCTAAGCAGGTGTAATTTGAATTTATAGATCTGAAAACCGACCCTAGGGGCAGATACCTTTTTCTGACCTGTAGGTTGCATGGAGCTCTGTTCGTCCTCCTCAATATATATATTCCCCCTCTGTTTGATGTCCTGGTACTTAAAAAGGCTCTGTCTTATAGCTCAGACAAAGCCAATCCTAATATTCTTTGTATGGGAGACTTTAACATGGTTATAGATGCTGACTTGGACAGAAGGGGTGGTTCAACTAGAGACAGTCCCACCCATATTGGTCAATTTAGATCATTTCTTGAGGACATGACTTTAGTGGATACTTGGAGACTGTTACACCCTGATGACAGAGGATACTCGTGCCATTTTGCTACTCATAAAACCCTATCCAGACTGGACTATGCATTTGTCTCTGCCTCTCTTAGGACTATCGTGAGGGGTTGTGAGTTCTTACCTAGGGTGGCATTGGACCACTCTCCCCTGTTATTGACTTGCTCCTTGGGTGACAGGGTGCCTCGCCGAGAGTGGAGGCTTAACCCATTTTGGTTAATGATAGATCATATTAAACTCGCACATTCGAATACCTTACAATCTTACTTTGCCACAAATGTAGATTCGGCTCCCCTGGGTGTAGTGTGGGACACGGCCAAGGCAGTGGCGAGGGGTTCTTTTATATCTGAGGAGCAGGAAGTGGGGGTGTTGGAGAGTGAAGTGTTTGAGGCTGAGAGGATTTTTGCCATCCAGGGTGACTCAGAATCATACGTGTAATTTGCTATTGCATCATCTCATCTCTCCCTTAAGGTAGCTTAATGCTAATCGTGTCTTTTTTCAGCGCCATAATATCTTTGAAAATGGTGATAGGGCAGGTAGGCTACTTGCTCAATTGGTTAGGGGTAGTAGGGGGCCCTCGGTCATGGCGGCAGTTTTTGATAATTTGGGTTCCTTGGTCTCGTATCTGGCTGCAGTACTTTCTCGCTTTGCCTCCTTCTATAACCAGTTGTATGAATCCAAAACGTTAAAAACTGATGCCCAAATATCTGAATACTTGGAGAATTGCAAATGCCCTGTTCTGTCCGAGAAGTATCGATGTATGCTGGATTCACCTATTATGCTGAGTGAGGTGGTAGAGGCTGTTCAGACTTTACCAACAGGCAAATCTCCATGCAGGGACAGTCTACCAGCGGAGTGGTATAAATCTTTTATTGATATTCCGGGGCCCCACCTTCTTAACACCTTCTATGATGCTCTTGATAGGGGGACTCTTCCTCACTCGCTTACTGAGGCTACTATTATTGTTCTACCTACCTATCGGGATGTATCCCAGGGTGTTCTACCTCATATAACGTGAGGAGATTATGTGGTGCACTTTGGCTATATCCCGTCATTTTTAAGGGGTGAAAGATACTGTAGGTATCATTATTTGTTTAAGGTATTTTTATTTTTATTTTTGAATATATTTTATATTTATTTTTTTATATTTTTGAGTATATGATGGTGGGATTATTGATATAGAATTCTAATATGTATTTGTACAGATTGAATATTATATGCATATTGTGGTATTAAAATATGTTTTAATACAGATTTGTAGCCTGTTGTCCTCTGTCAAAGCTGAATATTATTTTGTGTAGTCTACAACTACTCGAGCGCCAGACAAGTGTTTGTAAGATAAGAATACAGATTAGGACTTGAAAAATAGACTCTCTTAACTGTCTCATAAATAACCTCCTCTGATTGGTCAAGGAAGCATAGCAGGAATCAATTAACATTCCTTAGCACAGACCTGGAGTGTACTGAAAGCAACGCCCAACCCCCATTATCTCTGCACTCTAGCTCTCAAATATCAAATCCCTCCACAGGACCCACAGTATTACACTATGTCACACAATTACCCCATGTCACACAATGTACAACACAGTGTTCAACATTTCAAATGGTATAGTCCTGGAGGTGAATGTCACCGCATGTCCCTGTGCTGATTCCCCCAATCAGTCCAAGGGCAGTCCTTTTCTGTGACACCCTGTGCCCATCAAGCAGCACAGGGTGACTTACAGCCAGTAGGAGGCAGGGAAGCTAGGAAAGCCACTTCCCCATGCATAGAGTCCATTGTCCGTAGGAAGGGGACTGGCCCCCAGGCCCCTCCAGGAGCCAAGGGTCCGGTGGTTCCCGTGACATGCAGCTTATGCATGACAACTCTGGTAATAGGGTACTGGCATCTCTTGATGCTTCAAAGGCATTTGACTCTGTAGAATGGAATTATCTGTGGGGAGTACTACGTAAGTTCGGATTTGGTCCCACATTTATAGATTGGGTTAAATTATTGTATACGGCTCCTATGGCTAGGGTGTCTATACGGGGGCTTGGGTTCTGAAGAATTCTCCTTACATAGAGGCACGAGACAGGGGTGTCCTCTCTCTCCTGGCCTGTTTGCTTTGGCCATTGAACTGTTGGCCTCCATGATCTGAAGAAACAGAGAAATTGTAGGTTGGTGACTTGGTGACAGGGAAGAGAAAGTTGCGCTTTACGCAGATGATCTTCTTTTATTCCTGGGTGACTCTCTTTCCACAGTACTCCGTCTCACTGACACCTTTGGAACTTTTTTGGGATTAAAGATTAACTGGGAGAAGTCTTCCTTGTTGTAGAATGATGGACCAGTTGCAGGACACATGCTGCGGAAACGCACATGCAAAGGGAGGATGGGTGTCAATATCTGGGATTAAATATAGGGGCATCACCCCATTGTTTCATTGCAGCTAATTTAGTTCCTGTTATTGATTCCTTTAGGGAAAAAACAAATGTCTGGATGAACCTTCCGCTTAATTTGATAGGTCGCTCCAACTTACTCAAGATGATCTTCCTCCCCAAATTTCTTTATATATTTCAAAATACCCCGATTGGTATCCCTAAGAAATATTTCACACAGATAGATGGAATTGTTTGGAAATTCGTTTGGGGGGTCGCCGCTCGAGGATTAAACTACGGAATCTAACAAGGAAAAAGGACATGGGTGGAATTGCCCTGTCTGATTTTAGATTATATTATCTGGCTGCGCAATGCCAGTATGGGGTAGCATATCTGGATCCCAATACGTCTCATTTCTTTGTCCAGTTGGAAGCAGACCTCCTGTGGCCGGGGATGGACCTTCGCCATCTACTACTGGTTGGGCCACAAGCAAGCAGAATGCCGACACCACTGTCGTCGGCCCTATTTGATGCATGTGGGGAGTTACAGACGGCAGTGGGGTATACTGCAATGCATCCTGACAAGCCTCTGTGGGGAAGGGCAGGTCTGACACAACTAGAGACTCTGGAATTTGGTTTGATATGGTCTAACAGGGGGATCGTGACCTTGGGACATTTATATCAAAATAACATCCTTAAATCCTTGTAGCAACTACATTCTGAGTATCAATGCCGAACACTATGTTTTACTCCTATTTAAGACTGAGGCATGCTCTTCGAGATCTGTGGGGGGACAGTGGGCCTGAGTTGGCTCCTTTTCCCTTGCTTTCTCTCCTGACTTTAACGCACAGACCAAAATCATTATCATTTATATATAACTGGAGGTTGGACGACAAACTGATGCGGGTTGGAATTTACGGACTAGATGGGAGACTGATGTGGGACCTTTGGACAACTGGGAGTGGAACAACGTGTGTGGAGCACTGTCTGCGGTTGCCATTTCCTCGAGACATCAACTTGTACAACTTAAGATTCTATATCGCACCTATTATACCCCGGTAAGACTGCATTTAATGTCCAATACCAAAAGCAAGTTTTGTCATAGATGTGATGGGATGGAGGTTACTTTTATGCATTTACTATGGGATTGCCCCCAGGTATCTGACTTTTGGAGAAGGGTACTCCAGATTTTGGAGGATGTCCTGCAGAGACCTATTCCTAACATGCCTAAATTGTGTATATTGTATATTTTCCCTGATGAGATACAGGAGACCTCTGTAAGGACGCTCTTTAGGAAGCTTCTTGTTATGGCCAGAAAGACGATAGCCATGTTTTGGATGGCGGACAGACCTCCTACATGTAAACTTTGGGCTGACCTGGTGACACAAACTTTGCCTCATTATAAGTTGGTTTACTTACATAGAGGTACCCCTGTTAAATATGGTAAAGTGTGGGGTTGCTGGCATTTACGATGACCGAAAACTTTGGATTAGGATACGTGTGCAGTTGGTATGAGTTGACATCTCATTATAATATTACAGGCATTCCACTGGGTTGGATCTAGAGTAGTATGCTACCTTTGTGGGACGTGTACAGGTGTGGGATTGGGGGTGAAGAGAGAGCGAGGGGGGAGGGTTGGGAGCGAGGAGGTGGGAGGGTGGTTGGGTGGGGAGGGAGTTAAAATTGGGAGAAAAGTTTTGGACCATATTGGGCCGCTCGTGCCATTTCTATACATCCTGTTTCATTCTCATGCATGTACTCTTATTATGATTGATTATTTGAACTGTATTGTATGAGTCTTGTGTTGTCATGAGATTGGCCTGATTTGGCCCTTTAATAAAAACAGTTTAAAAAGAAAAAAAATTACCGTTGACGGTCCTGGTACGTCAAGGGTCGCTAAGGGGTTAAAGGGAGAGAGATGCTTTGTTGTATGTTACAGAGGGTAAACCTCAAAAACCACTTTCTATTTGTTCCCTCACCATATTGCTACGTTGCCTCAACTGAAGAGCCACCTTGTGTTATATTGCTATGTTACCTCAGCTTAAGTAAGGAGGAGTTACTGCTCCCATTGGGTGATTGAATGGGGGAGTTGGCCTGCCCCCACTATCCAGCCCGCCCACCACTATCCAAGTGACTGAAAAAACAAAATGGCTGCCACTTGCTCCTACACCACAGACGCAAACACATCAGACACAAACACACACACAATCACACACACTCACACTCAATCACACACACTCACACACACTTTCACTCACACACACTGACTCATATACACTCACACTCAATCACACACACACTCACACTCTCTCACTCACGCTCTCACTCACACTCTCTCACTCACACACTCACACTCAATCACACACTCACATTCAAATCACTCACACTCTCACTCACTCACACTCACACACTCATACTCAATCACTCACACTCTCACTCACATTCACTCACACTCTCACTCACACTCAATCACACACACTCACTCACACTCTCACGTATACACACTCACACTCAATCACACACTCATATTCTACCTCACTCACACTCTCTCACTCTCACTCACACTCACACACCCTCTCACTCACAGACTCTCACTCACACTCACACACTCTCACTCAATCACACTCACTCACACACACTGACTCTCACACTCACACACACTCACCCAGTCACTCACACTCACATTCACGCGCACTCACTCACACTTACTCACACTCACACACACTCACTCACACCCTGGGAGCCAGCACGATCCACCTTCCATCATAGTCTCACTCACACTCACACCCCGGGAGCCAGTACGGTCCACCTTCCACCATAGTATGTGCAATTACCACATGCATTTCAACTGCATGAATGAATGCCACTCACACTCACACACACTCACTCACACTCACTCACTCCCTGGGAGCCAGCACAATCCACCTTCCACCATAGTATGTGCAATTACCACATGCATTTCAACTATATGAATGAATTCCACAGTGGAGGCATAAGTACAAACACAAACTCATTACAATGACACATAATCACCCCCTTATGACTCACTTCTGTGTGTGTGTCTCTGTATGTGCCTGTGTGTTTCTCACTGTGTGTGTTGCATGTCTGTATCACACTCTATGTGTCTGCATGTTGTGCACTGCATATATGTGTGTATGACTGTGTTGCATCTCAGTGCACTCGTGTGCATTTGCGAGTGTGTCTCTCTGTGTGTGTGTGTCTTGCATCCGTGTGTGTGCATTAATTCCCTATATAACCTGACGGACAGCACTGTCCCACATTGCTAGTATATATATATATATATATATATATATGTATACATATGTATATATATGTGTGTGTGTATGTATGTGTATGAGAAATGGTATGCTCACAGCTGAGTACAACAGTGTGTGTTCACTTGCACACAAGAAGAATGGTGGGCAGGTACACATTTAGGAGTGCACTAGTATAAGTGTGTATTTATTACTATACCTACCAACATTCCAAATGGCTAAGGAGGGACACTTTTGTTTTAGGCGGTGTTGCTGGGAGTTTTCTGGTGGGCGGCACATTATTGAGAATTTTTTAGGTTATTTCATGACCTATTTACACCTCTTTCAGTAACTGAATATATGATTTGGCTCAAGGCCATGGTATTTTATTTAAACAGACTAATGTATGAACACATATAGTGAAGTGTAAACAAACATTAATGTGTTTTATTGCTGTGGAGCAATATACACTTATATACACACAACACAGTCTGATCTCCTAAGAAGAGGGACACCAGGGTGGGAAAGAGGGATTTGGGTCTCAAAGAGGGGCTGTCCCTCCTAAAGAGGAACACTTGGGAGGTATGTATCATTTTATTCTTAGGAGCAACAAGTAATGGACAAATCTGGTGTTTCTTTTTATTTTCACTATACAATCTGTTTATTGAAAATATCACTGTGGCTAATGTGCTAAAGAAATGTGGAGCAAACCAACTACCCATTAGGTGAGAAATAAACTTTTCCAAAGCTCCAATTAATTTAAATGGGACTTTTAACACATTGATTGCTACAGAGCTCTTCAACACTTAGAAAAGCAAAGTGCTTGAGACCTGTCTAATATTGAAATGGTTAAAATTGCAATTTAAATCATTGGTAATTTTATTTCTCCCCTATGGTGCAGTTAGTTTGCCCCAGAATTGTCTACTTTTTTGTTCATTAGATCCACTGATGGTGTCCCAGGTAAGTGGGCGGGGCATAAAGGGGCGGGACACAAGGAGCGGCACCAAGGGGATGGCAAAATGAGGTTTATATGAGGGTGGCAAAAAAATCCTTGCACCAGCCCTGATGGCAGATACAATGGATAATTTCAAGAGAGGATTAAAATACCCTAAGAATATATGGCTGTTAATTTGTGTATCAGAAGTCCTTACCTAATTAGGCGGTTTATGCACTAAAGATTGATAAGTAGATGACTTCTCCAGTGATATTACTTCTCCAGTTCCTATGTTATTCTATAGAGACTATTCACTAAGATCTCCAAAATTGATGAAATCTTTGTGCATTGGCTCCATAGATTAGCATAGCAACTGGAGATGGGATATCACTGGAGAAGTCATCTTCACTTTATCACCTCTTTATGACGCCTTAGTGCATAACCCCAAAGTTTCCTCCTAAGAACAGTCAGTTATTTATATTTAATGTTAAATAGGCTGTTTTTTCTGTTTATTTCCATTTTAGTCCTTAGGGGATATATCACCCCTGTACAAGTGTGTCTTACATGATAGCTTATATAGCCAATATGACGATTTCTTTATTATTTCCAGTTTTTAAAACTCTATTTGGATGGAAAATTAACTTTTAAAGAGTGCCCTGCACCCTACTTTTGGAAAGACTGCGGGTACAGCCCTCTACCCGCAATCTATCAATCTGCCTCTGCTCCTGTCCCTCTAGCCAGATTCCTCCAATGACGGAGGCGTCTCTCTGTAAGATGGAGCTCTCTCATTGGCAGAGATCAATATCTAGCCAGTGAGAGTGCTCCAGCTTACAGAGAGACTCCTTCGTCATCGGATGAGGCTGGATAGAGGGATGGGAGCAGAGGTAGAGTGATAGATTGCGGGTAGAGAACTGTACCCGCAGTCTATCTGGAAGCAGGGTAGAAGGCACTCTTTAAATGTTAATTTTCAACCAAATAGAGTTTTAAAAACTGGAAATAATAAAGAAAATCTCATATTCGCTTTATAAGCGATCATTTAAGCCACACTTGTAGAGGGGTGATAGGTCCTCTTTAATGAGAGATGAAGTATTTATTCCCAAAGCCTTGGTTATACATACATTCTGTTTCACATTACAGATGGAAATAGAGATTATATTGTTTTGTTAACCCTTTGAGTGCCAGAGTGGTACGGAACACATTGCAAAGCGTTCTGTACCACTCTGACACTCAAACGGTTAAACAGATGATAGCTTGATATTAGACAGTTTTGCTTTCTAAATTATGGTTAGGCAACCTTAGTTTTATAGCATTTTTTTCAGGAGAATGCAGTTGTCATTATACTACACTTAAACAGCTGACATGTCATTTTGTCTTTTGTCATTTGTCTTCTGTACCAATAAATATGTACTGAAGTGAGACTATAATATCTCCATGTACAAGAGATGTAGCTTGGTCAGATAAGCACATATGCTGAAGTGGCACAGTGACATCACAATGGGTTTGTGGTCTTGCTCTGTACAATCAATACATTTTTGCTGAAGTGAGATTAATACATCACAGTGGATGTGTGATGCATCTTAATGGAATCCTGAATATAAGGCAGTGCCAAGTATCATTCCCAACAGACTTCTTATACAGAATAATTGGAGAGCACAATGGCTTCTTTAGGGAGAATGATATGCTTTTACTTATTTCTGTTGATGGTGCCTAATCCAGCACTTGCAGACAAGTCAACTGTCGTTAACGGATTTGGTCTGGTATTTCTTTATTTACCTTTCATGATACTTATTATTAGTATCATATTTGCACGCATTATAATCTCGCTGTGTAATTTATGTCGTGAAAAGAGAGCGAAGAAACGTTCAGAAATTGAAACCAACATGGATTGTTCAAGTGAACAGAAATCTGAACGAAAACATGAAGTTATCCTAATTACTTCAGTAGAACAGGAACTGGAGCCAGCATATGAAGATATTTTAGAGGCTCCTTCAAAAGAACTGGAATGTGAACAAGGATATGAGAACATTCTAGAAGATCCTGCAGAGATGGAAGATAAACCACCAGCCTCTGTAGAAGTTGCTGAGGATCTCTCAGCAAAGCAGGAAACTGCACCTGCCTTAACAGACATCACCGAGGATCCAGCAGCAGAGAATAAGCCAGCAGCAGACCCTGAAGATTTTGTTAAGAATCCTTCAGAAGCACCATTTCTTGTACCTGCTGCTGACAGTCCTAATGCAGAGCAGGAGAGAACACCAACCGTTGCAGAAACTGATATTTTGGAGAGTTCTGCAGAAGAGAGTGAACTGGCTCAAATGTTTAAGAACAGTGACATTCAGGGTGATTTTCCAGAAGGACAGACACCTCAAGACGATCACGTCGTGCTTGAAATTCCAGAGGATCTTACAAAAGAGCAAGAAACTGTGCCCAACAGCAGTGCACTGTACAAAATCGCAAGATTCCTTCATCCTTTAAGCTATCTGGGGGTCTCTTTTACATACCACAGACTGGATTCAATGGACCTGCCCAACACTGAAATCCCCCAGAATGATATTTAAAGGAGCAATCAAAAACACCAGCTCCTGGACATCATGCAATCAAACATCATGCATAGATGACAATGAGAACATCACAAAAACAAAGATTATATTAATTGTGACATTTGACTCTATTTAAACATTATTTTGATTGCTCAGAGGGACACTGATAGTCCAGCCCTAAAGGGCGACAATCTGATATAAGCAAGGTCATGTATACTCTGTAGACATGTTTATATTGGAATATATATTTATTTTAAGTGATAGGATGGAGTGCAGTATGCCTCGTACTGTGGAAATTCTTGTATAATTTAAGTATTTTTCTTGTTAGACTATGAATTATTGAACTATGATTTCTATTATAATTATCTGGTCAGGCTACATGATCTTGTTTATATCTAAGGGTATAGCTCCATTTTCACTTAGAATGATGCAAGTTTAATTCTGTTATTATTTTATGGCAAAATCACATAAAATAATGTACAAGTTCATTTTTACTGAGAAAACTGTTCCTCACTTAAACATAAGGGGAGAAGGAATCTTCACGTGACAGATGGGTGTGTTAGCTAGCTCTCTGACACTCAAAGGGTTAAAACAAGCTATGGATAAGTGCACACTTATCTCTCTAGCACAGGGGGTGGGCAATCTGCAGCCCTCCATACCCCCAACACTCAGATGAGGATGATGGGATTTATAGTCCAGCACCAGCTGGAGGGCCACAAATTGCACCCCCCACACACACACCTTTTTCCTGTCTAACAGCAGTTTAGAACCTGTCTGTGTTGGCTGAGCTCTGGCACAGGTGAACTTTCCATCTACTACCAGATGTTTGGTCTCACAAAGTGTAATTGTGTTGTCCAGTATATTATGGAATGCAAAGGGTCCAATCCACAGGTAGGCACAGTACAGTGACTGTTTTTGTGAAGCAATTTAAAATTCACACTTAACCCTTTGAGTGCCAGAGAGGTGTCCAACGCATTGCAATGCGTTAAATATCTCTCTGGCACTCAAAGGGTTAAAGAAAAGACATTATCTCATAATTACAATATACAGAATAGTGCTGCGGTGCTAGTGATTGCTTAAAGCGGAACTACCACCCCTTAGAAACATGGCCCCAAATAGTTACTCATCTGGCAACTAGCTACTCAGTAGTGCTAATCGCCAGAATTATTACCGTGTTCATGAGATCTATAGACTGCTCCGGGAACGACAGGCAGGACGGAGCTCAGACATCTTTCCATAGTGACGTCTGCGTGCCTGCACTGTCAGTCCATTTTGGAGACGAACGGCTCCTAGCAACGCCCCCTAGAGCCGCCTGGGACTGAGAGCGCAGGTGTACACATGTCACTATGGGAAGATGTCTGCACTGTTTCTTGCCTGTCATCCCCGGAGCAGTCTATAAATCTCATGAACGCGGTAATAATTCTGGAGACTAGCGCTACCAAGCAGATATATCTTGATCATTAAAGCTGAGTTAGCTAGAATTGTGCAACTGTATAGAGCATTAATCTGCTATCAGTACCTAATATTTATCATCCTGTGATTCTACTCAGTCAGGTATATAAGTTTAACTCCAGTACTATTCTATGGGATGTCTGGTTGGTTAAATACACTTAACTCTTTCAGTGCTTTGCAATGCGTTGCGTACTCTTCTGGCACTCAAAGGGTTAAAACAAAAAAATGCTACACGTGCATGTCATCAGTACTACCTGTCTAATGATTATTACAGAACCACGCAATACAATTTGCTAGATATAATCTAATTCACAAGCAATTACAGAGTTTATTTTAAATTTTCCTTCCATATTTTAGAGCAGGGCTCAAAATTTCAAGTCCTGAGCTACTAGCCAGGCCTGAAAAGTTACTCGCCACCAGTTTCCATGCTTAGCCCCACCCATATCTCCGCCTTTAATCCCACCCATATCCCCACCTTATGTCTCGCACGTAATCTAACAGTGAAGCAAAGACAGGGCAATACATGTTTCAACATATATAATAATATGGACAGGTACTGGTGATTCAAGAAAGGTAAAGGTAACCTGCTGTTAAGACAAGAGGAAGACACACACCTGTCACTGTGAGTGGAAATGTGGAATGTTTGAACATGTGTTCCCTATACAGGGTGGTCCTTCAAAAAATAATATCCTTCAATATTAGAGCATTGCCATTTGCCAACTGTTAGCAGAAAAATATATATACCCCACACTATATAACACAATATAGAGATGATTTATACTGTTAACCATCAAGTGTCTGGAATTATTCCACTGTAAAAGCGAATCAAATACTCTCTGGGTATTTAAACAAGGACTTCCAACTTGGATATCCTTGTTTAAATGCCTAAACCAATGAATATTTGATTCTCTTTTACAGTGGAATCGTTCCTGACACTTGATTGTTAACAGTATAAATCATCTCTATATTGTGTTGTATAGATTGAGGGCTGGGGTTACGTGCATTTTTCTGCTAACACTTGGCAAATGGCAGTGCTTTAATATCAAAGTAAGGATATTACGTTTTGGAGGTGCAGCCATCGCTTTCTGTTTAACCCTTTGAATGCCAGAGGGGCATGCAATGCGTTGCTTTGCCCTCTGGCACTCAAATGGTTAAGGGTTAGTAGCTATCCTCTTCCTCTCCTGTCTGTTACCCCTTGCCAGAGGCAGTAGGGCTAGGGCTAATACCCCTGTCTGTTGAGGAGCTCAGTGTCCCTCTTTTGGTCCCTGGTGTGACCGCTGGTGTGTCCCATGCTCTGGCACCACTAGCTGCCCTCATGTGATGCCTTCACAGCCACCCCAGCTCCCTATCTCGTGCCAGCTGGTCTTTGTCCCTGTGCTCTCCCCTCCTGCTCTCGCTGCTGTTGTTGGGGCTGCACTGCAGACAGAGGGAAGGAGCGGAGGCCCAGCATGGGGATGTGAGGAGTGGAGTGCCGGCGGGGGATCTCTCTGTGCTCTGATCCCGCAGGGAGCCCCCACACAGCCTGGGCTCAGTCAGCTAGAGAGGAGACAACAGCAGCGAGCCCTGGACAGTGCCGCAAATACAGGCAAAGGGATGGGAGGTGGAGCCGGGAAGGGGCGAAGGAATGGGGAGTTTGAGGAGGAGAGAGTGAGAGGACCGGGGCAGAGGAGAGCCCTCGAGGGAGCGCTTGGTAGCATAAATCAGCGCTCCCTCTCTTGCAGCTTCCACCGTTTCGGTGTTCTTATGCTAGCGCCGTATGCCGCCTGACACATCGCTGCTCATCGCTGTGTGCCTCTGGTTCTGCTCTGCCTCCCCTTGGCGATAGGTGGAGCTGGCTCTGCATACAGAGCTTTAATTTTCACTCGCCCTTACTCAATTTTTACTCGCCAAATGCGAGGACGCGAGTGGGAATTTTGAGCCCTGTTTTAGAGATATGTGTGTAATAAAAGTTAACTTTTAAATTTTTGTTTTTAACATCCCTAATACCTATCTGACTCACATCACCATACTAAGCTAACTTAGATCTCCCTCCAGAAGGTGGGTGTGGTGCTGTTTATGGTCTCTTTTTGTCTTCTTCCTGTTTCCATTTATTACATTGACCTTAGCACATTCCCTTAAGTTCACTATCACTTCCTATACTCCTTTTGGGTGGTGCACCTCATTATATTGCCTGTATGTTGTAATGTATGTTTTTTAGTGTCTCATTTTCATTCCATATGTTTCTTTTTCTTTTATTTATTGAAAAATGTATTTTTTTCTTAGTGTGGTTTCTTTTCTTTTTCTCCTTGACAGTCCCACTTTAAGGACCAGAGGGGTATACCACACATTGCATACATGCTATCTGCACCATGTTGGGGTGATTCCCATTGATTAAAGGGATAGTAATGTTTCATAATAAAAGCAGCTCTAATTAATCATCATAGTATTTGGACTTTGGAGAGTGTTATTTCAATTCTGTCAGAGTTGTAGTTCAAGAGTAATTCAATGACAAAGTGTCCCCCTCCCGCCCCTTTTACTGCCAGAGCAGAAGGGAGGTGCCCATGTAGACTGCAGAGAGGGACAATCTTCAATTAAGATAAGGGAAAAACCTGAAAAACTTGTCAAGGGGGGAAGGGCTTTCATTGTTTTCGTTGTAAGAAGACTGTCCCCTGCTGTTATCTGTCTGGTCTTACAACCAGATTCCCCTTCTGAGAAGAGATGGCTTACACTAGGTAAAAGGGGCAGGAGGGGAAACTTTGCTTGTGAATATCTCTTAAACCATAAAGGTTTGAGAGATAAGACTTATATCATTCTTCATATTTTTTTAATGCCTACAAAATAAAATAAAGTTAAAACGAAGTATTACTATCCCTTTAACATGGGGCTTCTAATCTCCTGAATGCATTATGTTGGAGGCCTCTCTAGTATTCAAGGAGTTGAAAGCCACATTTATATGAATGGTAATTTTTACAGTTTAGATTCCCCCCCCTATGGCACAGATGGTTAACTCCAGAATTACATATCTTTTGCTTTGTGCAAATCATTCACCAGGCACAGCCACAGATAGGGCATCCAGTTTGGATACAGGCCCGTCCAAAATGCTCAGTATCATTATTGTATTGTATGAACTTTTTTAACAATTAACATCTTGGTATACCTTTGTGCCTACCAATGTGAACATCAGACATGGATAAGCTCCTATCCATTAATTTATCTTGTGCATTTTCTTTTCTTTAGCTTGGATTGGCAGTTTCATCACGATTGCTCCTGTTTCATTTGATTGGTCAACAGATGGATAGTTATTATTAACCCTTAGTAACACTTGACGTGCCAGAACCTGGCACGTTATGGAATTCTGGCATGTCATGGAATTCTGGGATGGCAGCAAGGCTGCATGCTGCGCTGCCATCCCAGAATTCATTGAGAAAAAAAAAGGTCCATGGTCCTTAATGGCCACCCCCGTGCCTGATCGGCGGGTTGTTAAGGGGTTAATAGGTATGGAAGATAATTTTTTGTTTTTGTGTGTGAATTTTCACTGGAAAAAAAAAATGTTTTTTCCATTTAAATTCCTGCTTTTATGCTAACACCAGTGATATTCATGCAAGAACTTGGCAACTTCTGCCCATGCTTTCTCTGGCTGAGAGAATTCCCGCTCCAATAATATAAAAACCCAGAATGTACCACAGTGATCGGTATGCTGTCTGTGTATATAGTCTGTGCTTTGGCTTCTTGTCCACATATCTGTGGTCAGTTGATATTTCTTGCCATATGATGTTACCAGCCTTTTGCAACAACACTAACCCCCTACTTGTGTAACTGGCACAGACACTCTTGAAATAAATAACTGCTGCTTGGGATATGCCAGCGGGGTGCAACACATAACATCAAGTCTTTCAAACTTCTGTTTTCCAGCAGGTTTGCTATTCTGCAGGGGTATTTTGGAATTTATTTATTTTGCAGGGTTTTTTTAGTTATTTCTAAGAACTCTGTAAGTGGGTTGGTAGTATGTAGAAATGTGTAACTTAAAGGGATAGTAATACTTCATTTTAACTTTATTTTATTTTGTAGGCATTAAAAAAACATGAAGAATGATATAAGTCTTATCTCTCAAACCTTTATGGTTTAAGAGATATTCACAAACAAAGTATCCCCCCCCTGTTCAACCAGATCAAAAGGGAGATGCCCAGGTAGACTGCAGAGAGGGACAATCTTCAATTAAGATAATGGAAAAAAGCTGAAAAACTTGTCAAGGGGGGAAGGGCTTTCATTGTTTTCATACAAAGAAAATTGTCCCCTTCTGTTATCTGTACTGTCATACAACCAGACTCACATCTGAGAAGAGATGGCTTACACTAGGTAAAAGGGGCGGGGAGGGGAGCTTTGCTTGTGAATCCTATATAATAATTCTCTAAATCGTGTGTAACGCCCGACATGCGCAGTACACACTGCTGCGTGAGCTGCAGTCATGCGCAGTAGGGACTGCCCGCGCCGCGGCTGATACAGAGCTGGGCACTCCGAAGGAGCGTCCAGCTCTGTATCAGCCGTGACACGGGCAGTCTCCACTACGCGTGACTGCCCCACGACCGGGTGGCAGTGGCACTGTGGCCCGTGTAATGGGCTGTTCAACTAGTATCTAATAAACCATAAAGGTTTGAGAGATAAGACTTATATCATTCTTCATGTTTTTTTAATGCCTACAAAATAAAATAAAGTTAAAACGAAGTATTACTATCCCTTTAATTGTTTTAACATGCTTAGAGGTGGGATTGGCACATGTGGGGACTGTATAACTTTTGTCACCTTCAACTAACTGAGTTATCCTCTGTGCACAACATCAGTAGGAGTTATGGGTGTTATTGTTACTGAGGAAAATGTTGTCCCACTCCTGGAGACATCTACAATGCTACTCTTATGTCCTCCTCAGTCCTATACAATTTTAGGAGTGCTGCTGCCCCTGTTAGTCATCACACCTGTAGATGTTTCTCACACCCAACTTGCTTGTGCTTCAAGTGGGATCTCAACGAGGATGTGCCTAGATGGGATTCCACTTCACTAGTGATGATCGAGCACCCCAATGCTCGGGTGTTCGGGTGCTCTGACCGAGCGCCCCCGGAGGCTCGAGTGCAGTCAATGGGAGGACTCGAGCATTACACCAGGCACCCCCTGCTCTGATGAGGGGAGGGTGCCTGGTCCATAGGAAAAGGGCAGAAAATGATGGAAACACCACAGAAATGGTTCAGGGACAGCATAGGGAGGATGCCTGGATGCATCTTGGACTCCAACATCGCTGCTGGGAACGATGTTTCGCCCGTAGTACGCCATTTTTACAAACTGACCGTAAAACACACAAAAAGGAAGATAAAAACGACTTTAGGCGAAAAATTGTTACCAAACAGTATTTGCTGTATATTTACTTGTATATCATCTGCAAATTCTGCAAAAAATTTCCTCGATTTTTCTGAACTGGGGCCATGATTAAGAGGGAAACGTGCGCAGAGGCAAATTCTCCCAAAAATGTCCTCGATTTTTCTGAACTGGGGCCATGATTAAGAGGGAAACGTGCGCAGAGACAAATTCTGCAAAAAATTTCCTAGATTTTTCTGAACTGGGGCCATGATTAAGAGGGAAACGTGCGCAGAGGCAAATTCTCCCAAAAATTTCCTCGATTTTTCTGAACTGGGGCCATGATTAAGAGGGAAACGTGCGCTGAGCCGACCATCTAAAACATTATGGGTGAGGGTCTGCTGCGGACCTGACCATCCTAAACATTATATGCGAAGGCCCGCTAGTGAGCTGACGCTATAAAACATTATATGAGAGGGCCCGCTAGAGAGCTGACCCAATAAAACATTATATGAGAAGGCCCGCTGGTGAGCTGACCTATACAAAAATTGTCAAACAGCGCCCGCAGGTGAGCTGGCCCTATATAAAAATTATATCACAAGGCCCGCTGGTCAGCTGGCCCTATATAAAAATTATATCCCAGGGTATATGGAAGAGGAGGAGGAGGATGAGAAGATTAAGAGTCAACCATATACCCATTTTTTGGGTGGAAGGGGTGAATGGGAATACAGAGTATTCTCATCATTGTAAATAACATATCTAAAGTGACTTTATGTTCACCCGGGGCTTTCCTCCAGTGGAGTGGAGAAGTCAGGGGAAATCCAGGCCTTGTTCATTTTTATAAGTGTCAACCTATCAGCATTTTCGGTGGAAAGGCGGATACGCTTATCTGTTATGATGCCACCAGCAGCACTAAATACCCGCTCAGACAGAACGCTGGTGGCAGGGCAGGCCAGCACCTCCAAGGCGTAGAGTGCCAGTTCATACCACGTGTCCAGCTTGGACACCCAGTAGTTGTAAGGCACAGAGGGATCATTGAGGACGCTGACACGGTCTGCTACGTACTCCTTCACCATCTTCCAAAACTTTTCCCTCCTTGTGACACTAGGCTGCGCATCAGGTTGAGGGTGCTGGCGGGGTGTCATGAAGGTGTCCCACGCCTTGGAGAGTGTTGCCCTGCCTTTGTCGGAACTGCTGTGTGCTCCCCTTTTCTCCCCTTCTCGGTTGGCCAAGGTAGCACGTACTCTGCCGCCAGCGTTGTCAGATGGAAAATTTTGGAGCAATTTTTCGACAAGAACCTTCTGGTATTGCACCATTTTGCTTGTCCTCTCCACCGGAGGAATGAGAGATGAGAAATTCTCTTTGTAGCGGGGGTCCAGAAGGGTGAACACCCAGTAATCCGTGTTGTCTAAAATGCGTATAACGCGTGGGTCACGGGAAAGGCAGCCTAACATAAAGTCAACCATGTGTGCCAGAGTACCAACAGGCAAGATTTCGCTGTCCTCACCAGGAGGATGACTCTCAATCTCCTCATCCTCTTCCTCCTCTTCTGCCCACCCACGCTGAAGAGATGGAACTAAAGTTCCATGGCTACCCTCTGTAGCGGAGGCAACCGTGTCTTCCTCCTCCTCCTCCTCCGCCTCCTCCAATTGTCGCTGAGAAGACGAAGTGAGGGTGCTCTGGCTATCACCTTGTGTAAGCTCTTCCTCCCGCATTTCCACCTCTTCCACATGCAAAGCGTCGGTTTTAATTGTGAGCAGCGAGCGTTTCAGTAGACACAGAAGTGGGATGGTTACACTGATAATAGCGTTATCGCCGCTCACCATCTGTGTCGATTCCTCAAAATTGCGTAAAACCTCACAGAGGTCTGACATCCATTACCACTCCTCACTTCTGATTAGAGGAAGTTGAACGGAGAGGCGACGACCGTGTAACAGCTGGTACTCCACTACTGCCTTCTGCTGCTCACAAAGCCGGGCCAACATGTGGAAGGTGGAGTTCCAGCGCGTGCTCACGTCACACAGCAGCCGGTGAGCTGGCAATTGTAAGCGCTGCTGCAGCTTCAACAGGCCGGCTGAAGCTGTTGATGACTTACGGAAATGTGCACACACGCGGCGCACCTTGGTCAAGAGATCATGCACATTGGGGTAGGTTTTTAGAAATCGCTGAACCACTAAATTAAATACATGCGCTAGGCATGGTACGTGTGTGAGCTTGCCGAGCTCCAAAGCCGCCACCAAGTTACGCCCATTATCACACACAACCATGCCTGGTTGCAGGTTGAGTGGCGAGAGCCATTGCTCGGTCTGGTGACTAATCCCCTGCAACAGCTCTGAGGCCGTGTGCTGTTTGTCCCCAAGGCAGATCAGCTTCAGCACGGCCTGTTGACGCTTCCCCACTGCAGTGCTACACTGCTTCCAGCTACCGGCTGATGGGTGAGTGGCGCTGCGCGCAGAGAATTCGGAGGTGGAAACGGAGGAGGAGGAGCCAATAATGTAGGTGCTGGCGGAAACCCTGATGGAGGTAGGGCCCGCAATCCTCGGCGTGGGTAGCACCTGTGCCATCCCAGGGTCCGAGTCGCTCCCAGCCTCCACGACATTCACCCAGTGTGCCGTCAGGGAAATGTAGCGTCCCTGGCCACAAGCACTTGTCCATGTGTCAGTCGTTAAGAGGACCTTCCCAGTAACTGCGTTGGTCAGGGCACGGGTGATGTTACGGGACACATGGTGGTGTAAGGCGGGGACGGCACACCGGGAAAAGTAGTGGCAGCTGGGGACTGCTTACCGAGGGACAGCTGCTGCCTTCAGGCTGCGGAAGGACTCAGTGTCCACAAGCCTAAATGGCAGCATTTCGATGGCCAGTAATTTGGAAAGGTGTGAGGTTAGTGCTATGGCCTGTGGGTGGGTGGCTGGGTATTTTCGCTTGCGCTCAAATGCCTGGGGTAACGACATTTGGACTCTGCGCTGGGACAGGGAAGTGGATGTGGTCGCTGATGGTGCTTCAGATGGTACAGGTGCAGGGCGGGAGGTATGCGGGCCTGCGCCTTCGACAGGCGATTGGCCGGCACCGAAAACAGGGGAAGAGGAGGCAGTGGTGTGGCCTGCAGACACAGATTGGCGATCCGGGCGTTCCTCCCACTTATTACGGTGCTTGGATGCCATGTGTCGGATCATGCTGGTGGTGGTGAGGTTTCTAGTGTTCATGCCTCGGCTCATTCTGGTGTGGCACAGGTTGCAAACTTCAATTCTTTTGTCGTCCGCACTTTCCTTAAAAAAACGCCATACCGTGGAACACCTACCCCTTGGCAAGGGAGATTTACGCAAGGGGGTGCTCCGTGGAACATTTGCGGGCCGGTTTGGTGCGGTCCGCCTTCTTTCTGTAGCCACACCACTGCCTCTTCCAGCCTGTTGCGGTGCTGCAGATGGCTCACCCTCAGGACTGCTGTCATCGCTCGGCTCTCCACCTTCCCAGGTGGGGTCAGTCACCTCATCGTCCACCAAGTCCTCCTCCACTTCCTCACTCTGATCATCCTCCTCATGTCTTGATCCCACCACATACTCAGTCATTTACAACTGTATATCATCCTCCTCATCAAGGTCTTGAGACAGTAAAAGTGGTTGATTTGATGGCAACTGTGTCTCATCATCATCATCATCCACTTCCTTTGACCTTAAATGCCGTTCCCCTCTATCATCTTCTTGTTATTGGGTACCCTCTAGAGGTTGTGAATCAGGGCACAAGATTTCATGTTCCTCTGCAAGCGTGCTTGGAGAGAGGTTCAAATGAAGGATTGGTGATGAGACGAGCTCCTCACTATATCCCAGTGTGGGATCACTTCTTTGACCAGACCCTCTATGGTGGAAGGAAGGATGATCAGGGTGAGGATTATGTTGACCAGACTCTTGGCTACTGAGAGTGGACTTGGTGGAAGACAGGGTGGTGCTTAACCGACTGGAAGCAGTATCACCTGAAATCCAACCGACCACCTGTTCGCAGTGGTCTGACCTCGAGAGTGATGTCCTGCTACGCCCTGTAAACTGAGACATGAAGCTAGGTATGGTGGATGTCTTTCTTTCTTGTGCTCTGGCACCAGGCACAGTTTCTACGCGTCCTGACCCGTGCCCTGAACTATCAGGATCACGTCCACTTCCCCGTCCCTTTTTACCTGCCTTCTTCATATTACACGGAATATGTGCTGTAAATCTGCAACTTTGCACACTAAACAGAATGTGCTGCTTATCTGCGGCTAGGCACAGTGAACAGAATATGTGACTTTTATTTTTAACACTTTGCACACTAAACAGAATGTGCTGCAAATCTGCAACTTTGCACACTAAACAGAATATGCTGCTTATCTGCGGCTAGGCACAGTGAATGGAATATGTGACTTTTATTTTTTACACTTTGCACACTAAACAGAATGTGCTGCAAATCTGCAACTTTGCACACTAAACAGAATGTGCTGCTTATCTGCGTATAGGCACAGTGAACTGAATAAGTGACTTTTATTTTTTACACTTTGCACACTAAACAGAATGTTCTGCTAATCTGCAACTTTGCACACTAAACAGAATGTGCTGCTTATCTGCGGCTAGGATCAGTGAACGGAATAAGTGACTTTTATTTTTTACACTTTGCACACTAAACAGAATGTGCTGATAATCTGCAACTTTGCACACTAAACAGAATGTGCTGCTTATCTGCGGCTAGGCACAGTGAACAGAATATGTGACTTTTATTTTTAACACTTTGCACACTAAACTGAATGTGCTGATAATCTGCAACTTTGCACACTAAACAGAATATGCTTCTTATCTGCGGCTAGGGACAGTGAATGGAATATGTGACTTTTATTTTTTACACTTTGCACACTAAACAGAATGTTCTGCTAATCTGCAACTTTGCACACTAAACAGAATGTGCTGCTTATCTGCGGCTAGGCACAGTGAACGGAATAAGTGACTTTTATTTTTTACACTTTGCACACTAAACTGAATGTGCTGATAATCTGCAACTTTGCACACTAAACAGAATATGCTGCTTATCTGCAGTTAGGCACAGTGAATGGAATATGTGACTTTTATTTTTTACACTTTGCACACTAAACAGAATCTTCTGCTAATCTGCAACTTTGCACACTAAACAGAATGTGCTGCTAATCTGCAACTTTGCACACTAAACAGAATGTGCTGCTTATCTGCGGCTAGGCACAGTGAACGGAATAAGTGACTTTTATTTTTTACACTTTGCACACTAAACAGAATGTTCTGCTAATCTGCAACTTTGCACACTAAACAGAATGTGCTGCTTATCAGCGGCTAGGATCAGTGAACGAAATAAGTGACTTTTATTTTTACACTTTGCACACTAAACAGAATGTGCTGATAATCTGCAACTTTGCACACTAAACAGAATGTGCTGCTTATCTGCGGCTAGGCACAGTGAACAGAATATGTGACTTTTATTTTTAACACTTTGCACACTAAACTGAATGTGCTGATAATCTGCAACTTTGCACACTAAACAGAATATGCTGCTTATCTGCGGCTAGGCACAGTGAATGGAATATGTGACTTTTAGTTTTTACACTTTGCACACTAAACAGAATGTTCTGCTAATCTGCAACTTTGCACACTAAACAGAATGTGCTGCTAATCTGCGGCTAGGCACAGTGAACGGAATAAGTGACTTTTATTTTTTACACTTTGCACACTAAACTGAATGTGCTGATAATCTGCAACTTTGCACACTAAACAGAATATGCTGCTTATCTGCGGCTAGGCACAGTGAATGGAATATGTGACTTTTAGTTTTTACACTTTGCACACTAAACAGAATGTTCTGCTAATCTGCAACTTTGCACACTAAACAGAATGTGCTGCTTATCTGCGGCTAGGCACAGTGAACGGAATAAGTGACTTTTATTTTTTACACTTTGCACACTAAACTGAATGTGCTGATAATCTGCAACTTTGCACACTAAACAGAATATGCTGCTTATCTGCGGCTAGGCACAGTGAATGGAATATGTGACTTTTATTTTTTACACTTTGCACACTAAACAGAATGTTCTGCTAATCTGCAACTTTGCACACTAAACAGAATGTGCTGCTTATCTGCGGCTAGGCACAGTGAACGGAATAAGTGACTTTTATTTTTTACACTTTACACACTAAACAGAATGTTCTGCTAATCTGCAACTTTGCACACTAAACAGAATGTGCTGCTTATCTGCGGCTAGGATCAGTGAACGGAATAAGTGACTTTTATTTTTTACACTTTGCACACTAAACAGAATGTGCTGATAATCTGCAACTTTGCACACTAAAAAGAATGTGCTGCTAATCTGCAACTTTGCACACTGAACAGAATGTGCTGCTAATCTGCAACTTTGCACACTAAACAGAATGTGCTGCTAATCTGCAACTTTGCACACTAAAAAGAATGTGCTGCTAATCTCCAACTTTGCACACTAAACAGAATGTGCTGCTAATCTGAAACTTTGCACACTAAACAGAATGTGCTGCTAATCTGCGGCTAGGCACAGTGAACGGAATATGTGACGTTTTTTTTTAAACGCTGCCCCCCAAAACAAAATATATCTGCTGCCCCCACACACAGTAGTCCTAAAAAGGACTTTTGGGTCTTTTTTTTGTTCAAACGCGCTTTTTTTCTGCCTACACTGACTTTCCCTTCCTATCCTCATCTCTCCCTGGCTAAGACTGAGCCGAACTCGCTGGTCAGGTGCTATACAGCACCCGATCACGGATTCTGGCCAGCCAATCAGTGTAATGCCAGCAGCCAACATGGCTGCTGGCATTACACTGATGTCAGAGCCTCCCCGCACGTTTATTGGCTGCGCAGCAGCCGCAAAACGTGCGGGGAGGAGACCCGAACATGGCGGGCGAGCACATGCGGTACTCGTACGAGTACCGCCATGTGCCGAGCAGAGCGATGCTCGATCCGAACCGAGCTTCGGCCGAGCATGCTCGCTCATCACTACACTTCACCCTTCTCCCTTATTTTCTACAGACACAACAGATGCCAACATGTTTCACTCTTGGATCTTGTGTGAAGTATCTCCATACAGTAATCCTCGTAGCCTGGGAGTAGGCAGAGTAGACACATGACATGAGGCTAAGAAGTTAGGTAGGTGGGATTAGTTAGATGAGGGTGGAAGAGATGGGTAGGAGTAGGGTACTGCAAAAAAGACCCCAGCTTCTGGTTCCCCTTTTTCCATTTGGACAACATGGAAGGAGCTTCCCACCCTCCCTGTTCCGTTAGTTGTACTGGAAGACACAGCACAGCAGCAAAATCTATGGTTGTTTATTGTTTGAGAATGCAGTGAGGTCTTTCCCGTTGCTGTCTGTCTGAAAAGAATGTATGATACATATATCTGTCTGTAGTATCAGCCACTATCTCTAAGTTTCACCTCAGGTAGGATCCCCTACCTGTCTGCCACCTATCAGTCAAAAAATGTTTTTCTTTAAACTGTCCCAATCACTGCCAGGTTTGTTGACTACAAATCACTGCCACCCTCCCTGCACCCTGAACAAGTGACTACCTCTAACACTTCTTAAAACAAGCAACTCCAGCACCCGATCTTTGCCTATCTGCTTCTACAATAGCTAACATCAAAATTTCAGCAGCCTTTCTCTCTCTCTCTCTCTCACTCCCAATCACACACTGAAAACGTGCAGTGAACTGACACCCCCTTTATCCAGGCAAGTTAGCACAGCAAGAATACATGGGGAAAACTCTTCACATTGCATTAGTATAATTGATTTCAAAAGTGAGAAAAACTGCACTTTTGCAGGAATCCTGGGGAAGCCACTTTTGAGGCAAAACCTTTTACCCATCTCTAATTATTAATTTAAGCCACCAATGGGCCTTGGACATTGTATAAAGTGGTAAGACCATTAACTCAGAGGTAATCCATTGCATGGCTTTGCAATATGTTGGAGAATTCTCTATTACTCAAAGGGTTAAATGTATTGCCTACATACCTGGGATGTTCTTGTCCCTGGTCACAAGAGAAATACATGGGGCAGGGGATGGAAATGTTCAAATGGCATGATTTGAGGCACAATGTGAGAAGGGCTTAATTTGGATACATGGAGTTAGAGGGTTGGGATATGGAAACTAGCTCTGAAATGGGCAAATATGTGGGCAGGAGTGGATAGATAGGCATGGAGCTGGGCAGGCCTACAACTGAACTCACAAACTAGAGAATCAGCATCCGTTCCCGGCGACCCAGTAATTAATTCTAAAAAACAGTCTCTAAAAAAGTTTCCTGGGCATTTCCATACCTGGGAAGGCCATCCTCTTGAGCCCACAGAGGGGGTTCATGTGCTACGACCAGAGCAATGTAAATGACATGATCATAAAGGGGGTGGTTCTTAATTGGGTGGGTGGGGCTTATCATTCTTGTGTCATAAAGTGTGGGAAGTGGGCATAAAATGGGCAGAACAGGGTGGGAAGGAGAAGAGGTGGGTAAAAAGTAGGTGGACCAGGGTGAGTAGGATGAAAATGGGCGGAAAGCGGGAGGAACAGGATGGGAAGAAGGAGAAGTGATTAGGAAGTAGGTGAAACAGGGTGAGAAGGAGAAGTGGGCAGGAAGTGACAGGAACAGGACAGTAAGGAGGAGAAGTGGGTGAGAAGTAGGTGGCATAGGATGGGAAGGAGGAGAAGTGGGTGATAGCTATGAGCAACAGGATAGGAAGGAGGAGAAGTGGGTGGGAAGTAGGTGGAATAGGATGGGAAGGAGGAGCAGTGGGTAGGAAGTGGGTGGAACAGGGAGGGAAAGAGGAGAAAGGGTGGGAAGTAGGTGGAATAGGATGGGAAGGAGAAGTGGGCAGTAAGTGGGAGCAACATGATGGGAAGGGGAAGAAGTAGGTGGAACAGGGTGTGAATGAGAAGTGTGTGGAAAGTAGGTGGAATAGGATGGGAAGGAGGAGAAGTGGGAGGTAAGTATGAGCAACATGATGGGAAGGAGGAGAAGTGGGTGGGAAGTGGGGGAACAGGGTGGGAAAGAAGAGAAGAGGGTGAGAAGTGGGTAGAACATGGTGTGAAGGAGGATAAGTAGGTGGGATGTTGGTGGATTAGGATGGGAAGGAGGATAAGTGGGTGGTAAGTATGAGCAACAGGATGGGAAGGAGGAGCAGTGGGTGAGAAGTAGGTGGAACAGGATGGGAAGGAGGGGAAGTGGGTGGAACATTGTGGGAAGGAGAAGAAGTGGGGGGAAGTATGGAACAGGGTGGGAAGGAGAAGAAGTGGATGGGAAGTAGGTGAAACAGGATGGGAAGGAGGAGTAGTGAATGGAACAGGGCTTGAAGGATGAGATGTGGGTGGAGTTTAACAGGAAACAAACCACCAACGGAGAATCAGCCTCTGTTCCCAGACACCCGGTAATTAACTCAAAAACCATAGTCTGCAGGGCAGATCCTGAGATTTCCCAGGTAGGACTGCCATCTAACATAATAAATGTGTTATTTTATGTTAGATAACCAAAAATGTGTCCCTAAAAGTACACATTTAATGCATGTTTAGACTGTCCTATATAGATGACACCATTTGGTTATTTTTTTGTGTTGTCTGTAAAGAGGGGCTAGGGCTAATGTTGTAAGTTTACGGAAATTAATATTCAGGAAGGCTGTTTCTTTTTTCCATCTGCCCCACTTGGGTCCACTGCTATGACCGATAAGTAATGTGTGTCAATAATCTGAGGAGGAGGATAGCGTATGACAATGGTAAAAACAATATACATACACAAATCATACTATGCCAGTCCCCCACCACCACCACTATAATACGTATTTGCCGCTTTGTAGGTTGTACTTTTCTATTACTTGACATCATCATGAATATGTGCCAGTGTCACTTAAGCAGGAAGTTAGTGTTGTGGGCAAAAGACAAATGCACTCTGCATGCTAACACATTTTTCAAGTCATATGTTGCTGTAGGACTCACAACTTTGACTTTCAGGCACTTATTTCTAAACTTCAACCCTCAGAAAAAGTAATGTTACAGTGGGAAATGTAATACCTATTGGAAATATAGGCAAAAATGTGTTTACATAGGCGGAAAATTTGTTAAAATAGGAGAAAACAAGGACATTTTTGCATAGGCGAAAAGGAGAATTTTTTCACGGGACAAGCAAAAATCGTCACGTTTTCGTGAAAAGTCATGCGGGAAATTTTTCACACTTTTTGCCCACTCCTACTTAAGACCAGATTCCACATCTGAGGGGAGTCGGCTTACACTAGGTAAAAGGGGCGGGAGGGGGATGCTTTATCATTCAATTACTCTTGAACTACAACTCTGACAGTATTGAAATAACACTCTCCATGGTCCAAATATTATGAAGATTAATCGAGGCTGTTTTTACTTTGAAACATTCCTATCCCTTTAAACTTTCCAAACCTCAATTTTGACTTTTGGCTTACTTTCTTAAAGGGATAGTAATACTTAAAATGTAAAAAAATATATGTTGTAGGGTTTATCCCCTGCTGAGAGATATTCTATTAAAAAATTATAACAGCTCAAAGCTGAATTTTTTAGGTGCAATATCACAGTGACCTGAAAATTTACAGTGGCGCTGTTGCTACACCATCCTATGGAGATTTATGGTCTACAGACGAGAGCCATCCATAGGATGGTGTAGCAACAGTGCCACTGTACATTTTCAAACCACTGTGATATTGCACCTAAAAAAATTCAAGTTTGAGCTGTTATAATTTTTTAATAAAATATCTCTCAGCAGTGGGAGTACTCTTGTTTTACTCAGGGGGATAAACCCTGCAACATATATTTTGTTACATTTTAAGTATTAGTATCCCTTTAATGCAGCTAAATACTTATCTCCCTGTACTGGAAACAGCACTTGCCTAAAGTTGGAAGATGGGTATAGAAGAGAGAACCTAGTTGCTGGAGTTGAAAGGACTCACTCTGTGACCATGGGCACTCTTGACAGCTATAAACAGATATGGGACAAGTGGATCACCATGGGATCTGGCCAGGAGAAGAGTAGCCCCTGGCTATATAATGGCCTAGTAGCTCACCAAGGCCAACTCTTATTGTAAAAAAATCACAAACTTTTCTAGGCTCTAATACCCAAATGCTTGACACAAACAGAAAGAATGATAAAAATGGCACCTTATACAAACACAGAGATTTCCAATATAGAGTCCACTTGTCGTTGCAACTCTCTTGTGAACCTCCAACACAGATCCTCCACTCGATATGCAAAAAAATACAAAAAAGAGAGGGCGCACCTGCTCTAAGTGTAAAACTGTTAAAAAGTCAATTTGTCACAGAACCACCTCCACCATGATATTCTGTACCTTGTTCTTCCTTCACTGTGCAATGGAACACCTTCTTAAGATAATGGTTGCACTTACTACTACCTCACATATATAATGTAAATTCCAAAGTTTATTAAATAAAATCAATATATCTCCTCAACTTACAATAAAAATAATCCTATATATTAAAATGCTAGAGATGTTTGTCAGAAGCCATCAGGCGCAGTAGAGACTGCCCACGTTAGGCCACTCTCTACTGCGCATGACTGCATCGCGTGGAGCAGTGAGGGCGTTTCAGTACACAGAGCAGGATCGGAGCAGTGAAGCGCCATCAGTACACAAAGCAGGAGCCGTGAGGTAGTGGCAGTATGCAGAGCAGTGAGACATCACTCGGACCTTGGCCTGTGTACATGGGTTTTTACACTAGTTATGTAATAAAACGCACCATATGTACTTGCAACAAACAATGCTGTCTAAAACCGTAAGTACTCCAAAAACGCGTAACGCGATTCCCAACTACTCGTTGCTTCTTCAGGGGCAGAAATCTTTTTAATAACCCTTGAAGTACCTTATATATGTGCTTCAATCACCCAGAATTCCTACCACAGCGTCTCTCTTACAACTATATCTGTTCCGGGACACCATTCTCCTTCCGGCACAATCAACAAGAGTCATGGAACGCACATGTGCGTCACATCCACCCCATTGCATAACCCCTGAGTTGCACATGCGCTCCACTCCCACAAAATCTAGAAGTGTTAACAAGGAGACCAATCCTTTCTCCACGTATTGCACCCATCTCCGGGGATTGATACCCAAACTTACAATTTCTTCCCTGAATGTGGACTAATAACATGGGTTCTCCATTCTCCATCATATCAACACTTCTTGTGGTAAATAGATAAACCCCCATAACTTGCCCACAACATATTTTTGCATGTGAAAAAAATACACTGTGTACGGTATTTCACAGGGACGTAGAAGCATTATATTTATATACACATATAGGATGTTGTGTGGATCCGGCACACCGGGTGACACACAACATAAGTAGCATATCACCAGGCCAGGGGAGGCCAAAAGAATAAAAAACTCAGAATAGGCTTAAAAGTTGGGCAATTTCTAGATGGGATGTATAATTTATCAAGTATGGATTTGAATCCAGATCAGCTTTCACTTCTGCGAAAGAGTTTGAAATTCGCACCAACTGCAACCCCTAATGATTTTCAATTCTTTATTGACCTACAGAGATTTATGAGAAAAATAACACTAAAGATGTTCTTTGCAGGGACAAATGAGGAATAAAGAGAACAAGAAAATGGGGAAGCAGTTGGTTAAGGAAGAGAAACCCTACAATTGTTAGATCTGCAGAGGGAAGGTTTGAGAATGGATAATCTACTTGATATGAATGTAGAAGATGAAAAGATAGAGGATCCAGTTATGATTAACTCCCATCTGAGAAGTGTGTCCAGATTTTATCCTACTCAATATAGGGGACCTTACACTGAAACATTTTCCAAACTAGTAATGATGGACTATAATAAGAAAATAAAAAATATAGAAAATATAACCTCACATTACAGGAAAGGTAAGCAATGAAGGACTTGTCCCTAAGTGATCGGCTAACCATCCAGGAGGCCTATAAGGGGGATTCTGTAAGTATCTGCTGGAGGGAAGTCAACTACTGGGGGACAAGTCATCATATTGTAAACTGAAGGCTAATCCTCATGATGACTATTGCAAACAGCTGGCTTTTCTAACGGATGGGGCGCTCAGTATGGGTATCATCACCAAGGAGGAACACAGGTTCATTAACATCTCTGAACCAGTGGTTCCATTTTTTTACCATATCCCTAAATTGCATAAAGCAGTGGTGGACCCTCCTGGCCACCCCATTGTTTCGGGAATTAATTCTTTCACAGCAAACCTGTCTGCATATATTGATTACTTCTTACAAAAATTCATCAAGGAATTACAATCTTACATTCAAGACATGCACAAATGGTACATTTTATTGCATACTTATTTTTATTGTAAGTTGGGGTGATATATCGCTTTTACTTAAAGGGATAGTAATACTTTGTTTTAACTTTATTTTATTTTGTAGGCATTAAAAAACATGAAGAATGATATAAGTCTTATCTCTCAAACCTTTATGGTTTAAGAGATATTCACAAACAAAGTATCCCCCCCCCCTGTTCAACCAGATCAGAAGGGAGGTGTCCAGGTAGACTGCAGAGAGGGACAATCTTCAATTAAGATAAGGGAAAAACCTGAAAAACTTGTCAAGGGGGGGCAGGGCTTTCATTGTTGTCATACAAAGAAGTTTGTCCCCTGCTGTTATCTGTCTGGTCTTACAACCAGATTCACATCTGAGAAGAGATGGCTTACACTAGGTAAAAGGGGCGGGGAGAGGAAACTTTGCTTGTGAATATCTCATAAACCATAAAGGTTTGAGGGATAAGACTTATATCATTCTTCATGTTTTTTTAATGCCTACAAAATAAAATAAAGTTAAAATGAAGTATAACTATCCCTTTAATAAACTTTGGAATTTACATTATATTTGTGAGTTAGTACTCATTTCAACACCTATCCTGGGAATAGATCTTTATCAATATACAAGCCCCTATAATGTAGGCTTCAGGAACCCTAGCTAGAGGGAGACTTGGAGGCAATTCAACGTTGTAAGCTGAAGTGAGTGGAATTGTCCGGAAAGGAGTGGAACAGGTGGAGGTGAAACAACAGAGTATACCATCATTGGGGCTTATCCAGTGGAGGCTCTCATACCTTGAGGCAGGAACTAGCCTCTAATAAAGGTGAGTGCAACCATTATCTTACAAAGGTGTTCCATTGCACAGTGAAGGAAGAACAGGAAGCAGAATATCATGGTGGAAGTAGTTCAGTGACAAATTACTTTTTAACAGTGTTACACTTAGAGCATGTGAGCCCTGTCTTTTTTGTAATTTTTTGCAACTCTAATTGTAGACTACCCTTCCTCGGTGCATTAGAAGTGTTTTACTTAACCTTTTTCAGCCATGGGACTTGTACTGGTCATTGAGAGGAAGATATGTAACAGACATATGAAATTAAGGAAATCTTAGAGTGCTGAGGTTCACGACCTGGCTTTTGAGTCCCCTCCCCCTTCAATGCTTCCTCTGTAGTCCAGCCAACCCCTTCAGTTCTGGCCTTTTAGTTTTCATTCCTTTCCCCCTTCTTTTACCCCCTTTTTCTACCCCTTTCCCTTCCTTCTTTCTCTCCCCCTCTCCCTCGATACCTCTATGCCCCCTTTTTTTTTCCTTCTTCTCTCTCCACCATCAATGTGTTTCTCATTGGACTCTTTTTGTTCTTCTTTCTCATCCTCCTTTATACCCTAACCTATGGATATTAAATATCACTTTTCCTGGAATATTACATATCTTGGTATATGGTTCTTATCTTGTTGTACATGACCACAAACACTATTAAATGTAAACTGCCATTTTATACTCTGAATTTGTATCCTTTAGCCCTAATAAAGCTTTTATAAAACCCCCCCAAAAAATAAACAAATTAAAAAAGTCACTTCCTGCACAGCAAGAAATTTCCAGAAAGAGAGACGTTTTCCCACTTTTTTCACCTAGCTCTTTGCATTGAGAAACAGAATTTCTCCCCAACACATGGTAATTTTCTTTTTCTTTCCCAAAGGCGTATAATCAGTATAGAAAATATACCAATGGGAGAGCACTATATGGAATGGAATCCAACTAACTATACACCTTAATGGGTTAATATAAGCTTTAAAATACCAACTAACATATAAATAAGATATGGATAAGATATGTATTAACCCGATAGCACAGATGTCCCATATCTGGAGGTGCAAGAAGGAACCAAAGGAGGTTGCCTCAAATAACAAACCAGGGCATCTGACAATGGCCAGTGGCCACTGGTCACTACAACATGACCTGGGCTTGTTCTTTAAAAAAAAATATATATATATTTTTGGGGCTTATGTCTAACAAGCCTAAGACCTACATATCACTGATTCCTCAGGGCTTGTGACAGTAATAAGCCAAAGTCCTACCAAAGTCCAGTCCTTGTAGGTGCCTAAGAATCAGATTAGCCCATAAGAGGGTTGAGGGATCATAGCCCCTCCATCCCCCCAGTTCCTGGGCTCCATCCATGCCCCTTACACTGCAACTGCCATGATCATTACCGAGCAGCTCACCAATGAGCTGTGACAGGTGCCGACCATCCTCCAAAACCGATGCCTATAAGGTGAGGAACTGATATTGAGAATAAGGGTTAGCCCAGGCCAGAGTGAGTTGAGCCTGCACCACCAAATAGTAACATGGAAATGAGCAAGGGCTACACCCCCTCAGATCTGGGCCTGTGCAGTGTAGAGAGTCACACCCTAGGTTTCCCCCTTCCATAAGAACCGGGACATAATAGAGTTCAATTGTCTAAAGAAGAATTTAGGGATGTCAACTGGCATATTCTGAAAAACATAAAGGAGTTTGGGTAGAAACACCATCTTACTAAGGTTGGCCCAACCAATAACATTAAGAGGCAGTGTCAACCATCCATTTATTTTGGCTCTATAGTAATCCAACACAGGTACAAGGTTATCCTGAAGGAACTTGGTAGTGGAAACAGAAACCACAACCCCTAAGTATTTAAAGGAATCCACAATTAAAAGATCAGTGGAAGGGGGCTGAGTGGCAATCAGGGTCTAGGAAGAACAGGGAGGATTTGGACCAGTTAATGGTTAGACCAGATTATTGGCCAAAGTCATCAACCTGTGACAACAGGGCCGGTAAGTAGCAGTTCACATTGTCTAAGAAAAGTAGAATATCATCTGCATAGAGAGAGAGAGACAGCTTTTCTACATGGCCCCTCAAGCTCAAGTCATAGATGGTGGCATCATCCCTAATTTTTGCTGCCAAGGGCTAAATCTCCAAGGTGAAAAGACCCAGCGACAACAGACAGCCCTGTCTAGTACCCCTACTCAACGCAAAATCCGAAGATGTTG
The DNA here is from genome assembly GCA_037306005.1 of Rhinophrynus dorsalis. NCBI lineage: Eukaryota > Metazoa > Chordata > Amphibia > Anura > Rhinophrynidae > Rhinophrynus > Rhinophrynus dorsalis. The sequence goes on from CM074724.1 coordinate 375,026,450, forward strand.
TCTGGTGTGGTTGATGATGCCAGTGCGTCTTTGTTCTCCGTCAACTGATTTTGCACACACAGGCTTACACTGCTAACAGGTGAGCATATTATCTTGGTTGGACATACATATTGGCATGTCTTAACCCTTGGTGGGCCGAGCAAATGTGCAACAGATTGGTTCATGTTGATTTGCACATTCCTTGTTAACCAGGGGGTTCATGGGTTTATGTACATTGTCCAGACAGAATGCACATTTCAAGGGTGCTTCCTTGAGATTTCAGAGTTGATTTTTGCAGTTCTAATTGTGATATGTCATATCTGTTGTGTGAGATATTTCTTCCCTGTTTTCTGTTGCTCAATGGGGGGGGTTAACATGTGTTATGTGTTCTTCGACTGATATTTGTAGGCACAGTATTACCATCAGAAAATATATCTCTTTAACGTGCATTACAACTTGCCAACTTTACAAATTGAATAGCAAATCGCTTGAGCTGTTCCACTGATGTCAATGGCCAAAATCTTACAGGCTGTTGTCATTTTTTAGCACACATTAGCAGCAGTTCACAACACTGGTAATAGAATACCAAACTGTGCTTGCAAAACTATCAGCACCTATTTTTTTATCGGAGGCAATTAAATCAAGCCCTAGATCTTAAGCTTTCAAACAGGAACCCCACTTTGAGTGTTTCGCTTTGTTAAGCAATTGTCACTCTGTATTGACCGAGCCCTTAAATTGTAAAACACTGCTTACATTTGTGATGCTATACATGTTCATTCTTTTAAACCTGATGATGTCACAGTATTTAATTTATATGTCCACCTTGCCTCTCTTTGTAAGAGTAGTTTGTCCCTATTTCCTCCTCTTCTCAATGGTGGTATATAGTCTATAACCTAGTATGTCTTCTGTGAAATATGGTGTCAGATTTATGTTATTAATATATAGAGCAGAGCACCATTGTAAATGGTTAATTGTGTGTAGATAAACAAAATGGAGTATGCTAACTCTGTATATATTAGAATACAATCTAATCAAAGAAGACAGAAAATGGAGATGACAGCACCAACCCCACCCCAAATACATGTGCTAGCAAATGGATTCTAGTCACCAAGGTTGATCAATTAAAACGTAACTTTTATGAGTCTAAAGTTTAAAAAGACCTTAAAAAAGGAAGCAAATTGAAATAAAATAAATTAAAACTGAATCAGAGCTTGACCAATTTGGTCAAAATTGCTCCGAGACAGATGCAGAAATCTGCAACAGTAACAAAAGTCTGAACTAAATAACAGTTCGAATACTATGTACCCTTCTAATTGTGAAGTTTTATTTTACTATTATTGTAGCATTAAGTGTAACCGATATCAGGATATTATTTGTGCGGTACAGCAATTACTTATATACGCTTGGAGAACCATTACGACACACATATTAACAATGCCTTATATATACTGGGACATGATTTACATAAATTTGAGAGTTATATAAATGTAATTTAAGCCGCGGCAGCATAGGGGTTGACAACGGCATTCTCCAGGGTCCTGTAGTCATGCCCAAGTTTGTATTAATTTGTGAATATATGATTTGAGTGAACAGTGTGTTTTTATTTGATTTTATAATTATTACAAATTGTAGAAGATCTACTTTAAAAAAAAAAAGTAATTAGTTTAAATAAAGATTACGTTTTACAGTCCATTTCAAGCAATATATCTATTGAGCACTGAACTGGTCTCTTATCAGGTATAAGGTGTTAGCAATCAACTTAGAAAAATTAGTAAGTGTTGTAATGAGTTAAACACTAAATCCTGAAATATATTCTCTTTTTCAGGAAGGAAAACAGATGGAATATATCAGTAAAGAAACTCTAAGGACACAGAATGGGGAGAATGTAACATGCCACAAACTGGGATAAATCTTTCAGAATACTGACTGGGAAGAACTTCTCATGTCATAAACCAGGGAAAATCTCTGAGGACTCCGATAAGGGAAAACTTCTCAGGACACAGATTAGGGAAAAACTCTGAGTATACAGATGGGAGAGAACCTCTCAGGATGGAAATCTATCAAGAAGCATACTGGGAAGGATTTTTCAGGACGCAGACTGGGAAGAACCTCTGAGGAGATAAACTGGGAGAAACCTCTCAAGATATACCCTGGTGTGAACCTCACAGGCCATACAATGCTAAGAACCTCTCAAGACATATTGGGAAGAATCAAGAATCCAATTAAAGTCTGGCGCTTAAAAGGAAATCATGACTGCCTACACAGGCTTATGGGCAACAGAATAAGAAACAATGCCACCTTTATAAAAAGAATATTTGACTTTAATATATTATACAATATAAATCAACCATCCTCCATATATCTATATTAAAAAATGGTATGTTGGGATTCGATGACCAGAACAGCCTATCCCCAATACCAAGGATATGTGATAAGTTTTTGCCACTGAAATGGATTGGTAACACAGTATACAACCTTCAATAGCTATCACCGGGAGGATCATATGCCATTCCCTCCCATCTCCCCGTCCACAATTATCTCCAAACCGTTGTCTCGAGACTATATGGTACCTTCATGTAACAGGGACCCGTAAGTGAACAAGCCTACTATACTCTCGAAATATAAAGGAATGTATCCCAACAATTGTATAAAAAAGACCACAAATCACCCATAGATCAATAAGGAAAACTCTTATTGAGATGACCTATCACAGATGCTATAACTCTATGTAAAAATGATCTACTAATCTCTAAAAACTACATATCAACATGAAATATACCCGGCAAAATCACATAATAATAAAAAATAAAATAAAAAATGAATAGAAATGAAAAATAAAAAAAATAACAAAAAAATAACAAATATTTTAAAAATGTAAAAATATATGTATAAGAGGTGCAAACTCGTGACAATAGCCTGTGATCGATCACAAAAAAAATATTTTTTTATATTTAGATCAGAGGCCGTCCAAACACTATTTAGTGGACATAAATGTAATTAGGATTGACTGTATTGATTTCTTCCAATATCTTCAAATTCTTTCACACTTTATTAATGTTGCTAAGGCTATATTTATTCAGTCAATGTACTGTGGTTCTTATTTATGTCGGATTATCTCATTTCAGCTGACAATAACTTGTAACCACTAACAAGTAATACAATTTTATATACCGTCTCATGGTTACTTGCATGTCTTCTATATGTAAATAGATTTCATATCTCTGTAGCCTTTCTTCACCTTGCTGCAAAAGAAGAAGTCAACATGGACTGAACTCCTTGTTGTATTGGCTTCAATTCCTTGAGGAAACAAAGAGGTCGGAGTCTTTCTGGGAGTTTCTGATCTTCCCTCCTGTTTGATCTCCCGCCAGTCTCTCTCATCCAGATACAATCACTTAATATATATCACGGTCACCGTGATTCCCTGTCACTCTCTGTGCTGGTGCTTGTCCATTGGAGGAGGTTGATTGGCCTGTCCAGGGTGTCCCTTTATATACTGGGCCTATGGCACCTGTCAGGTGCCCTTTCTTGGTGTTCCTGTTCCTGTGCTATTGTTGCTGTGATCCTGTATTCCTGAGTACCGACTCGGCTCGTCTGACTACTCTACTGTTCCTGCTCCGTGATTGACCCGGTTCTGGCTGACTTCCTGCTCCGTGATTGACCCGATTCTGGCTGACTTCCTGCTCTGTGATTGACCCGGTTCTGGCTGATGTTCCTGCTCCGTGATTGACCCGATTCTGGCTGACTTCCTGCTCCATGATTGACCAGGTTCTGGCTGACTTCCTGCTCCGTGATTGACCTGGTTCTGGCTGATGATTCCTGCTCCATGATTGACCGGTTCTGGCTGACGTTCCTGCTCCGTGATTCATCCGGTTCTGCCTCTCGTTTCTGCCTGGCGACATTCTGAGCCTGCTCACAGCTTGCACTGACTGATCACGCTTCCTATGTTCTGTGGCCTCCGTTACTGAGCCTGTTGGTTGCCTCCGTTGCTGAGCCTGTTGGTTGCCTCCATTACTGAGCCTGTGAGAGAATACTGCTGAGCTGTGGCCGTTGTTTCAGAGTCTGTCTAGAACACTTGCTGTGCCGGTTGCCTCCGTTACCGAGCCCGTTTGCATACGCCTGCCAAGCTTGTTGCCTCCCATACTGAGCCACATTAACACTCATTGAGCTGTTGCCTACTATACTGAGCCTAGCTGATACCACTGCAGAGCTGTACCTCTCGTTAGGTGCTCTTTTTCCAGGAGTTGTCGCACCGCGTGTTGCTAAGGGCATTCCGATACTCTGGCAGTGTGAGCTCCGTTTCGGCACCAGAAGGGTTCCTTGGCTCTGGTCCATTCTCGCTCACTGTGTTGTTCCATCCACCCGCACCTGGTAGTGTGTTGGCTCTAGTATTCCACTTGGGCAGTGTCTCCTCCGTTACAGCACCTAAGGGGTGCTAGGCTCTGGTCCCATTGGCACATGTAGTGTTCCTCCACTACCGCACCAGGAGTGCTTCCATATCTGGCTCCATTGGCTCTGGTAGTAGCTCTCCTTCGTTGCTACAACCCAGTAGGGGTATTGGCTCCAGCTACAGTTGGTCATTCTATACTTTTGGGCATTTCCAGACAGTTATCTGGTTGTGATTCAGTTCAGTCGCACTGCTTGAGCTTGCTAGCTGCACTACTGCTACTGGGACTGTTTACGCACAGAGCGTTGGCCAATCACCACCACAGAGACTGACTACCAGCTTGAGTATTAACCCTTACCTGTGTTTATGCTATATTCTACCTGCTCCTGCTATATTGAGCCTGTATATTATTCATTACTGTAATACCGATTCTGGCCCTCAGGGGCGCTGTTCCTTATTTCATTTTAATAAAACTGTGTTTTATTTCTAACCTTGGTTTGAGTGTCAGAAAAACAATATATCAACGTTACATCCCAGTTAGCGGAGGCCACCCGCCTCACAGGGAACTTGTTAAGTTCTTAATACTGTGTATGATAACTCCTTTTGTGAAAGGAGTTTCATGGAAGTTGCTAACTTGCACATAGTCGAAGATTTTTCCATGGGGAAGAGATCTGCAGGGATCTTGAAAAGCTTTCGAAGAACAGAGTCTGCAAAAGAAGTTATCATACACAGTATTAAGAACTTAACAAGTTCCCCATGAGGCAGGTGGCCTTCGCTAACCAGCTTGTAACGTTGATATATTATAGTGATTGTATCTGGATGACAGAGATTGGTGGGAGATCAAACACAAAGGAATTGAAGTCAATAAAACAAAAGGTTCAGTCCATGTTGACTTCTTTTGTTGCAGCAAGGTGAAGAAAGGCTACGGAGATATGCGGTCTATATACATATAGAAGACATACAAGTAACCATGAGTCGGTACATAAAATGGTAATCCGATATAAATAAGAACCACAGTATTGACCGAATAAATATAGCCTTAGCAACATTAATAAAGTATGAAAGAATTTGAGGATATTGGAAGAAGTAGATACAGTCAATCCTAATTACATTTATGTTTACTAAATAGCGTATGGACGGACTCTGATCTAAATTATAATTTAAAAAATATTTTTTTTTGTGATCAATCACAGGCTATTATCAAGAGTTTGCACATCTTATACATATATTTTTAAATGTTTTATACTTTTTCATTTTTTGTTATTATTGTTATTTTTCATTTGTATTCATTTTTTATTTTTGTTATTTTTTTAAAATGATGTGATTTTGCGGGGGTATATTTCATGTTGATGTGTGCTTTATTTTCCTAGCTCATTCCATTGAAATCAATGGGAACATTGAATTTACACACAACACATAGCAAATTTTTTTTATTTTCCCAGAGGCATAGTATAAAAGGGCTATGAGGGTGCCTGTGTTGGTGGAGTGTGAAGAAAGAATCAGTTGAACAGGAAATTTTTTGTGGGGATTTGTTTACTAGGATTGGGGGCACGTAATAAAAAATATTAAATACAATAAAAAAAACCCATAAGACATGGTATAAAAGGGGTCTGAGGAGGGTGCCTGTGTTAGTGGGTGGAGTCTGGAGAATGAATTAGTTGAACAGGGATTTTTTTTGGGGGGGGCTTTCTTGTCTGGTACTGGGGGGGCAGTTAAAAAGAATAAAATAAAATAAGAAATTTGTATGTAACATGATAGAAATATGGACCCCCTGATGTAAGCTGCCACTGGGGTAGACAGATAGTGACATGATAAAGTATTTTGTAGAGGATGATTTATAAGATTTGTTGTTAGAGGCCCAAGCCCTGAGGAAACATTGATTTGTAGGACTTAGACTTAGTAGATGCCAAAGCTCTTCCTCTCAACTCTCAATATCCCCTTATTGATAGCAACCAAGGCCGAGAAAGCATTTGACCGTGTTAACTGGTCCTTCCTTTCTCTCACTTTGCAGGCCTTTGGCTTTGATTCCACCTTTATTGACCAGGTCTTTGTCCTCTACTCGAACCCGACAGCCAAAGTTAAAATAAATGGATACCTCTCAGCCTTATTTAGCATATCTAATGGTACACGTCAGGGTTGCCCACTTTCGTCTATATTATTTATCCTGATAAAGGAATCCATGGCCCAGCACATACGACTGAATCCTGTGATTAAGGGGATCCCTTGTGGTCCTCGTGAACACAATGTCACAGGGTGACTTAGGAATATCAACACTGACAAGTACAAATATGGTAAAATAAGAATACCTTTATTGAGAAATAAAACAGCAGGAAATAAACATACTTTCCCAACCTTCACTGGACCAGGTGTAAGGACAGTGTCTGGGCACTTCCCCAACTCTCACTAGGCAGGTAAGGATACAGCACAGGATCGCCAGACTGACAGGAGGTAAATACCACCCTGACTGAATGCACTAGTAGCAGTGATGGTAGTAGCTACTAGTACAGGAACAGCTGCAAAGCCCCTGGGAACCGAAGGAAATAGCCCATATATGCTAGGGTGGTTGAGCTCAGAAACAGACCTCCATAGAACGCTAGGGTAGATCAGGAGACAGTGGACAAAAGGAATCCCTAGAATGCTAGGGTAACCAAACAGGCAGTTGATACTGAGATTCCCTAGAACGCTAGGGTAACCGAACAAGTAGTAGTAACTAAGGCTCCCTAGAACGCTAGCGTAGCAGAACAGGTAGTGGTGACTGAGACTCCCTAGAACACTAGGGTAGTTGAACAAGCAGTGGTGACTGAGACTCCCTATAACGTTAGGTTAATGGAACAGGCAGTGGTGACTGGGACTCCTTAGAACACTAGGGTAGCTGGACGGGCAGTGGTGACTGAGACTCCCTAGAACGCTAGGGTAGCTGAATGGCAGCGGTGACTGTGAAGCCCTAGTACGCTAGGGTACCCAATGACACAGACTGGATGTAGCAAGACTGCCAGTGACACAGACTGACACAGACTGAGTACCACTCGAAATGAAGGAGCACAAGCAGACACAGTAGGCCATGGGTATAGAGAATCAAAGTCAGCCGGAGCTGGGTAATATGGAGTGGGTAGTCGGCAAAAGCCAGGAGACAAACCGGAGTGGGTAGTCAGCCAGAGTCAGGAATCAAACCAAGAGCAGGTAGTCAGCCAAAGCCAGGAGTCAAACCGGAGTGGGTAGTTAGCCAGAGCCAGGAGTCAAACCGGAACAAGGAGTCAGTCAGGGATCAAACAGAGCCGTAGTCAGAATGTAACAAGGAGTCATACACAGGAATAGAGCATTGGAATCACAAGAGCTATAGCACACAGGTACACCACGAAAGAGCAAAGGAGTAATGGCAGGCTGAGGCCTTTGAGGCCTAGTATGTAGGCGGAGACTCACTCTGGCAATTAACAGCGGCCAATAAGAATAGCGACTGTGCTTCAGAACGACAATCAGGAAGTAATGCAATATCGCCTGTGCACAGTCGCTGGAGGATAGTACCTCCCCCAACGATCTCTCCCCGTGGGAAAGAACTAACTTTATCAGGAAATTTAGAGTGGAATCTGCGTAGTAGCAGAGGAGCGTGAATATCAGACTTATTCACCCAGGAACGCTCTTCAGGGCCATAGCCCTTCCAATGCACAAAATACTGAATGCGACCACACACTCTACGGGAGTCCAGAATGTTTTGAATTTCATACTCCTCATGGTCTTGGATGAGCACAGGACTCAGCACCACTGGACTAGAAGTGTAGCGGTTACATACCAAAGGCTTCAATAGGGACACATGGAAAACGTTGTGAATACGCATATTTCCAGGAAGGTCCAAGGCATAAGAGACAGGGTTCACTCTCTGAAGTACCCGGAAAGGGCCTACAAAACATGGAGCCAGCTTATTACAGGGTACTTGCAGGTGCAGATTTCTGGAAGACAGTCACACTCTATCCCCAACTTGGAAAACAGGAACAGGACTCCTCCTGCAGTCTGCATGTTTCTGGTAGAGCTCAGAGGACCTATGGAAGGCATTCTGAACCTGTGCCCATGTGGAGCAGAGCTGCCTAATATGCTCATCCAGAGCTGGACTCTCTTGAGCCTGAAAGGAGTCCAGGAGCAATGATGGTTGGAACCCATAGTTAATCAGGAAAAGAGAGCTCCTGGATGAGGAGTTTATGGCAGAGTTCCTGGCAAACTCAGCCCACGGCAACAAGTCAGCCCAATTATCATGGTGGTCAGAGATAAAACAGCGCAATAATTGTTCCAACCTCTGGTTGGATCTTTCAGCAGTACCATTCGTCTGGGGATGATAGGCCGAGGAAAATTACAGTTTTATGCCCATCTGATCACAGAAGGCCCTCCAGAACCTTCACACGAACTGGCTCCCACGGTCAGAGACCAAAACCTTGGGTACTCCATGGAGTCGGAACACCTCTGTAGCAAATACCATAGACAGTTCTTTGGAGGAAGGTAGTCCCTGAATGATGAGCCATTTTGAAAAGTGGTCCACTATCATTAGTATGACCGTACACCCTTTGGATACTGGCAACTCCACCATAAAATCAATTGATACATGTGACCATGGGCGCTCACCATTTGGAAATGTCTGGAGCAACCCCAGAGGGAGGTGTCTTGGGGTCTTGGCACGGGCACAAACAGAACAGGCCTCCATAAAAGCCATACAATCTGCTCTCATACTGGGCCACCAAAATAGCTGAGAGATTGACCAGATCAGTTGGTCACGACCAATATGTTAGCTGCTCTCGAAGAGTGATAAGTTTCTAGTAGTTTGGTACGGAGAGGTTCGGCTACAAAACATTTACCACTAGGTTTCTCTGCTGGAGCATTGCCTTGGGATGCCAAGATCTCTTCGCCCAGAGGAGATGTGATGCTCGTACGTATGGTGGCCAAAATGCAATTTGGAGGAATCATAGGCACTGGAGCACTATCAGTCTCCTGGTCTGGCCCAAATTGCCTAGAAAAAGCATCAGCTCGAACATTCTTGGACCAAGGGAGATCCACAAAATTAAATCTGGACAGGAATAGTGCCATCTGGCCTACCATGGTGACAGCCTCTTTGCCTCTGACAGATGTCAAATGTTTGTGATATGTCAAGATCAGGATCAGAGCCTTCGTCCCCTCCAGGAAGTGATGCCATTCACGGAGAGTGAGGGTTATGGCTAGCAATTTGCGATCGCCTATGTCGTATAGGCTCTGGGCTTTAGTCATCTTTTTCTAAATTAACCCATATGGCATGAGGGTCTTACCGGTTTTGGGTTTTTGGGACAACACTGCCCCTACTCCTGTTTCTGATGCATCCTGGAGCCACAGAGAAAGCAGACTTCAAGGCTTCAAAAGCACTGCTGGCCTCAGGGGACCAAACCGAGGGATTAGCCCCTTTATGAGTCAAATCAGTCAAAGGTTTAACCACTGTAGAAAAATTTTGTATACATTTTCTGTAATAGTTTGAGAATCCTAAGAATCTCTGTATGCCTTCAGTCCTACTGGACGTGGCCATTGCAGAACTGCCGAGAGGGTCTTTGGGACAACACTGCCCCTACTCCTGTTTCTGATGCATCCACCTCCAAGGTGAAGGGCAAGGCAGGGTTTGGATGTGACAACACTGGAGCCATAAAGAAAGCAGACTTCAAAGCTTCAAAAGCACTGTTGGCCTCAGGGGACCAAACTGAGGGATTTACCCCTTTATGAGTCAAATCAATCAAAGGTTTAACCACCATAGAAAAATTTCATATACATTTTCTGTTATAGTTTGCGAATCCTAAGAATCTCTGTATGGCCTTCAGGACTACTGTACGTGGCCATTGCAGAACTGCAGAGAGTTTCTCTGTATCCATAGCAATACCATCAGCAGAGATTACATACCCCAGAAATGGCACTTGATCTTTATGGAATTCGCATTTTTCAAGTTTACAATATAGTTTGTTTTCTCTCAGTTTTTGCAACACGGTAGCAACATCTCCCTGATGTGTTTCAAGGTCAGGAGAGGGTATCAGGATATCATCCAAATAAACTACTACACAGGACTGTAGTAGATCTCTTAGAACATTGTTTATAAATTCTTGGAATACCGCTGGCGCATTGCACAGCTCAAAGGACATGACCAGATACCCATAATGGCCACTACGAGTAGTAAAAGCGGATTTCACTCATCGCCCTCTTTTATCCGAATTAGATAATAGGCTGCCTGTAGGTCAAGTTTCGTGAACATTGAGGAGTCTTTCAGGAGGTCAAACAACTCGGATATCAGTGGGATGTGGTACACATTTTTCACCATCAGCTTATTCAGACCTCTATAATCGATACAGGGTCTAAGCTCCCCATCACCAGAGACATTAAATAGTACAAATCAAATGTGGAGAACAGAAGGATCAGAGGGCCCTGCTCATGAAAGCTTACAGTCTAGAGGAAGGAAGGTTGGACACAGAAGGAGTAAGTGCTATTGGGTGTAAGTGCCTCCTGCTGCATGAACTTCTGGTCAGTGGGTGTAAGTGAGAAATGTTGTTGAGTGCAGTGGTCCAGGGAAGGGGTGGTTCTTGGTGATAATGTTTATGGAGGTAGTTGATAGGCTTCCCTGAAGAGATGAGTTTTCAGGGAGCGTCTGAAGATCTGAAGTCTAGGGGAGAGTCTGATGGGCGGGGGGAGGGAATTCCAGAGCTCAGGAGCAACATGGAAGAAGTCTTGTAGGCGGGAGTGTGAGGATGTAATAAGAGCTGTGGAGAGCAGGAGGTGGTGTGCAGAGCGAAGATGGCGAGTGTATTTGGAAATGAGAGATGAAATATAGGGGAGTATGGTGTTAGTGAGCGCTTTATAAGTTAGCACCATAATTTTTAATTTAATTCTGTATGCTATTGGGTGCCAGTGTAAGTACAGTCAAAGGGGAATGGTGTTAGAGAAGCACAGAGTAAGGTAGATTAGTCTTGCAGTCTAGTGGGGTTAGTCAGGTGAGAGGAAGGCCAATTAGTAGTGAGTTAGAGTAGTCGAGATGGGATATGATGAGTGTTTGGATTAGAATTTTAGTAGTGTCTTGGGTGAGAAAGGGTCTGATTCTAAATATGTTGTTGTGGTGGAGGTGGGATGAGTTGGAGATTGACTGGATGTGAGAATTGAAGGATAAGGCAGAGTCCAATGTGACCCCCAGGTAAAGCTCTGTAGGGGTTGGTATGATGGTAGTGTTGTTACCAGTGAGAGTAATGTCTGGGGTAAGGCTGGTTATAGAGGGAGGGAAAATAATTAGTTTGATTTGCCAATGTTGAGTTTGAGTTGATGGGAGGCCATCCAGAAAGACACAGCAGACAGACAGTCAGATACCTGGGACAGGAGAGAAAGGGAGAGGTCTGGGGAGGAAAGATAGATTTGAGTGTCATCAGCATAGATATGATGGTGAAACCCAAAGGAGTCTCCTAGACACCTGCCAGTGAGTTTACTTCAGCCAGTGGCCAATGGGGAACGCCCCTGGTCACATTTATTTTGTTCATTGGAAGGGCTATGATCCTGAAGAGCACTCCTGGAAACCTGACAGTGATGTCCACGCTTCTTTACTGGTACGCAGGGTTCATGCTCGATTCCCTGACAAACCCCGGCTGGCTCTGCGGAGGGGCGGGACTCTGGGGGGGTACTGTTACAGCTTACCTTGGTTTCAGCGTCATCTACAGGCACGAGGCTTCAAGCATGCAGCAGGCCTCTGTTTTATGTGTTTGCTTCCTGTAGTCTCCTCCTACCTACTTCCTCCTACTTACTTCCTCCCTCTGAGCTGCTCCTCCTACCTACTTCCTGTGGAGGGGTTTAAAAGGCAGACTGAGTCCTGACTCAGTTCCCTTTGTGTTGTTGTTCATAGCAGTTCTATTACCTTGGACTCTGTGTATGACCTGGCTAGTCTTCCATCCAACCTGGTGCTGACCTGTGGCTCTGTCTGATTATTCTTTTGCTTATCCCTATAGTGGACACCCAACCTGGTGCAGACCTGTGGCTCTGGCTGACTACCTGAACTGTGTATGACCTGGCTTGTCTGACTACCCCCTCTGGTGCTGACTTGTGGCTCTGTCTGACTACTCTTATGTTTGTTCCTTGTACCTAGCAGACACCCAACCTAGTGCGGACCTGGGGCTCTGGTAGACCAGCTCTGATACTGACTGTAGGTGAGTCAGCTATCTATTTCCCATTCTGACTGCAGGCCCGAGTCAGAGTTTGCTCCATTCTGACTGCAGACGTGAGTCAGATATCGCTCCCTACTGACTGCAGGCTTGAGTCGGTATGCCCGCTTCATCGGATCAAGATCCTGTGTTCCTGTTCCTGCTCCTGTTCCTGCTCCTGGCCCAAGCAGAGACTAGCAGTGGCTTAGGCCTAGTCTCCAGCAGATTGGTCAGGCTCGGCAGCCTACTATTCCTGATAGCAGAGCTTGCTGGCCTGTAAACATCTGCTTGTTCCTGGTTTATATACTGTATATATTTTGCTTACCTTTCGGTTGTCAATAAATTGCATTTAACTATACGTTACTGACTCTTGAACTTCTCTGGGAACTGTGACAATACCTCACTGAACGACTGGTACTCTGAGGGTATAGAGGGGGAGGTACACAATATCTTAGTGGGCTGCTGTAGACAAGACTTCTTACAATAATCGGACCAAGATATGATGTCACAGGTTTTCCAGTCCATTCTGGGGTTATGTGTCTGAAGCCAAGGAAACCCCAGAATGACTGCGTAGTGTGGAGACTGAATGACCTGAAACTGTAGGGTCTCCACATGGAGAGCTCCTACTCTAAGAGCCACCGGACAGGTCTCATGTGTGACATGAGATGGTTCTAACGGTCTACCATCAATCACCTCAATAGTCAATAGAGAAATACGAGGCAAGGGAATGTTGTGCTGCTTAGCAAACTCGCCATCAATAAAGTAACCTGTGGTTCCTGAATCAATCAGGGCTGGTGTCACAACAGAGGAGGCTGCCCAAGATATTGCCACCTGTAAAATGGGCTTGTTTTGTTCTTGATCTAGGGACTGATTTATGCCACCTAGGATCTGTCCCCTCAGAGACCCTAAGTGTGTGCATTTCCCAGACGTACAGGGCAAGCTCGCAACATATGTCCAGCCTTACCACAGTACAGGCATAGAACTTGTTTCCAACGGAAGAACCGCTCCTCCCTGGACAGGAGTGTAAAACCAGCTTGCATGGGCTCAGCCCTTCTGACCTTGGCACTAGGAGGCTTGGGAGCCGAGGGAGGCATGGGTGGGAGCCCCCAGTTTGGTTCCAGTCGAGACTCAAACCTTGGCTTACAGTCTTTAAAAGGGGATCTTTCCCTGATGTGGGTATCAATCAGTATAGCAAAGGAAATAAACTGATCCAGATCCTCAGGCAACTCAAGAGCTGCCGTCTCATCCTTGATAAAATCATTAAGCCCTTGTGTGAAGGCCACCACCAGAGCCTCGTTGTTCCAGCCTACCTCTGCTGCTAATGTACGAAATTCAATATCATATTCTGCGACTGTACAGGCGCCCTGGCGAATGGTCATCAGTTTTTTTGCAGCAGAGGTTGCTCAGCCTGGAACATCAAATACTTGACAAAAGGCATCCACAAAGTCCATGAAATTAGAAGTTATGGGTTTGGCCATCTCCCATAACGGATTGCCCCATGCCAATGCTTTGCCAGTCAACAAAGAAATCATAAAGCCCACTTTACTTCTTTCGCTCTGGAATGCATTAGGTACCAGTTCCAAAAAAATTCTGAGCTGATTTATAAATCCATGACACAACGTGGGTTCCCCATCATATCTTAGAGGGAGTGGCTCTGGACATCCCTCTATAATTTGTGTTTTTTACCTGAGTGGTTACTACCGATGCCGAGACAGGAGGGGCCACCGGTCGTGGCACAGGCTTATTGAGATGCGCTGTACGGTTAAAGGGTGTCTGCATTGCCATAGCCAACTGGTCTATACGCTGTTCCTGAATATCGATTCTGGAAAGATATTAGTCAACTCTTGGCTACCTGTATCTGTACTTTCAGAGTTCATGGCCCTTTCTTATTGTCATGGAATGACTGTGGAATAACAACACTGACAAGTACAGATACAGTAAAATCAATATCTTTATTAAATCAGTATCTTTATTAAAATTTAGAACAGAAAAGATACGGAAAGCACTTCCCCAACCCTCACTGGACCAGGTGTGGAGACAGTGCACAAGCACTTCCCCAACCCTCACTCGCCAGGTATAGAGACAGCACAGAATCCACTGGAGGGAGGCTGATCCCAACCTGTTTGTAATAGTAACAAGGATAGCAGAAGATACTAAGCAGAAACACCCAAGCAAAATGAGAGTAATTCCCTTAGAACACTATGGTAAACCCACAGGCAATGTTGACTAGAGATACCCTAGAATGTTAGGGTAGCGAAGGCAATAGTGACTTAAATCCCCAGAACGCTAGGGAATTATCACGGTGCCAGTGCTATGCTGGTGACATTCTGTCAGTTTTGCTCCTGCTTACGCTTATTGGCTGAAGTGACTTTGTCCCGCCCAGTATTTGTCTTTAAATACTGGGCCTTGTCACTTCTCCGGTGCCATTTCATGGTGTTTCCATTTCCAGCACTTGTTCCAGTTTTCGTGTGATCTTTGTTTACCGACCCGGACTGCCTGACTACTCTGCTGTATCCGTTCCTGCTCTGTGTACCGACCTGGCCCATCTGACGTTCCTGTTCTGTGTACCAACTCAGACTGGATGACGTTCTTGCTCTGTGTACCGACCAGGTTTGGCTGACATTCCTGTTCTGTGTACCGACAGGGATTGGCTGATGTTCCTGCTCTGTGTACTGACCCGGCCGACATTCCTGCTCTGTGTACCGACTCAGATTGGCTGATGTTCCTGCTCTGTGTACTGGCCCAGTTGGGCTCCATTGCCCGTGTATTAGTACTGCCTATGGCCCCATCCGGTCCTCGGTTGGGGTTGTTATCCGGGCTCCTCTCAGTCTCCGGACAGTGTCACTGTGGCCTCACTATGTTCCTGCAGTCTAGTCTCGGTTATCTGTCCGTGTCGCGCGGGCGACATTTCCGGTGTGTTTCTTCCATCTATGCACCACGGTAAGCTTGACCATTCTTCCTGCCATAAACGCTGAGGTTGGTCTTACTCTGGGTGCCTCAGGCTGTTCTCTCGATCAGGCAGTCGACATTGGTCTGAGCGTTATTAACCCCTTCGGGGAAGGTGCCCGATTCCACCGGCTATCCATCAGTGCAGTCTCCGTTAGGTGCCCTTCCAGGCATACAGTCAGTCCTCCGCTACTGCTACGGCAGTCCACAAGCTTGTCCTGGGCCTCCATTTACTATTGTGGCATTACTTGATATTTGTGCACTCTCTGCAGAGTGAGAGTCTAAAGGGCCTCGCGCTATTAGGGCCTGTCAGTCTTCCTGGCCTAATAGTAACCCATTTTGTGCTGCCTCATTTGAGTATCACACGAACATTACCTGACCTGTGTCAGTATATTGTTGTTGCTGAATTGTACATATACTGGACCCGTGTGGGTATATATTACTGTAACCTGTCCTGTGTCAGTGCTATATTGTGTTATATATTACTGGACCCGTGAGGGTTATTGTTGTTCTGAGTTTGTTCAATAAAACTGTGTTTTATCTAACCTACTGTGTCTGAGTGTCAAATAAAACCGTTACAGGAATACCCAAAGGCACTAACCCTTGGTAACAAGCAGAATAGGATAGCCAGAGCCAGTGTCCGGCTCAGCAGAGGATACTGAGCACAGCTTGTACCAGATAGAGCACGGTCTAGTGAGAGAGCGGATGCTGTCAGGCCAAGGGTTGGAAACACATGGATAGTCAGCCAGATCTGGAGTCAACACAGAGTACTTAGTCAGCCAAGCCGAGGTCAGTACCATATCAGATAGTCAGCCGGAGCCGGGGTCAGCACAGAGTAGTTAGTCAGCCAAGCCAAGGTCAATAATGTATCGGATAGTCAGCCAGAACCGAGGTCAGCATAGTCCGGGTAGTCAGACGGAGCCAGGGATCAGACCTGAGCAAGCAGTCAGACGGAGCCAAGGGTCAGACCAGAGCGGATGGCAACAAGTCAGGGATCAAACATAGCCATAGTCAAACGTAGCCACAGGTCATACACGGATCAGAGCATAGGAATATCACAAGAGCTAGCGCACAGGTACACCACAAAAGGCAAAGGAGTACTGGAAGACAGAGGCCTATCAGGCCTAGCAAGTAGGAGGAGACTCACTCTGGCAATTACCATAGGCCTATAAGAATAGCGAATGTGCATAAGCGCAACACACAGGAAGTGATAGACAATGTGCCTGCAAACCGCAGCAGCACCATCAGAGGACAATCATGGGCACTGTGATACCTCATGTCACACTTGACATTTCCTGCACTAGCAGCAGGCACAGGCAGCTGATCTGTGCTCCTGGTGGTGGTGGTATTAATGCTGCTCCCGCTATCCACCACCGGTTCTGGCATCTTCAGGATCATGTTTCAGCTAGACAATGCCATGGGGGGAAGGGGACTGCCAGGGTCAGAGGAATGTTGTGGGTTTCCTTGACCGCTAGTCTGGACACTCTCAATTGCTTACCCTAACACTCCGCTAACACTAGTCCCATTGACTGCTTCACCATTAGTGTTGCTTCTACTAACATCTACCAGATCACTTTCAGCCCCCCAGTCTTCCTCCTCACAGTCACTAGTAATACAATTACCTCCTCCTTCACTCCTAAAACTAACTGGTAGCTGGATCATGGTAGTAGTACTAGCACTGACAGGACTGCTTGGTGATGGCAAGTGTGATATAGGGTCCTCTGCTGTCACACTTGCCATTGTCTTCTCCCCCTCCCCCCCTGAGTATTACAAGACACACTGGAAGCAGGTTCAGCACTGGCATCAGGCACAATACTGGTGTCTGGAGGGGCAGCACATCTGACACCAGGCACAGTACTGGTGCAGCAGAGACAGCAAATCTGGCAGCAGGCACAGCAATGGTGGTAGAAGGGGCAGCATGTCTGACAGCAGGCACAGTACTGGTGGCAGCAGGTTCAGCATGTCTGACAGCAGACACAGCACTAGTGGCAGCAAGGGCAGCTCATCTGACAGCAGACACAGCAATAGTGGTAGTAGTAGCAGGGGCAGCACATCTAACAGCAGTCACAGCACTAGTGGTAGCAGGGGCAGAACGTCTGGTATCAGGCACAGCAATAGTAGCAGCAGGGGCAGCACGTCTGGCAGAAGGCATAGGCAGCTGACCTGTCCTGCTCTCACTAGTACTACCCTTTTCTTCCTCCCTTAACATTAATTTCCCCAAGATCCCTAGGGGTGATTTACGGGGACTGGACAGCATTGGTTCTGAAGTGCTCACTTCCTCCTTCTCAGACTCAGTGAACACATAACGGTCCTTCCAGTTCCTCCTTTTATTTGTTTTAGACTTGCTTATAGTGATAGCAGTCACTGTGAGCCTCTCCTGCCTCAAGATCACAACAGAACAGCACAGCATGTCTACCTTGCTCTCCAGATGTTTCTATTATAATTTAGTTACGTGAATACATCACGTTTTTATAGCGAATAGGCGAAAAACACATAAATCAATGGGCGCTTGCATAATAGCCATTCAGGGGAGGGCTGGCCTGGGGGGCAGGGGTGCAGTTGCCCCCTGGGACAGTCATATGTCTGGGCTGGTGGGCCACTCCCACTTGTTGCTGCAAATGTAGCTACACTAGTGATACCACAGAGCTTACAACTGAAATGGAGCTACAATCCAAGTGGAGCTACACTAGTAACATAACCCATTTCTCTTGTAAGTTCTATGGTATCACTAGTGTAGTTATACTTAAATAGTAAGCTCTGTAGTTGCACCAGTGTAACCCCATTTCAACTGTAAGCTTTGTGGTATTGCTTGCCTTACTTCACAACACTAACCCTTTGAGTGACAGAGGATTATGCCACGCATTGCAAAGCAATGCGTGGCATACACCTCTGGCACTCAAAGGGTTAATGGCAATTTTAAAATTAACAAAAGAGGGTGAGCTGGGACAGTGGGCTGGAATTATAGGAAAATTGGGCCACTTGATTGTAATTGCCCTCCAGGCCACAAGTTGCCAGCCCTCCCCTGTAGCCATTGAAAAAATGGCGAAGAATTTTGGTGGGAACATGGCGGGACCTTTCTCCCAATCTTACTAAGAAGGCACAGAAAAAATTTGAGTAACATTACGTCACTTTTCTGCTAATGCTACTGGGCAGGCATAAGGGGCTTGCTGGTATTAAAATCTTAACGAAGACAGTGTATGCACTAAAGACTTAATAAGCCTCTGGCACTCAAAGGGTTAATGGCAATTTTAAAATTAACAAAAGAGGGTGAGCTGGGACAGTGGGCTGGAATTATAGGAAAATTGGGCCACTTGATTGTAATTGCCCTCCAGGCCACAAGTTGCCAGCCCTCCCCTGTAGCCATTGAAAAAATGGCAAAGAATTTTGGTGGAAACATGGCGGGACCTTTCTCCCAATCTTACTAAGAAGGCACAGAAAAAATTTGAGTAACATTACGTCACTTTTCTGCTAATGCTACTGGGCAGGCATAAGGGGCTTGCTGGTATTAAAATCTTAACGAAGACAGTGTATGCACTAAAGACTTAATAAGCCCTAGCACATACCCTCCACCCCCCAAATGCAGCCACTGGAACTTAAAAGCTGCTCTTTTGCGTTCATACATTCCACCTAATTATGAGACAGAGCAAAAGACATAATCAGGCTTGCACTGTGTGGTGTCTATGTATAATAGTGTGTATGTTACACACTCAAAAAATGGCCAATAATAACTTTGCTGTTTTGTAGTTTAAAAAAACATGGATTATATGGTGCAAGTCCCATCTTTCAAACCTTTACTGTTTGAGAGATATTCACCTCTAAAGTTCCCCCTCCCTCCCCTTCTCCTGACATCAGCGCCTTACTGATTGCAGGATATCCCGGTCCTGGGACCAGCCGTCAGCTCTGCAGTAGAGCTGAAATAGCGATATTTGAAAATAATTACTTCAATGGAATGGTCTACAAAGTGTACCTGGTTTGCAAACACATTTTGTAGACCATTCCAATGAAGCAGTTCTTCTTAAATATAGCTATTTCGGCTCTGCTGAAGACCCGCCACAAGTCAGCTGACACAGATCTTCTTCTGTCAGCTTTACAGCTGACATCAGGAGAGGGGAAAATTTAGATGCAAATATCTTTCAAACCATAAAGATTTAGAAGATGGCATTTGCGCCACATAATTTATTTTTTTTTTTAATTCTACAAAACAATATAACGTTATTATTGGACATTAGTGTCCCTTTAACAATAAACATAATAAAACACTCTGTAATGCAAGAGACTGAAATTATGTATTATTTATTTCAAGCAAATAACAGGCAGAAAGAAAATGTGACACACATGATTTAAGGAAAAAACAGCAAACAAAACAAAGAAATGTTTCTTAAATCATTTTGCAACCCTTATTTGGGGTGGACTTAACTATAGTTGTCCAAATGTTAAAGGGATAGTAATACCTGAAAATAAGTTTATTTTATATTGTAGCCCTTAAAAAAACATGAAAAGATGATATGAGTCTTATCTCCCAAACCTTTATGGTTTGGGAGATATTCATATGTAAAATATAGTATAGTTCACTTTTCGTTGCTGTTTCAGCCAAGTCTGCCATCTAGTGGACAGATTTGGAATTCGGTCCACATAGCAACCGGCAGCTCTTTAGCAGTGCCCGAGATCACAATCTTTGAAAAGAACTACTTCATTGGAACTGTGTACAAAGTGTGCCTGGCTTGAAAGCACACTTTGTAGACCATTCCAATTAAGAAATTATTTTTAAAGATCATGATCTCAGAACTTCTGGAGAGGCACTGCTAGACCGGATTCCAAATCTGAAGGGTGGAGCAATGACGTCACTCCAGGGGAAACTTTACTTATGAATATCTCCCAAACCATAAAGGTTTGGGAGATAAGACTTATATCATTTTTCATGTTTTTTTAAGGGCTACAATATAAAATAAACTTATTTTCAGGTATTACTATCCCTTTAAAACTCAAATTCCATAGTTCCAGTTAGCCAATGACCACCTGAAGCTAATAGTGAAACTGTAGTCCACCAAAGGCAGAGAAGGCAAAGGTTGACCACAAAGGCACAAATGTATGTCTCCCTACCCTACAGCAAGGCTGACACACTAAGGAGAACTGAAGCAATTTTGGATGAAACTAACTGCGCCACAGGGGACAAGTAACATTCCCCCAAATTTCCATTAATTTAAATGTAGCTTTTAACCCCTTGAATGCTAGACAGGTCTCCAATACATTGTTAACCTCTAGAATTCAAGGGTTTAATAGGCCAATTAGATCATTCAACCTCCCTTTCCTTTCGTGCCAATAAAAATGCAATAGAATCATAATCTGCATCATCTATGCCCTTTTTACTGGGAATCACATCAAACTTCTCAAGAACAAATCCTGTATTAATCACAGTCTTTATTACAAACATTTCATCAAAGTTCAAATTAAAGATCTTGTGTTTACCATGTAAAAAATAGGTCATATTTATTGCAACAAAAAGTAGGAGATGACCCCCAGTCTTCAGTGCTGATGCAAAATTTTTAACTGAGTTTTGGAAATCCTCCTTGGTTTTACATATCATATTTAAAATCCAGACACTGAGCACGCAATCCACTGGTGGCACAAGGGGATCCAGACGACTTCCACAGACATCCCATTTCATAACCTGCTTAACGACCTTTCTTACTTTGTCTTGTTCCTCCTGGCACCGCTCTCTGAAATGAAATGAAGCACAGTAAGAATTGTATTGAAAAATAATTGAATGGGAAAGTACATATTAGGCACTATGTCATAAGATATTTAAAAAAGGCCTAGTCACATTGCAAAAATCCTTATTATCTGGTGCACTAGGTGATTATTGATTTGTGATTATTAATTAATTGCATTAATTATTCATTTATGAATTCATTGATTTGTGATACTCATTCCTGTAAACAGACTGGCTTAAATTTCTATAATAATTCAACACTGCAGTAGAAAGAAGAAGCTACAGACTCTGGATCCAGAATTATACCAGAGACTCATGGGAACAAAGGCATTTTATTGAAACATTAAAGGAGCAGTAAACTTTTTTTTATGAAAACATATATTTTACAGAACATTTCCTGCTGAATAAAACAAGGTCACTCCCATCGCTGTCAGATGTTTTATTCAAAATTTATAGCAGTTTAAATAATCAGGAAGTCAATTTACTGTGTTTACTTCCTGATAGTTCTAACTGACAGGAAGTGACGGGCAGTTTCTATCACATTCTATGGAGAACTGTATGTCACTGACTTTTCTGACTTTCCTCTCCATTAGAATCTAACAGGAAATATAATTAGAATTCGACCACTAGAGGGCACTGCTAATGTAAAAAAACATGAGTTTAAACTGTAATACCTCTGGAAATATATATCTCTCGGCAGTGGGAGTACCTTTATTTTACTCAATAGGAAAATCCCTACAATATATATTTTTTCATAAAAAAAGTTTACTGCTCCTTTAAGAAAACAAAAAACAACATACTTGAAATGCGCACACTGGGGGACATGTACTAAGAACAGTCCAGCTGAGCCTGATCACATTATAGGCCAGAGGTTCTCAGCCCGTGCCCTCAGTGGCCACTAACAGGCCAGGACTTAGGAATTTTCCTGCTAGAACACAAGTGTGTTGATCAGAGGCTCAGTCATTGATTAACTCACCTGTGCTCTTAAAAGGAAATTCTCAAATCCTGGCCTGTTAGTAGCCACTGAGGGTACAGGTTGAGAACCAGTGTTATAGACACATCAGTGCAACTGTTCTTCACTCTTTCCACATCTATGTAGTAAAGGTTCTTCTGGAGCCTTAGTAGATAGATGGATTTCCTTTGCTGGAGAGATAGCCAGCCCTGCTTTAGTGAATTAGGTACAAGGGAAGCAGCAGATATACTCCTGCTTCCTCGCCTCTTGAGCAGGCAAGGATAGGAACACTCCTAGTACTTCTCTAACCCTACACTGAGTACCTTACTACTCATAATCATCCTGTTTTAACCCTTCCCTTGGCAGAGCTGTTGAAATGCAATGCACAGGAATGTTACAAACTAACCAGCAACAGAGGTGTTGAGTAGCAAGAAAAACAATACACTATCCCCCATTTACCACCTTGATCTTAATCTGATTAACTCCTTCATTTCCAGATCAGCTCCCTGAAGTGAGTAAATGAAAAATAAGTCTATTCACATTCACCCCACGTTTTACATTTTCAGTAAAACAAAATACATTGAGATGGAATTCATGTCCTTAAAGTTCACTTGTCACCCTAAGATAACAAATGTATAGGGGGGAGTGCTAACTAAAATTATGATAGCCCTAATATTCATTTCTCCTATTAAATCTATATTAATATATATATATATATATTATTTAATTATATTATTTGGTAATATTCATATTGTGTTTTATTTATTTTGATACATTTATATGTATAACAGTGATGGAAGTTTATATATAATCAATATACATTCAAAGGGATAGTAATACTTAAAATGTAAAAAAAAAATATGTTGTAGGGTTTATCCCCCTGTGTAAAACAAGAGTACTCCCACTGCTGAAAGGTGTTTCATTCAAAAGTTATTAATTTTCAAAGTTGAATTTTTTAGGTGCAATATCACAGTGGCCTAAAATTGTACAGTGGCGCTGTTGCTACATCATCCTATGGAGATTTATGGTCCCGGGTCCAGAGCTGTCCCTAGGATCGTATAGCAACAGCGCCACTGTACAATTTCAGGCCACTGTGATATTGCACCTAAAAAATTCAACTTTGAAAACTAATAGCTTTTGAATGGAACACCTTTCAGCAGTAGGAGTACCCTTGTTTTACTCAGGGGGATAAACCCTACAACATATTTTTTTTTTACATTTTAAGTATTACTATCCCTTTAAGATATCAACCTTTATTTATTTTTGGCATATTCTGGCACTTTATGCTAATTGGTTTCATTGGTGTGTGACAGCACAGTGTTGGGTTACCACACACTCTGCTTTAGATGAACTTAGGAAAATCCAACACACTGGGGCATTTATTTTTTTAGAGAAAATATTTTACCAGGAAGAATACATTGAGATTATCTCTCATTATCAAGTATGTCCTGGACTCATTGTATCTACTTCAGAGGGGTGAAAGACTGAGCTGACCTTGCTGGGACTAGAACCTGCAACCTTGCAGCTTGTACAGATTTTACAGCTGGTGTATTAACCAACTGAGACCTCTCACCAACATTCTAAAAGCACAGAGAGTGATAAGTTGGGCCTATACCATAAATAGCACAGAGAGTGATAAGTTGGGCCTATACCATAAATAGCACAGAGAGTGATAAGTTGGGCCTATACCATAAATAGCACAGAGAGTGATAAGTTGGGCCTATACCATAAATAGCACAGAGAGTGATAAGTTGGGTCTATACCATAAATAGCACAGAGAGTGATAAGTTGGGCCTATACCATAAATAGCACCGAGAGTGATAAGTTGGGCCTATACCATAAATAGCACAGAGAGTGATAAGTTGGGTCTATACCATAAATAGCACAGAGAGTGATAAGTTGGGCCTATACCATAAATAGCACAGAGAGTGATAAGTTGGGCCTATACCATAAATAGCACAGAGAGTGATAAGTTGGGCCTATACCATAAATAGCACAGAGAGTGATAAGTTGGGCCTATACCATAAATAGCACAGAGAGTGATAAGTTGGGTCTATACCATAAATAGCACAGAGAGTGATAAGTTGGGTCTACACCATGAATAGCACAGAGAGTGATAGGTTGGGCCTATACCATAAATAGCACAGAGAGTGATAAGTTGGGCCTATACCATAAATAGCACAGAGAGTGATAAGTTGGGCCTATACCATAAATAGCACAGAGAGTGATAAGTTGGGCCTATACCATAAATAGCACAGAGAGTGATAAGTTGGGTCTACACCATAAATAGCACAGAGAGTGATAGGTTGGGCCTATACCATAAATCGCACAGAGAGTGATAAGTTGGGCCTATACCATAAATAGCACAGAGAGTGATAAGTTGGGCCTATACCAAAAATAGCACAGAGAGTGATAAGTTGGGCCTACATCATAAATAGCACAGAGAGTGATAATTTGGGTCTACACCATAAATAGCACAGAGAGTGATAAGTTGGGCCTATACCATAAATAGCACAGAGAGTGATAAGTTGGGCCTATACCATAAATAGCACAGAGAGTGATAAGTTGGGTCTATACCATAAATAGCACAGAGAGTGATAAGTTGGGTCTACACCATAAATAGCACAGAGAGTGATAGGTTGGGCCTATACCATAAATAGCACAGAGAGTGATAAGTTGGGCCTATACCATAAATAGCACAGAGAGTGATAATTTGGGTCTACACCATAAATAGCACAGAGAGTGATAATTTGGGTCTACACCATAAATAGCACAGAGAGTGATAAGTTGGGCCTACACCATAAATAGCACAGAGAGTGATAAGTTGGGTCTACACCATAAATAGCAGAGAGAGTGATAGGTTGGGCCTACACCATAAATAGCACAGAGAGTGATAAGTTGGGTCTATACCATAAATAGCACAGAGAGTGATAAGTTGGGTCTATACCATAAATAGCACAGAGAGTGATAGGTTGGGCCTATACCATAAAGGACAAGAATAAAGAGGCCATTCTTCTCCATCTATTCACTGAAGTCACGGGTGTGGGACAATTTTTTTTCTTGGGGCAAGCACAGTGCAGTTATCACCAATGGTACTGTGCACAATTTGTGACAAGTCAGTGAGAAGTGGAAAGGAGGGAACACACCTTGGCACAAGTTCCCTGATATCACACATGAAACACAGACACCATGACATTTATGTCAAACATGTTAAAGCCAAATGCCCACCATAGAAATCAAGCAACGCTGTTGCTGTACACCCTGACTCACCAAAAAGTCAACAAGAGTCAAGGCGGAGACCAAAGAGGAGGAAGAATTGAGCAAACATGGCAGAGACTGGAAGTTCCATGATGGGTGAAATAATTAGCTCACCATTATCTTCTTCCTCTAGGGTAACTACATCTTTTGACAATCCACCTCATTCATCGTTACCTCCCCCACCAAATGATAGCCACTCTGTTGATGTTAGGATATAGCAGTTCATCTCCACCCATTACACTCTGTGTGGTGCACTGTCCACACATGCCAGTGTGATGGAGGAGAATCACAAGTAGGGCATCAAGCGGGATCTGAGGAGATTCCATCCGCAGAATATGCTAAGATAGTGGCAGGGAAGGTTCATAATTACTATTAAGTTGTCAACAGTTGTCATTTGTCCTTAGCGGGGTCTGGACAAGGGGTATAGTGACAGCGGCAGTACTTGGGTTCTGTTGTTATAGTGTTTGGATACAGTTGGCCCCCAGATGCTATTTACTACACACACACACACACACACACTGTGCACATTGCAGTTGCTGATGAGAGTCACAGTTCCAAGGGAAACATTCCAAGGGAAACATTTCTTTCTAATAACAACACACCCATGACTTTGGAGGAGGGGCAGGTGGAGAAGAATTATTGGCCAACTTCTGCTCCAGCTAGTGAAGGGGTATGTGGAGAAGAAGAAGAAAGAGGCCATTCTTCTCCACCTGTTCACTATCACTCCCCCTGAAGTCATGGATGTGGGACTATTTTTCTCTTGGGGCAGGCACAGTGCAGTCATCACCAACAGCACTGTGCACAATTTGTGACAAGTCACACCTTGAAACAACCGTCCTGATAACACACATGAAAAAAGACACCATGACATATATGTCAAAAATGTTAAAGCCAAACACCCGCCACAGAAATCGAGCACCACTGTTGCAGTACCCCTTGAGGTGCAGCAGAGATCAAAGAGGAGGAAGAATAGAGAAACCCAGGCAGAGACAGGAAGTTCCATGACGAGCAAAACAGCCAACTTGCCATCACCTTCTTCCTCTAGAGTAACTGAATCTTCTGCAAATCCACCTTGTTCATCATGACCTCCCCAGCCAAATGATAGCCACTCTGTTGATGTTTGGATGCGGCAGTTCGTCTCCACCCATTGCACACTGTGTGGTGCCCTGACCACACATGCTAGTGTGGTGGAGGAGAATTGATACCAGGTCATGAAACAGCATCTGAGGAGATTCCTTCCAGCAGAATATGCTGAGATGCTGGCAGGGAGCGTTCATCATTACTATTAAACTGTCAGCAAGTTGTCATGTGTCCTTTGTGGGGTGTGGACAGGGGTATAGTGACAGCACCAGTACTTGGTTTCTGATTTCTTGGTATTTGGATACAGTTGTGCCAGTTGTTATTTACCACACACACTATGCCCATTGCAGTTGCTGATGAGAACCAGAGTTCCTTCTCTGAAGGAAAAAATGTATCTTCTAGTAACAACACACTCATGATTTTGGAGGAGGGGCAGGTGGAGAAGAATTATTGGCCAACTGGGGGTTAGTTAATGTGCTGCTACTGTCTCAGGTGCATCACTGAAAGTAAAAAATGTCTGATCTATCATTAAGGAACAATAAGAATCCAGTTTCTTGGTTAAGCAGGAGACAACATAATCAACTCTCAAAGTGGACAACGATATCTTCTAACTTGACAAACTAGGAAGAGAATGGGAAGTATTGTCTCTAAATGTGCATGATCTAACCAGGTAATCGGGTGGATGATAGAAGAGTAAAGGGCTGGTTTAATAATACGTATTCTGTACAGAGTAAGGTTGATGGGGCGTGGAGACGTGTGCACAGTCTAAAGTATTAAGGCGGACAGTGGAGAATCTGCCAAGAGTCAAAAAGATGATTGGATTTAATGGATTTTACAATGTAGGACAGTCGTGATGTGGAGAGGGTTGATTATTTGGAAGGGTTATCTAATAACTGACCTGGGAAAACAGCCTACACATAACAGGCATAAAAGCTTCAAAATTTGGTGTTATTGAATCTAATGCCACAGAATGTTTACATACTGAGAAATATGTATCAATGCAAAAGTATAGCAAGTAGAACAAATCTGCACCACAGAGAACAAATAAAAAGTCCCTTTTATTTACATGGGGAATTTATGCCAAAGTAAACCAACTGGCAATGCATAGAAACAGTTATTTATGTATTTGCAAATGTTATATAAGAACAAGCCATATTATTATTATTTTCCAATTAAGACAGTAAATATAGTTCACTGACAATAATAAGCAACTTATTCTCTTGTTACCTGTTGCCTTCTAATTGACAAACAAACTTTGCTGCAAGCGACCAGTCAACAAATCCTGGGTCCTTGTTAAGCCATTTCTTAAATTCCTGAATGTTGGAGTCAGTAAATTCGGCCACAATTATATTTTTGAAAACATTGGCTGCTGAAAAAAGTTGAAACACTGATGGCCCACAGCTAAAATCTAGTAGTGTGTCTCCTTTAATCTTACCTGTGGACAAAGAAAAAGGCAGTTGAAATACTATGTATTACCTTGAGTTTATCAAAGCCAATAGAATTGATTGGTTCCTGCTGCCAAACTGTGTCAACTGCAGAGTTGCATCTTCTTTGGACGTAGGTGGGATTGAGAATCCCACAAGGTGAAACTCAGACAGCAATGTGTATCTCTTGGTTTCCTCATGTGCTGTGACAGAGGCATGTAGTGTTTGCAATGTACATCACAAAGCATATATACACATGAAATATTTTACACAAATTTCATGGGGCTTTTCTATACACAAGAGGGACCCAAATGACTCTCTGGGGGACTTGTTGTTTGGTTGGTTTTATAAACTGCCTAAATAATCTTGAAGTATGTAAAACTGACAGCAGATTTTGTGAATATGTCTGCAGAACCTGGCGTATGTAAGGTGAGAAAGATGCTTGTGTATGGTGTATGTAACATGTAGGTGTGTATGTATAATGTATTTGTATCTCATGTGTATAAGGTATGAAACATATGCATGTATAAATGATGTAAGTATGATGTTTGACTATTTTTCAGTATTACATTAAGATATGTTGAGAAAGATAATAAAATATTTTCTTAGCTATGTGCCATATGACACACTAAAACCAGTGAAAATAATAGTGCATATGAAGCACAACACCCATACAATATTGTAAGAAGGCTTACTACTAAACCGGGTATAAAGGTGCAAGATGCGAAGCCTCATGACAGGATAGGTACTTTCGATCCCCAATGAAGGCAGAGAACTCTAAATAGATATACAACTTACCAGCTTTAGCCCTGCAGATGGAGCTAATGTAGGGTTGATGAGAAGATAATGAGTCGAGGACGGGTCAAGGTCAGATACCTGGAAGTCACAGAAATCGAGTAGTCATAAACAGGCCAAGGTTGGATACCGAAGAGTCTTAGAAACTGAGTTAGTCATAGACAGGCCAAGGTCAGATACTTGAGAGATGTAGGAACTGGGTTAGTTGTAGACATGCCAATGTTGATTATTGGGGATTTGTAGAAACTGAATTAGTCATAGACAGGTCAAGATCAGACTCCAGAAGTCATAGAAACTTCATACTGATGTGCTGAAGAAGCAGAGTAGCTGTAGCGAGGTCAGGCACAGGTCGCCTTGAGAAGCAGATCAGTCATAAGCAGGCAGAGGTCAGGTATAGGTGGGCTTGAGAAGCAGAGCAGTTGTAAGGAAGTTGAGGTTGAGTATTGGTGGGCTGGGAGAAGCAGAGTAGTCATAAGCAAGCCGAGGTTGGGTAGCGGAGAGACTGATGACTGGAGTCAAAGGTACTGGATCAGAAGGACAGACAGCAGACGAAGTAGGAGACGGGCCAAGGTCAAAACTCGGGCTCAGCAAGAAGACAAACAGAAAACCAGAAGTAGCTCGAAGAACACATATCTAGCTGCATGAAAGCTAGGTTGATTAGTATGAACCAGCCAATCAGAAGGGCTCAGGGGTGGATACTCCAAAATGAATACAGGCAAGGATGTGACAGTGCCAGGCCTGGACCAAAGGAAAACCTGGATGAGGGCTGGAGCATGAACAACAGATGCTGAAACCCAAGACTGCTCCTCAGGACCATACCACTTCCAATCCATCAAGTATTGCAACCTCCCCTGAACACGTCAAGAGTTAAAAATCTTCCGAACCTCATACTCCTGATGATTCCCCACCACTACTGGAGGTTGGTGTCTAATCAAAGAAGATTATCTTTCTGGACCACAGATTTCAGTAATGAGATGTGGAACATGTCGGTAATCTTCATGATAGGAGGGAGGTCAAAAGAGTATGTGACCGGAGTGACTAGGGACCATATTCAAAATGGCTGACAAATCTGGGTCCCAGCTTTCTAGAAGATTGGCAGATTCTCAGGTTTTGAGCAGAAAGCCAGACCATGTCTACGGGTTGGTACTTGGGTTTGACACTCCTAGAGGAATCAGCAGTCAGTTTGTAGGATTTAACTGAGCATTGAATTTCTAGGGTTTGATTAGTTCTCTCCATCTGATCATTGCTCTGATGATGGTGTGTGGACAAGTCTGGACAAACTCAGCAATGTCATGACAAAGAGAAGGCCACCAGAAACTCCAGAGTAGCGTCTCAGAAGTCTTACATACCCCGGTATGTTCCATGTGTAGTGTCCGATGGGCCCAATGAAGAATCTACCTATGATATTGTTTGGGTATGAAGAGTCAACAACAAATGTTGGTAGTAAAAGGTCGATACTGGCCTTGAACCAATATGATCCTCAATAAAGTGGTCTTGTAGAGGCTAGCAATGATTTGGTGTTTAGGAATGGTAGGCTCAGATGAGGAGTCAGGGGTTCAAGAAATTGCCTTGATAAGGCATCTGTCTGGACATTTCTTGCACCAGGTTGGTAGGTTAATACAAAATTGAATCACGAGAAGAACAGAGTCCATCTCATCTGATGAGGATTCAACTGTTTGGCCTTCTCCAAGAACTGTGGATTTTTATGCTCAGTGAGAATGGTAAAGAGGACAGGGGTACCCTCAAGGAGATGTCTCCATTCTTCCAAAGCCAACTTGATGGCCAACAGCTCCTTGTTTCCAACATCATAGTTCCTCTCCACCCTAGAAAATTTATTGGAGATATAGGAACAAGGATGAAGAGAAAAGGACCCTTTGGTCTGCTGAGACAGTACAGCCCCAATTCCAGCTTCAAATGCATCCACTTCCACCCAGAAGGGCTTACTAGGATCGGGGAAATGGAGAAAAGGTGCAATAATGAAAGTGGACTTCAATTACTCAAAAGCCAAGAGAGCATCTTGTGGCCATACCTTGGGGATAGCTCTTTGGAAAGTCAATGCTGTGATGGGAGCAGTGATCTTGGAGAACACCTGGATGAATCTCTGATAGTAGTTAGAGCAGACCAAGAAATTATGTATTCCATGAAGAGTGGTGGCCTGAGGCCAAGTCCCGACTGCAGAAACCTTCTTAGGATCCATCTGAAGCCTGGAGGAAGAAATCATATAGTCAAGGAAGGTGAGATTGTGCTTTTCAAACTCAAACTTTCAGCCTTGACAAGCAAGAAATTCTCTCATAACTGCTGAAGAACAGTTTTGATGTGAATTCAGTGTAGTTCACGAATTGGAGAAAATATGAGGATATCATCTAGATATACCACAACATACAATGAAAGGAGATCTCTGAAAATGTCTGGGGAATTACAAAGTCCAAAGGGCATTACAAAATATTCATAATGCCCATACCTGGTGTTAAATGCTGTCTTCCATTCATCTCCTTTGCAGATCCAAATTATGTTTAAATTATTTTATTTTATTTTATTTTAAATTAAATTATGTGCCCCTCAGATCGAGTTTTGTGAGTACTGTGGCACCACACTACCTTTCAAAAAGTTCAGAGATCATGGGTAGTGGATATTTATTTTTGGTGGTAATTCAATTCGTTCCACAGTAATCTATGCAGGGTCGCAGACCCCCATCCTTCTTGTTCATGAAAAATAATCTTGCCCCTACTGGTGAGGTAGAGGGACAGATGAACCCTTTATTCAGGTTCTCTTCATTATATTCAAGTAGAACTCAATTTTCAGGCTGAGACAATAGGTAAGTTTTACCCCAAGGGGATATAAATTGATAGGGCATTTGCATTTCCTTGCTCTGAAACATGGTTCTTTAGTACCTTCCTCACTGAGACCTGTGGCTACTGTTGAATGATTCCAAAAGATACACATAAGAAGACAGGTAGGCCTCCAGGAGGTAATCTCTCTTAGCTGCCAGTCAATCCAGGGTTTGTGTCTCTGGAGCCAAGGTAGACCCAGGATGAGTGAGGTGGTTATAGATTCAATTATGTTAAATTGGATCTCTTCTTTATGAAAAATCCCAGTGTGAAATATTAGGAAAGTTGTTTCATGAGACACAAGTCCTTTGCCCAGAGGCTACCCATGAACAGCTGATAGATAGGTATGTAGCAAGTACTTGTAGTCTGTTGCAGGCTTGATGGAACTTGTCCTGGATTCCTCAAGACTTGGAGTTTCCAGAACGAGTTGAGCATTGCCGAAGTAAGTGGCCCTTCTGGCATAGCCCCAAAGTCCGGTGCCTGGACTTCTCATCTGACAGGCAGGTGACCACTCCAATTTCCATAGGCTCAACCTTAGCAGGAGGATATTCTGGAAGAGGTGATGTCCCGGAGGAGGGACCTCCTTTGAACAGGTGATAACTATCCCTTTCCTGCTGGTGTTGAAGCATTCTGCATTCCAACTTCAAACATAAGGATAGAAATGTCTCTAAGTCCATATCTCACGGCAGGTCAATGCATTTTTGATGTGTTCGTTCAGGCCCTTACGGAAGGCTGCAGTGAGGGCCCCATATTCTATTTTGCTTCATAAGAAAGTGTTTGGAATTCCACAGAGTATTGTGCCACACTGTGATTCCCTTGGCTGATCTCTCTCAGTGCCTTCTTCGGTAGACACACTGCCACCAGGAATGTCAAATATAGTCCCCTTAAGCAGAAGTAAAAGCATCAGAATCCTCCAGCAGAGGAGAACCCCTCTCTACCAGTGGAGATGGCCATGCCAGTGCCTCCTATTTAAGGAGAAAAACCACAAAGGCCACTCTGGCAGTGTAAGTACTAAAAGACTTAGACACGGTTCAAAAGTGAAGGAGGTATTAGTTAAGCCTCTGCACGCTGATGGACGGCCAGAGCCTTTCAGGAATATGGAATCTTAGGTGGTTTACCCTGCTCAGAAGCTGTGGAGGTCACCCCACCTGATGCAGGAACACTAGGAGTAGACTGGTAAGAAGCTGCTATAAGGTTGTAACATTTCTAGGATCACATCCAACTTGATTTTGTAGATGTGAGGCATACAATGAAAGCATTTGGTAATCTAGCCAATTGAGAACTTGAGTTACATCAGCTGGATCCATATACATTCTTCCTGTAATGCAAGGTGAAACAGAGATTGAGATGATCATCAGAGTGGTCTGCTAGAAGCTGGGCAGAGCTGGCTGGGGAGAGTAGTTTGTGAGTGGTGGTAGTGATTAGTGTACCCATGCTGCGGCAAAGTTGGGTTTAAAGGTGCAGGCTGGGAAGCCTGTCTATAACTAACCCAGTTTCTACAACTTTCCAGTATGCAACCTTGGCCTGTCTACGACTAACCCAATTCCTACAACTCTCCAGTATCTGACCTTGGCCTATGTAAGATTAACCTATTTTCTAATACTTCCCGGAATCCAACCTCAACCCATCCTCAACTCATTGTCTTCTCATTGACCCTGCATTAGCTCCATCTGAAGGGCTACAGAAGGTTATCTATATATCTATTTAGAGTTGTCTGCCTCCAGTGGTGTTCAAGAACACTTATCCTGTTATTATTCTTCCCAACCTGCACCTTTAAAACCGGCTTTGTCACAGCATAGGTACACTCATCACTACCAGTGGTGGTAGTGAGGAGCGTAGACAGTGGTGGTAGTGATGAGCGTACCCATGCTGTGGCAAAGCCGGGTTTAAAGGTGCAGGCTGGGAAGCCTAATAACAGGATAGGTACTCTTGAACACCACTGGAGGCAGACAACTCTAAATAGATATAGAGATAACCAGTTGTAGTCCTGCAGATGGAGCTAATGCTGGGTAGATGAGAAGATAATGAGTCAAGGATGGGTTGAGGTCGGATACTGGGAATTCATAGAAACTGGGTTAGTCATAGACAGGCCAAGGTCAGATACTGGAAAGTGCAGAAACTGGGTTAGTCATAGTTAGGTCAAGGTTGGATATTGGAGAGTCTTAGATATTGGGTTAGTTGTACACAGGCCAAGGTTGGATACCGGAGAGTCATAGAAACTGGATACCGATGGGCTGAGTAGTCATAAGCAAGCCAAGGTCAGGTACACAAAAAGAAAAAGAGGGGAGAGTCTCATAGTGTAGATAACTTGTTCAATATCGATTGAGTAAACAATATCAAATATACTCACAATGTAACTATGTCATGGATATAAAATCACAATGACACGTTAAGCTCGTGGAGGATGTTATGCTGCCTCCACACAGATATCCTGGATCCTTCACGCTCAATCCTTGAAGAAACACCACTCGACAGCAGGGCTTAAAGGGAAACACAAAACACAAAATATGAGGAGACATGTCCAGTTTGTATTAAAATTGTACACTAGAACCAAAATATAAGTGAAGATATTGCTCACATAGAGTCTCTCACCGGCTGTTATCTCCCACAACCAATTGAAAGCTTGGCAGGGGATCCGGATGCTGGTCTGCTGCTATTGGATTGGTATTTCTTCAAGTCTGGACACAAGTCTAAAAATTTGATGCATACCTACGTGGTTCTGTAGTGGGGGGAACCAGCATCCGGATCCTCCTCCAAGCTTTCAACCGGTTGTGGGAGATAACAGCCGGTGAGAGACTTTATGTGAGTAATATCTTCACTTATATTTTGGATCTAGTGTACAATTTTAATACAAACTGGACAGCTATCCTTGTATTTTGTGTTTTAAGGTCAGGTACAGGTGGGCTGAAGAAACAGAGCAGTCATAAGCAGGCAGAGGTGGGGTACAAGTAGGGATGGGTGAAAGTTGTTGCTGTGTTCCCGTGAGAAATCACGTTATTGTCTGCTTTTTGCAGTAAAATCCATTTTTAAAACAGTGAACAAAATTTCTGCGTTTTTCACCCATTGGCCAAAATTCCCCACCAATTTTTCAGTGGCTAGAAAGTTTCAACCCATTGATTTATGTTGTTTTCGCTTTTTCACTTTAAAAACGTGACATATTCCTGGAAGTGAAACACAACAGAAGTAGCCACAGAGCAAGATAGACGTACTGTGCTATTCTGCTGTTGTTTGTTAAATTGAGGCAGGAGAGGCTTATAGTGATTGCTATCACTACGAGATGTAAAAAAAGGAACCGGAAGAACCCTTATGATGTGTTCACTGAGTCTGAGGAGGAGGAGGGAGTGAACAGTACTGAACCAATGCTGTCCAGTCCCCCTAAATCACCCCAAGGGATCTTGGGGAAATGAATGGGAAGGGAGTAAGAGAAGTGTAGTACTAGTGAGAGCAGGACAGGTCATCTGCCTGTTCCTGCTGCAAGAAGTTCTGCCACTGCTGCCAATGCCACCATTGCTGTACCTGCAGCCACCATTGCTGTACCTGCTGCCACCATTGTTGCCCCTGCTGCCACTAGTGCTGTACCTGCTGCCAGACATGCTGCCACTAGTGCTGTACCTGCTGCCAGAGGTGCTGACCATGCTACTGTTACCACCATCGCTGTGCCTGCTCTCAGACATGCTGCTCCTGCTGCCACCAGTGCTGTACCTGCTGACAGTGCTGAACTTTCTGTCACAAATACTTTGCCTACTGCTAGTGTGTCTTGTAATACTCAGGAAGGGGCGAGGAGAAAATTATGCCAAGTGAGACAGCAAGGGACCTTAAGTCACACTTGCCATTCCCAAACAATCCCGCCAGTGCTAGTACTACTACTACTACTACTAAGGTCCAGCAGCTTGTTAGCATTAGGAGTGAAGGAGGGGGTAATATCCTTGTATTACTAGTGACTGTGAGACTGAGGAGGAAGACTCTGAGACTGAACTTGATGCGGTTGGTGTTAGTAGTAGTAGTAGTAGTAGTAGTAGTAGTAGTAGTAGTAGTAGTAGTAGTAGTAATGGTGAAGAAGCCAGAGTGGTATAGAAAATATTTGAGAGCGTCCAGACTAGCGGTCAAGGGAGCCAACACCATTCCTCATACCCTGGAACAGGATCCTGAAGACTAAGAGGCCAGTACTGTTGTTGGGGGAGAGCAGGCACACAATTAATACCACTACCACCAGCAGGAGCACAGATCAGCTACCTGTGCCTGCTGCTGCTGATGCCAATCTGCCTTTTCCAGATCAAAAGGAAATGCCAAGTGTGACATTGGGGGACACTCTGTCACATTACTCATCACCTCCTCCAAGCAGCAGTGAGATGTCTGTAATAGAGCAGCAGCAGCAGCACGGAGGGACTAGTGGGGGTGGTGATGATGATGAAGGAGAAGCTGGGGTGGAAGAGACATTGATGGCCTTTTTCGCACAAAGTGAGAAGGAATGGGAGACAGGGATGAGGATGGGCATCACCACCACCACTAGCAGTGACATTTTGGAATTTGAGGAATTTGCAGCTGCTCTAATTCCTTCTGCTGCTGAAATGCAAGGGCAACAGGATGTTGAGAAGCAAGCTACTGTGCCACAAACCACCATGGACACAGTGGGAATGGGGTCAACAAGTGATGAGGGACTAGGACAGTACAGAAATCAAACACTGCTGTTGCTGTACCACCTGACTTTCCAGAAAGGCAACAAGAGGTGAGGTGGAGGTCAAAGAACAGGAAGAATAGAGCAACCCAGGCAGAGACTGGAAGTTCCATGACAAGTGAAACAACTAGCTCACTATCACCTTCTAGGGTAACTACATCTTCTACCAATCCACCTCGTTCATTGTTACCTCCCCCTCCAAATGATAGCCACTCTGTTGATGTTAGAATGTGGTAGTTCGTCTCTACCCATTGCACATTGTGTGGTGCACTGACCACACATGCCAGTGTGGTGGAGGATAATCACAAGCAGTGCATCAAGCGGCATCTGAGGAGATTCCATCCTACAGAATATGCTGGGATGCTGGCAGGGAGGGTTCATCTTTACTATTAAACTGTCAGCAAGTTGTCATGCGTCCTTAGCGAGGTCTGGACAAGGTGTATAGTGACAGCGGCAGTACTTGGGTTCTGGTGTCATGATGTTTGGATACAGTTGTGACCCCAGCTGTTATTTACCAAACACAGTGTTCACATTGCAGTTGCTGATGACAGCCACAGTTCCTTCTCTCAAGGGAAAAAAATAAATTCTAATAACAACACACTCATAATTTTGGAAGAGGGGCCGTTGGAGAAGAATTATCGGCCAACTTCTTCTTTTCACCACAGGGGCTACTTATTGTGCTGCTACTACCTCAAACGCATCACTGGAGATAGTCTTGGCAAGTGGAACCTTCATCATCCATCTTCCATGTTACTGCTATTGTTGATCCCATTCCCTTTCAGCTGCCTAATCATCCTGCTGCTTTAACATCTCAGCATAAAGAACAGCAGTTGCAAATTCCACAATTATGAACTCAGATACAGGAAGAGGGCATTTGACAATTGCCAGCCACCACTGGCCAACATGACCTGCTGGCACTAGGACAGTAAGGCATTTTTTTTCTCAAGGATTGTGCTTTGAAAAAAAAATT
The DNA here is from genome assembly GCA_037306005.1 of Rhinophrynus dorsalis. Taxonomy (NCBI): domain Eukaryota; kingdom Metazoa; phylum Chordata; class Amphibia; order Anura; family Rhinophrynidae; genus Rhinophrynus; species Rhinophrynus dorsalis. The sequence continues at coordinate 375,063,616 of CM074724.1, forward strand.
AAGAAAATAGCATAGCCCTACAAAAAAAAAAACAAAAACAATTTTTGGGGTTTGTTTCTATCAAGCCTAAGTCATACAAACCAATGTTTCCTTAGGGCTTGTGCCAAACAATCTCAAGTCCTACAAATCAATGTTTCTTCAGGGCTTGGGCCTCTAATAAGTATAAGTCCTACAAAGACCTCTAACAACAAATCTAACAAATCATCCTCTACAAAATTCTCTTTCAAGTCAAGTATCAGTCCTCCCCAGTGGCAGCTTATGTCAGGGGGTACCTGTCTCTATCACTTTACATACAAATGTCTTATTTTATTGATTTATTTTATTAAATGTCCCTCCCAAAAACAAATTCCTTGTTCAACTGATTCATTCATTCATTCACAAACTCAGGCATCCTCCTCAGACCCCTTTTATACCATGTCTTATGGGGTTTTTTATTGTTTTTAGGATTTATTTTGTATTAACTGCCCCCCAATCACAGTAAACAACCCCCCCAAAAATAATTCCCTGTTCATCTGATTCTTTCCCCACGCCCCACCAACACAGGCACCCTCATGCCCCTTTTAAACTATATGCCTTTGGGGATTTAATAATATTTTATATGTGTTGTGTGTAACTTCAATGTTCCCACTGATTTCAATGGATTGAGCTAGGCAAAAAAGCGGGGAAAAAGCTGAAAATCAGCTCTTATCGCTGGAAATTATTCACCAAGCGGAAATTTACATTTTCTACCTATTTCAGTTTGAGGTGAAAATTTTTGCCCGTCCCTAGGTACCAGAGAGACTGATATATGGAGTCAAAGGGGGAGGGTCAGGAGAGACAGCAGATACTAGCACCGCCAATCACAAGGGTTCAGGGGTGGAGACTCCAAAGTGAATACAGGCACGGAGGAGACACTTGGATGAGCTATACTTTTCATGATAAATCCACTCTAAAGCACAGATGTAGGGAATAAATAGGAACTCCTATTGCTTTAAATAGGACTTGTTTTTTAATAAAAAAATGTTGAGTTTTCCAAACTCAAAATTACAGAGAAATCAATATGTACCGGGTAATACATATTACAGTGATATCTGTAAAATGTCATGTACACATTCAATAAGATATTTGATAGAGAAAATACCAAAGAGTAAGGTAAGAAATGAAAAAGAAGGAAAAAGGATAAAAAGGAATGAGTGGATATCAGTCGCACAGAGCCCAAACATCCTTTTAAAAGATTGCATGCAAAAGAGTGTGTGACCACATCATACAGTAACGATGTCACCACGATAAAAATGGCGACATGAGAATCTTGCACTGCATGACAGCTCGAGATTCTCATGTTGCTTACGGAAGGTTGCATATCCTCCGTGATTAACTTCACCTATTTTCCCCCAAGCCCTGAATGAAGCAAGCAATCTTACTTTGGCATCTGAAAAAGTTCAGAAAGCTTTGTCTTTGAATGGAGTTAGTTGAACGCCAGCAAAATACAACCATAAAAGAGTATAAAGTGTGGAAAGAAATGAAGACATGTCACAACAATGCTCTCACAATCGGTAAGTAGTCTTTCTTGTGACTCTTTTATGGTTGTATTTTGCTGATGTTCAACTAACTCCATTCAAAGCCAAAGCTTTCTGAACTTTTTCATATGCCAAAGTAAGATCGCTTGCTTCATTCAGGGCTTGGGGCAAAATAGGTTCTGTCCAATTTCTGCAAAGCTATGCTAAATTGGGACTTCTCAATTCCTAAGCACTTAATGCCCACATACCTTAGCATAGCTGTCTCTCCCGCTGTCTCTCCTGGGCTAAGGATCTGACACTCAGCCTCCCTTTCCACACACCGAGGAGATCGGGGAGTGTCTGCAGTAGGAGGCTGCACCAGAGCCGGAGAGACAGCTATGATGGGGAAACAGTGGAGATGTGGTACTGTCTCTGAGTGCAGGCAGATATTAACAAACATTAAAATTGTGAGTACTCTGGTGCTTTGTGGAGGACTGTGCCTTTTGTATTATGGGTTAATTTTAATGTTTAAGATTAAATGGCCCTCCTTTCAACATCTTGACTACCAAAGGGGGTGAGAATACAGATGTATTCGACTGAAAGATTGAAGTAAAAACAATGTAGTATAAGTACAATGTGGCCAATGTTACAGCATTTAATGAGGTGACATGAGAATCTCTCTCTTATATGCAGGGCAAGATTCTCATGTCACCCTTTTCTTCCAGGTGACATGTTGATTGCGGCCTGCAGCAGCAAGATGTTTAAAATGCAACCTTTTAAAAGTGAACCATCCCAAACAGGCTCAAACTACAGACCTGTCCCTAAAAGAACCTATATGAACCTACAGGTATTACTTTATGAATGGGAATGACATCTATACTCAACACAAGGCAATATGAGTCAGCCAAAGTTTCCAAATTACTTCAAAAAAGATATCTTTGAGCCGGATTAGTCAAAGTGATATGTTTCATAGACATAATATAGCTGGTTTTAAATTTCCATTTAGTTATGAAAGGAGATTTTTTTTTTTCCAGAACAGAGGGATAAGTAATTTGGCAGCATTTCTCAATTGTGTAGAAAGAATAGAGGAAGGTCTATCCCTTTTAAAGCAAAGATGGTGGAGCTTCAGCATATATATATATACTAGCAATGTGGGACGGCGTTGCCCGTCATATTATTTACACAGAGAGACATTGTGTGAAACAGAAATATGCAGTGTTACAGAAACGCACTTAAAGAGACAGAGCGTGTCACACACTGTGAAACGCATACCTACAGAGAGACACACACATACATGGACGTGTCACATATGTAGACAGTGTGTGACAGACACAGTGGTGATGTAGATATGCTGATAAATGTTTTAATTGCAGCTCTTCAGCTTGATGAATAAGACCCTGTATCCTTACAGTTGAAGTGAGTGTGCTGTATTACTTGATGAATAAGGCCCTGTATCCTTACAGTTGAAGTGAGTGTGCTGTATTACTTGATGAATAAGGCCCTGTATCCTTACAGTTGAAGTCAGTGTGCTGTGTTACTTGTAGAAGGTCACAGTGAAAAGATGTTTGTGAGTAAAGGAATAATTTAGATTACAGCAGTGGATACTGCAGTACATTTGAAGAAATAGGTTGGCAGACAGAGGGTTAAGTGACAGATGCAGCGATAGATAATGTAAAAGTGATGTGGGAGTAAAATGGCGAGATTGGTACTATGGATGAATGGCAAGGGGATAGGTGAGTGGGGATGACAAGTGAGGAAGAGATGAGAGATTGAGGAGAAGAGGGACAGTGAAGTGTTACAGTAAAGTAATGGGTGAGGGGGAGAAATGACTATACATAGACAGTGAAGTAGACATGAAATACAGGGCTGTAGGATTACTGCATTATACAGACCTAGTGTAGCAGTTGGTTGGAGTGAAGCACTTTAACTCTGAGTGTGAGAGAGATACACAACACATTGCTGTGTAATGAGTTGTATAGTCCTCTGGCAGTAAAAGGAATATGTGACACATGTTGGGCGCTCCTTGCATTAGTGGGCCGTGGTGGTCAGCTGGGACAGAGTCGGATTATATGTCCATGGGCCGTAGGCAAGGGATCAATAGAGGGACCGGAGATACATAGGAAATAGCCATTTTTCAGTACTTCACTGAAATGAAAGCAGTCCTGCAGTATGCATTTTTCCTATGCGTCCCCGGTTAAAGGTGAGGTCTGTTCAGCCTAGGTTAAGACTGATGTTGGGGGGCAGACTAACTGTTCATTACAGCCGCCCCTGGGTGTGTGTGGCAGGGGACGCAGGTTTTCTCTCTTATATATGTACACTACCAATGTGGGACGGTGTTGGGCGCACGTGTGTGAAATGTAGACACACTGATAAACACAGACATATGCAACACACAGGCAGACACATACACACAGTGAGCGGCAGAGACATGCAAAAGACATGCACACACATACCGGAGATGCACACAAATATGTAACAGAGATGTACACACACACGCACGCAACATATATGCACAGAAACACATGCGTGTATGAGTTGTGCACCCCTCTGGCACTCAAATGGTTAATGTATAGAGAGGCATGTCAGAGATAAATAGCAGTGGGAAGTGTGTTCTTACCTGGGAACTTTAACTTGGAGTCCCTGGAGGGGAGTTATGTGGTGCTGATGTGGAGAGAGCAATGGGGCAATTTGGGTTAAAAGTGGGTGGGGCTTAATCACGAGTAGGGGCGGGGCTTAACATAAATGTGGAAAAATGTTAGTAATAGGCTGGGGAAGGAGGAGAAGTGGGAGGGAAATGCAAATTTACAGTGTGAGGGGGTTGAACACAGTCCCTGAGGGGTAAAACTTGATACACAACCCTGTGGCAGTCAGTGGGTTAAGTGTGAATTTGATGGCTGTCTGTCTTGTGTTTTGCATGGCAAATGATGACAGTGAAGAAGTAATTCAGCAATGAGGGCCTATTTTAACCCTCTGAGTGCCATTTTGTTCCCCTGGTGCTGTAGCAGCCTTTAGTAGCTGTAGTACAGGTCCTGCTGAGGCCACTGGGAGTCAGGGTGAGTGACTGTGTGTCAGCCATCTTTCTTTCTGGCTTTGTGTGTGTGTGTGTGTATGGGTGTTTGGTGCTGTGTGAGTGGGGCATGTGTGTCTAATACCTGTGAACTTTTACTTGTGGAGTCCCTCATGTGGTGCTGATGTGGAGAGAGCAATGGGGCAATTTGGGTTGAAAGGGGGCGGGGCTTAATCGCGAGTGGGGGCGGGGCTTAAGAGAAATGTGGAAAAAGTGTTAGTAATAGGCTGGGGAAGGAGGAGAAGTGGGAGGGAAATGCAAGTTTACAGTGTGAGGGGTTTGAACACACTCCCTGAGGGGTAAAGCTTGATACACAACCCTGTGGTAGTCAGTGGGTTAAGTGTGAATCTGATGGCTGTCTGTCCTGTGTCTTGCATGGCAAATGATGACAGTGAAGAAATAATTGAGCAATGAGGACCTACCTTAACCCTTTGAGTGCCATTTTGTTCCTCAGTGGCTGTAGTACAGGTCCTGCTGAGGCCACTGGGAGTCAGGGTGAGTGACTGTGTGTCAGCCATATTTCTTTCTGGCTTTTGTGTGTGTGAGTGGGGCTTTGTGTGTGTGAGTGGGGCATGTGTGTGGTGCTGTGTGAGTGGGGCATGTGTGTGAGTTTGGTGCTGTGTGAGTGGGGCATGTGTGTGTTTGTCTGTGGTGTAGGAGCAAGTGGCGGCCATATTGTTTTTTTATGACTTTGATAGTGGTGGGCGGGCTGCATAGTGGGGGTGGGCCAACTCCCTTCGGCCACTGCAATTGGTGTGAAAATCACACCCCCATTGAATCAACCAATGGGAACAGTAACCCCTCCTTATTGCCACCCCTGGGTGTGTGTGTCTCCTGAGGAGACATAAATTATGCAATGAGCCTTTCTCTTTTATATATATAGATACTAGCAATGTGGGACGGCGTTGCCCGTCATGTTGTTATGTAGGGAATGAAAGCACACACATACGAATGCAACACATGTACACACAGAGACAGACAAACTTGCACATATGCACTACATAAAGAGACATATATGCATACATAAATACATGCAATGTATAACATGCAGAAAGAAGACATACCATGTGGCGTCTTTAAATAGCACATGAGAGTTGGTACCGTGTTAGCCGTATAAATACAGGAGGCAAATATAGTTTTTGATACCTTTTATTGGCTAACTAAGCAGATTTAAATGCAAGCTTTCAAGACCTTAGGTCTCTTCCTCAGGCATGTTATACAGATAAATATGAAAACATCTCTCTTAAATACAAGTACACATCACATTGTTTAGCATGGAAATCAGATAACAGAATGCAGTCCAGATCCAGATATCTTTGATCAGTCAATGGTAAATTGCACTCTTCCTCTGAGGCTTTAGAGGTATTTACGATGCTCTTGGGTCTGTGGAAAGGTCAGTTAACTAAATTGTATTTTGCAGGGTCAGGCCTGGTTCGCACTTGGATGGGAGACCACCTGGGACTACCAGGTGCTGTAGGCTTTTGCTTAGAAATTATATTTTGATATAAATTCCTTATCCCTGTTCAACCCACTACAAATTGCATTAAATTTTAACATTAATTTTACCTCCCACCTGGTAGTCCCAAGCGGTCTCCCATCCAAGTGCGAACCAGGCCTGACCCTGCAAAATACAATTTAGTTAACTGACCTTTCCACAGACCCAAGAGCATCGTAAATACCTCTAAAGCCTCAGAGGAAGAGTGCAATTTACCATTGACTGATCAAAGCTATCTGGATCTGGACTGCATTCTGTTATCTGATTTCCATGCTAAACAATGTGATGTGTACTTGTATTTAAGAGAGATGTTTTCATATTTATCTGTATAACATGCCTGAGGAAGAGACCTAAGGTCTTGAAAGCTTGCATTTAAATCTGCTTAGTTAGCCAATAAAAGGTATCAAAAACTATATTTGCCTCCTGTATTTATACGGCTAACACGGTACCAACTCTCATCTGTTATCAAAATGGAAGATACCCCAATGTACCGCACACAAATGAATATGAGAAACCTCCTAAAGAAACTTGCACAACTGGATAGTGACATCTTCTTCTTGACTGCATGCAAAAAGGAAAATTTAATACCTAAAGGCCTCATGCTGAAAAATCCTACACTGGACACATACAACAGCAGGTTTGCACAGCAACTATGTACCAGGACTTCCCAGAGGCTACGCAACAACCTTATTGGGATCTGCTACAACAGGAAATCAAAGATACAAGCAGAAATATCAGCTCTAAAGGAACAGCTTGGACCAGACACTGAGGACATGCAACAGGCCCTTAAACAGTACTACAGGAAACTACAAACACTCCTCATCAACACCAAGAGGAAGAAACTACAGAGACTGAGGTGCAAAGCAGGTTTACCAGCAGAATCTGTAAATCAACCAGAACAGAACTGCGTTGTGAACCTTTCCAAATATAAGCCAAGCAGAGAGGAAATATCTGTACTTTCAAAGGGCCTGTCATTCTGTCCCACTAAACCTTTGGACAGGGTAACACTCTGCAGTGACATGGAGGAGTTTTTCAGAAAACTCAGACTCAAGGAATTCTTCCATGACAGAATGGATAATAATTATAACACCACAGAGCTACATCACAACGTCAATACACCCACAAAAAGATCCACCTGGACTCCAAAACCAGGAAGTAACCCCACACTGGACAGATACATAGAGAGTTTCAGGAACAGAGTCACTACAGAAATACTGTAAAGACAATGTGAACCAGCACCCAACCTAACCCAAAAGGAACAAAAAGCCATACAGTCACTTAAGAATAACCAGGACATTATTATTAAGCCTGCAGACAAGGGAGGAGCTGTTGTTATAATGAACACTGTGGACTACATTCAAGAAGCAAATAGACAACTCTCTGATGAAAGATATTATGCAAAATTACAAGAAGATCCCACAAAAAATTATACAAAACAACTTAACAGGATCATAAAAGAACTACCCTCCAACACTGAAGAACAGATAAGGCCCCTAATACCAGCAGATCCAAAAATAGGCTCCTTCTACATGCTACCAAAAATACACAAGGAAGGAAACCCAGGAAGACCCATAATTTCAGGGATTGGTACACTCACAGAGAATATATCTGGCTGGGTAGAAAATACCCTGAAACTCCTTGTAAAACAAACACCCAGCTTCCTTCAGGACACCACGGATCTTCTAAACAAATTAGCTGACTTGGGGCCAATTCCAGAGAGCACCATCCTGGCCACTATGGATGTAGAATCCCTTTACACCAACATTCCACACACAGATGGCATAGCAGCATGCCAGGGATATCTGGAACAAAATAACACACCCATGGAACCGATAACAAAACTCATACAGTTTATTCTCACCCACAATTACTTCAAGTTTGGACAGGACCTCTACCTTCAGAAAATGGGGACTGCAATTGGTACCCGAATGGCACCACAATATGCCAATCTGTTTATGGCAAAATTGGAAGAGGACTTCCTGTCCACCTGCCAGATTAAACCTCTGGTCTACCTCCGCTACATGGATGATATTCTTATCATCTGGACCGCCAGTGAGGAGGAACTTCTCAAATTCCATGAGAATTACAATACATTCCACCCCAATATCAACCTAACACTCAGTCACTCACGCACAAGCATTAACTTCCTTGACACAACTATCAGTATTCAGAAAAACTCCATCCACACATCCCTATACCGCAAACCAACAGACAGACCAACATACCTGAAAAGCAATAGCTTCCATCCAAAACACACAAAGAACTCCATCATATACAGCCAGGCCATCAGATACCACCGCATCTGTTCTGACAGGATGGACCGTGACAAGCACCTCCAGGAACTCAGAGGAGACTTCATAAAACACGGTTACAGCGCAACTATTATTGACAGTCAGATACTGAAGGCTACCCAAATACCAAGAAAAAATCTGTTACACTACAAAGAACAACATAAGGGAAACCGGGTGCCACTGGTGGTCACTTACCACCCCCAGGTTGAGGTGCTACGCAAAATTTCAAGAGAACTTCAAAAGAAATTACATACAGATGAAAGACTCAAGAACATATTCCCACAGCCTCCCTTACTCTCATTCAGACAGCCTCCAAATTTGAAACAACTGATGGTGAGGAGTGCCCTGAGTAAAAATACAAAAAATGGCACATCTCCCTGCCTACAAAAGAGATGTGAAACTTGTGCACACATTTACACCACGGACAACATACCAATTCCAAACACCCAGTTACACCATAAGATCAATGGTACCTTCACCTGTAAATCATCCAATGTAATATACCTTATCATGTGTGCAAAATGCCCAACAGCTCTGTATGTGGGAGAAACTGGACAAGCACTACATAGGAGATTTAATTCCCACAGATCCAGTGTTAATAACAAAAAGACAGAGACACCAGTGGGAGAACATTTTTGCCAAAATGGGCACAGTGTCAAGGATATTAAATTAACTGTATTGATGGGACTGTTTCGCACTCAGAGGGACAGAAAGGTATGGGAGGTAAAATTAATGTTAAAATTTAATGCAATTTGTAGTGGGTTGAACAGGGATAAGGAATTTATATCAAAATATAATTTCTAAGCAAAAGCCTACAGCACCTGGTAGTCCCAGGTGGTCTCCCATCCAAGTGCGAACCAGGCCTGACCCTGCAAAATACAATTTAGTTAACTGACCTTTCCACAGACCCAAGAGCATCGTAAATACCTCTAAAGCCTCAGAGGAAGAGTGCAATTTACCATTGACTGATCAAAGATATCTGGATCTGGACTGCATTCTGTTATCTGATTTCCATGCTAAACAATGTGATGTGTACTTGTATTTAAGAGAGATGTTTTCATATTTATCTGTATAACATGCCTGAGGAAGAGACCTAAGGTCTTGAAAGCTTGCATTTAAATCTGCTTAGTTAGCCAATAAAAGGTATCAAAAACTATATTTGTCTCCTTTAAATAGCACTGCGCTGCTATCATATGATATTATGTGAGCGGTGCGCCAGAGTGGGGATGATGGGAGTCATAGTAGGTGCTCATTGTGGATGCAGAGAAGGGGAGAGATAGAGCCCGGCGCAGTGGTCAGATATGGGGTCGGTCTGTGTCTCCCCTTTTCTGTGTGCAGAATGACAGCTGACTACAACTCCCATCATCCCCAGTGTGGAGCAGCGCTCAGATATAATAATATGTGAAGCTATTATATTGTGTAGGTTTTTTACAGTCGTAGCTTACACGGCGGAGTGCTCCAATATGTGAGATATAGTCCTAAATAAGTAAGGTTTAGGACGTTATAGTAAGACTCTCTCCACTGTTCCTTTAACAGTGAATATCAATACAGTGGAAGATCAGTTCAATCCTAGGTGTGAGTCCAGAGAACTGAACTGATGTCCCATTGAAGCTGTATTGATATTCACTGTGAAAGGAAGAGTGGAGAGAGGCATAGTATAAAGTAATGTGCATAAACATTACTCCGCAGTACCTGTGGCTCGCAATGTCCCCAGATCGCTGGTCGTTTGTGCCCTAGAGTTCTTGGAATGTGCTGGTTATGAGTGAAAAGAAACACACAATCTTCTAAGGGTAACACTGTATGTTATCCTTAGGGGATTGTGTGTTTCTTTTCAGTCCTAAGTAGCACATTGTAAGAGCAGCTGGAAGGCCAACGCTTGATCTTAGTCGACCGCATTGCAAATGGGGATCCCGTTGCAGCTGGAACCGAAAGGTCAGAAACAGCCGTGCGGGAGAGAGAGTCACTATCGGGGGAATCATCCGCTACAGGCTATCAGCGTTCACACACACAACAAACAGCAGCAAGAGTGCACACCATAACCTTACATTTGATAAGACCGATTGTGTAAGTGTTCCCCTGGTGCTGCCCTTTGTTGTGTGGGCATGATATGGAAGTGTAGACCGCAGGGTATTTGAGCAGGAACTCCTTCAGCAGTAACAGCAGAGCATGCATGCTTGATTGATTGCACTACATCTCCCATAATCCTCACATGTTGAGTGCGCACAATGAAAACGGCAATTTTAGGACAGTTCATTATCTTCATTACTTCATGTTTGTCACGTCATGTGTGGGATGAGACTGTGTTTGGTGTGCAGTGTAATCCCACAGATGGCGCGACATGCATGAAGTAAAGAAGATAATGAACTGTCCTAAAATCGCCGTTTTCATTGCGCGCACTCAACATGTGTGAGGATTATGGGACATGTAGTGCAATCAAGCATGCGTGTTCTGGTGTTACTGCTTATGGAGTCCCTTCTGAAATATGGATTTAAGGTGCTCTGATGCACACACACCATCAGAGGTAGTGAATATAGAGGTGTGCTCCGTACTCTTGTACCTCATGAGTGCCGCGGCAGGAGCAGGGACTGGCAGGATGACGTGTGGATGGGCAGCTATGATTAACCCAGTACTTACAAGGGTGTGGGGCCTGTGCAGACAATTTTTTTGTTTGTTTTTTGTGTGTGTGGGGCTTGTGTGGGTATGTGGGGCTAGTGTGTGTGTTTGGTGCTGAGTGTGTGTCTGTGGTGCAGGAGCGAATGGCAGCCGTGTTGTTTTTTTCCTTACTTGGATAGTGGAGGCGGGCCAAATCTCTGCATGATTTTCATAGGACTACAAGTGGCCTTCGGCCACTGCAAGTCCTATGAAAATCACGCCCCCATTGAATCAGCCAATGGAAGCAGGAACTCCACCTTCTTGCCGCCCCTGGGTGTGTTTGCCAGGCACACAGAAGTCTTCTTTTATATATATATATATATATATATATATATATATATATATATATATATATATACATAATGAGGCTTCTTGGAAAATCTAATAGCAGTGATCTTATTAGATTAATTCATACTTTGTTCCAAAATGTAATGATCATAGGCCAAGACAACCAGATATTCAATCAGTTATCTCAATCCTGTTTTTACCTGCAACATCTATCACTTAATGAGGGATGAAACAAATGTAGTTGTAGACTTCTTTACCATCTAGTGATAAGTTTGTAGTTACTTTCACTTATTTTTCTGGAAGACTGCAGGGTGGAGCTTAGCATTTAAATCCATTCACTAGATGATGTTGTTTGGTTAGGACCCCTTTCTCACAAACATTTTTGAAGATGGTAATTTCCCTGTTGCATTCTTAGAAGCATTTAAGATTGTGAAATATAATTAGTAGGGGGGCATATGCTAAACATAAAGATTGAAATACACTTAGATCCTTTAAAATTGCAACATTTTGGATGGCTATAAATTTTATAATTAGATTATGAGTGCTGCAGTGGCCAAAAGACAGGTTCAAGTGCACCTGAATATTACAGGAGTGGAAATTCCCCTTCATACACTGATCATAAATGATCAGCTTATTTTTTTTCAATATGAAAGAGCAGACTTGGTAAGACACAAGGAGAAATCTATATTATTAATTATGGATAAAAGTTGAGAAGGGGAGGGGTAATATGTGCATTGCCAAGAGAAAATTATTCCATGTAAGAGGGAGAACGGTGCTTCTATGTAGACTAAGTTTGCTTCTATCATCCACAGGAGTTGGTGTAACTATAATTCTACTATTACTTGGACTATTTTGACCCAAAATGTTCTTATTAGTGATGATCGAGCACCCCGATGCTCGGGTGTTCGGGTGCTCTGGCCGAGCGCCCCCGGAGGCTCGAGTGCTCGGCCGAGCACCCGAGCCCCATTGAAGTCAATGGGAGGACTCGAGCATTACACCAGGCACCCCCTGCTCTGATGAGGGGAGGGTGCCTGGTCCATAGGAAAAGGGCAGAAAATTATGGAAACACCACAGAAATGGTTCAGGGACAGCATAGGGAGGATGTCTGGATGCATCTTGGACTCCAACGTCGCTGCTGGGAACGATGTTTCGCCCGTAGTACGCCATTTTTACAGACTGACCGTAAAACACACAAAAAGGAAGATAAAAACGATTTTGGGCGAAACATTTTTACCAAACAGTATTTGCTGTATATTTACTTGACGCTAATCTGCGGCTAGGCACACTAAACAATATGTGACGTTAATCTGCGGCTAGGCACACTAATCAATATGTGACGCTAATCTGCGGCTAGGCACACGAAACAGAATGTGACGCTAATCTGCGGCTAGGCACAGTGAACGGAATATGTGACGTTAATTTGTGAATTTGCACACTAAACAATATGTGACGTTAATCTGCGGCTAGGCACACGAAACAGAATGTGACGCTAATCTGCGGCTAGGCACAGTGAACGGAATATGTGACGTTAATTTGTGAATTTGCACACTAAACAATATGTGACGTTAATCTGCGGCTAGGCACACTAAACAGAATGTGACGCTAATCTGCGGCTAGGCACAGTGAACGGAATATGTGACGTTAATTTGTGAATTTGCACACTAAACAATATGTGACATTAATTTGTGAATTTGCACACTAAACAATATGTGACGCTAATCTGCGGCTAGGCACACGAAACAGAATGTGACTCTAATCTGCGGCTAGGCACACTAAACAATATGTCACCTTAGAACATGTCCCCCCCACAAAAAAATGAAATTCTGCCACCCCCCAAAAAAATTAAATGCTGCCCTCACACACAACAGTCCTAAAAAGGACTTTTGGGTCTTGAAGGAGTTTAAACACTTTTATTCTCCCTACACTGACTTTCCCTGCCTAAGCTCATCTCTCCCTGGCTGAGAATGAGCCGAACTTGCGCGTCGGGTGCTATACAGCACCCGATCACGGGTTCTGGCCAGCCAATCAGTGTAATGCCAGCAGCCAACATGGCTGCTGGCATTACACTGATGTCAGAGCCTCCCCGCACGTTTATTGGCTGCGCAGCAGCCGCGAAACGTGCGGGGAGGAGACCCGAACATGGCGGGCGAGCACATGCGGTACTCGTACGAGTACCGCAATGTGCCGAGCAGAGCGATGCTCGAGCCGAACCGAGCATCGGCCGAGCATGCTCGCTCATCACTAGTTCTTATCTGAAGAATTAAACCAATGGCAAGTATTGGAGAGCTTGGATAGCTTGGTTTAAATGATACTTAAAACCCTTGAAAGCTAGCGATGCTAACAATGCACCTCTATGGAACTGTGAAAATTTTTATTTGAAATGTGTTTTATGTGATGATTGTTACTTTATACTATGATGGGATGTAATGTTGCTGTTTCATAATGCATTTAAGTCAGTCTTTGAGAATCAATTTTATATTGCCATGATTTATTTAAAAGGATAGTAACCCCCCCCCCCCGAAAAATGTGAAGGCAAATGCGAGGAATCATACAAACATACTTAACTCCCTTACTCCCATCTCTCAAACCTTTATGATTTGAGAGATGTAAGACAAGAAAGACCTCCGTTCCCTCCCCCTTCTCATGCATCCGCTGTATAGCGGACGTCATGAGAACTTGCTTCCAGGGCCAGACGTCGGCTCCGAAGGAGCACTGTCATCTAGATATCTCCGTATTATTACTTCATCGGAATGGTCTAAAACATGTGCCTGGCTTGCAAGCACATGTTGTAGACCATTCCAATTAAGTAATTATATGGAGATATCTAGATGACAGAGCTCCTGCAGAACCGCCATAAGTCGGTCTACCGGATTCTGCCTCTGACAGCTTTACAGCTCATCAGGCAGAAAGGGGAGGGAGTGGAGGTCTTTCTTTTCTTACATCTCTGAAACCATAAAGGTTTGAGAGATGGGAATAAGGGAGTTAAGTATGTTTGGATGATTCCTCGCATTTGCCTTCACGTTTTTCGGGTGGGGGTTACTATCCCTTTAATCAGTATGGCCTTGAGTAGCTTAGGTTTATTGATCACATATTGATCATGGGTGGGTCAACATCAAAATGGTGTCATGCTTACTGTCGGTGCCTCTGGCGGGCATCCTTCCGTGCGGCCACACCGCGTCCTTCGGCGGTCACTTCCAGGTATTGGCAGTGACATCATCTCGGCCTCGTTGGAGGGACACTGTTTGTTGCCTATAGGGATGCTTCAGGGTTTGCGTCCTGCGTACCCCGTCATTGCCTGGACCTCTTCCATGGCCCATAAAAGCTTCAGCTGAGCAGACCTCAGGTGCTCTGGTATTGAGCTCCCGCTAGCGTCTCGCTTGATTTGTGTTTCGTCTAGTGCTTCCGTTTTGCTCCGTTTGTTTGCTTTGGGGTTTTCTTTTTTTTTCCTCGGTTTGTTCTCCTCCACTTGTCCTCTGTCCCACCGGGTTAGCCTTCTGCCTCTTTCCTTCTCTCTCTTGTTAGGAGCTGGTTTTCTTTTGTTTTGTAGCTTGGCTCTGGGCTCTATATCGTCTTCTTTTGTTGTCTAATATTCTAGCAGCCTGCTTCTAACCTCACTGTTACTTAGTGTGGCTACAATTGCAGGCTGCTTACAATTACACTATTACAAATGGCCACAGCCGAGAACAAATTCTTCAAGATGGTTAGCGAGAGCACAGTCAATTTCTTGAAAACAAAAATAATGATTAAGGAAAATTGTTTTGTAACTTGTCTGTATGCAACAGAGTCAGACAGGGATTGACCTTCAGGTAGGTTAGTTTACTAGAGTCTATCATATAGTTAGGCTCATGTACTAAAGAGAGTGGTGCATTTCTGGACAAATCCAACTTTACTGTATGGGAAAATAAATAATTCCCTGAACCTCCCAATTATTTAGTATGAATTAAAAAGAAAAATAATTAGAATGGCAACAACAGGCAGGACATTTTACAATCATGTATAGACCAATGACGACAAAAGATTTTAAACACAGGAAAGGGAATTTTTGAACATCAGAATTCTCAATGGTACAAGAAATTGTATCTATAATTGTATGCGGTGTTTCTGGTACCACAACAGCATACACAATTCAATTAAATTGTATATAGAAATGGCAGGCAGTCCCAATTTGTAAAACACTTGTAAAATATTTATTCATGTCTCTTAAATCTCATTAATCAAGTGAACAAACGGGATAGTAAGTATGCCAAAGTCTACACATGCCTCAATGTGTGAGCCATTTGGCTTATCCATTATCACCTTTGTTGTCTTTATTAACTTGGACTGAAATGTTGTAACTTTCTACAGTGAGAATATAAACTCAGACAGAGTAGATGCTTGAGAGCGGCTTTATGAAGATTAACTCAAGAGTGGTGGCTAGTCACAGTTGTACCTTGCTGTAGCTAAGGCCAGATAGGGATGCCAGCTGCAAGGCTGGATAGCTCCCACCAGCTGAGCTGGGAAGAGCGTGGGATGAAATAGCTACACTCTGGAAGGAGGAAGAGCAAGATGCTAGAAAGCGATGCTAGAGAACATGGCTTGTGATCCTGAGCTACACACTGTTGCGCCTTACTGCAGCTAGGGCCAATTAAAGTTGAAATCTTCAAAGCTGGATAACTCCTACCAGTTGAGCTGGACAGAGGTTCAGGATGACTACACAGAGTAAGCAGCATATACTGTTGTGATGGTCAAGAAGAGTAGGACAGGAAAGATATGGATAAGAACAGAGACAATAAACAATAACTACTCCAAAAAGGGGAACTCAAAGACCGGTGAACTCCTGTGGGAGACTGGAATCTGAGGAATAGCTGGAACTGTAACAATGAAGCCGACAGTAGTGGTCAAGGGAATAGCAGTGGCCAGCAACGATAATTCAACAGGAACAAGGCAGGAGGCAGCAGAGTTATCAATGGTGTTAGCAGTCATCAGAAACAGTGGTTCAACAGGATCAAGTGGAAGGCAGCAGAGTGGTCAGTGGGATTAGTAGTGGTCAGCAACTGTGGTAAAACTGGATCAAAGCAGCAAGCAATAGAGTAATCAAAGGAATTAGCAGTGGTTGCAATGGTGGAACAAGTTGATCAAAGCGGCAGGTAATAGAGGAGTCAATGTTATTAGTAGTGGTCAGCAACTGTGATACAACTGGATCAAAACAGCAGGCAATAGAGTGGTTAAAGGGATAGTAATGGTTAATTTTAAGTTGATTTAATATTGTAGACATGAAAAAAAGGTTAACATCGATGTAAGTCTTATCTCTCTCTCTCTCTCTCTCTCTCTCTGGCTTGAGATATATAACTTGCTAAATTTACCTTTTCCTGGCTGTTTAACTCAAGTCTGCCATCAAGCTGACAGCTGCAGATTCTGGTCATTTGATGAGACAGAGGCTCTTCAGCAGAGCTGGAATCACACTATTTAGAAATAAATACTTAATTGGAACGGTCTACAAAGTGTGCTTGCAAACCAGGCACACTTTGTAGACTATTGCAAAGAAGTATTTATCTTTAGATATAATTATATTCATGCTGCTGAAGAGCCGCATCTGGTCAAGCGACCAGAATCTGCTTCTCACAGCTTTACAGTTTGTCAAGCAGAAAGGAAAGGGAGCAGAGAACTTTATTTTATGCTTTTTCATGGGAAAATCCACTTTAAAAGCAATGATTAAAATATTAAAATTTTTTACCCATTGGCCAAAATTCTTTGCCAATTTTTCAATGGCTAGAAAGTCTTTGCCTATTGATTTTTCACCTTTTCTCTATAAAAATGTGACATTCGCGGAAGTGAATCACAATAGAAGCAGCTACAAAGTGAGGTAGAAGTGCTGTGCTGTTCTGCTGTGAACTTTTTGAACAAATTGAGGAAGGAGAGGCTCATAGTGACTGCTATCACTATGAGAAAGTTAACAAATTGTAAAAGGAGGAACTGGAAAGACACTTATTAGTGTTGAGCGAGCATCCTCGGCCGATGCTCGGATCGGCTCGAGCATCGCTCTGCTCGGCACATGGCGGTACTCGTACGAGTACCGCATGTGCTCGCCCGCCATGTTCGGGTCTCCTCCCCGCACGTTTCGCGGCTGCTGCGCAGCCAATAAACGTGCAGGGAGGCTCTGACATCAGTGTAATGCCAGCAGCCATGTTGGCTGCTGGCATTACACTGATTGGCTGGCCAGAACCCGTGATCGGGTGCTGTATAGCACCTGACCAGCGAGTTTGGCTCAGTCTTAGCCAGGGAGAGATGAGGATAGGAAGGGAAAGTCAGTGTAGGGAGAAGACAAGCAAATTTGTGAAAAAAAAGACCCAAAAGTCCTTTTTAGGACTACTGTGTGTGGGGGAAGCAGTTTATTTTGTGTGGGTGGAAAAAAACAAAAAAAAAAAAAAAATTCATATATTCTGTTTAGTGTGCAAAGTTGCAGATTAGAGCACATTCTGTTTAGTGTGCAAAGTTGCAGATTAGAGCACATTCTGTTTAGTGTGCAAAGTTGCAGATTAGAGCACATTCTGTTTAGTGTGCAAAGTTGCAGATTAGAGCACATTCTGTTAAGTCTTCAAACTGTAAAATATCAAAGTCACATATTCCATTCAGTGTCCTTCGCCGCAGTTTAGCAGCACATTCTGTGTACTGTGCAGAGTTGCAGAATAGGAAGAAATACTGTTAAGTCTTCAAACTAAAATATCAAAGTCACATATTCCATTCAGTGTGCGTCACCGCAGTTTAGCAGCATATTCTGTGTACTCTGCACAGTTGCAGAATAGGAAGAAATACTGTTAAGTCTTCAAACTAAAATATCAAAGTCACATATTCCATTCAGTGTGCGTCACCGCAGTTTAGCAGCACATTCTGTGTACTCTGCACAGTTGCAGAATAGGAAGAAAAACTGTTAAGTCTTCAAACTAAAATATCAAAGTCACATATTTCATTCAGTGTGCGTCACCGCAGTTTAGCAGCATATTCTGTGTACTGTGCAGAGTTGCAGAATAGGAAGAAATACTGTTAAGTCTTCAAACTAAAATATCAAAGTCACATATTCCATTCAGTGTGCTTCGCCGCAGTTTAGCAGCACATTCTGTGTACTCTGCACAGTTGCAGAATAGGAAGAAATACTGTTAAGTCTTCAAACTAAAATATCAAAGTCACATATTCCATTCAGTGTGCTTCGCCGCAGTTTAGCAGCATATTCTGTGTACTCTGCACAGTTGCAGAATAGGAAGAAATACTGTTAAGTCTTCAAACTAAAATATCAAAGTCACATATTCCATTCAGTGTGCGTCACCGCAGTTTAGCAGCACATTCTGTGTACTGTGCAGAGTTGCAGAATAGGAAGAAATACTGTTAAGTCTTCAAACTAAAATATCAAAGTCACATATTCCATTCAGTGTGCGTCACCGCAGTTTAGCAGCATATTCTGTGTACTCTGCACAGTTGCAGAATAGGAAGAAATACTGTTAAGTCTTCAAACTAAAATATCAAAGTCACATATTCCATTCAGTGTGCGTCACCGCAGTTTAGCAGCATATTCTGTGTACTCTGTACAGTTGCAGAATAGGAAGAAATACTGTTAAGTCTTCAAACTAAAATATCAAAGTCACATATTCCATTCAGTGTGCGTCACCGCAGTTTAGCAGCATATTCTGTGTACTCTGCACAGTTGCAGAATAGGAAGAAATACTGTTAAGTCTTCAAACTAAAATATCAGTCACATATTCCATTCAGTGTGCTTCGCCGCAGTTTAGCAGCACATTCTGTGTACTCTGCACAGTCGCAGAATAGGAAGAAATACTGTTAAGTCTTCAAACTAAAATATCAAAGTCACATATTCCATTCAGTGTGCGTCACCGCAGTTTAGCAGCATATTCTGTGTACTGTGCAGAGTTGCAGAATAGGAAGAAATACTGTTAAGTCTTCAAACTAAAATATCAAAGTCACATATTCCATTCAGTGTGCTTCGCCGTAGTTTAGCAGCACATTCTGTGTACTCTGCACAGTTGCAGAATAGGAAGAAATACTGTTAAGTCTTCAAACTAAAATATCAAAGTCACATATTCCATTCAGTGTGCTTCGCCGCAGTTTAGCAGCATATTCTGTGTACTCTGCACAGTTGCAGAATAGGAAGAAATACTGTTAAGTCTTCAAACTAAAATATCAAAGTCACATATTCCATTCAGTGTGCGTCGCCGCAGTTTAGCAGCATATTCTGTGTACTGTGCAGAGTTGCAGAATAGGAAGAAATACTGTTAAGTCTTCAAACTAAAATATCAAAGTCACATATTCCATTCAGTGTGCGTCACCGCAGTTTAGCAGCATAATCTGTGTACTCTGCACAGTTGCAGAATAGGAAGAAATACTGTTAAGTCTTCAAACTAAAATATCAAAGTCACATATTCCATTCAGTGTGCGTCACCGCAGTTTAGTAGCACATTCTGTGTACTCTGCACAGATGCAGAATAGGAAGAAATACTGTTAAGTCTTCAAACTAAAATATCAAAGTCACATATTCCATTCAGTGTGCGTCACCGCAGTTTAGCAGCATATTCTGTGTACTGTGCAGAGTTGCAGAATAGGAAGAAATACTGTTAAGTCTTCAAACTAAAATATCAAAGTCACATATTCCATTCAGTGTGCTTCGCTGTAGTTTAGCAGCATATTCTGTGTACTCTGCACAGTTGCAGAATAGGAAGAAATACTGTTAAGTCTTCAAACTAAAATATCAAAGTCACATATTCCATTCAGTGTGCGTCACCGCAGTTTAGCAGCACATTCTGTGTACTGTGCAGAGTTGCAGAATAGGAAGAAATACTGTTAAGTCTTCAAACTAAAATATCAAAGTCACATATTCCATTCAGTGTGCGTCACCGCAGTTTAGCAGCATATTCTGTGTACTGTGCAGAGTTGCAGAATAGGAAGAAATACTGTTAAGTCTTCAAACTAAAATATCAAAGTCACATATTCCATTCAGTGTGCTTCGCCGCAGTTTAGCAGCACATTCTGTGTACTCTGCACAGTTGCAGAATAGGAAGAAATACTGTTAAGTCTTCAAACTAAAATATCAAAGTCACATATTCCATTCAGTGTGCTTCGCCGCAGTTTAGCAGCATATTCTGTGTACTCTGCACAGTTGCAGAATAGGAAGAAATACTGTTAAGTCTTCAAACTAAAATATCAAAGTCACATATTCCATTCAGTGTGCGTCACCGCAGTTTAGCAGCACATTCTGTGTACTCTGCACAGTTGCAGAATAGGAGGAAATACTGTTAAGTCTTCAAACTAAAATATCAAAGTCACATATTCCATTCAGTGTGCTTCGCCGCAGTTTAGCAGCACATTCTGTGTACTCTGCACAGTTGCAGAATAGGAAGAAATACTGTTAAGTCTTCAAACTAAAGTATCAAAGTCACATATTCCATTCAGTGTGCGTCACCGCAGTTTAGCAGCACATTCTGTGTACTCTGCACAGTTGCAGAATAGGAAGAAATACTGTTAAGTCTTCAAACTAAAATATCAAAGTCACATATTCCATTCAGTGTGCGTCACCGCAGTTTAGCAGCATATTCTGTGTACTCTGCACAGTTGCAGAATAGGAAGAAATACTGTTAAGTCTTCAAACTAAAATATCAAAGTCACATATTCCATTCAGTGTGCGTCACCGCAGTTTAGCAGCATATTCTGTGTACTCTGCACAGTTGCAGAATAGGAAGAAATACTGTTAAGTCTTCAAACTAAAATATCAAAGTCACATATTCCATTCAGTGTGCGTCACCGCAGTTTAGCAGCATATTCTGTGTACTCTGCACAGTTGCAGAATAGGAAGAAATACTGTTAAGTCTTCAAACTAAAATATCAAAGTCACATATTCCATTCAGTGTGCGTCACCGCAGTTTAGCAGCATATTCTGTGTACTCTGCACAGTTGCAGAATAGGAAGAAATACTGTTAAGTCTTCAAACTAAAATATCAAAGTCACATATTCCATTCAGTGTGCTTCGCCGCAGTTTAGCAGCACATTCTGTGTACTCTGCACAGTTGCAGAATAGGAAGAAATACTGTTAAGTCTTCAAACTAAAATATCAAAGTCACATATTCCATTCAGTGTGCGTCGCCGCAGTTTAGCAGCATATTCTGTGTACTGTGCAGAGTTGCAGAATAGGAAGAAATACTGTTAAGTCTTCAAACTAAAATATCAAAGTCACATATTCCATTCAGTGTGCGTCACCGCAGTTTAGCAGCATATTCTGTGTACTCTGCACGGTTGCAGAATAGGAAGAAATACTGTTAAGTCTTCAAACTAAAATATCAAAGTCACATATTCCATTCAGTGTGCGTCACCGCAGTTTAGTAGCACATTCTGTGTACTCTGCACAGTTGCAGAATAGGAAGAAATACTGTTAAGTCTTCAAACTAAAATATCAAAGTCACATATTCCATTCAGTGTGCGTCACCGCAGTTTAGCAGCATATTCTGTGTACTGTGCAGAGTTGCAGAATAGGAAGAAATACTGTTAAGTCTTCAAACTAAAATATCAAAGTCACATATTCCATTCAGTGTGCTTCGCTGCAGTTTAGCAGCATATTCTGTGTACTCTGCACAGTTGCAGAATAGGAAGAAATACTGTTAAGTCTTCAAACTAAAATATCAAAGTCACATATTCCATTCAGTGTGCGTCACCGCAGTTTAGCAGCACATTCTGTGTACTGTGCAGAGTTGCAGAATAGGAAGAAATACTGTTAAGTCTTCAAACTAAAATATCAAAGTGACATATTCCATTCAGTGTGCGTCGCCGCAGTTTAGCAGCATATTCTGTGTACTGTGCAGAGTTGCAGAATAGGAAGAAATACTGTTAAGTCTTCAAACTAAAATATCAAAGTCACATATTCCATTCAGTGTGCTTCGCCGCAGTTTAGCAGCACATTCTGTGTACTCTGCACAGTTGCAGAATAGGAAGAAATACTGTTAAGTCTTCAAACTAAAATATCAAAGTCACATATTCCATTCAGTGTGCTTCGCCGCAGTTTAGCAGCATATTCTGTGTAATCTGCACAGTTGCAGAATAGGAAGAAATACTGTTAAGTCTTCAAACTAAAATATCAAAGTCACATATTCCATTCAGTGTGCGTCACCGCAGTTTAGCAGCACATTCTGTGTACTCTGCACAGTTGCAGAATAGGAAGAAATACTGTTAAGTCTTCAAACTAAAATATCAAAGTCACATATTCCATTCAGTGTGCTTCGCCGCAGTTTAGCAGCACATTCTGTGTACTCTGCACAGTTGCAGAATAGGAAGAAATACTGTTAAGTCTTCAAACTAAAGTATCAAAGTCACATATTCCATTCAGTGTGCGTCACCGCAGTTTAGCAGCACATTCTGTGTACTCTGCACAGTTGCAGAATAGGAAGAAATACTGTTAAGTCTTCAAACTAAAATATCAAAGTCACATATTCCATTCAGTGTGCGTCACCGCAGTTTAGCAGCATATTCTGTGTACTCTGCACAGTTGCAGAATAGGAAGAAATACTGTTAAGTCTTCAAACTAAAATATCAAAGTCACATATTCCATTCAGTGTGCGTCACCGCTGTTTAGCAGCATATTCTGTGTACTCTGCACAGTTGCAGAATAGGAAGAAATACTGTTAAGTCTTCAAACTAAAATATCAAAGTCACATATTCCATTCAGTGTGCTTCGCCGCAGTTTAGCAGCACATTCTGTGTACTCTGCACAGTTGCAGAATAGGAAGAAATACTGTTAAGTCTTCAAACTAAAATATCAAAGTCACATATTCCATTCAGTGTGCGTCGCCGCAGTTTAGCAGCATATTCTGTGTACTGTGCAGAGTTGCAGAATAGGAAGAAATACTGTTAAGTCTTCAAACTAAAATATCAAAGTCACATATTCCATTCAGTGTGCGTCACCGCAGTTTAGCAGCATATTCTGTGTACTCTGCACAATTGCAGAATAGGAAGAAATACTGTTAAGTCTTCAAACTAAAATATCAAAGTCACATATTCCATTCAGTGTGCTTCGCCGCAGTTTAGCAGCACATTCTGTGTACTCTGCACAGTTGCAGAATTGGAAGAAATACTGTTAAGTCTTCAAACTAAAATATCAAAGTCACATATTCCATTCAGTGTGCTTCGCCGCAGTTTAGCAGCATATTCTGTGTACTCTGCACAGTTGCAGAATAGGAAGAAATACTGTTAAGTCTTCAAACTAAAATATCAAAGTCACATATTCCATTCAGTGTGCTTCACCGCAGTTTAGCAGCATATTCTGTGTACTCTGCACAGTTGCAGAATAGGAAGAAATACTGTTAAGTCTTCAAACTAAAATATCAAAGTCACATATTCCATTCAGTGTGCGTCACCGCAGTTTAGCAGCATATTCTGTGTACTCTGCACAGTTGCAGAATAGGAAGAAATACTGTTAAGTCTTCAAACTAAAATATCAAAGTCACATATTCCATTCAGTGTGCTTCGCTGCAGTTTAGTAGCATATTCTGTGTACTCTGCACAGTTGCAGATTTGCAGCACATATTCCGTGTAATATGAAGAAGGCGGGTAAAAAGGGACGGGGAAGTGGACGTGATCCTGATAGTTCAGGGCGCGGGTCAGGACGCGGAGAAACTGTGCCTGGTGCCAGAGCACAAGAAAGAAAGACATCCACCATACCTAGCTTCATGTCTCATTTTACAGGGCGTCGCAGGACATCACTCTCGAGGTCCGACCACTGCGAACAGGTGGTCGGTTGGATGTCAGCTGATACTGCTTCCAGTCGGTTAAGCACCACCCTGTCTTCCACCAAGTCCACTCTCAGTAGCCAAGAGTCTGGTCAACATAATCCTCACTCTGATCATCCTTCCTCCCACCATACACGGCCTGGTCAAAGAAGTGATCCCACACTGGGATATAGTGAGGAGCTCGTCTCATCACCAATCCTTCATTTGACCCTCTCTCCAAGCACGCTTGCAGAGGAACATGACATCTTGTGCCCTGATTCACAACCTCTAGAGGGTACCCAATCACAAGAAGATGACAGATGTGAACGGCATTTAAGGTCAAAAGAAGTAGTGGATGATGATGATGATGATGAGACACAGTTGCCATTAAATCAACCACTATTACTGTCTCAAGACCTTGTTGAGGAGGATGATATACAGTTGTCAATGACTGAGTATGTGGTGGGATCAAGACATGAGGAGGATGATCAGAGTGAGGAAGTGGAGGAGGACTTGGTGGACGATGAGGTGACTGACCCCACCTGGGAAGGTGTAGAGCCGAGCGATGACAGCAGTCCTGAGGGTGAGCCATCTGCAGCACCGCAACAGGCTGGAAGAGGCAGTGGTGTGGCTACAGAAAGAAGGCGGACCGCACCAAACCGGCCCGCAAATGTTCCACGGAGCACCCCCTTGCGTAAATCTACCTTGCCAAGGGGTAGGTGTTCCGCGGTATGGCGTTTTTTTAAGGAAAGTGCGGACGACAAAAGAATTGTAGTTTGCAACCTGTGCCACACCAGAATGAGCCGAGGCATGAACACTAGAAACCTCACCACCACCAGCATGATCCGACACATGGCATCCAAGCACCGTAGTAAGTGGGAGGAATGCCTGGATCGCCCATCTGTGTCTGCAGGCCACACCACTGCCTCCTCTTCCCCTGTTTTCGGTGCCGGCCAATCGCCTGTCGAAGGCGCAGGCCCGCATACCTCCCGCCCTGCACCTGTACCATCTGAAGCACCATCAGCGACCACATCCACTTCCCTGTCCCAGCGCAGCGTCCAAATGTCGTTACCCCAGGCATTTGAGCGCAAGTGAAAATACCCAGCCACCCACCCACAGGCCATAGCACTAACCTCACACCTTTCCAAATTACTGGCCATCGAAATGCTGCCATTTAGGCTTGTGGAGACTGAGTCCTTCCGCAGCCTGATGGCAGCAGCTGTCCCTCGGTACGCGGTCCCCAGCCGCCACTACTTTTCCCGGTGTGCCATCCCCGCATTACACCACCATGTGTCCCGTAACATCACCCGTGCCCTGACCAACGCAGTTACTGGGAAGGTCCACTTAACGACTGACACATGGACAAGTGCTTGTGGCCAGGGACGCTACATTTCCCTGACGGCACACTGGGTGAATGTCGTGGAGGCTGGGAGCGACTCGGACCCTGGGATGGCACGGGTGCTACCCACGCCGAGGATTGCGGGCCCTACCTCCATCAGGGTTTCCGCCAGCACCTACGTTATTGGCTCCTCCTCCTCCGTTTCCACCTCCGAATTCTCTGCACGCAGCGCCACTCACCCATCAGCCGGTAGCTGGAAGCAGTGTAGCACTGCAGTGGGGAAGCGTCAACAGGCCGTGCTGAAGCTGATCTGCCTTGGGGACAAACAGCACACGGCCTCAGAGCTGTTGCAGGGGATTTGTCCCCAGACCGAGCAGTGGCTCTCGCCACTCAACCTGCAACCAGGCATGGTTGTGTGTGATAATGGGCGTAACTTGGTGGCGGCTTTGGAGCTCGGCAAGCTCACACATGTACCATGCCTAGCGCATGTATTTAATTTAGTGGTTCAGCGATTTCTAAAAACCTACCCCAATGTGCATGATCTCTTGACCAAGGTGCGCCGCGTGTGTGCACATTTCCGTAAGTCATCTACAGCTTCAGCCGGCCTGTTGAAGCTGCAGCATTGCTTACAATTGCCAGCTCACCGGCTGCTGTGTGACGTGAGCACGCGCTGGAACTCCACCTTCCACATGTTGGCCCGGCTTTGTGAGCAGCAGAGGGCAGTAGTGGAGTACCAGTTGTTACACGGTCGTCGCCTCTCCGTTCAACTTCCTGTAATCAGAAGTGAGGAGTGGGAATGGATGTCAGACCTCTGTGAGGTTTTACGCAATTTTGAGGAATCGACACAGATGGTGAGCGGCGATAACGCTATTATCAGTGTAACCATCCCACTTCTGTGTCTACTGAAACGCTCGCTGCTCACAATTAAAACTGACGCTTTGCATGTGGAAGAGGTGGAAATGCGGGAGGAAGAGCTTACACAAGGTGATAGCCAGAGCACCCTCACTTCGTCTTCTCAGCGACAATTGGAGGAGGCGGAGGAGGAGGAGGAGGAAGACACGGTTGCCTCCGCTACAGAGGGTAGCCATGGAACTTTAGTTCCATCTCTTCAGCGTGGGTGGGCAGAAGAGGAGGAAGAGGATGAGGAGATTGAGAGTCATCCTCCTGGTGAGGACAGCGAAATCTTGACTGTTGGTACTCTGGCACACATGGCTGACTTTATGTTAGGCTGCCTTTCCCGTGACCCACGCGTTACACGCATTTTAGACAACACGGATTACTGGGTGTTCACCCTTCTGGACCCCCGCTACAAAGAGAATTTCTCATCTCTCATTCCTCCGGTGGAGAGGCAAGCAAAATGGTGCAATACCAGAAGGTTCTTGCTCCAAAATTTTCCATCTGACAACGCTGGCGGCAGAGTACGTGCTACCTTGGCCAACCGAGAAGGGGAGAAAAGGGGAGCACACAGCAGTTCCGACAAAGGCAGGGCAACACTCTCCAAGGCGTGGGACACCTTCATGACACCCCGCCAGCACCCTCACCCTGATGCGCAGCCTAGTGTCACAAGGAGGGAAAAGTTTTGGAAGATGGTGAAGGAGTACATAGCAGACCGTGTCAGCGTCCTCAATGATCCCTCTGTGCCTTACAACTACTGGGTGTCCAAGCTGGACACGTGGTATGAACTGGCAATCTACGCCTTGGAGGTGCTGGCCTGCCCTGCCGCCAGCGTTCTGTCTGAGCGGGTATTTAGTGCTGCTGGTGGCATCATAACAGATAAGCGTATCCGCCTTTCCACCGACAATGCTGATAGGTTGACACTTATAAAAATGAACAAGGCCTGGATTTCCCCTGACTTCTCCACTCCACTGGAGGAAAGCCCTGGGGGAACATAAACTCACTTTATATATGTTATTTACAATGATGGGAATACTCTGTATTCCCATTCACCCCTTCCACCCAAAAAACGGGTATATGGTTGACTCTTAATCTTCTCATCCTCCTCCTCCTCTTCCATATGCCCTGTGATATAATTTTTATATAGGGCCAGCTCACCAGCGGGCCCTGTGATATAATTTTTATATAGGGCCAGCTCACCAGCGGGCCCTGTGATATAATTTTTATATAGGGCCAGCTCACCAGCGGGCGCTGTTTGACAATTTTTTTATAGGTCAGCTCACCAGCGGGCCTTCTCATATAATGTTTTATTGGGTCAGCTCTCTAGCGGGCCCTCTCATATAATGTTTTATAGCGTCAGCTCACTAGCGGGCCTTCGCATATAATGTTTAGGATGGTCAGCTCCGCAGCAGACCCTCACCCATAATGTTTTAGATGGTCGGCTCAGCGCACGTTTCCCTCTTAATCATGGCCCCAGTTCTGAAAAATCGAGCAAATTTTTGGGAGAATTTGCCTCTGCGCACGTTTCCCTCTTAATCATGGCCTCAGTTCAGAAAAATCAAGGACATTTTTGGGAGAATTTGCCTCTGCGCACGTTTCCCTCTTAATCATGGCCTCAGTTCAGAAAAATCGAGGAAATTTTTGAGAGAATTTGCAGATGATATACAAGTAAATATACAGCAAATACTATTTGGTAACAATTTTTCGCCTAAAGTCGTTTTTATTTTCCTTTTTGTGTGTTTTACGGTCAGTCTGTAAAAATGGCGTACTACGGGCGAAAGATCGTTCCCAGCAGCGATGTTGGAGTCCAAGATGCATCCAGACATCCTCCCTATGCTGTCCCTGAACCATTTCTGTGGTGTTTCCATAATTTTCTGCCCTTTTCCTATGGACCAGGCACCCTCCCCTCATCAGAGCAGGGGGTGCCTGGTGTAATGCTCGAGTCCTCCCATTCACTTCAATGGGGCTCGGGTGCTCGGCCGAGCACTCGAGCCTCCGGGGGTGCTCGGTCAGAGCACCCGAACACCCGAGCATTGGGGTGCTCGCTCATCACTAACACTTATGTGTCCACTGAGTCTGAGGAGGAGGAGGAAGTGAACACTACAGAACCAATGCTGGCCAGTCCCCCTAAATCACCCCTAGGGATCTTGGTTAAATTAATGTCAAGGGAGGAAAAGGGTAGTAGTGAGAGCAGGACAGGTCAGCTGCCTGTGACTGATGCCAGACGTGCTTCCCCTGCTGCCTCCATTGCTGTGCCTGCTACCTGATGTGGTACCCATGCTGCCACTAGTGCTGAGCCTGCT
This sequence comes from Rhinophrynus dorsalis, assembly GCA_037306005.1. Classification (NCBI taxonomy): domain Eukaryota; kingdom Metazoa; phylum Chordata; class Amphibia; order Anura; family Rhinophrynidae; genus Rhinophrynus; species Rhinophrynus dorsalis. The sequence continues at coordinate 375,092,154 of CM074724.1, forward strand.
GTCAGACGTGATGCCCCTGCTCCTGCTACAGCCATATCTGTGCCTGCTGTCATATATGCTGCCCCTGTTGCTGTCACTGCTGTGCCTGCTGTCAGATGTGCTACCCCTGCTGCTTCCAGAGCTGTGTCTGCTGCCAGATGTGCTACCCTTGCTGCCAACAGTACTGTGCCTGCTGCCAATGATGAACCTGCTGCCACAAGTGCTGAAGCTGCTGCCAGTGTGTCTTGTAATACTAAGGAGGGGGAGAAGATGATGCCAAGTGTGACAGCAGGGGACCACAAGTCACACTTGCCATCCTCAAGAAGTCTTGCCAGTGTTAGTATTACTACTAAGAAGGTCCAGCAGCTTGTTAATGTTAGGAATGAAGGAGGGGGAGATCATATTACTAGTGACTGTGAGGAGGAAGAAGGCTGAAATTGATGTGGTTGGTGTTAGTAGTAGTAAGAGTAATGGTGAAGCAGCTGGTGGGACTAGTGTATGGGGAGTGGTAGGGGAAACAATTGAGAGTGTCCAGAGTAGTGGTCAAGAGCCCACACCATTGCCCTGGCCTTGGGAGTCCCCTTCCCTCCACTGCATTATCCAGCTGGAACATGATCCTGAAGAAGCCAGAACTGGTAGATAGCAGGCACAGCGATAATACCACCACCACCAGGAGCACAGATCAGCTGCCTGTGCCTGCTGCTACTGCTGCCAGTCTGTCTGCTTCACATCACAATGAAATGGCAAGTGTGACATTAGGTGACCCTCTGTCACATTTCTTGTCACCTCCTCCAACCAGCAGTGTGATGTCTGTAATAGAGCAGCAGCAGCAAGGAGGGACTAGTGGTGATGGTGGTGAAGATGATGGTGAAGAAGTTGGGGTGTAAGAGACATTGATGGTCTTTTTAGCCCAAATTGAGAAGGAATGGGAGACAGGGATGAGGATGGACATCACCACCACCACCAGCAGTGAGCTTTTGGAATTTGCGAAATTTGCAACTGCTCTAATTCCTGCTGCTGCTGAGTTGCAAGGGCAGCAGGATGCTGAGGAGGAGGCTAGTGTACCAAAGACCACCGTGGACACAGTGGGAATGGGATCAACAAGTGATGCGGGACTAGGACAGGCTCCTCTTTCCAGCAGCAGCAATACTCCGAATCCTAGTTGCAGTGCTAAATCTGAGGCAGTAGCAGCAACATTATCCACTGCCACAAAAAGTGAAGGGGAATGTGGTGGACAAGAAGAAAGAGGTCATTCTTCTCCATCTGTTCCCTATCCCTCCCCCCAGAAGTCATGGGTGTGGGACTATTATTCTCTTCCAGCAGGCACAGTGCAGTCATCATCAACAATGGTACAGTGCAAAATTTGTGACAAGTTAGTGAGAAGGGGAAAGGAGGGAACACACCTTGACACAGACACCATGACATTTAGTCCAAACATGTTAAAGCCATGCACCCATTACAGAAATCTAGCACCACTGTTACTGTACCCCCTGACTCTCCAGAAAGGTGGAGATCAAAGAGGAGGAAGAATAAAGAAACCCAGAAAGACACTGGAAGTTCCATGTTGAGAGAAACAACTAGCTCGCCATCAACATCACCTTCTTCCTCTAGGGTAACAAGTACATCTCCTGCCAATCCACCTCATTCATCATTACCTCCCCCACCAAATGATAGCCACTCTGTTAATGTTAGGATTCTGGCAGGGAAGGTTAATTATTACTATTAAACTTTCAGCAAGTTGTCATGTGTCCTTAGCGGGGCCTGGACAAAGGGGACAGTGACATCGGCGGTACTTGGTTTTGGGTGTCATGGTGTTTGGATACAGTTGTACCTCCAGATGTTATTTACCACACACACTGTGGTAGGTTGACTCCTGCATTGTATCGGATAAAACCCTATTTAAACCTCGCTCGGAGTTTTATCCGATACAATACAGGAGTCAACCTATTGAGGTCTTCCAAGAATTGGTTGAACGAGATCTTATAGATCTCTATGAGAAATTAAAAGGGCTTAGAAATAGAAGAGACAATATGGATAAAGAAGAGAAAACAGGTCTACGGCAACTTATGGAGGATAAATCCTTAGTGATAAAAACTGAGGATAAAGGAGGGAGTGTTGTGGTTTTGGACTCTAGCCAATACCATTCGGAGTCTCTTAGACAATTACAAGATGTATCTTCTTATATGGTGTTGGCTAGAGATCCAACTAAGATTTGTATGAAGAAATTACATTTATTGATCCAGGAGGGTGTAGCCTTGGGAATTTTATCTGATAGACAGGCTGATTTTTTGCGAGGTGGTCATCCTATCATGCCTATATTTCACCATCTTCCCAAGGTACACAAGCCCCAGAGACCACCTAGGGGAAGGCCCATAGTCTCTGGTATTGGGTCCCTGAACGAACATCTTTCGGAGTTAGTGGACTCTTATTTACAACCTCTAGTTACGAGGTTGGTTAGTTATACCAGAGACTCTGGGCATCTTCTGGAATTTTTATCATATGTGAGTGTACATCCGGATATGACTTGGGGTTCAATGGATGTGGTGTCCCTTTATTCTACTATACCGCATGATAGAGGACTCCAGGCAATTGAATTTCATCTCAATCGGTATAGTGATTACTCGGAGGAGTTAAAAGGCTTTCTATTGGATGCTATTAAATATCTTTTAGAAAACAATTTTTTTGCATATGATGGGGTGTACTATTTGCAGAAGAAGGGTACCTCTATGGGGGCGAAGTTTGCTCCGTGCTTTGCTAATTTATATATGGGCTGGTTCGAAGAGGTCTACATTTATGGGACCCATAATGAATTTCGTCCATATATTAAAATGTATCGTCGGTATATAGACGATTTGTTGTTTATTTGGCAGGGCACGGAGCAGACTTTCCTATCCTTTAGGGATTTCCTGAATAGAAATGATTGTCAACTTGAATTTACAGCTGAATTCCAAAGAACGGAGATTGCTTTTTTGGATTTATGTCTGGGTTTTGATGAGAGTGGAGTAAAGTCTACATTATATAGAAAATCTTATATGGGTAATTCTTTGCTCCATGCGAAATCTTGTCACCCTAGACATATTATTAAGGCGATACCTGTTGGACAGTTTTTCCGAATACGTAGGAACTGCTCAACAGAAGAGGAATTTGAACTACATTCATTGGATTTGAGTCATCGTTTATTGCAGAGGGGTTATCCTCAGGGTTTGATACAGAGAGCTCACCATCGGGCTAAGATAAGTGATAGAGCTTCCTTAATGAGTAAATATAAAAAGAGAAATAAACAAGAAATAGGGTCACGTTTATTTTTCGTGACGAGTTACAGTTCACAATTTAATGTGATAAAGAATATTATTAAGAAACATATGCCAGTTTTGAAAAATGATCCGTCTTTAAAAATTTTATTAGATGGAGGTTGCAATTTTGTTGCTAGGAGAGCTACTACTTTAGGTGATCGTTTGGCACCAAGTTTATACAAAAGTGGGGCCACCCCAGACCCCACTTGGCTCACTACGGTTGGCATGTATGGCTGTGGGGCTAGGATATGTATGGTATGCACTTATGTCTTGGGGGGTAAGAGAATAATAGCAGGTAGTACCAATAAGATCTTTCATATCCGTCAATACATTAATTGTCGTACTACACATACTGTTTATGTTATCTCCTGTAAAGGGTGTAATAAGCAGTATGTTGGTCGTACTAAAAGACCCCTTAAAGTGAGAATAAGGGAGCACCTTTTAAGTATAAAAAAATGTGATTTAACAAAGCCTGTGGCCCGTCATTTTATGGATTGTGTAGGAGCTGATCTTTCAGCTTTTAGTTTTCAGGGAGTAGAGAGAGTTTTTTGGAAGGAAAGAGGGGGTGATATTGAAGCTTTGCTAAATAGAGCTGAAGTTAAATGGATAATTAATCTGAATACGAGAGTCCCGTTTGGTTTAAATTCTACTCATGATGTGTCTCTTTATATTCACAATAACTAAAATATAGTGTGTTTATAGCACATATAGTGTAATTTAACAGTTGATTATAGTCAGTTTGTGAATATTTTTTGTTGTTCAGGACCTAGTTAACATTTTTGATATATGTATTCAGGTTTATTCATAACCATGTCTCTTTATGTAGATTCTATTTTTTGTCACTCTTAGGATTTAATTAATATATAAGAGATATTTTCTCAAATTTGTTTATTAAGATTTTAGTAAACATTTTTTGATGTGATAGTCACATATTTTGAATTTCATGGTGCAGGTAAACTATTATTATTTTTGTATTTCAGGGATCATTTGCTCCTCGGTTTAAAGGGGAGGATATAAATGATCTTATTTGTATTAGTTTTTTATTTTTATTATTTAATTTCACATCTTTTCACATATTTGATTATATGATTCATTTCAGGTTGACATTTCATTTCATTATAAGCTTTCTTTGAGAAAAATTTTTTCTGTGGAGATCCGGAGTTTATTTTGTACTATATTTAAGATATTATCCCATTTATTTGTAAGGTTCACTTTTTTCTCATTGGTTTTGGGAGATAATGTAAGTTTGAATTTCCAGGTGTTTTAAGGGGTTAAAATAGAATAAAATTAGTTTAAGAAGCAACAATTGTTCACTCACTTATTCATGTTGGATTTAGTAGTTTTGATTGGACTATTTGAATTCCAATTTGGTTGGGTGATTGGTTAATTGTTTGACTATGATGTCGATTGAAGTTTGGTGTTTGTGTATATAAGATGTCTGGATGCGAAGTTAAAATTGCCTAAGACTAAGTGATACATTCACGAAACGCGTTAGGCGCTTCGCTTCTGAGTACATCCACCTTTTGTAGTCCATCAACAACCCGATATTGCATGGAATGATGTTTTTAATATGGAAGAATAAAATTGTGTTTTATTGAATATGGGTTGATTCTTCTTGGCTGGTGAAGTTTGGCGGTTCCGTTGTAGCACCTCCTCCTGTGTCTTCTTGGAGAAGATTTAATGGCCAACTTTTTCTTTTCTCCACATATACTGGGGGCTTCTTATTCTTCTGCTACTGCCTCAGGTGCATCACTGGAGTCAGTCATGGCAAATGGAACCTTCATCATCCATCTTCCATGTTACTGCTATTGTTGATCCCATTCCCTTTCAGCTGCCTAATCATCCTGCTGCTTAAACAGCTCAGCAGCAGAAGTACGAACAGCAGTTGTAACTCAGGACTCAGGAGGACATTTGACAATGGCCACTGGCTATTAGCCAACATGACCTGCTGGCACTAGGCCAATAGGGCATTTTTATTTTTTTCTCAGGGATTGTGCTTTGAAAAATAACAAATAAATGAAAAAAAGCAGTCCTACAAAAAATAGACAATTTTTGGGGGGTTTGTTTCTAACAAGCCTATGTCAAGCCTATGTCCTATGTCTAAAGATTTCTTTAGAATGCGGCACTTTACAGAAGTAATACATGCATTAGGATGCTAGTAGCCATATGTTTAATAATTCAAGGGCAACTTAGTAGTAACTCAAAGCTTTAATCAAATCAATGGAAAACGGAAGTCTTGACTTTGATCCAAAACAAAGGAAGGTCATCAAGGGAACATAGAGATGTTGCAATTCCAGGTGTCAAACTTGCATCATGATGGTTGACAAAGGTCAATATTTTACTTCCAGTGTTACATCAGAAAGTTTTCCTATTAAGAACCTTATGAATTGTAACACCAGTCATGTATATTTGATGACCTGTATATGCAATCTACAGTATGTAGGTAGGATAACCCTAAAGTTCAGGAAGAGGATGGGTCAACATCGTAGGAACCTTATGAATAGTCATATGAAATATAGTGTTTTTAATCATTTTTTAACATGTCACAATCAGAATTATCTTGAGCTTAAGGTAATGCCTATTGAATTCATTCTACCTCTTCCAGCATCCAACAGGAAACAATGACTCAACAGAGAATCCTATTGATTTATAGGTTGTCAAGTCTGTCCCCGCAGGGTTTAAATGAAATCCTTGAGTTACCTAGGTAAAAATGTATTATATCAGTGTAATTCATTTTATATATATTTATTTTCATTTTTAATTTTATTTTCATTTTATTTTATTTTCTAGCTCCATTCTTCATACATTTATATTTTCTATTAATTGTTTCTATATTTGTGTGTTCTTATGAGCATGATTTCCTGCGGGCAGTCTCGCACCAATTTATATTTATGTATTTCTAAACATAACACATTCATGATATTCAATTAATATATAAATTTCATTCATTATATTATTGGTTTCTCATCACACATAATTATTTATTTTTATTAACACATAATCCAATTAGAACATTGGATCTTATTATATTCATATGTTTTTCATCAACACATATAATCTAATTAAAATATTGGACTTTCCATATATATAAAAGAAGACTTTGTGCCTGACAAAACACACCCAGGGGCGGCAGTGAGGAGGAGTTACTGCTCCCATTGGGTGATTCAATCAGGCAGGGAGTTGGGCTGCCCCCACTATGCAGCCCGCCCACCTCTATCAAAGTCAGAAAAAAACAAAATGGATGCCACTTGCTCCTACACCACAGATAAACACACATGCCCCACTCACACAGCACCAAACACACACATACATGCCCCACTCACACAGCACCAAACACACACACACACACACACACATGCCCCACTCACACACACAGCACCACACACAGCCAGAAAGAAATATGGCTGACACACACACAATCACTCACCCTGACTCCCAGTGGCATCAGCAGGACCTGCAGTAGCTGCAGCACCAGGGGAACAAAATGGCACTCAAAGGGTTAAGGTAGGCCCTCATTGCTGAAATATTTCTTGACTGTCATCATTTGCCATGCAAGACACTAGAGAGACAGCCATCAGGTACACACTTAACCCACTGACTGCCACAGGGCTGTGTATCAAGTTTTACCCCTCAGGGAGTGTGTTTAAACCCCTCACACTGTAAACTTGCATTTCCCTCCCACTTCTCCACCTTCCCCAGCCTATTACTAACACTTTTTCCACATTTATGTTAAGCCCCGCCCCTAATCACAATTAAGCCCGACCCACTTTTAACCCAGATTGCCCCATTTGTCTCTCCACATCAGCACCACAGGAGTCCCCTCCAGGGACGCAAAGTTCCCAGGTATGAATACACTTCCCACTGCTATTTAACTCTGACATGCCTCTCTATACCTTAACCCTTTGAGTGCCAGAGGGGTGCACAACTCATGTGTGCACGTGTGTTTCTGCGCATATATGTTGCGTGTGTACATCTCTGTTACATATGTGTGTCCATGTGTGCATCGCCGGTGTGTCTGTGTGTGTGCATGTCTTTTGCATGTCTCTTCCACTCACTGTGTGTATGTGTCTGCCTGTGTGTTGCATATGTCTGTGTTCATCAGTGTGTCTACATTTCACACACATGCATCCAACGGTCATAACATGATGGGCAACGCCGTCCCACATTGGTAGTATATATATATATATATATATATATATATATATATATATATATATATAAGAGAGAAAACCTGCGTCCCCTGCCACACACACCCAGGGAAGGCTGTAAGGAAGAGTTATCCCGCCCCCCCCAACATCAGTCTTAGCCCTTTGAGTGCCAGAGGGGTATGCATACATTGCAAAGCAATGCGTTGTGTACCTCTCTGGCACTCAATCGGTTAACCCTCTCCTCCATAACTCACCTACTGCTACATCACTTCTCTCGACTTACAACTCCTACAGTAAACAACTCATGGCACAATAATTCAAATGTACTGTAGTATCCCCTGCTGTAATCTAAATTATTCCTTTACTCACCTTCTCACTGTGACCTTCAACAAGTAACATAGCACACTCACGTCAACTGTAAGGATACAGGGCCTTATTCACCAAGTAAGACAGCATACTCACTTCAACTGTAAGGATACAGGGCCTTATTCACCAAGTAACATAGCACACTCACTTCAACTGTAAGGATACAGGGCCTTAATCATCAAGTAACACAGCACACTCACTTCAACTGTAAGGATACAGGGCCTTATTCATCAAGTAACACAGCAAACTCACTTCAACTGTAAGGATACAGGGCCTTATTCACCAAGTAACACAACTCACTCACTTCAACTGTAAGGATACAGGGCCTTATTCATCAAGTAACACAGCACACTCACTTCAACTGTAAGGATACAGGGCCTTATTCATCAAGCTGAAGAGCTGCAATTAAAACCTTTTGTACAACTCTTATCAGCATATCTACTTCACCACTGCGTCTGTCACACACTGTCTACATATGTGACATACGTCCATGTATGTGTGTGTCTCTCTGTATGTATGTGTTTCACAGTGTGTGACATGCTCTGTCTCTTTAAGTGCGTGTCTATAACACTGCATATTTCTGTTTCACACAATGTCAGTTATTACCAGATCCAGACACGCATTCCCTCTGGTTGAGGTCTGCACTAGTTGAGACAAAAAATTGTCATTCAACAAGTTCAGAAACTGACTGCTTTTAGCAGAATTAGCTGTTCCATTTTTTCAGTCTATTTCTGGATAAATAAAATCCCCCATAATTATAGTTCTCCCTATCTGAGAAGCCTTTTCTATTTGCATTAATAGCTGTGGTTCTTCAAGGTCACCAATGTTTGGTGGTTTATAACAAATTCCCACTAATATTTTCTGGGCAGTTTTACCCCCAGTGACTATTTCAACCCACAGGGATTCCACATGTTCACTACTGTCATCACATATATCTTCCCGCAAATGAGGAAATTATGCTGGTTTGACATACAGACAGACCCCACCACCTCTTTTGTTTGACCTATCTTTTCTAAATAACATGTAGCCCTCCTAATTGATTGACCAATCATGAGTGTCATCCCACCATGTTTCTGTTATGCCTATCAAGTCATAGTTTTCGATTTCAGCTACCAGCTCCAGTTCCCCTATTTTACCAGTTAAACTTCTGGCATTTGCAAACATACAATTTATGCCACTGCTATGTTCCATTTGTGATTTAATTTTGATGTGGTTTGTAGGCTTCTTCCTATCATCTGTACTAACCCCGCCCCCAGAGCCACCCACCTGGTTATTAACTACATCACCTTCCCTTTCTATACTATTTAGCCCAGTATTTATTGCCCCCCTTCCTAGTTTAAAATCTTCTCCAACCATCTAGTCCTCCTCTCCCCAAGCACTTGAGACCCTCTTGCATTCAGGTGCAATCCATCCCTACTATAGAGATTGTACCCCAAAGGAAAATCATGCCAGTGCTCCAAAAACCCAAAGCCCTCCTTCTTACACCAAGACTTCAGCCATGCATTGAGCTCCCTAATCTCCCGCTGTCTCTCTGGCGTAGCCCATGGCACAGGTAGTATCTCTGAGAATACTACCTTGGAGGTCCAGTTCCTAATCACTCCCTAAATCCCTAAAATTACCTTTTAGGACTCCCCACCTTCCTCTTACTTTGTCATTGGTACCAATATATACCAAGACAGCTGGATCCTCTCCAGCCCCTCCCAATAACCTGTCCACCCTGTCTGCAACATGCCGAACCCAGGTACCAAGGAGACAGCAAACCATTCGGTTGCTGCGATCAGAGCCACAGATCACCCTATCTGTTCTCTTAATAATAGAGTCCCCTACCACCACGATCTGCCTAGGCTTCACTTTCCTCTGGATCCCCTCTGTGCTAGAGGAGCTGTTCTCACAGCTGTTAGGGAGAACAGTCTTCTCCAGCAATTCCACTTCTGGGTTTGCCTCCCCAACATCTTCACTTAAATGAGAACATTTATTGGGATGAAAAAACTCAGGACTGGCTGCCCTCTTCCTCTTCCCTCCCCCACTGCAACCACTTCTGTCACCCAACTATGTGCCCGGGTCCCTTCTACCTGATCTCCTCCCTCTTTGCTAGGTGACTCAGCTAGACTCTGCTCAGATAACAAGAGACTCCTCTCAAGGTTGTCAATATCTCTCAGTGTTGCAATATGACTCTCTAGAGCTCCAATCTGAGCTTCTAGAAAGGCCACTTGCTCACACTTGCAACAGTGGTATGGACCCTGTAACTGCTTTTCCAAGCATGCATACATATGGTAAGATGTGCACTGAGTGAGATCTCCAAGCTTGCTCATCATGTATGATACAAATAGTTCTTAAAAATGTAAACAATTAATTTACCTTTGTTCCTCTAACTCCTGTGTTGCACTAACTGCTGTGTTTCACAAACTGTAAACTTATTACAGAGCACTTAGGAAAGAGCACCCTGTATTTGTGAGCAAGCTCTGTGAGTCCTGTACCTAGATTTATACAGGCCTACACAGGTGATTGTTCACAAACCCCCACATACAACACAAATACGAGGGCATTCTCTAAAAAATAGGAGAAGAACAATGTTGAATTTAAATGGAGAAAAAAGTCATGGGAGCACTGTAAGTCGAATTTTGAAGGGGAAGGGTTAAAATGTCGAATGTGAACAATATTTGTTGAATTAAAGTGGTGAAAGAAAGCACTGTAAGTCAAATTTTAAAAGGGGGGTTAAAATGTTGAAGGAAGGCACTCTATGTTGGATTTCTATGATGTATACTGTATTCTACACTGCTTTTGTTCGAACAACAATGGTTTTGTAACCGTCATTGTGGCTTCTACGCCTCAACCTCTGAGGTGCAGGATTTCCAACTTAAAATGTATCAACAAAACAGGCACTAATACTGAGCGTGGCTAATGGAATGCTGCTTGCACGTTGTTATTAGTTGTTTTCTATGGGCATTTTATTGACTGGTGGTGTGTATAATTACCGCTGATTTTGTTTTCACAAGTCGGGTAATAGGATACTAAAACCTGACATAAAAAAAACACAGGTCCTATTTTTTTTTAGCGCTGGTAATAGAATCGAGCTCATGATGAGGTATATTACATTAGATGATTTGCAGATGGGTTTGATCTTAGGGTTTATCCCCTGAGTAAAACAAGGGTACTCCCACTGCTGAGAGATATTTTATTAAAAAATTATAACAGCTCAAACTTGAATTTTTTAGGTGCAATATCACAGTGGCCTGAAAATTTACAGTGGAGCTGTTGCTACACCATCCTATGGACTGCTCTGGTCTGTAGACCATAAATCTCCACAGGCTGGGGTAGCAACAGCGCCACTTTAAATTTTCAGGCCACTGTGATGTTGCACGTAAAAAGTCAAGTTTTGGCTATTATAATTTTTTTTTTATAAAATATCTCTCAGCAGTGGGAATACCCTTGTTTTATTCAGGGACATAAACATAGTAACATAGTAAATTAGGTTGAAAAAAGACACAAGTCCATCAAGTTCAACCTTCGCCTCATACCTCAGTAACTGAGAATTTTATAGCTTTCCTGCTACCAACTAAATTAGTCTTTATCAGACCTTCCTGATCAGCCTACCGATAAACAGTATAACTCTGTATGTTCCCTTTTGAAAGAAATGTATCTAATCTTCTCTTAAATGTGTCCATTGTATCTGCCATAACTACCTCCCTGGACAATGAATTCCACAATTTGACAGACCCTGCAGCATATTTTTTTTACATCTTAAATATAACTATCCCTTTAAGTCTTTCATCCGTATGTAATGTTGTTTGAAGTTCTCTTGATATTTTGTGTAGAACTTCAACCTGGGGATGATAAGTGATCACCAGTGGCACCCTGTTTCCCTTATGTTGTTCTTTGTAGCTCAACAGACCTTTTCTTGGTATGTGGGTTGCCTTCTGTATCTGACTGTCAATAATTCATGCACTGTAACCTTGTTTTATAAAGTCTCCTCTGAGGTTCTGGAGGTGTTTGTCTCGGTCTGTCATGTCAGAACATGTCACATGCGGTTGTATCTGATGGCCTGGCTGTAAATGATGGAGTCCTTTGTGTGTTTTTGGTGGAACCTGTTGTTTTTCAGGTAGGTTGGTCTGTCCGTTGGTTTGCGGTACAGGGATGTGTGGATGAAGTTGTTCTTAACACTGATAGTTGTGTCTAGGAAGTCCAAGTTTGTGCGTGAGTGACTAAGTGTTAGGTTGATACTAGGGTGGAATGTATTGTAGTTTTCATGGAATTTGAGAAGTTCCTCTTCACTGGCGGTCCAAATGTTAAAAATATCATCTATGTAGTGGAGATAGACCAGGAAGACTGAAATTTATAGCACTCTCCTCTACCATAGACTGTTCAAAGAACCAGAGTCTGGATTTAGCTTTCTTATCTGATTTCCATTCTAAACAATGCAATGTATACTTAAATATAAGAGAGATGTTTTCATATTTATCTGTATAACATGCCCGAGGAATAGACCTAAGATGTCTTGAAAGCCTGCATCTTAAATCTGTTTAGTTGCCAATAAAGGTATCAACGACTATATTCGCCTTGTGTTCTAGGGCATAGTAATCAGTAAAGGAAAGGATTGTGTAATATGAGTTGAGTACAGTGGCAGAAGAAGAGAAAAGGGGTTAGAAGTCCATAAAGTAGTTAAAAAAGGGAGATCAATAAATACCAGTTAAGCAAATTAATTTGTGCTTAACCTTTAACCTCTAGTATCCAAGGAGATACTCAACATAAGGATATTATTCTGAACATACAAAAGGTCAAATATGTGGTCAGGCTAACAAACCATGTGTTTCTTACATGCCATCAAAAACTTCTCCTTTCTGCCCTTAAATTCCTTACCTATAGTAAAGTATTTTTAGCATTCATGTATAAAGTGCCAACATATTCTACAGCACTATGTAACCGAGGAATATTAATTACAATAAAAGTAGCACTCTTGAACAAACCGATTAAAACTGGTCTAGAGTGCCCTGTTCGTGAGATCTTACAAACTAGAGAAAATAGAGGAACAATTTAAAAACTAGGTACTTTAATGTACATTTATCTTAGTTAAAGAGAGGGGAAAGTTTGATCCAGCTTCAAAATTTATAACCAATTTAGCTAGAAAGGTTCAGAATAATGTAAAGTTCCTACAGTTAGAGAGATCAGACAGGCATACAGAGGTTGTGGTTTTAAGTATCTCTGAATAGATGGGTTTGTTTAAGAAGTAAAGCAGTGATTGAAAGCTACGGATGATTCTGACAGATAATGGTAGGAGGTATAGATGGAAAATGCAGAAGGTCTAGGAATGACCCAGCTGAAAGATGGTGCAGAGTGGAAGAAAAAGAGGGAAAAGAATCAGAAAAGGAAACTCTGAAGATGTGATTATAAAGATAGGGAGAAAACCCAAGAGAGTGCTATGATTTAAATCAATATCAGCACTAAATTTACTGACCTGAAAAGAATATCTCATGAAGGTGTTTCATAGGGAATTCCATAGACTCACTTAGTAATTCATATGTGTCACGACACAAGTAATATTCTACAAATAATTTTGGATCAAACTCTTCATCATGGTAATGTTTGTGGAGGACGGAAGCCATTGCAAATCTCTTGAATGATCTGATCAGATCCACACTTCTCCAAGAAAACCCTATTTTTAACAGTTCATTAATACGTCACAACCTATTAATGCAAATATTAATCCTGGATCTGCTGACTGTTGTTTGCTGTTAAATGTGGTCATAATGATTCTCATGGTTTACATTATATTTATAGTTATTGCCTTACCTTTTGATTTTCTGTTTACATATAAAAGCTTGTTTGTTCATTAATTAACATTTTATTAATATGAGCTGCTTTTAACATAATGTACCTGTTGCTGATTTTTACATTTTTGAACCAAGAAGTAGCTGTAGTGATGCAATTTGCAATTTCTCGAAAAATAGGTTTTGCTTGAACAGACATCTTAATCAGCCCATGGCCAGAATTCTTTCTAATTACAAAGGTCAGTTATTGATTCAAACAAGGAACATGCATATTTACTGGAGATGGGTGATTACCTCACAAATGAAACATGATAAAAAAAATGGCACTTCTCATTGTGTGGAAAAATTCCTGTGAAAGCAGCTGTATTTTGATGCTAGAAGAGATAGACAGAGAGATGGCAGCTGGAGTGGTTTTTCAGAAAATTTTGCTGTAGGCAAGTTGTACTATATGTAGGGAGGTGTGAATGGAGAAAGGAAAGTAAAAAAATATTAAAAATTCTGTGTGTGGGGAGGTGTGAATGGAGAAAGGAAAATTTTAAACAAAATTGACTGATAAGTGATAGTCATTAACAGTCAGACAGGCAGGTGATCCAAATCACTTACCCAAAGAGTTTTCGATAGGTTATGAAGTTAACTGCAAAGTGACTTGAATATCCCATCAATCACACCACCAGCAACACGTATATATGATCTCTGTGTATCCATCTCCCTTCACCACTTTAGGCTTTAATCTTTCAAACACAAACCCCACTTTTTAGTGTTTCATTCTCCTAAGCAATCTTCATCTTGCATTGTCCAAACCCTTACCTGCTTTCACCCTTTGAGTGCCAGAGCGGTATCCAACACACTGCTTTTCAAAGTGTTGGATAACTCTCTGACATTCAAAGAGTTAAGTAATTTGTTCACATACACCAAGTGCTGGCAAGAGTTCAAACAATAGGTCGACAACCATGCCCCATGCACCACTAATTCAAAATAAATTTACTCCATCTTTTGTCATTTATTTTCAGGTTAGCTACATGCTCTGCTTATGTCTTCCTAGCTATCACTGTAAGTACAGTAATGTTATGTACAGTATACACTGGCGTTGTCGATGTTCAAAAGAAAATGAATGCGCTGGGCCTGGAGCACTCAGTTGCCTCCCCGGAATGATCTCAGATTGCCACGCATAGCTTGTTGAACATATGTCTGTCACAGTCTAACCTTCATAGTTAGTCGAACATAACCAAGCCGTCCAACCCCACCTACCCTGCACAGCTTGTCGGCCAAACCATCTTGTGACTTCCTGCCCCTGCTTAGTGTGTGACATCATATCGTATCTTCCTCGAATCATATTGGATATATTGAGATGGCATTGCCCATTCCAGCTCCCGCTTTCGAATACTATTGGCCCAAGTTTCTAACTCTTAGGATTAACATTGCTGGTTGGCTAGGTGCCTTACTAGCAATGCAAAAAAGTTAAGGATGACTCTATGACCTGGAAAAAAAGGTGGGGAATACCCCAAACAAAAAACAGCCCCCAACAGACATCCATTTTAGAGAGCAGCAGCCACCATCTTGCAAGAAAGAAGAGGAAGAGCAGCAATGGCCAGAAGAAGAGAAATACCCTTCAGCATGGAGGAGAATGAGGCACTAGTGGGGGCACTGTAGGGCTGTTATTCCCAGCTCTTTAGCCCATTGGCAGCTTCCACCGCAGTAGTGGATAGGAGCGAAATGTGAGATACTGTGGTGGAAGCTGTCAATGAGGTGGCAGTGTCCCCACGCACATCAATCAGGTGCAGGAAGCGGGTACACTACATTAGAAGGCAGGTGCTGCAGAAAAAGGCGAGGATGGAGGTAGCGTGGTCATCTGGGGCCTCCAGTAGACTTGTTCTATTCCATCATTATGAACAGGTCCTGGATGGCCTCATTGCAGCATCTGAGGCAGAAGCTGCTCCTGCTTCAGGCGGTGATGAGGATGTTGTTGGTTCATCACATGCTGGACCAGCTCCCATCACCCCTGTATCAGGACCAGTGGAATCCTCAGATGCTGAAGATGACTGTGCTCCTGCATCTTCCCCTGCCCCTACAGCACCTGTCTTCCCTGTCCACGTGCCCTCTCCTGTTCCTGCTGATGTACGTGCCCATTCTCCATCAGCTGGAGGGAGCGACTCTTTCTCTGGTATGGTGATATGCACGAGTTCCACCAGAAGCAGTGGCAGTGATGCCCCCTCCCTGCATGCCTCAGAGTTAGGTACTCCAGCGCCAGAATTCTCCACAGCTGAGGAGTCAGACCATGCTGGCGTGTTTTCTGGTAAGTAATTGTATTCTGATGCTTGTGTTCATGTAATGTTGTTAACCCTTTAAGTGCCAGAGTGGTACTCAATGCATTGTATGTGTTGTGTAACCCTCTGCCACTCAAAGGGTTAAATATCTGCCACTGAGCAGATAGGTGTGCAATGTATGATAAAGCACTGTAAATCACACACATGTCCACGTGTCTGTACTGTAATGTAGTACTTTGTTATGCAATGTCCATGGATGTGTGTACTGTAATGTAGTACTTTGTTATGCAACGTCCATGTGTGTGTGTAATGTAATGTAGTACTTTGTTATGCAATGTCCATGCGTGTGTGTGCTGTAATGTAGTACTTTGTTATACAATGTCCATGTGTGAGTGTAATGTAATGTAGTACTTTGTTATGCAATGTCCATGTGTGTGTGTAATGTAATGTAGTACAGTTTGTTATGCAATGTCCATGCGTGTGTGTAATGTAATTTAGTACTTTGTTATGCAATGTCCATGCGTGTGTGTGTGTGTAGAGTAACATGGTGTACTCTTCTCATTACAGATGACTCTGATGGAGTACCTAGCTCTGGCAGGGAGGGGGAGGGAGAAGTCATCACCCTCTATCTGGAGCTGGTCACTGCCACTGCTCCTGCCAGTATGGTGGAAGAGATGACTGCTGGTAATTTGTTTTTAAGATGTCTCCCTCATGTACAAACGTCTTTAGTCATGTTAAATTGTTCCATATGTGTATTAGCAACCCCAGCTTGCTTTAGCCATATCTTAGTTTATTTAACTATTGCATTGGCCAGGGGTGAGCAGCAGTGCATTGCTAAGCTACGCTTTGCTTACCTTTCTGGAACTCCAAGGCAGGGCCAGACTGGCCTACCGGGATAATGGGAAAATTCCTGGTAGGCCGCCTGCACTGGGCTTCCCTGAGGCTGCTTCAAAATCAAGAAGCAATCCACGGCCTCGGTTTTGTCACCTTGCTGCTGCGGGTTGCTTCTTGATTCCAGGAGTGCTGGCAATGGCCACAAGGTGACAGGACAGCGTCCAGGAGATTTGAAGGGCCCCGCAACATGTTGAGGTCTGTGCCTTCTTCAGCACAGACCTGTAGCAGCTGAGCTCCCTCGTATGATCTTTAGTAATGTTGAACGCTGGGAGATGACATCATCTCACAGCACTCTGCATTACTGAAGAGAAGACCATGCGGGAGCAACAGCAGTAAAGAGGTCTGTGCAGGACGCACAGACCTCTCATGCCACACCGCTGGACCACAAGGGAGGTAAGAAATGGATACGGGGGCCAATGTGGAGATTGGGGGGGCAATGTGGAGACTGAGGGGCAATGTGGAGACTGAGGGCAATACGCAGTGTGAAGAAGAGCACTTCATCTGCGCACCGGGTCGGTTGCACCACAGTGATATGGGGCTGGTAAGCAATTTTTTCCAGGGCTGGTTTTTATCCCACTAATGCATATATGGAGCATATGTAAGAAATGTTTGTCATGCTCCTGCCATTCACATGATGACATTGTAGGTATGATGGACACAAGCTAATGCACCATGGTGGATGTCTCGGTATGTTGAAGCCCTGCCATTCATAACAGTGATGCTTCGTAGGTTAAATTTGCCTCTCTGTTTTTGATTACATTCTGATAACTATGTTATCCCACCTTGGTGCAGTTGTTGTGAACCTGAATGCTTACACAACTGAAGCATTTAATGAAGTCAATGTTTGTCATCACATGTTAATTCCCTTAATATCCAAAATAGGACCAGCTGACATGCTGGAGGAGGCGGAGGAGGGGGGGGGCAGGAAGATGGCAGTGTTTAGGCCCCTGCTGGTGCACCTGGGGCCCACCACGTGGAAAGGGCATGTGAGGATAGTAAATTGTAATATGTCCTCCAGGAAAAACATGTACATCCATTCAATGTCTAATATGTATTTTGTTGTGTGTTGTTGGTTTATGTTTGTGGAAAGGGTTTGTGAGTTTTGTCTTTCTGGTTGTTGTAAACATTTCAATGGCAGAGGGGTACTGTTAAGATTTTCTGACACTCAGACACTGGTAGAGTAAAAACACAGTGTTATTGAATTAAATATAAATGAACAGCGCCCCTGGGGGCCAAGAATGGTAATGGCAAGAGACAGGCCCAGATAAGTATAACGTAAATATACAGCTTCAGGAAAGCAAAATATACAGGGTTAAATGTGGAGAGATATACTAGTTTAGTAAGCTGATTAACCAATGCCCAGAAGTTAATATCAGTCTCTTGATGTTGCAGAGAAGGGTGTATTGTGTGACTGAACTAATCACTCTCAGATACCTTTGCACTTGAACGCCCAAATTGACCAGCGCCTGACCAGAGCTGAGCCTATACCACCTTAGTGGGATAATCAGGTGTAAAGCCACTGCAGGAGCAAACGGACCAGAACCTGAATCGCCCTCAATACTCTCACGGATGTAACCCTGCTTGTGCCAATGGGACCAGAGCCATAAACACACCGTGGGTGCCAGAACGGAGCAAACACTGCACAAGCAATAGTGAGCCAAAGTATATAGTAATACGGCAGATTGATTAACACATTGAGCACTTGATGACCAGAGCCGGGACACCCTACCGGTGTTGTACTGAGAACACACTGCAAGAGCCAATGGAGGTACCAATGCCAGCGGGCGCGGCGCTGCATGAGCACCGGAGCGGCCAACTGCTCTGCTAGTGTGAATAGGTAGGCTAGGTCGATAAGGCACAGGCTCAGTAAGTGTTAACAGGCTCAAACGGAACACACTGGCTTGGCAAGTGAAAGTGAACAGGCTCAAATAACGGAGGCAACCGGCACAGCAAGGGTTAAGGCAGGTTCGGTAAGGAAGACTACAGCTCAGCAGTGCTATAGGACTGGCTTAGGCAACAGCTCTGTAGACTAGAGAGACTATTAGCCAGAGCAACACAAACACAGTTCAGAATGTCGCCAGACGGCGACCAGAATGACACTGGAACTCAGGAACGATCACGGAGCAAGACTTCAGCCGGAACCGGGTCGGTACTCGGAACAGGAACGTCAGTCACAGCCGGGTCAATCACGGAGCAGGAATGTCAGCCAAAGCCGGGTCAATCACGGAGCAGGAACGTCAGCCAAAGCCGGGTCAATCACGGAGCAAGAACGTCAGCCAAAGCCATGTCAATCACGGAGCAGGAACGTCAGCCAGAGCCGGGTCAAATCACGAGCAGGAACAGCAGAATGGTCAAACTAGCCTGGTCGGTACACAGGAATGCAGAAAAACAGCAACAACGCGCAGGCTCAGGAACACCACGAAAGGGAAGCTGACAAGTGCCCAAAACCCAGTATATAAAGGAACATCCTGGGCGGGCCAATCAGCTTCCTCCAATGCACAGTCACAACAACAAAGATTGACAGAATCACAGGGACCGTGATAATGGATTCGGTTCATAGACGATATACTGTTAATATGGACAGGTACAAGAAATCTCTTTGATGAATTTGTAACGAAGATTAATCATAATAAGATCAATTTGAAGGTTACGAGTGAAATAGATCAAAATGGTCTTTCCTTTTTGGATCTTTGGATCTATAGAAATATATCTGATGTTATAGAAACCACTGTATTTAGAAAAAAGACGGCTACCAATACTTTATTGGAAGCGAATAGTCAACATCCTGAACCCCTAAAGAAAGGAATACCTATAGGTCAGTATTTAAGGGTTAGGAGATTATGTAGCACTGTACAGGGATTCAAAATAGAAGCAAAGAAACTTCAAATAAGATTTATTCAAAGAAAGTATGGTAAAAATACTCTCAAAAAAGCATACCAGCGAGCTTTGAAAGCTGACAGAAATGAGTTATGGAATTCATCTAAGAGAGATCAAAAGGATGTCTCTGAAAGAATAATAGGAACCTATCATTCACAACATGCCAGCATTAAATCGATTTTATCAAGACACTGGCATATATTAAAAGGAGATGAGGATTTAAACCACATATTAACCGATCGCCCGATGATCACTTTTAGGAGAGGTAAGAATCTGAAAGATACTTTGGTTCATAGCCATTATACAAGACCACAACAGAAAACATGGCTTAAAGGGATAGTAATACTTAAAATGTAAAAAAAATATGTTGTAGGGTTTATCCCCCTGAGTAAAACAAGAGAACTCCCACTGCTGAAAGGTGTTGTATTCAAAAGTTATTAATTTTCAAAGTTGAATTTTTTAGGTGCAATATCACAGTGGCCTGAAATTGCACAGTGGCGCTGTTGCTACACGATCCTATGGACAACTCTGGTCAGTTGACCATAAATCTCCATAGGATGGTGTAGCAACAGCGCCACTGTACAATTTCAGGCCACTGTGATATTGCACCTAAAAAATTCAACTTTGAAAATTAATAACTTTTGAATGAAAGACCTCTCAGCAGTGGGAGCACTCTTGTTTTACTCAGGGGGATAAACCCTACAACATATTTTTTTTAAAATTTTAAGTATTACTATCCCTTTAATAACAATTTGAAAGGAACATATCCCTGTGGTTCCTGTAAAGCATGTCAGTATATAAACAAAGGGAAAAATTTTACTAATCAAAATAAGACAAGACAATATAAAATCAGGCAGTTTATTAACTCAATACAAGTGGAGTGATCTATCTATTGGAATGTAGATGTGGTAAGTTATATGTGAGAAAAACAAAAAGAATATTTAAGCAAATAATTTTGGAGCATATAGGGGACATACGTAATAAACATTACAAACCTGTAGTGAGACATATAAATAACTGCCATAATGGAGATTTTACAGAGTTAACTTTTAAAGGAATTGTTAATATTAGAAAATCTCAGAGAAAAGGAGATCATGATAACAAATTGTTATGTAAAGAAGCAGAATGGATTTATAAACTCGGAACGTTAAGTTCAGCAAGTTTCAGTGAAGGATTTACATTTTAGTTCATTTATTAAATAATTTTAATATCTGAGGATATGGTGTACTTTTGGATTTGTATCTATATATATAACAGATGAGAGTTGGTACCGTGTTAGCCGTATAAATACAGGAGGCAAATATAGTTTTTGATACCTTTTATTGGCTAACTAAGCAGATTTAAAAGCAAGCTTTCAAGACCTTAGGTCTCTTCCTCAGGCATGTTATACAGATAAATATGAAAACATCTCTCTTAAATACAAGTACACATCACATTGTTTAGCATGGAAATCAGATAACACAATGCAGTCCAGATCCAGATATCTTTGATCAGTCAATGGTAAATTGCACTCTTCCTCTGAGGCTTTAGAGGTATTTACGATGCTCTTGGGTCTGTGGAAAGGTCAGTCAACTAAATTATATTTTGCAGGGTCAGGCCTGGTTAGTACTTGGATGGGAGACCGCCTGGGACTACCAGGTGCTGTAGGCTTTTGCTTAGAAATTATATTTTGTCATAAATTCCTTATCCCTCTTCAACCCACTACAAATTGCATTAAATTTTAACATTAATTTTACCTCCCATACCTTTCTGTCCCTCTGAGTGCGAAACAGTCCCATCAATACAGTTAATTTAATATCCTTGACACTGTGCCCAGGGATAAGGAATTTATGACAAAATATAATTTCTAAGCAAAAGCCTACAGCACCTGGTAGTCCCAGGCGGTCTCCCATCTAAGTACTAACCAGGCCTGACCCTGCAAAATATAATTTAGTTGACTGACCTTTCCACAGACCCAAGAGCATCGTAAATACCTCTAAAGCCTCAGAGGAAGAATGCAATTTACCATGGACTGATCAAAGATATCTGGATCTGGACTGCATTCTGTTATCTGATTTCCATGCTAAACAATGTGATGTGTACTTGTATTTAAGAGAGATGTTTTCATATTTATCTGTATAACATGTCTGAGGAAGAGACCTAAGGTCTTGAATAGTGTTGAGCGAGCACCCCGATGCTCGGGTGCTCGGGTGCTCTGACCGAGCACCCCCTGAGGCTCGAGTGCTCGGCCGAGCACCCGAGCCCCATTGAAATGAATGGGGCAACACCAGGCACCCCCTGCTCTGATGAGGGGAGGGTGCCTGGTCAATGCCCCCTTCATCTCCGCTATGCCCCCTTCATCTCCGAATGCCCCCTTCAGCTCCGCAATGTCCCCCTTCAGCTCCGCTATGCCCCTCTTCCACAATGTGCCCCTTCATCTCCGCTATGCCCCTCTTCCACAATGTGCCCCTTCATCTCCGCTATGCCCCTCTTCCACAATGTCCCCCTTCATCTCCTCTATGCCATAGAGGAGATGAAGGGGGACATTGTGGAAGAGGGGCATAGCGGAGATGAAGGGGCACATTGTGGAAGAGGGGCATAGCGGAGATGAAGGGGCACATTGTGGAAGACGGGCATAGCGGAGATGAAGGGGGACATTGTGGAAGAGGGGCATAGAGTCTATGCCCCTCTTCCACAATGTCCCCCTTCATCTCCGCAATGCCCCCTTCATCTCCGCAATGCCCCCGTACCTCCAGTCCCTGGTGGTCCAGCGGAGCTTCTTCGGATCTGTGCCTCTTCCGGCACAGATCCCCGCCACCCGAACATGGCGGGAGAGCACATGGCGGTACTCGACGAGTACCGCCATGTGCCGAGCAGAGCGATGCTCGAGCCGATCCGAGCATCGGCCGAGCACGCTCGCTCATCACTAGTCTTGAAAGCTTGCATTTAAATCTGCTTAGTTAGCCAATAAAAGGTATCAAAAACTATATTTGCCTCCTGTATCTATATATATGAAAGAATAAGCCTCATTGCATAATTTATGGTACCTCACACACAGAACATAATTTATGTCTCCTCAGAAAACAAACACACATTGAACAGAATGCCTCATTACATAATTTATGTCTCATTAGGAGACACAACTCCTATTGGGTGATTCAATGGGGACTTTACTACTTCCATTGGGTGATTCAATGGGGGCATGTTTATCATACAGGGAGTTGGCCTGCCCCCTCCAGCCTGCCCACCACTATCCAGCTGACAAAAAAAAATATAGCTGCCACTCGCTCCTGAAGTAGGGGATATCAATAACTTCTCCTGGTCCACACACACTCTCACTCAGGATCATGACCCCGCAAACACACTGTTTCACCTCCCACAGATAATTGTAACCCTCCATATATTCTGTTTCAGTATGAGGGTGTAATGTTTCCATAAAATACAAACTCAGGGATAGACTTAATAGCAACTCTTTTATTTAACTCTTTTCATCTCTTCAGTCAACCTCACTAACTGTCTGTTTTCAACTGTCACTTCTCCACTTCCTGCTTCCTGATTCCCACTCTTTCTCCTTAAAGGGAGAGAGATGCTTTGATGTATGTTACAGAGAGCAAGCCTCAAACACCACTATCTATTTGTTCCCTCAGCATATTGCTACTCTGCCTCAAATGAAGAGCCACCGTGTATTATATTTCTATGTTACCATAACTTAACCCTTTGAGTGCCAGAGGGGTACGCAACGCATTGAAAAGCAATGTGTTGTATACCCCTTTGGCACTCGAAGGGTTAAATAAGGAGGAGTTACTGCTCCCTTTGGGTGATTCAGTGGGAGAGTGATTTAAATCATGCAGGGAGTTTGCCTGCCCCCACTATCCAGCCTGCCCACCACTATCCAAGTAACTGAAAAAACTAAATGGCTGCTACTCACTCCTACACCACAGACACAAACACATCAAGCAAAAAACGCACACACTAACACTCAATCATACACAATCACACACAATAATTCACACACTCACTCTCTCACTCACACATTCACTCACACTCAATCACACACTCACACTCACACACTCAATCACACACGCACGCAATCAAACACACTCACACTCTCACACACTCACTCACACATTCTCAATCACACATTCTCACTCACTCACTCAATCACACATACTCTCACTCTCACTCAATCACACTCACTCTCACTCACAAACTCTCACTCACACACTCAATCACACACTCACACTCTCTCACTCACTCTCATACACCCTCTCACTCACACACTCTCACACTCACACACTCTCACTCAATCACACACACACTCACTAACACACTCACGCATTCACTCACATGCAATCAGTCACTCTCGCACTCACATGCACTTACTCACACTCACACCCCGGGAGCCAGCATGATCCACCTTCCGCCATAATCTCACTCACACTCACTCACACCCCAGGAACCAGCACAATCCACCTTCTACATTAGTATGTGCAATTACCATGTGCATTTCAACTACATGAATGAATGCCACTCACACACACACTCACTCGCACCCCAGGACCCAGCACGATCCACCTATCACCATAGTATGTGCAATTACCACATGCATTTCAACTATATGAAACACATCAAGCAAAAAACGCACACACTCACACTCAATCACACACTCACACTCTCACTAACACTCAATCATACACAATCACACACAATAATTCACACACTCACTCTCTCACTCACACATTCACTCACACTCAATCACACACTCACACTCACACACTCAATCACACACGCACGCAATCAAACACACTCACACTCTCACACACTCACTCACACATTCTCAATCACACATTCTCACTCACTCAATCACACATACTCTCACTCTCACTCAATCACACTCACTCTCACTCACAAACTCTCACTCACACACTCAATCACACACTCACACTCTCTCACTCACTCTCATACACCCTCTCACTCACACACTCTCACACTCACACACTCTCACTCAATCACACACACACTCACTAACACACTCACGCATTCACTCACATGCAATCAGTCACTCTCGCACTCACATGCACTTACTCACACTCACACCCCGGGAGCCAGCATGATCCACCTTCCGCCATAATCTCACTCACACTCACTCACACCCCAGGAACCAGCACAATCCACCTTCTACATTAGTATGTGCAATTACCATGTGCATTTCAACTACATGAATGAATGCCACTCACACACACACTCACTCGCACCCCAGGACCCAACACGATCCACCTATCACCATAGTATGTGCAATTACCACATGCATTTCAACTATATGAATGAATGCCACAGTGGAGGCATAAGTACAAACACAAACTCATTACAATGACACATAAGTCACCCCCTTATGACTCACTTCTCTGTGTGTGTGTGTCTCTGTGTCTGCCTGTCTGTTCCTCACTGTGTGTGTTGCATGTCTGTATCACACTCTATGTGTCTGCATGTTGTGCATTGCATGTATGTGTATATGACTGTGTCGCTCTTTATGCATCTCAGTACATGCGTGTGTGTCTCTGTGTGTGTTTGTCTTGCATCTATGTGTGTGAATTAATTCCCTATATATCCTGATGGGCAGCGCCGTCCCACATTGCTAGTTATTATATAATTGAAGTGCTAAGAGTCTTCAAGGTTAAAATATCGTACAGAAAACAAATAAAAGGAAGGTTTAAATCTGGATTTACCCTGTATCAGTGTATTTGGCTAGAGACGTAAATTGAAGGAATGGTCATAACATCTTTGATCATCTATAATATGTATAAATCTATCTGAGTCCCTTAAGGAAATGTTCATATGTGAATAAATGACAATAGTGAAGGGTATGTTTTAATTACATTGGAAATATAGTAATTAGAGGAATTACCGGTAGATCTAATAAATCATCACTCTAAAGACGTATATTGTTCTGCATCTAATTGAATGATCGAGTGCCTTCCTGATATATATAAAATATATAAAAAAAGATAAAAAAGATAATGAAATTATGAACTAATCAGATGGAATCATTGAAACTAATGGCTTGAGTATGAAAGGTTAACTTAGCAAAGTAGGAATTGGAATTGTACGGGGAGGAGTAGATTCAAGCCTCTCTGTGAAAAAAAAGTGGGAGTGATGTCATAACATACATCCAAGTAACTACTATAAATAAATCCAAGATAGGGGTCGATTTGACTATAACCCCCCTGACGAAGCCTATAGTTAGGCGAAACGCGTTGGAGATAACGCCTCATCATAAGTTTGAATACTTATATCACTTGAGTCAGAAAATATATCCCAGATACAATAAATCACCTGTGGTCGGAATTGGATAGGGTCTAGTTTGTAGTGGTATGCCGGTTTGTTAGACCAGAAGGGAATTAGTATAGGGACCACCACGGGGATTCATTCACTGGGATATTAGACTAGTAGAACCCATGAATAAGCTCATGTTTTACCATCAGCTTTAGTATGGAGATCGGACAGGTTAACCATCTATTTATGAATACAAATGAATCGCCTGTGGACAAAAATGGACAGGCTCAGATTTGAGTGGCACGCCAGTTTTGGTAGACCACTAGGGAACTAAAATAGGGACCCACCACAGGGATTAATTTATTGGGAAGACGCAATAATGACGCACTTGAATATATTACATTACTCTGCTAAGTAATAGGTCTGTAATTGGAACCATAAACAGTGAGAGGTTAATCAGGAAGTAAACATTACAACTTGATTGATTGCCTGGTATTCACAATAGGTTTATTAATTAAGTATTAAGAAGAAATTTATTTTTAATACGTTTTCTGATGTGGTAAAGATTGGAGATCTGGGAGACTTAGATTCAAAAGCTCTAAAGGGCTCGTTAAGATATGAGAAACAATAGTAACTGTCGTAATAAGAGCTCATAGAGGGTGCAATAAGACCTAGTGATAATAAACACATTTATTGATGCGTAGCGAGATTGTTTTTAATTGATGATTCAGTGAGGACTGGATCTTCAAAGGAATTTTTAATACACACCTTATTAATAAAGAGGATTAATATATGTTTCATGTTTTTATACACGAGTATAATAAAGGTTAAGTCTTATCGACTCAGTTCTTGGTTACTTAGATTGATGATACTGAACCTGTCTCTTTAAGATGCTGAACCATATTAAAGCAGGAATTATTCATGGTTAAGAGCATCTGAAGTCTTTTCCTTCTTTTTTCGAAGTGGAAAAGTTGTTACTTGAAGTTGCAGGGAGTAGTTGGTATCGGTAGACTGTGACAGACAAGTATTCCTCATAGGAAACAAAAGTAAAAACAAGAACATCCCATTGCCAACATATTTTTGAGCATGTCATCATCATCACAGAAAGCAAATCATGGGTCTCAGGGTTAGGGATGAGCGAAAAAGATCCCATGGTGTTATCATAAAAAATGCTGCAAAAAAAAAGTGATTTTCAGATTTTTTGTGAGAATTTCAACCCTTAGCAAAAAAAAATTTGCCTACACCAAAAAAAAAAAATCACCTTTGTCTTTCAAGGGGAACAAACTTCCTGGCTGTTTATTATGGGTTTGCATCAAAAACATGAAGTTAGCAGGAAGTGAAACTGAGAAAAAAACAGAGAGCTAGAGAGGGCAGAAGACTATTTCCTAGCAATCCGAGTTAAAAAAAAGAAAAAGGTTTGCTGGTAGGACCAGGACCGGGATGCATCCAAAAACTCAGTGGAATAGGCAATCAACACCACCAGCATAGAAAGGTCTGAGAGCCCAGATTACCCAGACCCCAAATTCTTCACTTGGCATCTGGTGAACAATTATTGTCAAAGGTACATGAAGAACTGGGTAACAGTATGAGCAGGACAGGTCAGCTAAGTGTTCCTGCTGCTAGTGCTGCTAGTGTGCCTTCTAATTCTGGGGAGGAGATGATGGGAAGTATTAGTGTAGGGTACTTTAAGTCACACTCATCATCCAAGCAATCAAACTATCACACAGCAGCTAGAAACTGGTGGGGGTGAGGGCGGGGTTGGAGAAGCAGATGCTGGTACTAGCTCCTGTATGAAGTGTAATGTTGAAGTGGGAGGGACGTGAGTAGCCAGACCAGCGGTCAAGGGAGCCCACATACCCCTGACCCTGTGAATCCCATTCCCCCACCACTGTCCCTCTGGGACATGATGTTTAAGAAGGCATAACTGGCTAGTATGAACATTAGCACACTTCAGCTGCTGTGCCTTCACCTGAAGAGATGGCAAATGTGATAGTAGGGGGCCCTCTGTCACATTTGTAATTATCACCAACCAGTCTCACTCCCGTTGAGCAGCAGCAAGAGAATTGTGGCTGTGGTGGTGAGGGTGATGTTGGAGCAGCTGAAGTGCAGGTGAGAATGAAGGCCTTTTTAAAAGAAAGTTATAAGAAATAGAAGACATATGCAAATGGGGATTGGCACCATCACCAATGACATTGCGGAGCTTTCTACCACACACCACCATGGCCACAGTGGGACTGGGTACCATCAGTAGTTCTTGGGACTAAGATAGGGTTCCACTTCCCACTGAGAATCCTGGCGCTAGTTCTATTGCTGATTCTGAGGCAGCAGCAACATCACCCTCCCCAGTGAAGGGGAATGTCGAGAAGAAAATAGAGACGCTTCTTCTCCACCTGTCCCCTCCCTAAAATCATGGGTGCGGGACTATTTTTTTCTTGGGTCAGGCACAATGCAGTGATGACATTGTGCACTATGTGTGACAATGACAAGTCAGTAAAAAGTGGCAAGGGGGGGAACACATCTTGGTACAACTACCCTCACAGAACATATGCAATACAGACATCATGACATTTATGTGAAGCATGTCAAAGCCAAACACACACAAAAGAAATCAGGAGCCTCTGTCACTCTTCCCCCCTGTCCCTCCCCAAGAGAACCAAGAATGTGTTACGGTTCAGTACACTCAGTAACGGAAGGTTTTGGTAAAACACAGTTTTATTTGCACACAATGAATAACAGTAACCCTCGCGGGTCCAGCATACAGATAAACGGTAAACTGAAACAGGACAGGTTACAATGATATGATTAATTCACACGGGTCCAGTATGTAGATATAATATACAATACTGACACAGGTCAGGTAAATCGCATATGATACAGTGTAATTATTACAGAGTGATACTTATTAGGCCACTGACAGTAGTTGGCCCTAATAGTGGAAGGCCCAATGTGCTCTCTACGCAGAGAGTAACAACAGCGACTGGAATTATATGGAACAGGTGAAGCCAGGGTAGAACTGGCTAAGGCACCATAGGAGGAAGGCTGCCAAAGTGAACGCCCACCGGAGACTGCAAAGATATCGTGAGCCAGTGCGTAGTGGCGTAAGGAATAACGTACGCCAAACTGAGACTACAAATGCTGATACGAATGCCCAGCACGCCCCTGAAGGGGTTAACGAACGCTCCGGTCTGCAGATGGGAAATAACCTGAGGCGCCCAACTGAACCCAACCTCAGGAACGGCAGTAACAGACCAAGCGAACGTGGTACAACCGGGATAACCCAGAGGGTAGCACAGGCACTATGAGTGAGTGAATCACGGACTGGACTACTATACGGAACCGAGGCAACCGGAGGTCAGGCCAGACCACTGAAGCATGAGCAACAGGAGAAGCAGGGTGATTGGCAAGCAGGAACAGTACAGGAACAGGAAGTTCAACCCAGCCGGGTCCGTACACAGAGCAGGAATGTCAGCCAAGCCGGGTCGGTGCACGGAGCAGGATCACCAGTTGAGCCGGGTCGGTACACAGAGCAGAATCGCCAGTCAAGCCGAGTCAATACACGGAGCAGGAACGTCAGCCAATCCGGGTTGGTACACAGAGCAGGAACGATAAACAGGCAGAGTAGTCAGACAGTCATACACTGGTATCATATGAGAATAACAGAACAAGCGCTAGGCAACGGATACACCATGAAAGGGCAGCGCATAAGGGACAGCCCAAGGTATTTAAAGGCTGTCACTGGGAGGAGCAAAGACAGTGTAGCCAATAAAGAGGTGTCAGGAAGTAAATATGTCAAAATGTTGCCTGTGTATCACAGGCACCGTGATAGTACCCTCCTCTCAAAGACCCCTCTCCGAGAAGAGGGGCCCAGCTTTTGAGGATACTTGGCATGGAAACTGCGCTGCAATCTGGGAGCATGAAGGCCTTTTGATCAACCCAGGAACGCTCCTCAGGACCATAACCCCTCCAATGAACCAAATATTGTAGTTTTCCCCTGAATCTACGTGAGTCAATAATATTTTGGACTTCATACTCCTCCTGACCTTGCACCCGAACAGGACCAGGAACCACAGGAGTAGTAGTGTACCGATTTGCATACCAGAGGCTTCAGCAAGGATAAGTGGAACACATTATGAATCTGCATGGATGCTGGGAGATCCAGAACATATGACACAGGGTTAATCTTTTGGGATAACTTTGAAGGGACCAACAAACTGGGGAGCCAACTTATTACATGGAGTCTACAATTTGAGATTCTTGGAGGATAGCCATACCCTGTCCCCAACCTGGAAGGAGAGCACCAAAAAGCATCTGCGATTAGCTTGACGCTGATAATGCTGGAACGAAGCACTGAGGGTCCTCTGTACCTGTGCCCAAGTGGAGCGGAGTTGCTCGATATGCTCACCCAGAGCTGGAATTTGCTGCATCTGAAATGAGTCTGGGAGCAAGTATGGTTGAAACCCGTAGTTGATGAGAAACTGGGAGCTCCCGGACGATGAATTAACCGCACAATTCCATGGCAACAGGTCGGCCCAATTATGATGATCGGACACAAAACAGCGTAGAAATTGTTCCAATCCTTGATTGGCACGCTCGGTGGCTCTGTTGGTCTGGGGATGGTATGCAGAAGAAAATGATAACTGTATGCCCATCTGCTCACAGAATGCCCTCCAAAACCTAGACACAAATTGGCTCCCATGGTCAGACACCAGCACCCTGGGTACAGCATGCAACCGGAACACCTCTCTGGCAAATACCATTGCCAACTTCTTGGCAGAGGGAAGGGCAGGAAGAGGCACAAAGTGTGCCATCTTAGAAAATCTATTGACTATCATCAAAATATCCCCTAGACACCGGTAATTCTCCCCTAAAGTTGATCGAGACATGAGACCAAGGACGTTCACCACTGGCTACAAGTTGGAGCAGGCCCACAGGGAGGTGTCTAGGGGTTTTGGCATGGGCACAAGTCAAACAAGCTGCTGTATATGCGGTGCAGTCAGCACGCAAGGAAGGCCACCAGAACAACAGTGAGAGAGACCAGATCAATTGATTTTTGCCCACGTAACCAGCAGCCCGAGATGCATGACAGGTTTCAAGTAGGCGGGTACGGAAGGGTTCGGCTACGAAACATTTGCCTACTGGGGTATCAGGTGGTGCAGTAGCTTGGTTAGTGAGAATCTCCTCCCCCAGAGGCGAAGTAATACTGGTGTGCAGGGTGGTTAAAATGCGATCAGACTGAATAATAGGTACTGGAGTCTCATCTCTCTCTGTGTCTAGACCAAATTGCCTAGACAGGGCATCTGTCCTAACATTCTTGGAACCGGGCAAATAGGATACAATAAAGTTAAAACGGGACAGAAACAAGGCCCATCTAGCCTGTTGAGAGGACAATCTTTTTGCCTAAGAAAGGTACATTAGGTTTTATCACGGTGCCCGTGTGTCACGGTTTGTTTTGACTCTCAGACACAGAGTTAAGATAAAAACACAACTTTATTGAAGAGTTAATAAGAACCCTCACGGGTCCTGACATACACATATGATACATACACACAACTGGTTCAAAAGGAGTAGTGAACAATAGTATAATATATATAGGCTCTACCGGCCTTGCCAAATACCGGGTAAGGCAGCCTGGAGACTGGCACGAGGAGATGAATAGGCTCTACTGGCCTTACCAATATACCGGGCAAGGCAGCCTGGAGACTGGCATAACGAGATGAAGTGGGCTCTACCGGCCTTGCCAAAATACCGGGCAAGGCAGCCTGGAGACTGGCATAACGAGAGGAAGTAGGGTCTACTGACCTTGCCAATATACCGAGCAAGGCAGCCTAGAGACTGGCACAACAGGATGTAGTAGGCTCTACCGACCTTACCAAAATACCGGGTAAGGCAGCCTAACAAGGTGACACAGAGTATGGAAACCGCACTGGTGCTGTAACAGAGGTAGCCTCAGCAACCGGTGATAGAGTGGAGCGAACCAGTATTCCGTACTGGACTAAAAGGGAGGCCCTGCTGGTGCTGTAAGGTTGGTAAGACAAACAACCGGAGTAGAGGTGGAGCAAACCAGTACCACGTACTGGAGAACACAGAGGCACTACCAGTGCAGAAACGGAGGCAGCAAGCAACCGGTGGAACAGTGGAGCAAACCAGTACCGCGTACTGGACAACACAAAGACCCTACCGGTGCTGTAAGGGAGGCAACTAGCAACCGGTGTAATATTGGAGCAAACCAGTACCATGTACTGGACAACCGGAGAGGCCCTACCGGTGCTATAGAGTTGTTAAGACAAGCAACCGGTATAAAGGTGGAGCAAACCAGTACCGTGTACTGGACAATACGGAGGCCCTACCGGTGCTGTAACGGACGCAGCAAGCAACCGGTGTAGTATTGGAGCAAACCAGTACCGCGTACTGGACAACACAAAAGCCCTACCGGTGCATAGTGGAAGCAGCAAGCGACCGGTGTAACACTGGAGCAAACCAGTACCGAGTACTGGACAAAACGGAGGCCCTACCGGTGCTGTAACGGAGGCAGCAAGCAACCGGTGTAATATTGGAGTAAACCAGTACCGCGTACTGGACAACACGGAGGCCCTACCGGTGCTGTAATGGAGGCAGCAAGCAACCGGTGTAATATTGGAACAAACCAGTACCGCGTACTGGATAACACAAGGCCAGAAGCCTAGTATCAGAGGTGTCACCAATGGAGGAACCCAGTAGTCAGAATGTCGCCCAGGCGACCATGTCAAAAGGAAAGAATTCCAACATGATCCAGGAGCGACAGCCAGGCCAGGACAGGATACCGGAGCAGCAAAGACAGTCAAACCGGGTCAGGAACGGAAGCAGGAACGTCAGCCAAACCGGATCAGGAACGGAGGCAGGAAACACTTCTTCAGTGTATACTGGCTGTCTAGGTAGGCACGCTGACACTGGAGTAGTAGAGGATTCAAGCAAGGCCCAGTGAACACAGGAATCCATAGGCAGGTGACCACTGACATAGAGACACCACGAAAGGGCAACCAAAGGGTGCAGGAACCCAGTCTATAGAGGCAATACTGGGCGGACTAAACACAGGCAACCAATGGAAAGCCCTCACAGGTAACTGACAGAAAAGGCCAGCAATCACAGGCACCGTGATACCGTGCTCCCTTGTTTTTGTTTTCCTGTCAGTTATCCTGTGTAATGCTCTCATTGGCTGTCCTGTGTTGATCCCGCCCAGTATGGCCTTTATATACTGGCCTCCTGCACCCACTCGATGCCCTTTCGTGGTGTTCCTGTACCAGTGCTAGCTTACTGCTCAGTATTTCCCAGTGTACCGACTTGGCCTGCCTGACTACTCTTCAGTTTCCAGCTCCTGTTTACCGACCCAGATTGACTGACTTCTCTTCAGTGTCTGCTCCTGTGTATCGACCCGGCCTGGCTGACATTCCTGCTCCAGTGTACCGACCTGGACAGGCTGACGTTCCTGTTCCCGTGTTCCGACCCGGCCTGGCTGATGTTCCTGTTCCTGTGTACCGACCCAGCTTGATTGACGTTCCTGCTTCTTCAGCTATTGTCGCCTCGGCGACATTCTTATCCAGCAGACAATCCGGTTGCCTGAGCCTGTTCTGTTACTGCTCCTGCAGGTTGCCAATGTTGCCCCCGTTACTGTTCTGGCAGTGTGCCTTTGGCCTAGTCCTCCGTTACTGCTATACCAGTTGCAAGTGTTGCCTCCGTGATTGCTCCGGTAGTTGCCATTGGCTTGTCCTCCTCTACTGCTCCTGCAGGTTGCTAGTGTGTGCCTCCGTTACTGCTCCGGCAGTGTGCCTTTGGCCTAGTCCTCCGTTACTGCTATACCGGTTGCAAGTGTTGCCTCCGTGATTGCTCCGGTAGTTGTCATTGGCTTGTCCTCCGCTACTGCTCCTGCAGGTTGCTAGTGTGTGCTCCGTTACTGCTTCGGCAGTGTGCCTTGGCCTAGTCCTCCGTTACTGCTACACCAGTTGCAAGTGTCTGCCTCCGTTATTGCTCCGGTAGTGTGCCACTGGCTTGTTCTCCGTTACTGCTATACCGGTTGCAAATGTCTGCCTCTGTTATTGCTCTGGCAGTGCTCATTACTGCATCTGTTGAGCTCTGGCAGTTCACGTTATTCTGCTAGCGCTTGGGCGACCTGAAGCTCCGAATAAGTGATATCTCAGTACCTTCACACATGGGACTGTTTGCAATCATTGATGAACTTTAACTCCTGCAGTACCAGAGTCCTTGGAAACTTACTCCTCTTGCCTGACCTGTGTCAGTATATACTGTCTGTACCTTCATTTTATACTAGACCTGTGTGGGCATTGTATAATTAACCTGTCGTGTGTCTGTATTATACTGTCTGTATATTACAGGACCTGTGAAGGTTCTTACTGTATTGTGAATTCAATAAAACTGTGTTTTTATCCTAAACCACTGTTTAGGATAAACAGAACAAATCTGTCAAGATCAGTACCGGGGTTCTGGTACCCTCAAGCAGGTGTCGCCATTCTTTGAGAGCAAGGATAATTGTCAAAAGCTCTCTGTCCCCAATCTCATGGTGGCTTTGAGCACAAGACAATTTTTTAGAGAAAAATCCACAAGGCCTTAACATACTCCCTGGGTCCAGGTGCTGAGACAACACTGCCCCTACCCTGGTCTCAGAGGCATCAACCTCCAACGTGAATGGAAGGGAGGGATTGGGGTGGGACAGTACAGGAGCAGAAGCAAATGCAGATTTTAGTGTTACAAAAGCTTGTTCAGCTTCCTGAGACCATTGGGAGGGATCTGCACCCTTGTGTGTCAAATCGGACAGTGGTTTCACAATCGTGGAAAAGTTTCTAATGAATTTTCTATCATAGTTGGCAAAACCGAGAAAGCGTTGGTTAGCCTTGAGCCCCTTAAGACGTGGCCACTGCAGGACTGCTGCCAGCTTATACTTGCCAATCGCAATGCCATCCTTAGAAATAACGAAGCCTTGAAATGGCACCATGGGCCTGTGGAATTCGCATTTCTCGATTTTACAATAGAGTTTATTCTCACGGAGTTTCAGCAGAACTGCGGTCACATCCTTGACGAGTTGCGACAAAGTGGACGAATGTATGAGAATATCATCAAGATAAACAACTACTCAAGACTGTAGCATGTCACGTAGGATATCATTAATAAATTCTTGGAATACTGTGGGTGCGTTACATAGCCAGAAAGGCATCACCAGATATTTAAAATGACCTGATCTGGTATTGAATGCCGTTTTCCACTCATCACCGGCCCTTATTCTTATCAAATTATAGGCAGCCCGCAAATCTAGCTTGGATCTGCCCTTCAGCAATGAAATCATGAAGCCCACCTTACTGTGGTCGCTAGGAAAGGCTTGAGGGGTTAATTCTAGGAAGATTTCCAACTGATTTATGAACCCTCTGCACAAGGTGGGTTCGCCATCGTACCTTAGAGGTAGCGGAGCTGTAGCAGTCAACCCTCTGTTCGAGTTAGTTTGCAACAAAGACTGAGCTCCCGGTGTCGAAACGGGGGAGACCATCAGGGCTGGTAGTGGTTTATCCAAGTGTGCCGTGTGCCCAAGAATTGTTTGAACAGCCAACGCCAACTGCTCCAAACGCTGCTCATATATATCCATCCTCCAATGGATACTTTGAGCATTACCGTCACCTGCACCATCTGAGGTCATGGCCCTTTAGTACTGTTACGGTTCAGTACACTCAGAAACGGAAGGTTTTGGTAAAACACAGTTTTATTTGCACACAATGAATAACAGTAACCCTCGCGGGTCCAGCATACAGATAAACGGTAAACTGAAACAGGACAGGTTACAATGATATGATTAACCCACACGGGTCCAGTATGTAGATATAATATAATATACAATACTGACACAGGTCAGGTAAATCGCATATGATACAGTGTAATTATTACAGAGTGATACTTATTAGGCCACTGACAGTAGTTGGCCCTAATAGTGGAAGGCCCAATGTGCTCTCTACGCAGAGAGTAACAACAGCGACTGGAATTATATGGAACAGGTGAAGCCAGGGTAGAACTGGCTAAGGCACCATAGGAGGAAGGCTGCCAAAGTGAACGCCCACCGGAGACTGCAAAGATATCGTGAGCCAGTGCGTAGTGGCGTAGGGAATAACGTACGCCAAACTGAGACTACAAATGCTGATACTAATGCCCAGCATGCCCCTGAAGGGGTTAACGAACGCTCCCGTCTGCAGATGGGAAATAACCTGAGGCGCCCAACTGAACCCAACCTCAGGAACGGCAGTAACAGACCAAGCGAACGTGGTGCAACCGGGATAACCCAGAGGGTAGCACAGGCACTATGTCACGGTTTGTTAAGACTCTCAGACACAGAGTTTAGATAAAAAATCAACTTTATTGAAAAGTTAATGCAACCCCTTAGGGAAATATACACATACACACATATATCTTTAATTGGATAGAAATACCATGAGAAAAAGAGAAATATTGGCTCTACCGGTCCTGTCTATATACCGGGCAGGACAACCAGGGAACAGGAACCTGAGGTGAGGCTTTACCGGCCTTGCCAATACCAGGTAAGGCAACCACGGAAACAGGACTGGTTCTACCGGCCTTACCATATACCGGGCAAGACAGCCAATTAACAGGAAATGAGCAGGCTCTACCGGCCTTGCCCTTACCGGGTAAGGCAACCCAGGGAAACAGGACAGGTTTTACCGGTCTTACCATATACCGGGCAAGGCAGCCAATTGACAGGAGAATAAACAGGCTCTACCGGCCTCGCCAATACCGGGTAAGGCAACCCCAGGAAACGGGAAAGGTTCTACCGGCCTTACCACATACCGGGCAAGGCAGCCCAATGACTGGATGAATGCAACACCGATAGTAAAGTGACTGGTAGGCAAAAAACAATCACTTATGACCGAAAGCAATAGATGTAATGAGGGTATTGAGCTAGCAGGGTTCTCTCAGATGGAACATCACAACACATAGAGCAGTCAGGGTTGAATGGAGCGAACCAGTAACCTGTACATGGAACGCTATAATACTGGTACAGCCGGGTGGCTGGTGGAGCGAACCAGTACCCTGTATGAGGAATGCAATGATGTAGATACAGCCGGATGGCTTGGAGCGGACCAGTACCCAGTACGTGGAACGCTATACACTGAGACAGCCGGAAGACTAAAGGAGCGAACCAGTACCCTGTACATGGAACGCTACACACATGAAACAGCCGGGTGGCTTGAGTATTGAAAACAGCCGGACGGCTTGAGGAGCGAACCAGTACCCTGTACGTGGAACGCTATACACATGAGACAGCCGGGTGGCTTGAGTACTGAAAGAGCCGGATGGCTGGAGGAGCGAACCAGTACCCTGTACGTGGAACGCTATACACATGAGACAGCCGGGTGGCTTGAGTACTGAAAGAGCCGGATGGCTGGAGGAGTGAACCAGTACCCTGTACGTGGAACGCTATACACATGAGACAGCCGGGTGGCTTGAGTATTGAAAACAGCCGGATGGCTGGAGGAGTGAACCAGTACCCTGTACGTGGAACGCTATACACATGAGACAGCCGGGTAGCTTGAGCACTGAAACAGCCGGATGGCTGGGGGAGCAACTGGTACCCTGTACGTGGAACGCTATACACATGAGACAGCCAGATGGCTAACAGAGCGAACCAGTACCCAGTACGTGGGACGCTATACACATGAGACAGCTGGGTGGCTAACGGAGCAAACCAGTACCCAGTACGTGGGACGCTATACACATGAGACAGCCGAATGGCTTGTGTCTCCAGTAAGCTAGCTGGCGAGATAACAATGTCGCCAAGGCGACTAAGGAACGTCTTGAAGCAAACAGGACTGGACAGAGGACCAGCGGAAGGAAGAAGGAACCCACAGACAGACGGTCAACCGGAATCAGGACGCTGGCAGCAGAAGGCGGAGGTTCAACTGGATCAAACGTCAGCAGGAACTCTCGAACGGGAAGCACTGGAATGGGTTAACACTGGTCACAGGAAACACAGCAGAGGCCCAGGATACTCAGGAACAGTGAAAATCACAGCAGCAAGGAGACAACACGAAAGGGCAACCAAAGGGTGCCCAGGCTAGGTTTAAATAGGCAATACAGGGTGGGCTGAAGACAGACAGCCAATCGAGAGCCCCCTACTGATGACAGACATAGAAATAAAGCAATCACGGGCACCGTGATAGTACCCCCCTCTCAAAGACCCCTTCTCCCAGAGGAGGGTCTAGGTTTCTGAGGGTATTTGGAATGAAAAATATGCAGTAATTTGGGCGCATGAAGGTCCTTGCTGTCCACCCAAGATCGTTCTTCAGGACCATAGCCTTTCCAATGCACCAAATACTGCACCTTTCCTCTAAGCCTGCGGGAATCTATGATACTCTGAACTTCGTACTCCTCCTGGCCCTCCACTTCAATAGGCTCTGGCACCACAGGGTTAGTAGTATAGTGGTTGCATACAAGAGGTTTACGGAGAGACACATGGAAGACATTATGAATACGCATGGACGCAGGGATGTCCAATGCATACGATACTGGATTGATTCTGCAAATGACTCTGTAAGGACCAATGAATCGGGAAGCCAACTTGTTAGATGGAACTTGCAGCTTAAGGTTCCTGGAGGACAGCCACACTCTATCCCCAACCTTAAAGGACACCGCTGGCAACCTTCTGCGATTAGCATGACGTTGATGTCGTTGAAATGACTGACCCAATGCCCTCTGTACCTGTGCCCATGTGGAGCGGAGCTGCTCGATATGCTCATCCAGAGCTGGAATTTGTTGTGCCTGAAAGGAGTCTGGGAGCAGACAGGGTTGGAACCCATAATTGATCAAAAACGGAGAACTCCCTACTGACGAGTTAACTGCACAATTCCTGGCGAACTCTGCCCAGGGCAACAGGTCGGCCCAATTGTCATGATGGTCAGTAATAAAACAGCGCAAAAACTGTTCCAAGCCTTGATTGGCACGCTCAGCGGCCCCATTGGTCTGGGGATGGTAGGCGGAGGAGAAAGATAATTGTATGCCCATTTGTTCGCAAAATGCCCTCCAAAACCTGGACACGAACTGGCTCCCCCGGTCGGACACCAATACTCTGGGTACACCATGCAGCCGGAATACCTCTTTAGCAAACACCACCGCCAATTCTCTAGCAGAGGGAAGGCCACGGAGAGGCACGAAGTGAGCCATTTTAGAGAACCTGTCCACTATCATGAGTATAAAGGAATACCCTCTAGACACTGGTAATTCTCCCATAAAGTCGATGGAAACCTGAGACCAAGGGCGTTCACCATTAGGTACCGGCTGGAGTAAACCCACAGGGAGGTGTCTAGGAGTCTTAGCACGGGCACAAGTGGTACAGGCATTAGTAAAATCGGCACAATCTGCCCGCATGGAAGGCCACCAAAAAACTTGTGAAAGGGACCATAACAATTGGTCTCTGCCAATATGTCCTGCAGCCTTAGAGGAATGGTATGTCTCGAGTAACTTTGTGCGAAATGGCACATCCACAAAACACTTGCCCATCGGGGTTTCAGGGGGGGCGGAGGCTTGGGATGCCAAGATTTCTTCCCCTAATGGTGAAGTGATACTCGTGCGAATAGTAGCCAAAATTCGATCAGGCTGAATAATAGGAGCTGGTACCTCATCTCTGTCAGTCTCAGCCTCAAATTGTCTTGACAATGCATCAGCCCTGATATTCTTAGACCCAGGTAAATATGATACAATGAAGTTGAAACGAGACAAGAATAGTGCCCACCTAGCCTGGCGTGGGGATAACCTCTTGGCCTCAGAGAGATAAATTAAGTTCTTGTGATCAGTCAAAATTAAGACAGGATTCTTAGTACCCTCAAGTAAGTGACGCCATTCCTTAAGTGCCAGAATAATGGCTAGCAGTTCTCTGTCACCAATCTCATAATTGCTTTGTGCCTCTGTCAACTTTTTTGAGAAAAACCCACAAGGTCTGAGAGTTCCTCCCTTAATGGGACGCTGAGAAAGCACTGCTCCAACCCCAATATCTGAGGCGTCCACCTCCAAAGTGAATGGAAGCGATGGATTGGGGTGAGATAATACAGGAGCGTTACTGAAGGCAGATTTCAATCTCTCAAAGGCCTCTTCCGCAGCTACTGACCATAGGGAGGGATTGGCACCCTTGTGTGTAAGGTCAGTCAAAGGTTTTACCAAGGACGAGAAATTCTTAATAAATTTCCTGTAATAATTGGCAAAGCCCAGAAATCGTTGAATGGCCTTCAGGCTCTTGGGGCATGGCCATTGTAATACTGCCGTTAATTTCTCCTTGTCCATGGCAATGCCTTCTTTGCCAATTATACATCCCAGGAATGGTACACTAGTTCTGTGAAATTCACACTTTTCGAGTTTACAATATAGTTTATTTTTCCGTAGGCGGACCAACACTTCGGACACGTCCTTGACGTGTTGTGACATATTTACAGAATGAATGAGAATGTCATCAAGATAGACAACAACACAAGACTGCAACATATCTCTAAGAATGTCATTGATGAACTCTTGGAATACCGCGGGTGCGTTATAAAGACCAAATGGCATGACCAAGTACTCGTAATGGCCAGTTCTCGTATTAAAGGTGGTTTTCCACTCATCACCAGCCCTGATCCGAATTAAATTATATGCAGCCCGTAGGTCCAACTTGGTGAAAATAGAAGAACCTTTAAGTCTGTCAAATAGCTCGGTGATGAGTGGTATAGGATAGGCATTCTTAGATATTAGCTTATTTAAGCCCCAGTAGTCAATGCAAGGTCTCAGCTAGCCATTCTTCTTTTTTACAAAGAAAAATCCAGCCCCAGCCGGTGGATTTCCTTATGATGCCTCTTTCAAGAGCATCAGCAATATATTCTTCCATAGCTTGGTTCTCCTCGCAGGATAATGGATACGTGCGTCCCCTAGGGGGCACTGCCCCTGAAGGCAATTCAATACAACAGTCATAAGATCTGTGCTGGGGTAGGGTGCCAGCCTCTCCCTTACTGAATACATCGCTAAACTGTTGGTATTCGTCTGGTAGGGCAGAAGAGGTACACAAGATCTTAACTGGCTGGGTTACGCAATGTTCCTTACAAGACTGAGACCAAGCGGATATTTCACATTTTTTCCAATCGAACTGTGGGTTATGCAACTGTAACCAGGGAAACCCCAGGATTACTGCGTGATAAGGGGAGTTGATAAGCTGGAACTGCTGTTCCTCTTTGTGGAGAGCCCCAATAGACATGGACAAAGGCATAGTTTCGAAAGTCACCTGAGCAGGTTCCAGGGGTCTACCGTCAATTGCTTCAATAGCGAGTGGGGTTTCCCTCTCAATGCATGGAACCCCATGTAATTCAGCAAA
The DNA here is from genome assembly GCA_037306005.1 of Rhinophrynus dorsalis. NCBI lineage: Eukaryota > Metazoa > Chordata > Amphibia > Anura > Rhinophrynidae > Rhinophrynus > Rhinophrynus dorsalis. Next base: position 375,133,368 of record CM074724.1, read on the forward strand.
GGTATTATCCATAAAGTACCCAGCTGCACCAGAATCATCCAGGGCCAAAACCTCCACTGACTGATGTGCCCAAGAAAGTACCACCTGTATGGTGGGTTTCAATATACCACATTCTGGGGACGCCTGAACACCACCTAGGGCCTGTCCCCCAAGGTACCCTAGGTGTGTTCGTTTCCCGGATGTACAGGACAAGATCTTAGTAGGTGCCCATCTTTGCCACAGTATAAGCATAACCCATGTTTTCTCCTTGGTTAGTCTGGTGAAACCCAACTGCATAGGTTCAGTTGGTTCTCATACTGGATCAATCTGTTTGGAAACCAAGGGAGGGATGGGTGGGCAAAAACTACTACTAGACCCCATACTCTTTTGCCGCGACCTGCGGTCTTTGGCCATTAGCCTTTCACGAATCCGTGTGTCAATTAGCATGACAAATTCAATATAGTCATCCAGATCAATGGGCAATTCTTTAGCAGCGATCTCGTCTTTAATTTGGTCACTTAGACCCTGAGCAAAAGCTGCCAATAATGCTTCATTGTTCCAACCTACCTCTGCTGCCAAGGTGCGAAATTCAATGGCGTAATCACACACCGTACGCCTGCCCTGTTGTATTTCCATAAGGTGCTTAGCAGCAGAGGTGGTTCTGCCAGGAGGCTCGAACACTCTCCGAAAGAACTGCACAAATTCTCTGAAACTCCTTGTGCAGGGTTTCGCATTCTCCCACAATGGGTTCGCCCATGCCAATGCTCTACCAGTCAGCAGGGATATCATAAAACCAACTTTACTACAGTCACTGGGAAAGGCCTGAGCCGTCAATTCCATAAATATTTCCAGTTGCTTAATAAATCCACTGCAAAGGTTAGGATCACCATCGTATCTGAGTGGCAAAGGGGCGGAGGCAGTTAACCCCTTGACTGCAGCCCCTGAGGGTATGGTAACGTTCTCCGGTGTCTGTCCGGAAGAGACCACGGGACTAATGCCAGCCTTTTCAGAGAGCACAGTGCGTTCAAGTATAGTTTGGACCGCTACCGCTAGCTGATCCAATCGTTGCTCATGTGCATCCATTCTCCAATGGATGTTTTGCGTATTACCCTCACTCTTATTGTCTGAGGTCATGACCCTTTCGTACTGTCACGGTTTGTTAAGACTCTCAGACACAGAGTTTAGATAAAAAATCAACTTTATTGAAAAGTTAATGCAACCCCTTAGGGAAATATACACGTACACACATATATCTTTAATTGCATAGAAATACAATGCGAAATAGAGAAATATTGGCTTTACCGGTCCTGCCAATATACCGGGCAGGACAGCCAGGGAACAGGAACTTGAGGTGAGGCTTTACCGGCCTTGCCAATACCAGGTAAGGCAACCACGGAAACAGGACTGGTTCTACCGGCCTTACCATATACCGGTCAAGACAGCCAATTAACAGGGAATGAGCAGGCTCTACCGGCCTTGCCAATACCGGGTAAGGCAACCCAGGGAAACAGGACAGGTTTTACCGGCCTTACCATATACCGGGCAAGGCAGCCAATTGACAGGAGAATAAACAGGCTCTACCGGCCTCGCCAATACCGGGTAAGGCAACCCCAGGAAACGGGAAAGGTTCTACCGGCCTTACCACATACCGGGCAAGGCAGCCCAATGACTGGATGAATGCAACACCGATAGTAAAGTGACTGGTAGGCAAAAAACAATCACTTATGACCGAAAGAGGCTAGGTCAGTACATAAGCCGCCAGCAATAGATGTAATGAAGGTATTGAGCTAGCAGGGTTCTCTCAGATGGAACATCACAACACATAGAGCAGTCAGGGTTGAATGGAGTGAACCAGTAACCTGTACGTGGAACGCTATAATACTGGTACAGCCGGGTGGCTGGTGGAGCGAATCAGTACCCTGTAAGAGGAATGCAATGATGTAGATACAGCTGGATGGCTTGGAGTGGACCAGTACCCAGTACGTGGAATGCTATACACTGAGACAGCCGGATGACTTGAGCACTGAAACAGCCGGATGGCTGGAGGAGCGAACCAGTACCCTGTACGTGGAACGCTATACACATGAGACAGCCGGGTGGCATGAGCACTGAAACAGCCGGATGGCTGGAGGAGCGAACCAGTACCCTGTACGTGGAACGCTATACACATGAGACAGCCGGGTGGCTTGAGCACTGAAACAGCCGGATGGCTGGAGGAGCGAACCAGTACCCTGTGCGTGGGACGCTATACACATGAGACAGCCGGGTGGCTTGAGCACTGAAACAGCCGGATGGCTGGGGGAGTAACCAGTACCCTGTACTTGGAACGCTATACACATGAGACAGCCGGGTGGCTAACGGAGCGAACCAGTACCCAGTACGTGGGACACTATACACATGAGACAGCCGGATCGCTAACGGAGCGAACCAGTACCCAGTACGTGGGACGCTATACACATGAGACAGGCGGGTGGCTAACGGAGCGAACCAGTACCCAGTACGTGGGACGCTATACACATGAGACAGCCGGATGGCTTGTGTCTCCAGTAAGCTAGCTGGCGAGATAACAATGTTGCCAAGGTGACTCAGGAATGTCTTGAAGCAAACAGGACTGGACAGAGGACCAGCGGAAGGAAGCAGGAACCCGCAGACAGATGGTCAACCGGAATCAGGACGCTGGCAGCAGAAGGCGGAGGTTCAACCGGATCAAACGTCGGCAGGAACTCTCGAACTGGAAGCACTGGAACGGGTTAACACTGGTCACAGGAAACACAGCAGAGGCCCAGGATACTCAGGAACAGTGAAAATCACAGCAGCAAGGAGACAACACGAAAGGGCAACCAAAGGGTGCCCAGGCTAGGTTTAAATAGGCAATACAGGGTGGGCTGAAAACAGCCAGCCAATCGAGAGCCCCTTACTGGTGACAGACATAGAAATAAAGCAATCACGGGCACCGTGATAATTTGTTACCTACTATTCAATCTTTTAATGATAAAACAATGGCATGGCTTCACTTGCCCTTAAATGTTATTGGTAGGTCGAATCTTATTAAAATGATTTTTTTGCCCAAGTTTTTGTTTATTTTTCAGAATACACCGGTCCCTATTCCTAAAAAATATTTCTGACTAATAGACAAGATTATTTCACATTTCGTATGGTGGGGACGTCGGGCTAGACTCAAGTTAACTACTCTTATGAGACCGAAGCTTGAGGGGGGAATTGCCTTGCCCAACTTTTACAGGTATTACTTGGCAGCGCAATGTCGATATGCTCTTGGTTTTGTTTCCCCCCAGCCTTGCTATCAAACTACCCAGATAGATGCACTGTTATTGCAGCCCACTTATGAGCTACCCTAATTCTTGCATGGCGGCCCCGCTGCAACTCTATATGAGGCTTGGGGGGAGTTGAAGAAGTTGCTGGGATATGTGACCATGGATCCGGACACCCCCTTGTGGGGCGCTGCGGGGTTACATCATTTACTTGGTAGTGAGTTTGGTTCTCTGTGGGCTAGATTTGGTATTAATACTCTTGGACAATTGTATCATGATAACCAGTTGAAATCCTTTGCACAACTACATGACGAATACCGTCTGCCACACAATCATTTCTATTCTTATTTATGTACCAGACATGCTCTTAGAGCCCAGTGGGGTGATAGAGCACCGTTGATTGCTACATTCCCGCTTCTTACTAGATTGATGACCCTTGAGCCTCTGAGACCTCTCTCTTTTATTTATCCATGGTTGGAACCTCGCATGAAATATCAGGAATTTCCCTCACGGAATAAATGGGAACTGGATCTGTGCCCACTGGAGGATTGGGAGTGGAACATGGCTAAGGAGGTACCAGCTCAGATGGCGACATCGACTAGGCATCAAATGATACAGCTGAATATTCTGCATAGAATTTATTATACACTAATCAGACTGTTTAAAATGGGGAATTCTGGTACTGACCATTGCCATCGATGTGACAATGTTCGAGGCACGTACTTGCATATGATATGGGAGTGTCCTGAGGTTGGGAGGTTTTGGTTGGAGATAATGCGTAATGTGACCCTGGTGTTGGAAAGACCTGTTCCTGTGACTCTAAAGATTTGTTTACTGTCTATCATCCCCGATGAGATTGAGGATGCTAATGACAAATCTCTTCTGCGTGAGCTCTTGGTGATGGCGAGAAAGGTGGTGGCCTTGAACTGGATGTCAGACAGAGCTCCCACTTGTAGGGCGTGGATTAACCTGGTTTCACAGTGTTTTCCACATTATAAATTGGTTTACTTACACCGAGGTACTCCGGCTAAGTTTGATAAGATCTGGGGACAGTGGCAGACCTGGTGGACAGCTAGAGCAAGTACTACTGTAACTCCCGGCGATGTGTAACTTTTTGGAGCTGGTCGACTGAGTTCATATCTACTTGCCGTGTGGATGCTTGTGACGTATACTTGTTGTACACCTTTGTGTATGACTCCTATATATGATGGGATCTTGTGGAGTCACTGGCTGGTGGGTGGGGTTTGGGGGTTGCTGCAGGCTCGGGGGAGAGAGGAACTGGGATTGAGGGATTTAGTTTTAGTTCAGTTTGGTTAGATGTTTGGAGTTTGGGTTGAATTATTATAAAAACCTCAGATCGACTCTGTACGCCCTATTAATATGCATCTGTTCTTTTTATTGTTATAAATGTTTGCATACTCTTGCTGTACTTGAAAGATTTTACATGTACCCTTTTTCTTTGTATGTGTATGGAGTGATCTGATAATAAATTATATTTCAAAAAAAGTACAGAGGTAGCAGAGCAGAAGGCAACGTGCAACAAGACTAGGGATGTAACTGTCGCAGTAGGCTGATGGAGCGAGGCCTCGGAGGCCAATAGTGACCAGTGGTAGTCAGACAGGAATGGGAGTAAGCACGGAGCCTAAGTCAGATAAGCCACAGTCAGATACCGGATCGGGTAGTCAGCCACAGCCAAAGACAGATCGGAGCGGGTTATCGGACAAGCCAGGGTCATACACAAATCAGATAGACAGAGCCACTGGTCAAATACTGGTGTGGCTAGTCAGACGAAGCCAGAGAATACACGAAAGCCAAGCTAGGGTCAAACGAGAGCATCACAAGAGTAACACACTGATACGCCACAAAAGGCCAACTAAGCCCAGTTCACAGACAGACTAAAAGGCCGCAACTGGAGGTGGGGCTCAATAGGCCAATTAGTGCGAATGCTACAAAATAGCAAGCTCAATGTGAAAGGCACGCGCCGCAGCTTAGAGACAAACTGGTAGTGGCAACTGCAATGCCTGTGACATCAGCCATGGGAACCAGGACTGGAACCAACAGGCAGGCAGAAATCATGGGCACTGTGATACTCTGTCACCTATCAATTGTTCTTTTTTATTTTATTTCTACTAATTTTTTTCTGAACTTCCACAGCGTTCCCTGTCAGCAAAATGCAAAAAAGCACACTCTCTGTTCAACTGTTTCTTTTCCCAGACTCCACCAACACAGATATTACAGCCAAATCAGAATTAAGCTTGGAATAAAGCTTCCTGTGCCTTCCTAGTGAGTCACAGAAGATTTTGGGGGTATTTGGGGTCAACATCTGTTCTCCATTTTTGTCCCCCAGAGTGGCCCCAGACTCCCCTAATACAATAATCCGAGAATAATGCCAGTTTAAAGTAGACTCAAATATGATAATGCAAATAATTGGTCTAAAAATCATGACAATATATATATAAATACATCAATCACACCACACCAGTCAACCACCATCTTACTCATCTGCAACATTCAGTATAAGGTTTGTTTGTTTTTTGTTTTTTGTTTTTTTTTTTGCTATTCCAGCATAGCAGCAGGTTCGCCAAAAGAAGACTTAAACAATTATTTATTTTGCAGGCCTACAGAAATGTAAACATTCAAAATATTACAAGAAGCTAGGCTTGAAATAATAGCTTGTGGACTTAAATCAAGGCTAACTTGTAGGTAGGCCTCAGACTTAACAAAAACAAGCCCTGAGTAAAATTTCTTTGTAGGCCTCAGGATTGCAAAAAATAAGCCCTGAAAAACTACATGCTCTCCTGGCCTAGTACCAGTAGTGCTTGATGGAGTGTTGGCAAATGCCACTTGTGACATTTTGGCATTTGCAACTGCTGTAATTACTGCCGCTGAGTCGTCTAAGCAACAGCAGGATTAAGCGTCTGCATGGGACTTGGATCATTATCAGTACTGATAGGAGACAGAGAGTGGTACGATGATGCTTCTGATTGCCACTAGCCCTAGTGTTGCCGAGGCAGCAGAAACACCACAACAAGTCCCAACACCAGTTGAGGTATATCTAGAGAGAAGACTTTGGCAAATTATGCTTCTCCTCCTGCACTGCCTCTAAAATCATTAGTTTTGGTGAAATACTAATTTTTTTCTTTGAGAACAACCAGGAAGGATCCGTGCCTTTAATCAGTAATGTGCAGAGTGTGAGCAAGGAAACATTGTGAAATAGATGAAGAACTGGGTGGGAGGTACAACAACAATTAATGCATCTGCATTCATATTAAGCAACAGCTACAAATGCAATCAAACACCTTGACACTTAGGTCAGCAATGTAAAACCACTCCCAAGATACCAAGTACTGCTGTGTAACGGTTTTTAGGAGACTCAGACCAGTATGTGAAATAAAACACAATTTTATTAGAATAAAAATAATGCAAACGATCGCCCTCTAGTGGCGGTTGTAATAGACACACAGTGAAGACTGATATGTTACAAGAGATAATGCACAATATAGTTGACATGCACAATACTATGCAGAAAATGGAGTTCTCTACCCCAAAGGGTTAAGAGCTTAAATCAGTCAGTCTCAGATGTGGTGGTTTCGCCCTGGGTGTTAAATGGAGGTGCTGATAGAGACAGTCCACAATGTACTGGAAACGTAGGTGCCTAGCCAAAGTGACCGAGTAGTAAACAGAACAGAGATCCAAATAGCCCCCGCGGCGTACCTACTGGAAAACTGCTTCTGCGAGTGCAAGTGTGTATAGCCCCCACGGGCGTAACAGAAACCGGCCTGCAAGAGCTGCCTAAGCCTCTTCAGACTTAACCGGATACCAGTAGTGGTAGTGCTAGAGCCAATAGCCCCCACGGGCGTATGCAACGGAATCTGCCAGAGCTGAAGCCTTCCCTCTATCGCCACTCTGCTTTAATAGATATCGCCCAGTAAACAACGAGAAGGGAGAGCCTATGGCGCCCAACCAGCCCACAATAAGTGACTACTCTGCAACGGTATGGATGGAGTCGCCGTCGGTAAGCGGCCAACTCAGCAGACGTAGCACTACGGAAGAGGCTCTATTCTGGGAATCGAGATAGCGAGAGCAAGGCAGCACTGCTAGGGTTAATATGCACATTTACACGAGGCTCTGCAAACAACGAGGCTCTGCAAGTATAGTGAGGCTCACTGAGGCACGCACAGCTCTGCAAGTATAGCGGTACACTGCACTGAATAATGGCAACACCAGGCAAGGAGGTCACACGGTGGCTGGCAGCAGCAGTTGAGAATGTCGCGGCGACGACAACGGGAACGGAGGTCACTGGAACAGGCTGGAAGTCGATCTTCGGAGCAGGAAGTCAGCCGGGCCGGGTCGAAGCACGCAGGAGGTAGTCATACAAGCCGGGTCATACACCAACAGGAACATCAGCCAAGCCGGGTCAGGATACAGAGGTGGTTCGCAGACAAGCCGGGTCATACACAAACAGGAACACTGGAGCGTAGTCAGGACAAGCCAAGTTGGTACACAGGAATCTGGAACACTGGAACACAGCAACAGCACTACTGGCTCAGAAACACCACGAAAGGGCATCTGACAGGTGTCTGGGCCAGGCATAAGAAGGTCACCAGGGGCGGGCCAAACTGGCTCAGCAAATCAGAGCGAACCACAAGAATCACAGGCACTGTGATATGCTGTCACTATGGCCTTTGTCCACTCCACTAAGTATACATGATGTCAAGATAGAAGATGACTTTGTAAAAGTAATGAATCTTCTCTTTCATGGGATGGAATGACTGCAGCTGCTTAATGATATCCTGCATTGGACTGATTTCTACCACTTTGCCATGTGTTGTCAGGGCACCACATGATGTCTATGCGTGGACAGAAGCTGCCAAAACCTCACATTTACAGACTTGCTATTAGCTAGTGGTTGAGGTAATAGAGGCAAGGGTTGCACATCAGAGGATGGTGAGGGTGCCGGGACACGGACAGTGGGGACATCTTCATGCACCCGGACCTTAGAACAAGAAGATGATGATGAAAGAGGTTTCATGCTTATCACTGAACTTCCAGCCTGGGTTTCTGTGGTCTTTCTGGAATGTTTGTTCCTGCCCTTTGGGAGGGACTAGGGGTACAGTGACATAGGCTCTTGAATTCTTTTGGGGGGAGGGTTGGTTTTCACATGCTTATCATAAATCTCATAATGTGTCACGGTTTGTTATGAATCCCAGACACAGAGTAAGATAAAAATCAAACTTTATTGAAAAGTTTAATGGGAACCCCCATGGGTCAGTACATACACATATATCAGTGATACAATTTGGGTGCAAACAGTAGTAGCAAGATACGGCAGTATAGGCTCTACCGGCCCTGCCAATATACCGGGCAAGGCAGCCAGTAAGATGGCACAACAGAATGTAAATAGGCTCTATCGACCCTGCCAATATACCGGGCAGAGCAGCCAGTAAGGTGGTTCAACAGGATGTAAATAGGCTCTACCGGCCCTGCCAATATACCAGGCAGGGCAGCCAGTAAGATGGTACAACAGAACATAAATAGGCTCTACCGGCCCTGCCAATATACCGGGCAGGGCAGCCAGTAAGGTGGTTCAACAGGATGTAAATAGGCTCTACCGGGCCTGCCAATATACCGGGCAGGGCAGCCAGTAAGGTGGTTCAACAGGATGTAAATAGGCTCTACCGGCCCTGCCAATATACCGGGCAAGGCAGCCTGCAACGATAAGAGGACAGTGGAATAGCCCAACCGGGTCTATGCAACAAAGTCTACAACCGGAAATTGGAGTAAACCAGTAACATGTACTGGAGCAAAAGGAATGCCCGACCGGTTCCATGGAACGGAATTAGCAACCGGCAAGATGGAGTAACCCAGTACAGCAACAGAATGAAATGGAATGCCCAGCCGGTACTAAGAACTGGGATCAGCAACCGGATAAGTGGAGTGAACTAGTACCGTGTACTGGAGAAAATGGAACGCCCAACCGGTACTATGCATTGGGATCAGCAACTGGATATAAGGAGTGAACCAGTACTGAGTACTGGAGAAAACGGAACGCCCAACCGGTTCTATGCACTGGGATCAGCAACCGGGTAAATGGAGTAAACCAGTACCGCGTACTGCAGCAACAGGAACGCCCAACCGGTTCTATGCACTGGGATCAGCAACCGGATAAATGGAGTAAACCAGTACCGCGTACTGGAGCAAATGGAACGCCAACCGGTTCTATGCACTGGGATCAGCAACCAGATATATGGAGTGAACCAGTACCGTGTACTGGAGAAAACGGAATTCCCAACCGGTTATATGCCCTGGGATCAGCGACCGGATATATGGAGTAAACCAGTACCGAGTACTGGAGCAAATGAAACGCCCAACCGGTTCTATGCACTGGGATCAGCAACCAGATATATGGAGTGAACCAGTACCGTGTACTGGAGAAAACGGAATTCCCAACCGGTTATATGCCCTGGGATCAGCGACCGGATATATGGAGTAAACCAGTACCGAGTACTGGAGCAAATGAAACGCCCAACCGGTTCTATGCCCTGGGATCAGCAACCGGTATATGGAGGAGACCACAAGATGAGAATGTCACCCATGCGACAGACAGCCAGAAGCCGAGAATCAAGATACAACACGGGAACAGGTTGCCCTCCAGGACAACCGCAGGAATGGCAGGACAGCCAACCGGGTCAGAAACGGAAGCAGGAACAATGCCATGACCGGAGCAGAGCAGAATCAGGAACACCGGACAACTGGAACTGGAACGAGGACGGGAACCAAGCAGCAGCAGCCCTGACAGTGGAGAAACGCTGACACTGGCAGAAGATCACAGGCCCAAGGAAATGTCATACAGGTGACTGCAGGTACAGAGACACCACGAAAGGGCAACCAAAGGGTGTCTCAGGCTGGTTTAAATAGGCAGTGCTAGGCGGGTGTAAAACAGGCGGCCAATGGGAAATAAATCTGACTGACAGCAAGGGCGAGCAATCACTGGCACTGTGATATAATGTCTGTGTTACATGTGCTTTATGAGTGCAGATGTGCCAAGATGTGTCCACTGCTTTCCTCTTTTTACTACTTTATCACATAAAGTACACATAACAGTCACTAATGACTGCATTGTGCTTGCCCCAAGGGACAATATTAACACATCCATGATTTCAGTGAGGGGAAAGGTGGAAAATAATGGCCTTTTTCTTCTCCATAATCACCTTCACTGGCTTGGGGAGGTGATGCTGCTGCTGCCTCAGCATCATTACTAGAACTATGACCAGGAGTATTGTTGACAAGTAAAGCCTGTCTTGGTCATATATCACTGCTTGAAGAAGCCAGTTCCATGGTGACCACAGTGGTCTGTTGCACACTAGTCCTATCATCATTGTGACAGATGAAAATCTGCCTCTGGTAAAACAGCAGCAGGAGTTAGAGCAGCAGCAAACATTATTGGCTGTTGATGTACTGTTTGTTGTTCTCTCTTTTTTTCTTAATAAACGTTTAAGATTAAGAAAAAAAGAAGTATTATTGCAACGCTCCTGGAGTTAAGCCTGTGAGGTGCTGTGATGCAGTCCCCATTCCATGAGTCCTTTAGAGTGGCCAGAGAGGACTTCGTCCAGTGGATCTCTTGTAGGTATACCATGTGGGGTCTCTGACAACTGAAGTGGTGGAGACCATTGTCCGCCTCACAGACGAGTGTAGTCCATCAATGTACCACAACACCAGCTTAACTAGTGGGACAGTGGTGGTGGAGGAGACAGCATGTTGTGGAGTCTGAGCCATCATGTGGGGTAAAGGAGAACAAGGATATGAGCATGAGACATGTGAGCAACATATTCAATAGAGGATTGTGTGTCCCAGCTGGAACTTCATCCAAGAAGAGGAATAGTGGATCCAGTAAGTATCTGGCCCTGGGTTTAGCAAGGATTCAACATGGCAAAGTCAGTAGAGTAGTGCTCCCAACCAAAAACCTTGCCCAAGATGGCAAAAGAAAACTGAGTCAGAAGGTAGGGTTGCAGGAAGGGGAATAGGCAAGTGATTCCCAAATTTTTAAACAGGTGAGGCAGAGGAGGACTGATTAAAAAAATCTGGAAATATTAGTGTCAGTTACAGCAGGTGAGTCAAATATAGAGGTTCCATTATAAAGTAAAATCTGAAGTTTAGCAGGATACACCAGAGTGAAGCAGATGGCCTTCCCATGTAAGTGTTTTCAAATAGGAACAATTGCTTTAAGTTGGGTTGAGACACAGGCCAAGTACTCCTGGAACATCAAACCCTCTTGATCATGGAACTGAAGGGCAGGTAGGTAATGGTAGGCAGCAAGGATTTTGAACTAATCCTAGAAGTTAAGAAGTTTAATGTAGACTGGATGAGGTCTATGGGCACTCTCAGTTTGGAGTCAGGAAGATCAAGGTGAAGGACCGAGGGGAGCCACTTTTGAAGGGTGATCAGCAGGTCCTGATTTTTGACCAGCTCTGAGATTGCGACAAAGAGAAGATGGTTACATTAGGTCCAGTTTTCTAGGTCATCAAATTTATCCATAAGTTGTTGGGTAACTGCAGATTGTGTGGATACTGATTGCTATAAACTTGTAAGATAATCCTCCACATCAATGTGACGTTGTTGAAAATCTTGAATTTTGAAAGAGTTGATCACGATCAGGTTCACAGTGTTATCAAAAGGAGCCATCAGTTCCAGGAACATGGGAAGAAGAGGGTGATATATTTCTTGAACAAGTAGGAATGCCTGGGGGAGGCAGTTTCTCACCTTCAAGGAGTAATCTCTCACAGGGTCATCAGAGGCAGCCGTCCAAGGAGGCAAAGAAGGTGGGGAGGTGTGAGTGGATGTCCTGGCTGACTTCATGAGTTTCTTCTTAGGAGGCATCCATAGTAACTTGTCCATGCCCTGGAGAGGGGATAGGGGAAGGGAGAAAAAAAACAGGTGGAGAGGAGAGCTGAGCAAGAGAATAGGCCTAGGGCAAACTGACTTCTGTGCTGCAGCACTGACAGGAAAATGAGGAGTCCCAACTGGGTGGTAACAATCCATGTGATCCCGCACAGCTGCAGCAGGAAAGAGGGAGGCTGGGGTGTCCCAGTCGGTAGCAAAGATGCAGGTGGACCACTCCACAGGGGGAGCATGCCAACAGGACCCCCAGGTCAAGAGTGGTTTTGGTCACAGGTTGTTTGGGGGACTACATCCCAAACAGTGATTGAATGCCAGGCTTGGGATGGTTGGGACAAATTTGGGAGTAACCCAGAAGGTATGAAAGGAAGATCGGCGGATCATCAGGAGGGAGGGATCCTTAATGCCCCAGCTGAAGGTAGGATGGTGGGTGACTGGCAGGTTTCCCAGTATAGCACCTCACCCGGTCCCATGAGCCCAGAGTGTCTCAGCATATCCGGCAAGCTGGCGGATGGAAGAAACAGCCAGTATACCCCAGTTCTGGGGTGTGTGTGAGCCAAGTGGTGCAGAAAGGAGGAGCACTGCACACCACCGAGCAGATGTGCATCCAAGCCACTGGAAGGATATAAACTAGGTAGGCAATGTTGGGGAAAGTTGTGCCTAGTCCCCTGATTCACTGGACTGATTCCGGCCCAGTAGTAGGTGGATGCTCGCCGTGAAAAGTGACAGTGCACGCCTCACATTGTACCGAGTAACAGCAGCCATCTAGGCTGATGTATAGAGCCGTGTACCGGCTTAAAATCTGGCCCAGGTGCAGGAGCGATGGTAAAACAAGGCCATCTCAGTCTGTGCTTCACTGGACATCCACAGGTTTCAAAGCCTGCTATTAGTCACAGAACCTTCATACACATTGTCTTCCTTCCCAGTCTTGTTCCACTGCCCACTGATCATCACAGATGCCCCCAATACATTGCCCACCTCCAACCTTTTTTCCACTGCATATTAGTATTTATAGATCCTCCCAACACATTGTCTGACCTCCAGCCTAATTCCACTGCCCACTGATTGTTACAAATCCTCACATGCACAAATCCCCATGCCACTTATGACCCCCCCATCTTTGTTCTACTGCCCACTTGGAGTTACAGATCCCCCCATACACTCTATGAACCTCCCAGCTTGGTACCACTGCACACCGATCCCCCAGCAAACATTATTTGAGCCCTCAGTCTTCAACAATTCTGGAGAAGGCAGTGCTGTTTACATCAAGTGATTTAGCCAATATTGTAAAATACCTCTGCCATGCCACCCATGTGAGAGAATTGCTGGGGGAAATGTAGGAGGCAAGTAGGGATAAGAGGCTTGACATGCACTAAAATGAAAAGCAGTCATGTGAATGTACCTTTAAACCTTTGAGTGCCAGAGAGATACGCAACACATTATCGCAATTTGTTGCATACCCCTCTGGCACTCAAAGGGTTAAGATCATCTCTCTTAAGCAAATCCACGTGGGCACATGTTTTGAGCTTAATCTAAATTTAAAGACTCGATTGAAAAACATTTACTTTTCACTTGTAAACATTGTGATACTATGAATTGTAATAGAATGTTTGCATAATCAAGTATTTAACTTTGTTTATTTGAAAAGGAACAGAAAAACATGCTTTAATTAACCATGTTGTCTCTAGAAATCAGTCATTTTGCTCTTTTAATTTAGATCAATGTTTATGAACAGGAACCATCACGAGAAAAAAAAAAACTGATCTATTTTTTTTTTCCTTTGGCTGTAGGAACATTGAGGCTGATGCACTAAGATAAACTGGCTCAATTCTGAGGCAAGCTCACTGCACTAAGGGAGCAATAAAGCCCCCATTGATTTTAACATTTGAGTGCCAGTGAGCATTGTGAAACATTGCATTGGACATCATTTTTCTACTTAAAGGGTTAAATTAGACTTTTAATTCACTGAATGTTAGAAATGTTTCCAGTGTTTTCCTTCAACATGTGCTGGAGACCAGTTTTGAAAAGTTAAAAGGTTCTTGAAATTAATGTGAATTTTGGGAATTGTATTTGTCCCCTACATCAGGGCTGTCCACATTCAGTCCTCAAGGGCCACCAACAGGCCAGGATGTAAGGATTTCCCTGATTAAGCACAGGTGAGTCAGTCAAAGTGATCTACTGATTAACTCACCTGTGCTTAATCAGGAAAATCCTTACATCCTGGCCTGTTGGTGGCCCTTGAGGACTGAACTTGGACAGCCCTGAAATTGAAATTGGCATAAAAATGACACTTCCCACAGAGAGTGAAAACTTTTTTGTGAAAAATGAAGATTTTCTGTTTTTTTTTTCCACCTAGCTCAATGAATTGAAATCAATGGAAAAACTGAATTTTTTCACCATATGGCACATTTCCCTTCTTCTTCCACAAGGACAGAATAAACTGTCTACATCAAAAGAAAGCAGCACAATTCTGAGCTAGAAAAGTTGGAGTGTATTTTAGGGGGTCTTATTGGCAGAAAATGTGTTGTCTGTGTTTGAGGATTCTGGGGGCACCCTGACAGAATGTGAAGGGAGAAAGGAGACACCCAAAATACTAGAAAATCTTGCTTGAGTGAGACAGGCAGCTGTGATCCAAGTTATTTTCTAATCTGGCTGTTATCTCTGTATGAGAGGAGTGTGGGTGTGTGAGTGTGTGTGAAGGGAGCAAAGACGTTTTACCCCAATACAACAAAAGTTTTTGTGACTGAGTAGACAGAGGCTGCCGCAATCTAAGTTCTTTCATGGTCTGGCTCTTATCTCTCTGCTAGAGGGGTCTGGGGTGTGAGAAGGTATCAGCTAGTTATAAGTGAAAATTTCTGCCTCAAACTGAAATCTGCAAATAATGGCACTTTCCGTATGGAGAAAATTTCCAAAGAAAAGTGGTGATTTTCCTCTTTTTTCCCACTTTTTTTGCCTAGCTCATTCCATTGAAATCAATGGGAACATTGAAGTTACACACAACATAAAACAAATATTATTTAATTTCCCAAAGGCATAGTATAAAAGGGGCATGAGGGTGCCTGTGTTAGCAGGGTGTGGGGTAAGAATCAGTTGAACTGGGAATGATTTTTGGGGGGTTGTTTACAGGAATTGGGGGGCAAAATCCTAAATAATGTTTAAAAAAACAATCCATAAGACATGGTATAAAAGGGAGGATGCCTGTGTTGGTGGGTGGAGTCTGGGGAATGAATCAGATGAGCAAATAATTTGTATGGGGGTGAGTTCTTGAATGGTATTGGGTGGACATTTAATAAAAAAATAAAAATAAAATAAGAAATTTGCATGTAAAATTATAGAGACAGGAACCCCCTGGCGCAAGCTGCCACTAAGGTAGACTGATACTTGACTTGATAGAGTATTTTGTAGAGGATGATTTGTTAGATTTTTTTGTTAGAGGCCCAAGCCCTGAGGAAACATTGATTTGTAGGACTTAGGCTTGTTAGCGGCCAAGCCCTGAGGAAACATTGATTTTTAGGACTTAGGCTTGTTAGAAACAAACCCCCCAGAAATTGTTTATTTTTTTGTAGGACTGTGTTTTATTTATTTATTTATTTTTTATTTCAAAGCACAAGCCCTGAGAAAAAAATAGTGCCAGTAGGCCTAGTGCCTGTAGGTCATGTTGGTTAGTGGCAACTGTCCATTGTTCCTCTGAGTCAATAACTGTGAAATTTACAACTGCTGTTCTTGCTGCTGCTGCTGAGTTGTTTAAGCAGCAGGATGACTAGGCAGCTGAAAGGGAATCGGATCAACAATAGCAGTATCATGGAAGATGGATGATGAATGTTACACTTGCCACAGCTGGCTACAGTGATGCATCTGAGGCAGAACAAGCACAATAAGTAACCCCCAATCCATGTGGAGAAAAGAAGAAGTTGGGTATTAAATCTTCTCCACCTGCCCCTCATCCAAAGTTGTGGGTGTTTTGTTATTAGAATATATTTTTTCCCTTGAGAGCAGGAACTGTGGCTCTCATCAGCAACTGCAATGTGCACAGTGTGTGTGGTAAATAACATCTGGGGGACAACTGTATCCAAACACCGTGACACCGAAACCAAGTACTGCCGCTGTCACTATATCCCTTGTACAGACCCCACTAAGAACACAAGACAACTTGCTGACAGTTTAATAGTAATGATGAACCCTCCCTGCCACCATCTTAGCATATTCTGCAGGATGGAATCTCCTATGATGCCTCTTGATGCAATGCTTGCGATTCTCCTCCACCACACTGGCATGTGTGGTCAGTGCACCACACAGTGTGCAATGGGTAGAGATGAACTGCTACATCCTAACATCAACATAATGGCTATCATTTTGGCCGCTGAGATAACGATGAATAAGGTGGACTGGCAGAAGATGTAGTTACCCTAGAAGGTGATGGTGAACTAGTTGTTTCACTCGTCATGGAACTTCCAGTAACTGCCTGGGTTGCTCTATTCTTCCTCCTCTTTGATCTCCACCTCGCCTCTTGTTGCCTTTCTGTAGAGTCAGGGGGTACAGCAACAGCTCTGCTTGATTTCTGTGGTAGTTGCTTGGCTTTAACATTTTTGATAAATATGTCATGGTGCATGTGTTTCCTGTGAGCTATCAGAGAGCTTTTGCCAAGGTGTGTTCCCTTCTTTCCTCTTCTCACTAATTTGTCACAAATTGTGCACAGTGCCATTGTTGATGACCACACTGTGCCTTCCACAAGAGATAAATAGTCCCACATCCATGACTTCAGGGGGGAGGGAACAGGCGGGGAAGAATGACCTCTTTCATCTTGTCCTCCACATTCCCCTTCATTGTCTGTAGCAGTGAATACTGTTTTTGCTGTTGCTGCTACTGCCTCAGATTCAACACTGCAACTAGGACCAGAAGTATTGCTGGCACTGGCAAGTGGAACCTGTCCTAGTCCCGCATCACTTGTTGACCCCATTCCCACTGTGTCCACGGTGGTCTGTGGCACATTAGCTTGCTCCTCAGCATCCTGCTGCCCTTGCAGCTCAGCATCAGAAGGAATTAGAGCAGTTGCAAATTCCTCTAATTCCAAAATCCCACTGCTATTGGTGGTGGTGGTCCTGCTAAAAAGGCCATCAATGTCTCTTCCACCCCAGCTTCTCCACCATCATCATCAGCACTACCACCACTAGCCCCTATGTGTTGCTGCTGCTGCTCTATTACAGATATTTGACTGCTGCTTGAGGAGGTGACGAGCAGTGTGACTGAGGGTCCCCTAATGTCACACTTGTCTTGTGCTGCCACTCTGTACCAACAAATTTGGCGATTTCATCTATCCATCTTGTCTTTGGTCTACTTCTTGAGCATTTAGCATCAAGTAGAATCCATTCCAAAGTTCATTTGGCCCATCTACCATTAAATCATCTTGCTATGTGGCCTGCCCATTTCCATTTCAGGTGCTTTACTCTTTGAGTTATGTCATAGACCTTTGTTTGCTGATTTATACCTGCACATGTTTTTTGGTCTCTTTTTGTTATATTTAGAATATGCTTCCCCATATTTCACTATATAAAACTAAGTTTTTGCATGGCTTTGACATATTGGTCAAAAACCTTTCACTTGAGGCAGAGTGGTGAATTTGTCTTAAAGGCAGTACTAAGTTTTCCAAATTCTTACCATCACGGTTTTATTTTCTTTCAATTCCCATAATGTTGTCTCTGTCTGCTCACAGTTCCTGTCCAAGTTAAACATTCTTGTCAACTTCTTCTAGTTTTTGTCCAATTACTATGATTTTTCTTGGGATGGTAATTTTTTTAAGCATGACTTGCGTTTTGTTGATATCAAGCCCAAAATGTTTGCTTTCCTGTTGTAGCTCTTCAAAGGGTTATTTCACATCTTTAGGGCTACTGGCAAAGAATATGATATTATCTGCAAAACATAAGTGATGTAGGTAGACTCCATTGATCATAATTCCTCTTTTCTCCCAATTTAGTTTGTGGAGACCTTCTTCTAAATCAGCATAAAATAGTTTAATAGTTAATTACTATATTGAATGTATACATTATATACATTTCTGTATTTATTTTATTTAATTTAAATAGTATACTATTTTATGTATTTTATTTTTAATAAGGATAGCAGATTTTATATGCATGTCTCAATTGTGTTTCTTCTTTGAGAAATATTCCTATTTTTGATAGGAAATACTCTGTGCTTTGCGGGATTATTGTTGAGTGGTCCTGTATTTCATTTACCGCTTGGTTATTTTCTTCTTATAAGAAGCGATTGGCTGTTTTACATATATCGGGATTCTGTGGTCATTTGCTTTGTCTTTCCCTGGACATTGACATAGACTTGGATTTATACGTGGAGGTCACTGTTTAGTGCGGACGGGAAAGCATTCTGTACCACGCAACCAGATATTTATGTTTATAATCTTGGGGGTCCAATCTTGGATACATCGTTTATTTGATGGTTCAGGATAGGTTTTACTGTAATATATAGACACACTCTGCTCTATATCCCGTGGAAGCACAGACATATCTAATTGGGAGTTATTTACCCCATATATACTTATACTTATAATTAAGATTAGTTTCTCATCTTGAAATACGGAAACGTATTTTCCGATCTTGTTTTCTCCCTCTTTCTCTGTTTCTAATGATCTCATTTTTGGGGAGCAGGAATATTATTTTTAATTGTTTCTAATATTACCTTTTGCTTCACTTCTTATACTTTTCATGATATATGTTATTTATTATATGTTATTATATCTCTTGATATTCAGGTTGTTGTTTTTTTTATTTGACAGTAGCTACAAGAACATGAGCAGTGTCTACAATAGTTTCAGTAACTTTTTTATTGTTAGTTGAAATGTTCATGTCTGGAAGGCGTTGCAGCACACTGAAGATATTAGACAATGCTAACTGAAAATTATTATGGTTTTTCAATGGCTGGCTAGTGTCAATATTCATGTTTGTTGACTTGATCCTTTTCTTTCTTTCTTTCTTGCATTCAATTTTTACTTTTGCCCTCACTAGATGATGGTCACTTCCAACATTAAAACAATTTAATTCTGCGCAGTCAGCAAATATAATTTTATTATTTGCAAGTATGAAGTCAATTTCAATTGTATTGCAATTAGGGCTTTTCCATGTCCATTATCGATGGGCCTTTTTTCCTGTAGAATGAATTCATGGTTTAGAAGTTTTGTTCTTTTGAAACTTCAATACGTTGGTTGCCTCTACTGACTCTTTTTCTAGTTTGATCCAGTGGTAAGATCAATTTTGCCCCATTTTGGGTCTCACCAATTAGTGCATTGAAACCTTCCATTATAAATTTGTAGTGCTAATTTCCTGTTTGTAGAGGAGAGGTAAATCATCATTGTGATGAACAGGACTGTCAGAGGTCACACGGCACAAGAGGTGGAGCCTCTCCTCACCTTGGCTGGGATCATGTGGACACTAATACTGAATGATATAGAGAAAATAGTCATGGAAGTCTGTTCCAACCTTCACCTACCCAGACTCAGAGGCAGATCACTATCAGCTGATACTGATGGTTTTATGGTGGGAACAGCTATTCACTGGGAACTTATACAGGGTTGCTAACTCCCCTCATCCCCCTGGAGATTTCTACAGGATGTGATTAGACCCTTGTGTCCACCCCCATCCTTTTAGTAACTTTTATCAGATAAACCAAGTGTGTCATGTCTTGTCCATGTGGTAACTGCCCCTTTTCTCTGAACTGTATTAAAATGTTGTGTTGGTTGAAAATAAAGCAGTTTGTGATTTACCAAGAAGGAGACTGTTTGTCTCTCCCTGAAGTATACAGGTATATTGCTGTCTGTCGTCCACTATAGAGCAGTTACTCATAGAGAAGGGCCAGGGGACTAGATAGATAGAATATCATATACGAACCAGAGCTATCAGTGCAGTATATCCTGCATTGCCAGTGGAAAATGAATCAAGTAATAGTTAGACTAAAAACAAAAAAGGAAACTATGTAAATGAGAATAAAGGGCTAGCCAATTGTCTCAATGAATATTCCTGTTCAGTTTTTACAGAGGAAAATGAAAGGAAGTGACCTCTGTTATATAAAATGAATGGCAAGACATGTGAAACATGCATGTTTACAGAGGAAGAAGTTCTACTTCAACTATCTAAGGTGAAAACAGATAAATCAATGGGACCATATGGGATACACACAGACTTATTAAAAGAACTTAAGAGTGTTCAGGCAAAACCTTTAACAGAATTATTCAATCAGTCACTATAGACAAGAGTAGCAGAAGTTTGGAAGGTAGCAAATGTAATACCACTTCACAAAAAAAGGTAGCATGGAAGAGTCTGGTAACTACAGACCAGTAAGTCTTACAACTTTAGGGGAAAAATTAATGGAGACTATGTCAAAGGAAAGAATTAAGGAAAGAATATCTGAATTTGAATGGCTTGCAAGATACCAAACAGCATAGGTTTACAGCAGGGAGATCTTGTCAAATTAACCTCATAGTATTTTTGACTGGGTAACTAAAATAATATACCAAGGGGGAGCAGTAGCTATAACTTATCTAGATTTCATTAATGCATTTGACACTTTCTCTCATAGAAGACTCATTCATAAATTGCAGTGTTTGGGTCTCGATGTAAAAATAGTTAAATGGATAAGGCAATGGCTGAATGACAGAAGACAGAGGGTGGTAGTCAATGGAGTGTTACTAGTGGGATACCATAGAGATCTGTACTGAGGCCCATTCTTTTTAATATTTTATTAGTGATATTGCAAAAGGTCTTCAAGGTAAGGTATGCATTTTTGCAGACTAGACAAAGATCTGCAATAGGTTAGACATTCCAGGTGGGAATAAGCCAAATGACAAATGATTTAGGTAAATTAGTAGAATGGACAAGAGAGTGGCAGCTGCAGTTTAATGTTGATAAATGTAAAATAATGCACTTGGGACATAAAATTCCAAAGGAAAGATATACTATTAATGGTACTGGCTGTTAGAGACAACAGAGGAAAGGGATTTGGGAGTAGTTATTTCTAATGACTTAAAGGGATAGTAATACTTCGTTTTAACTTTATTTTATTTTGTAGGCATGAAAAAAACATGAAGAACGATATAAGTATTATCCCTCAAACCTTTATGGTTTAAGAGATATTCACAAGCAAAGTTTCCCCCTCCCGCCCCTTTTTCCTAGTGTAAGCCATCTCTTCTCAGATGTGAATCTGGTTGTAAGACCAGACAGATAACAGCAGGGGACAATCTTCTTTGTACGAAAACAATGAAAGCACTTCCCCCCTTGACAGGTTTTTCAGCTTTTTCCCTTATCTTGATTGAAGATTGTCCCTCTCTGCAGTCTACCTGGGCACCTCCCTTCTGATCTGGCTGAACAGGGGGGGGATACTTTGTTTGTGAATATCTCTTAAACCATAAAGGTTTGAGAGATAATACTTTTATCGTTCTTCATGTTTTTTTAATGCCTACAAAATAAAATAAAGATAAAATGAAGTATTACTATCCCTTTAAAGTAGGCAGGCAATGTAATAAAGCAGTGGGGAATGCAAACAGGGTGCTGGGTTGTATACCTAGGGGCATTAGTAGAAGAAAAAGGGAAGTGGTCATGCCACTCTACAGATCTCTAGTTAGACCTCACCTAGAGTATTGTGTACAGTACTGGAGACCCCATCTCCAGAAGGATATAGCTACGATAGAGAAAATGCAGAGAAGGGCTACTAAAATGGTGACTGGTTTACAGGAAAAGAAATATCAGGATAGACTAAAGGATCTGAACATGTATAGCTTGGAGGAGAGAAGAGAGAGAAGGGATATGGCGGGATGCAAAATATTTTTGTAAAGTTGATACCTTTATTGGCTAACTAAACAGATTTAAAATGCAAGCTTTCAAGACTTCTTAGGTCTCTTCCTCAGGCATGTTATACAGATAAATATGAAAACTTCTCTCTTAAATACAAGTACACATTACATTGTTTATAATGGAAATCAGATAACAACGTTAGTCCAGATACCAATTCCTTGATCAGTCAATGCTAGAGGATGTGATTTAAATAGCATTCTTCCTCTGGGTCCTGGTATTTATGATTCCAGAGGGACTGTCGTAAAAGTTAATTCACAATTAAGTACTGTGACAGAAATTCCCTGTCCCTGTTCATGCCATAGGTCAAAGAGTCAAATTGTAACATTAATTTTACCTCCCATAATTTTCTGTCCCTCTGATTGCGAAGTTGTCCCATTAGTACAGTCAATTTAATATCCTTGATACTGTGCCCACTTTGGCAAAAATGTTCTCCCACTGGTGTCTCTGTCTTTTTGTTGTTAATGCTGGATCTGTGGGAATTAAACCTCTTATGTAATTTCTGTTCCGTTTCCCCCATATAAAGAGCTGTTGGGCATTTTGCACACATGATAAGTAGTGTTGAGCGAGCACCCCGATGCTCGGGTGCTCGGGTGCTCTGACCGAGCACCCCCTGAGGCTCGAGTGCTCGGCCGAGCACCCGAGCCCCATTGAAATGAATGGGGCAACACCAGGCACCCCCTGCTCTGATGAGGGGAGGGTGCCTGGTCAATGCCCCCTTCATCTCCGCTATGCCCCCTTCATCTCAGAATGCCCCCTTCAGCTCCGCAATGTCCCCCTTCAGCTCCGCTATGCCCCTCTTCCACAATGTGCCCCTTCATCTCCGCTATGCCCCTCTTCCACAATGTGCCCCTTCATCTCCGCTATGCCCCTCTTCCACAATGTCCCCCTTCATCTCCTCTATGCCATAGAGGAGATGAAGGGGGACATTGTGGAAGAGGGGCATAGCGGAGATGAAGGGGCACATTGTGGAAGAGGGGCATAGCGGAGATGAAGGGGCACATTGTGGAAGACGGGCATAGCGGAGATGAAGGGGGACATTGTGGAAGAGGGGCATAGAGTCTATGCCCCTCTTCCACAATGTCCCCCTTCATCTCCGCAATGCCCCCTTCATCTCCGCAATGCCCCCGTACCTCCAGTCCCTGGTGATCCAGCGGAGCGTCTTCGGATCTGTGCCTCTTCCGGCACAGATCCCCGCCACCCGAACATGGCGGGAGAGCACATGGCGGTACTCGACGAGTACCGCCATGTGCCGAGCAGAGCGATGCTCGAGCCGATCCGAGCATCGGCCGAGCACGCTCGCTCATCACTAATGATAAGGTATATTACATTGGACGATTTGCAGGTGAAATTACCATTGATCTTATGGTGTAACTGGGTGTTTGGTATGGGTATCTTGTCTGTGGTATAAATGTGTGCACAGGTTTTACACCTACTTTGTAGGCAGGGTAATGTGCCATTTTTTGTATTTTTGTTCAGGGCACTCCTTACCATCAGTTGCTTTAAATTGGGAGGCTGTCTGAAGGAGAGTAAGGGAGGCTGTGGAAATATGTTAAGTCTTTCATCTGTGTGTAAGGTTGCTTGAAGTTCTCTTGATATTTTGCACAGAGCTTCAACCTGGGGGTGGTAAGTGACAACAAGTGGCACACGGTTTCCCTTATGCTGTTCTTTGTAGCTCAACAGATCTTTTCTTGGTATGTGAGTAGCTTTCTGGATCTGACTGTCAATAATCCTTGCACTGTAACCCTGTCTTATAAAGTCTCCTCTGAGTTTCTGGAGGTGCTTGTCACGGTCCGCCATGTCAGAACAGATGCGATTATATCTGATGGCCTGGCTGTATATGATGGAGTTCTTTGTGTGTTTTGGGTGAAAGCTATCGTTCCTCAGGTAGGTTGGTCTGTCTGTTGGTTTACGGCACAAGGATGTGTGGATGGAGTTGTTCTGAATACTGATAGTCGTGTCTAGGAAGTTAATATTTGTGCGTGAGTGACTGAGTGTTAGATTGATACTGAGGTGGAATGCATTGTAATTTTTGTGGAATTTGAGAAGTTACTCTTCACTGGCTGTCCAGATGATAAGAACATCATCTATGTAGCGGAGATAGACCAGGGGTTTTGTCTGGCAGGTGGACAGGAAGTCCTCTTCTAACTTTGCAATGAACAAGTTGGCATATTGTGGTGCCATTCAGGTACCAATTGCAGTCCCCATTTTCTGGAGGTAGAGGTCCTGTCCAAATTTGAAGTAGTTGTGGGTGAGTATAAAGTGTATGAGTTTTGTTATTGGTTCCGTGGCTGTGTTATTTCTTTCTAGATATTCTTGGCATGCTGCTATGCCATCTGTGTGTGGAATGTTGGTATAAAGGGATTCTACATCCATAGTGGCAAGGATGGTGCTCTCTGGAATGGGGCCCAAGTCTGCTAGTTTGTTCAAGAGATCCGTGGTGTCTTGAAGGAAGCTGGGTGTTTGTTTTACCAGGGGTTTCAGGGTATTTTCTACCCAGCCAGAGATATTTTCTGTGAGTGTGCCAGTTCCTGAAATGATGGGTCTTCCCGGGTTTCCTTCTTTGTGTATTTTTGGTAACATGTAGAAAGAGCCCGCTTTTGGATCTGTTGGTATTAGGGGCCTTATCTGTTCTCCAATGATGGAGGGCAGTTCTTTTATGATCATGTTGAGTTGTTTTGTATATTTTTTTGTGGAATCCTCTTGTAGTTTCATATAGTATCTTTCATCAGAGAGTTGCCTATTTACTTCTTGAATGTAGTCTGCAGTATTCATAATAACAACAGCTCCTCCCTTGTCCGCAGGCTTAATAATAATGTCCTGATTATTCTTTAGTGACTGTATGGCTTTCTGTTCCTTGTGGGTTAGGTTGGGTGTTGGTTCACACTGTTTCTCCAGTATGTCTGTAGTTACTCTGTTTCTGAAGATACCTATGTATCTGTCCAGTGTAGGGTTACTACCTGGTTTTGGAGTCCAGGTGGATCTTTTTGTGGGTGCATTGATATTGTGATGTTGCTCTGTGGTGTTGGCATCATCGTTATCCATTTTGTCATGGAAGAATTCCTTGAGTCTGAGTTTTCTGAAAAATTCCTCCATGTCCCTACAGAGTGTTACCTTGTCCACAGGTTTATTCGGACAGAATGAAAGGCCTTTTGAAAGCACAGATACTTCCTCTCTGCTTGGCTTGTGTGTGGAAAGGTTCACAATGCAGTTCTGTTCTGGTTGATTTACAGATTCTGCCGCAAAACCTGCTTTGTATCTCAGTCTCTGTAGTTTCTTGCTCTTGTTGTTGATGAGTAGTGTTTGTAGTTTTCTGTAGTATTGTTGAAGGGCCTGTTGTATGTCCTCAGTGTCTGGTCCAAGCTGTTCCTTGAGAGTTGATATTTCTGCTTGTGTCTTTGATTTCCTATTGTAGCAGATCCTAATAAGGTTGTTGTGTAGCCTCTGGGAAGACGTGGTACATAGTTGCTGTGCAAACCTGCTGTTATATGTGTCCAGGGTAGGATTTTTCAGCATGAGGCCTTTAGGTATTAAATTTTCCTTTTTGCATGTAGACAGGAAGAAGATGTCACTATCCAGTTGTGCAAGTTTCTTTAGGAGGTTTTTCATATTCATTTGTGTGCGGTACATTGGGGTATCTTCCATGTTAATAATAGATGAGAGTTGGTACCGTGTTAGCCGTAGAAATACAGGATGCAAAATTTTTTTGTAAAGTTGATACCTTTATTGGCTAACTAAACAGATTTAAAATGCAAGCTTTCAAGACTTCTTAGGTCTCTTCCTCAGGCATGTTATACAGATAAATATGAAAACTTCTCTCTTAAATACAAGTACACATTACATTGTTTATAATGGAAATCAGATAAGAACGTTAGTCCAGATACCAATTCCTTGATCAGTCAATGGTAGAGGATGTGATTTAAATAGCATTCTTCCTCTGGGTCCTGGTGTTTATGATTCCAGAGGGACTGTGGTAAAAGTTAATTCACAATTAAGTACTGTGACAGAAATTCCCTGTCCCTGTTCATGCCATAGGTCAAAGAGTCAAATTGTAACATTAATTTTACCTCACATAATTTTCTGTCCCTCTGATTGCGAAATTGTCCCATTAGTACAGTCAATTTAATATCCCTGATACTGTGCCCACTTTGGCAAAAATGTTCTCCCACTGGTGTCTCTGTCTTTTTGTTGTTAATGCTGGATCTGTGGGAATTAAACCTTGTATGCAATTTCTGTCCCATTTCCCCCACATAAAGAGCTGTTGGGCATTTTGCACACAGATAAGGCCCCTAATACCAACAGATCCAAAAGCGGGCTCTTTCTACATGTTACCAAAAATACACAAAGAAGGAAACCCGGGAAGACCCATCATTTCAGGAATTGGCACACTCACAGAAAATATCTCTGGCTGGGTAGAAAATACCCTGAAACCCCTGGTAAAACGAACACCCAGCTTCCTTCAAGACACCACGGATCTCTTGAACAAACTAGCAGACTTGGGCCCCATTCCAGAGAGCACCATCCTTGCCACTATGGATGTAGAATCCCTTTATACCAACATTCCACACACACATGGCATAGCAGCATGCCAAGAATATCTAGAAAGAAATAACACAGCCACGGAACCAATAACAAAACTCATACACTTTATACTCACCCACAACTACTTCAAATTTTGACAGGACCTCTACCTCCAGAAAATGGGGACTGCAATTGGTACCCGAATGGCACCACAATATGCCAACTTGTTCATGGCAAAGTTAGAAGAGGACTTCCTGTCCACCTGCCAGACAAAACCCCTGGTCTATCTCCGCTACATAGATGATGTTCTTATCATCTGGACAGCCAGTGAAGAGGAACTTCTCAAATTCCACAAAAATTACAATGCATTCCACCCCAGTATCAATCTAACACTCAGTCACTCACGCACAAACATTAACTTCCTAGACACGACTATCAGTATTCAGAACAACTCCATCCACACATCCTTGTACCGTAAACCAACAGACAGACCAACCTACCTGAGGAACGATAGCTTTCACCCAAAGCACACAAAGAACTCCATCATATACAGCCAGGCCATCAGATATAATCGCATCTGTTCTGACATGGCGGACCGTGACAAGCACCTCCAGAAACTCAGAGGAGACTTTATAAGACAGGGTTACAGTGCAAGGATTATTGACAGTCAGATACAGAAAGCTACTCACATACCAAGAAAAGATCTGTTGAGCTACAAAGAACAGCATAAGGGAAACCGTGTGCCACTTGTTGTCACTTACCACCCCCAGGTTGAAGCTCTGCGCAAAATATCAAGAGAACTTCAAGCAACCTTACACACAGATGAAAGACTTAAGAACATATTTCCACAGCCTCCATTACTCTCCTTCAGACAGCCTCCCAATTTAAAGCAACTGATGGTAAGGAGTGCCCTGAACAAAAATACAAAAAATGGCACATTACCCTGCCTACAAAGTAGGTGTAAAACCTGTGCACACATTTATACCACAGACAAGATACCCATACCAAACATCCAGTTACACCATAAGATCAATGGTAATTTCACCTGCAAATCGTCCAATGTAATATACCTTATCATGTGTGCAAAATGCCCAACAGCTCTTTATGTGGGGGAAACGGGACAGAAAT
Organism: Rhinophrynus dorsalis; assembly: GCA_037306005.1. NCBI lineage: Eukaryota > Metazoa > Chordata > Amphibia > Anura > Rhinophrynidae > Rhinophrynus > Rhinophrynus dorsalis. The sequence goes on from CM074724.1 coordinate 375,161,014, forward strand.
TACATAAGAGGTTTAATTCCCACAGATCCAGCATTAACAACAAAAAGACAGAGACACCAGTGGGAGAACATTTTTGCCAAAGTGGGCACAGTATCAAGGATATTAAATTGACTGTACTAATGGGACAATTTCGCAATCAGAGGGACAGAAAATTATGGGAGGTAAAATTAATGTTACAATTTGACTCTTTAACCTATGACATGAACAGGGACAGGGAATTTCTGTCACAGTACTTAATTGTGAATTAACTTTTACGACAGTCCCTCTGGAATCATAAATACCTGGACCCAGAGGAAGAATGCTATTTAAATCACATCCTCTACCATTGACTGATCAAGGAATTGGTATCTGGACTAACGTTCTTATCTGATTTCCATTATAAACAATGTAATGTGTACTTGTATTTAAGAGAGAAGTTTTCATATTTATCTGTATAACGTGCCTGAGGAAGAGACCTAAGAAGCCTTGAAAGCTTGCATTTTAAATCTGTTTAGTTAGCCAATAAAGGTATCAACTTTACAAAAAAATGTTGCATCCTGTATTTCTACGGCTAACACGGTACCAACTCTCATCTATTATTAAGGGATATGGCAGACACATTCAAATACATGAAGGGATTCCACAAAGTGCAGGATGGAAGTATATTTCAAAAGAGTAAAAATGTTTGGACAAGAGGCCATAGTCTAAAACTAGAGGGACACAGGTTTAAATGTAATGCAAGAAAGTTTTACTTTACTGAGAGGGTAGTAGATAAGTGGACTAGCCTACCAGCAGAAGTGGTAGAAGTTAATACAGTGAATTTAAGCATGAATGGGATAGGCTTAAGGTTGTCCTTAACATAAGAAAAGACCAAGGACCAAATAAGGTTTGAGGTTTTTACAGTAGGAAAATGAGCAGACTACATGGGCCGAATTGTTCTTATCTGCCGTCAAATTCTATGTTTCTATGATACATGACTCAAAGTACTGGGCCTTAGTGCTTCGTATAGTGGTTAGCGGTGCAGGTTAGCAAAAGAAACCCACAGACGATAATGTGCTGAACTGCTATACCTTCCTTGGCAGAGAAGCCAGGACCATATCGTTACAATCATAAAAATCCACTTCACCATAACTGTGGCTACTTGTAGGGGCATAAACTTGAATGATTTGAAGACCATAGTGACTGCTTAGTTTGATAGCACAGGAAGTGATTCTATCAGTCTTTTTATAGTATAGTAAGTGCCTATCTTCTCATTTGACTAAATTTTCATTTTTTATGAGTCTCATATAAGCCAATAATGTCCCAAATTGTGTTATTCAGTAATTCCTCTAAAAGTGAAACCATGTTCATAGATTGAATGTTAAGAGTTGCAGTGTCTAAAGCCCAAACACAGCATGATTGAACCCAGTGATTCTTAGCACCTTCTGCTATTGAGCTGGTGTTCCTGCTGCAGTAGGAAGTAGCCAACAAGCCACAAGGAATGAGGGATATTGTTTTTGTTGTGAAGTCATGCTGAGAGAATGGACCATAATCTGCCACACTGGTCCAGTGAGTGTTGGCAGATTTTGAATCAAATTAGTCTGATGTCTTAGATTTGATCTGTACACTTTGGTTGACCCTGCCAGGATTATATGCTCTGATGGCATAGTACTCTGCTTTATTGACAAATATATATATAATAGATAGATAGGTATGTATGTATAATATTTGTATGTGTACGTATGTATGTACACATGTGGGCGCATGTTGTATATAGGCCTGCATGCACATAGTAGATTGTTGGATGGCAATTCTAGCACTCTTAACATGTGCAAACTTTTTTTAATTCTCCCCACTCCATTACCATCTCCTGCATTTTTTACCCTCCCCCCAATCCTTACAAAAGGTATTTACGACCCTCTGCAAGAAAAGTGTAGATTCTCTTGTGTTATCTGTAGTTATGTTTTCTTAACCCTACACACAGCTAAACTTTGAACTGTATGCATCACTGTGAATTCTGTGTCCTTTTAGTCAGAAATGCTTTAGACTTGAGAAAGGGAGGTTCTCCCGAAAGCTTACCAATCCGAAATTCTGTTAGTCCAGTAAAAAAGGTATTACAAGATACTTATTTTGTTTGTTATTTTACATCTGCATCACTGGACTAATACGGTTACAATCTCCACATATATATATATATTCACACAGGCATAGTATAAAAGTAGGCAACTAAGTTAAATATGGAGAGTAGTTTAGGGAGTTTTGGAGGCATGCAAAATTATTCTCTTTGTTTGGGGAGTCTGGGGAACTCTGAGGGAGTGGAAGGGAGAAAGGAGGTTGATCCCAAGGACCCCAAAATTCTGTGTGACTGACTGAGAAGACACAGGATCCATGGGTTCCTTCCTGATCTGGCTGTTATCTGTGCTAGGGAAATCTTAGTTTGTGAGAAGGGAGCAAAGTAGATTAAACCCCAAATACACCAAAATACTGTGTGACTGACTCATAAGACACAGGCAGCCATAATCCAAGTTTCATCCTGATGTGTCTGTTATCGCTGTGCTAGGGGAGTCTGAGGGTGTGAGAAGGCAGCAAAGGAGATTAAACGACAAATAACAAAAATTGTTTGAGACTGGTATCACAGTTTACCTTAGAGGCCTAGTTATCCTGTGCTTCCTTCCTCTGTGGTGTGTCGGCTGGCATAGTTGTGGCCACCTCCGCATAGCTGACATCATGAAACAGGCACTGGCTAGGATGCCTATTTATGGGCATATTCTGTGAGGCCTAACTGGGTCCGCCTTCTCCTGCTCCTTTATAAACCTCCCTGGACCTGGAAGTCATTGCCTTACGTGGTGTTTCTGATATTGTCTCTTGTGCTGCGTTGTAACCTGTGCTCTCCTGTGAATCCGCTCCGTGTATGACCCCAGCTTGTCTGACTACCCACATCGGTTCTGACCTGTGGCTCTGGCTGACTAAGTCGCTTCATGTAGTCCCCGGTTTGTCTGACCTCTGGCTCTTGCTGCTTATCGCTCCATATAGTCCCCGGCTTGTCTGACCTGTGGCTCTGGCTGACTACTTGCTCTGTACTCTGCAAACTTGCCTGACCATCAGTCTCAGTGTTTCATGGTTTAGGCTTGCTCTAGCTCCCTGTTGCCTCTGGTCATGTGACCCAGGGTGGAGACTTGTGCCTCAGGACCGTAGCTCGGTCCTAGTCTCCGGTATCTCACAGTAGTGCAGTGTGCAGCACAGCGTGCAGTCCGGGTAGGAGACTTGGTCCTAGCATACTGTATTCTGGGGTTGTGTGGGCTATAAGATTATTACTAGTGTTGAGCGAGCATGCTCGGCCGATGCTCGGATCGGCTCGAGCATCGCTCTGCTCGGCACATGGCGGTACTCGTACGAGTACCGCATGTGCTCGCCCGCCATGTTCGGGTCTCCTCCCCGCACGTTTTGCGGCTGCTGCGCAGCCAATAAACGTGCAGGGAGGCTCTGACATCAGTGTAATGCCAGCAGCCATGTTGGCTGCTGGCATTACACTGATTGGCTGGCCAGAACCCGTGGTCGGGTGCTGTATAGCACCCGACCAGCGAGTTCGGCTCAGTCTTAGCCAGGGAGAGATGAGGATAGGAAGGGAAAGTCAGTGTAGGGAGAAAAAAAGCGATTGTGAAAAAAAAAGAACCAAAAGTCCTTTTTAGGACTACTGTGTGTGGGGGCAGCAGGTTATTTTGTGTGGGGGTAAAAAAAAAACAAAAAAAAAAAAAACATATATTCTGTTTAGTGTGCAAAGTTGCAGATTAGAGCACATTCTGTTTAGTGTGCAAAGTTGCAGATTAGAGCACATTCTGTTTAGTGTGCAAAGTTGCAGATTAGAGCACATTCTGTTTAGTGTGCAAAGTTGCAGATTAGAGCACATTCTGTTAAGTCTTCAAACTAAAATATCAAAGTCACATATTCCATTCAGTGTGCGTCGCCGCAGTTTAGCAGCACATTCTGTGTACTGTGCAGAGTTGCAGAATAGGAAGAAATACTGTTAAGTCTTCAAACTAAAATATCAAAGTCACATATTCCATTCAGTGTGCTTCACCGCAGTTTAGCAGCACATTCTGTGTACTCTGCAGAGTTGCAGAATAGGAAGAAATACTGTTAAGTCTTCAAACTAAAATATCAAAGTCACATATTCCATTCAGTGTGCGTCACCGCAGTTTAGCAGCCTATTCTGTGTACTCTGCACAGTTGCAGAATAGGAAGAAATACTGTTAAGTTTTCAAACTAAAATATCAAAGTCACATATTCCATTCAGTGTGCGTCACCGCAGTTTAGCAGCCTATTCTGTGTACTGTGCACAGTTGCAGAATAGGAAGAAATACTGTTAAGTTTTCAAACTAAAATATCAAAGTCACATATTATATTCAGTGTGCGTCACTTCAGTTTAGCAGCCTATTCTGTGTACTGTGCACAGTTGCAGAATAGGAAGAAATACTGTTAAGTTTTCAAACTAAAATATCAAAGTCACATATTATATTCAGTGTGCGTCACCGCAGTTTAGCAGCCTATTCTGTGTACTCTGCACAGTTGCAGAATAGGAAGAAATACTGTTAAGTTTTCAAACTAAAATATCAAAGTCACATATTATATTCAGTGTGCGTCACCGCAGTTTAGCAGCCTATTCTGTGTACTCTGCACAGTTGCAGAATAGGAAGAAATACTGTTAAGTTTTCAAACTAAAATATCAAAGTCACATATTCCATTCAGTGTGCGTCACCGCAGTTTAGCAGCCTATTCTGTGTACTGTGCACAGTTGCAGAATAGGAAGAAATACTGTTAAGTTTTCAAACTAAAATATCAAAGTCACATATTATATTCAGTGTGCGTCACCGCAGTTTAGCAGCCTATTCTGTGTACTCTGCACAGTTGCAGAATAGGAAGAAATACTGTTAAGTTTTCAAACTAAAATATCAAAGTCACATATTATATTCAGTGTGCGTCACCGCAGTTTAGCAGCCTATTCTGTGTACTCTGCACAGTTGCAGAATAGGAAGAAATACTGTTAAGTTTTCAAACTAAAATATCAAAGTCACATATTATATTCAGTGTGCGTCACCGCAGTTTAGCAGCCTATTTTGTGTACTCTGCACAGTTGCAGAATAGGAAGAAATACTGTTAAGTTTTCAAACTAAAATATCAAAGTCACATATTCCATTCAGTGTGCGTCACCGCAGTTTAGCAGCCTATTCTGTGCACTCTGCACAGTTGCAGAATAGGAAGAAATACTGTTAAGTTTTCAAACTAAAATATCAAAGTCACATATTATATTCAGTGTGCGTCACCGCAGTTTAGCAGCCTATTCTGTGTACTCTGCACAGTTGCAGAATAGGAAGAAATACTGTTAAGTTTTCAAACTAAAATATCAAAGTCACATATTCCATTCAGTGTGCGTCACCGCAGTTTAGCAGCCTATTCTGTGTACTGTGCACAGTTGCAGAATAGGAAGAAATACTGTTAAGTTTTCAAACTAAAATATCAAAGTCACATATTATATTCAGTGTGCGTCACCGCAGTTTAGCAGCCTATTCTGTGTACTCTGCACAGTTGCAGAATAGGAAGAAATACTGTTAAGTTTTCAAACTAAATTATCAAAGTCACATATTCCATTCAGTGTGCGTCACCGCAGTTTAGCAGCCTATTCTGTGTACTGTGCACAGTTGCAGAATAGGAAGAAATACTGTTAAGTTTTCAAACTAAAATATCAAAGTCACATATTATATTCAGTGTGCGTCACCGCAGTTTAGCAGCCTATTCTGTGTACTCTGCACAGTTGCAGAATAGGAAGAAATACTGTTAAGTTTTCAAACTAAAATATCAAAGTCACATATTATATTCAGTGTGCGTCACCGCAGTTTAGCAGCCTATTCTGTGTACTCTGCACAGTTGCAGAATAGGAAGAAATACTGTTAAGTTTTCAAACTAAAATATCAAAGTCACATATTCCATTCAGTGTGCGTCACCGCAGTTTAGCAGCCTATTCTGTGTACTGTGCACAGTTGCAGAATAGGAAGAAATACTGTTAAGTTTTCAAACTAAAATATCAAAGTCACATATTATATTCAGTGTGCGTCACCGCAGTTTAGCAGCCTATTCTGTGTACTCTGCACAGTTGCAGAATAGGAAGAAATACTGTTAAGTTTTCAAACTAAAATATCAAAGTCACATATTATATTCAGTGTGCGTCACCGCAGTTTAGCAGCCTATTCTGTGTACTCTGCACAGTTGCAGAATAGGAAGAAATACTGTTAAGTTTTCAAACTAAAATATCAAAGTCACATATTATATTCAGTGTGCGTCACCGCAGTTTAGCAGCCTATTTTGTGTACTCTGCACAGTTGCAGAATAGGAAGAAATACTGTTAAGTTTTCAAACTAAAATATCAAAGTCACATATTCCATTCAGTGTGCGTCACCGCAGTTTAGCAGCCTATTCTGTGCACTCTGCACAGTTGCAGAATAGGAAGAAATACTGTTAAGTTTTCAAACTAAAATATCAAAGTCACATATTATATTCAGTGTGCGTCACCGCAGTTTAGCAGCCTATTCTGTGTACTCTGCACAGTTGCAGAATAGGAAGAAATACTGTTAAGTTTTCAAACTAAAATATCAAAGTCACATATTCCATTCAGTGTGCGTCACCGCAGTTTAGCAGCCTATTCTGTGTACTGTGCACAGTTGCAGAATAGGAAGAAATACTGTTAAGTTTTCAAACTAAAATATCAAAGTCACATATTATATTCAGTGTGCGTCACCGCAGTTTAGCAGCCTATTCTGTGTACTGTGCACAGTTGCAGAATAGGAAGAAATACTGTTAAGTTTTCAAACTAAAATATCAAAGTCACATATTATATTCAGTGTGCGTCACCGCAGTTTAGCAGCCTATTCTGTGTACTCTGCACAGTTGCAGAATAGGAAGAAATACTGTTAAGTTTTCAAACTAAAATATCAAAGTCACATATTCCATTCAGTGTGCGTCACCGCAGTTTAGCAGCCTATTCTGTGTACTCTGCACAGTTGCAGAATAGGAAGAAATACTGTTAAGTTTTCAAACTAAAATATCAAAGTCACATATTATTTTCAGTGTGCGTCACCGCAGTTTAGCAGCCTATTCTGTGTACTCTGCACAGTTGCAGAATAGGAAGAAATACTGTTAAGTTTTCAAACTAAAATATCAAAGTCACATATTATATTCAGTGTGCGTCACCGCAGTTTAGCAGCCTATTCTGTGTACTCTGCACAGTTGCAGAATAGGAAGAAATACTGTTAAGTTTTAAAACTAAAATATCAAAGTCACATATTCCATTCAGTGTGCGTCACTGCAGTTTAGCAGCCTATTCTGTGTACTCTGCACAGTTGCAGAATAGGAAGAAATACTGTTAAGTTTTCAAACTAAAATATGAAAGTCACATATTATATTCAGTGTGCGTCACCGCAGTTTAGCAGCCTATTCTGTGTACTCTGCACAGTTGCAGAATAGGAAGAAATACTGTTAAGTTTTCAAACTAAAATATCAAAGTCACATATTCCATTCAGTGTGCGTCACCGCAGTTTAGCAGCCTATTCTGTGTACTGTGCACAGTTGCAGAATAGGAAGAAATACTGTTAAGTTTTCAAACTAAAATATCAAAGTCACATATTATATTCAGTGTGCGTCACCGCAGTTTAGCAGCCTATTCTGTGTACTCTGCACAGTTGCAGAATAGGAAGAAATACTGTTAAGTTTTCAAACTAAAATATCAAAGTCACATATTATATTCAGTGTGCGTCACCACAGTTTAGCAGCCTATTCTGTGTACTCTGCACAGTTGCAGAATAGGAAGAAATACTGTTAAGTTTTCAAACTAAAATATCAAAGTCACATATTCCATTCAGTGTGCGTCACCGCAGTTTAGCAGCCTATTCTGTGTACTCTGCACAGTTGCAGAATAGGAAGAAATACTGTTAAGTTTTCAAACTAAAATATGAAAGTCACATATTATATTCAGTGTGCGTCACCGCAGTTTAGCAGCCTATTCTGTGTACTCTGCACAGTTGCAGAATAGGAAGAAATACTGTTAAGTTTTCAAACTAAAATATCAAAGTCACATATTCCATTCAGTGTGCGTCACCGCAGTTTAGCAGCCTATTCTGTGTACTGTGCACAGTTGCAGAATAGGAAGAAATACTGTTAAGTTTTCAAACTAAAATATCAAAGTCACATATTATATTCAGTGTGCGTCACCGCAGTTTAGCAGCCTATTCTGTGTACTCTGCACAGTTGCAGAATAGGAAGAAATACTGTTAAGTTTTCAAACTAAAATATCAAAGTCACATATTATATTCAGTGTGCGTCACCGCAGTTTAGCAGCCTATTCTGTGTACTCTGCACAGTTGCAGAATAGGAAGAAATACTGTTAAGTTTTCAAACTAAAATATCAAAGTCACATATTCCATTCAGTGTGCGTCACCGCAGTTTAGCAGCCTATTCTGTGTACTCTGCACAGTTGCAGAATAGGAAGAAATACTGTTAAGTTTTCAAACTAAAATATCAAAGTCACATATTCCGTGTAAGATGAAGAAGGCGGGTAAAAAGGGACGGGGAAGTGGACGTGATCCTGATAGTTCAGGGCGCGGGTCAGGACGCGGAGAAACTGTGCCTGGTGCCAGAGCACAAGAAAGAAAGACATCCACCATACCTAGCTTCATGTCTCATTTCACAGGGCGTCGCAGGACATCACTCTCGAGGTCCGACCACTGCGAACAGGTGGTCGGTTGGATGTCAGCTGATACTGCTTCCAGTCGGTTAAGCACCACCCTGTCTTCCACCAAGTCCACTCTCAGTAGCCAAGAGTCTGGTCAACATAATCCTCACTCTGATCATCCTTCCTCCCACCATACACGGTCTGGTCAAAGAAGTGATCCCACACTGGGATATAGTGAGGAGCTCGTCTCATCACCAATCCTTCATTTGACCCTCTCTCCAAGCACGCTTGCAGAGGAACATGACATCTTGTGCCCTGATTCACAACCTCTAGAGGGTACCCAATCACAAGAAGATGACAGATGTGAACGGCATTTAAGGTCAAAGGAAGTAGTGGATGATGATGATGATGAGACACAGTTGCCATTAAATCAACCACTATTACCGTCTCAAGACCTTGTTGAGGAGAATGTTATACAGTTGTCAATGACTGAGTATGTGGTGGGATCAAGACATGAGGAGGATGATCAGAGTGAGGAAGTGGAGGAGGACTTGGTGGACGATGAGGTGACTGACCCCACCTGGGAAGGTGTAGAGCCGAGCGATGACAGCAGCCCTGAGGGTGAGCCATCTGCAGCACCGCAACAGGCTGGAAGAGGCAGTGGTGTGGCTACAGAAAGAAGGCGGACCGCACCAAACCGGCCCGCAAATGTTCCACGGAGCACCCCCTTGCGTAAATCTACCTTGCCAAAGGGTAGGTGTTCCGCGGTATGGCGTTTTTTTAAGGAAAGTGTGGACGACAAAAGAATTGTAGTTTGCAACCTGTGCCACACCAGAATGAGCCGAGGCATGAACACTAGAAACCTCACCACCACCAGCATGATCCGACACATGGCATCCAAGCACCGTAATAAGTGGGAGGAACGCCTGGATCGCCCATCTGTGTCTGCAGGCCACACCACTGCCTCCTCTTCCCCTGTTTTTGGTGCCGGCCAATCGCCTGTCGAAGGCGCAGGCCCGCATACCTCCCGCCCTGCACCTGTACCATCTGAAGCACCATCAGTGACCACATCCACTTCCCTGTCCCAGCACAGCGTCCAAATGTCGTTACCCCAGGCATTTGAGCGCAAGAGAAAATACCCAGCCACCCACCCACAGGCCATAGCACTAACCTCACACCTTTCCAAATTACTGGCCATCGAAATGCTGCCATTTAGGCTTGTGGACACTGAGTCCTTCCGCAGCCTGATGGCAGCAGCTGTCCCTCGGTACGCGGTCCCCAGCCGCCACTACTTTTCCCGGTGTGCCATCCCCGCATTACACCACCATGTGTCCCGTAACATCACCCGTGCCCTGACCAACGCAGTTACTGGGAAGGTCCACTTAACGACTGACACATGGACAAGTGCTTGTGGCCAGGGACGCTACATTTCCCTGACGGCACACTGGGTGAATGTCGTGGAGGCTGGGAGCGACTCGGACCCTGGGATGGCACGGGTGCTACCCACGCCGAGGATTGCGGGCCCTACCTCCATCAGGGTTTCCGCCAGCACCTACGTTATTGGCTCCTCCTCCTCCGTTTCCACCTCCGAATTCTCTACACGCAGCGCCACTCCCCCATCAGCCAGTAGCTGGAAGCAGTGTAGCACTGCAGTGGGGAAGCGTCAACAGGCCGTGCTGAAGCTGATCTGCCTTGGGGACAAACAGCACACGGCCTCAGAGCTGTTGCAGGGGATTAGTCACCAGACCGAGCAGTGGCTCTCGCCACTCAACCTGCAACCAGGCATGGTTGTGTGTGATAATGGGCGTAACTTGGTGGCGGCTTTGGAGCTCGGCAAGCTCACACACGTACCATGCCTAGCGCATGTATTTAATTTAGTGGTTCAGCGATTTCTAAAAACCTACCCCAATGTGCATGATCTCTTGACGAAGGTGCGCCGCGTGTGTGCACATTTCCGTAAGTCATCTACAGCTTCGGCCGGCCTGTTGAAGCTGCAGCAGCGCTTACAATTGCCAGCTCACCGGCTGCTGTGTGACGTGAGCACGCGCTGGAACTCCACCTTCCACATGTTGGCCCGGCTTTGTGAGCAGCAGAGGGCAGTAGTGGAGTACCAGCTGTTACACGGTCGTCGCCTCTCCGTTCAACTTCCTGTAATCAGAAGTGAGGAGTGGGAATGGATGTCAGACCTCTGCGAGGTTTTACGCAATTTTGAGGAATCGACACAGATGGTGAGCGGCGATAACGCTATTATCAGTGTAACCATCCCACTTCTGTGTCTACTGAAACGCTCGCTGCTCACAATTAAAACCGACGCTTTGCATGTGGAAGAGGTGGAAATAGGGGAGGAAGAGCTTACACAAGGTGATAGCCAGAGCACCCTCACTTCGTCTTCTCAGCGACAATTGGAGGAGGCGGAGGAGGAGGAGGAGGAGGAAGACACGGTTGCCTCCGCTACAGAGGGTAGCCATGGAACTTTAGTTCCATCTCTTCAGCGTGGGTGGGCAGAAGAGGAGGAAGAGGATGAGGATATTGAGAGTCATCCACCTGGTGAGGACAGCGAAATCTTGCCTGTTGGTACTCTGGCACACATGGTTGACTTTATGTTAGGCTGCCTTTCCCGTGACCCACGCGTTGTACGCATTTTAGACAACACGGATTACTGGGTGTTCACCCTTCTCGACCCCCGCTACAAAGAGAATTTCTCATCTCTCATTCCTCCGGTGGAGAGGACAAGCAAAATGGTGCAATACCAGAAGGTTCTTGTTGAAAAATTGCTCCAAAATTTTCCATCTGACAACGCTGGCGGCAGAGTACGTGCTACCTTGGCCAACCGAGAAGGGGAGAAAAGGGGAGCACACAGCAGTTCCGACAAAGGCAGGGCAACACTCTCCAAGGCGTGGGACACCTTCATGACACCCCGCCAGCACCCTCACCCTGATGCGCAGCCTAGTGTCACAAGGAGGGAAAAGTTTTGGAAGATGGTGAAGGAGTACGTAGCAGACCGTGTCAGCGTCCTCAATGATCCCTCTGTGCCTTACAACTACTGGGTGTCCAAGCTGGACACGTGGTATGAACTGGCACTCTACGCCTTGGAGGTGCTGGCCTGCCCTGCCGCCAGCGTTCTGTCTGAGCAGGTATTTAGTGCTGCTGGTGGCATCATAACAGATAAGCGTATCCGCCTTTCCACCGACAATGCTGATAGGTTGACACTTATAAAAATGAACAAGGCCTGGATTTCCCCTGACTTCTCCACTCCACTGGAGGAAAGCCCCGGGGGAACATAAACTCACTTTATATATGTTATTTACAATGATGGGAATACTCTGTATTCCCATTCACCCCTTCCACCCAAAAAACGGGTATATGGTTGACTCTTAATCTTCTCATCCTCCTCCTCCTCTTCCATATGCCCTGTGCTATAATTTTTATATAGGGCCAGCTCACCAGCGGGCCCTGTGATATAATTTTTATATAGGGCCAGCTCACCAGCGGGCCCTGTTTGACAATTTTTATATAGGTCAGCTCACCAGCGGGCCTTCTCATATAATGTTTTATTGGGTCAGCTCTCTAGCGGGCCCTCTCATATAATGTTTTATAGCGTCAGCTCACTAGCGGGCCTTCGCATATAATGTTTAGGATGGTCAGCTCTGCAGCAGACCCTCACCCATAATGTTTTAGATGGTCAGCTCAGCGCACGTTTCCCTCTTAATCATGGCCCCAGTTCCGAAAAATCGAGGAAATTTTTGGGAGAATTTGCCTTTGCGCACGTTTCCCTCTTAATCATGGCCTCAGTTCAATAAAATCAAGGAAATTTTTGGGAGAATTTGCCTCTGCGCACGTTTCCCTCTTAATCATGGCCTCACTTCAGAAAATCAAGGAAATTTTTGAGATAATTTGCCTCTGCGCACGTTTCCCTCTTAATCATGGCCTCACTTCAGAAAATCAAGGAAATTTTTGAGATAATTTGCCTCTGCGCACGTTTCCCTCTTAATCATGGCCTCACTTCAGAAAATCAAGGAAATTTTTGAGATAATTTGCCTCTGCGCACGTTTCCCTCTTAATCATGGCCTCACTTCAGAAAATCAAGGAAATTTTTGGGAGAATTTGCAGATGATATACAAGTAAATATACAGCAAATATTGTTTGGTAACAATTTTTCGCCTAAAGTCGTTTTTATTTTCCTTTTTGTGTGTTTTACGGTCAGTCTGTAAAAATGGCGTACTACGGGCGAAACATCGTTCCCAGCAGTGATGTTGGAGTCCAAGATGCATCCAGACATCCTCCCTATGCTGTCCCTGAACCATTTCTGTGGTGTTTCCATCCTTTTCTGCCCTTTTCCTATGGACCAGGCACCCTCCCCTCATCAGAGCAGGGGGTGCCTGGTGTAATGCTCGAGTCCTCCCATTGACTTCAATGGGGCTCGGGTGCTCGGCCGAGCACTCGAGCCTCCGGGGGCGCTCGGTCAGAGCACCCGAACACCCGAGCATTGGGGTGCTCGCTCATCACTAATTATTACTGTACTTATTAAATAAAGGTGGATTTGTATTTTATATTCGTGTCTGTCCTTCTTTGCCTGAAAACCGTGACAACTGGCTGGGAACACACACACAGGCAGCCATGATCCAAGTTCCTTCCTGATATTGTTGTTATTATTTCTGTGTTAGGGTAATTTGGATTTGTGAGTAGGAAGCAATGGAGATTAACCCCACAAATATCAAAATTCTGTGTGACTGAATGGGAAGACTCGTGCAGCTGTGATTCAGGTTCCTTCCTGATGTGGCCATTATTATCAATGTCAATAAGAAGAAAAACTGTTCATCAGCTTTTTTCCCCACACTCCTCTAACACAGTGATAGGGATAGGGACAGGTAAAATAAATAAATAAACAACAATAGTGTGACTCACAGGGGACTGACATGAGCTGTCAAAGTAGAGAGGATTGTAGACAAATTTGCATTATTTATCAAGGCATTTATGTAGAGATTTAGTGGGAACACCTTGGACATCGTATTTTACTAACTGGCAGCATATTTATGAAACTGCGCAGTACTAATACATTCTTTAACCCTTCTGAGCACCAGAGAGGTACACAACGCATTGCTTTGCAATGCGTTCAGTACACCTCTAGCACTCAAGGGGTTAAAGTATGTATTAGTGTGTGTGATTCTTATTTCTGCATTGTACTTAAACTGTTTTTTTTTTTGTTACAGAAAGAAGACTGAAGGAAGAAGAGAAGGACAGAAGATACAGAAGAGAAGAAAGAAAAACAGAAGATGACCAGCATGCTGAGGACTCCGCTGAACATCAGGATTCATGGTAAGTGTTACTTGTATTGCGATGTTGCTTAACTTAGTGGGGCTAACCCTATGAATGCCGGTGGGGCAATTATACCCCACTGGCACTCATAGGGTTAATCCTACTAACTCTGGACACATTTTAGGCCGTTTGGATGTATTTATGTGGGGCTTAGGGCCCCATATCAATACATCCACTGTGGACTTTTTTTTTGGCCCGTTAATAGCTGTGTTAGATTTGACTTTACGGCCAAACAAACTGGGTCTTAAATTTTATGCGATAAAGTTAGTCCCTTATCGGATTTATACAGCTAATGCAGTCCATTAAATGGCAACTTGGAGCGTTTTTTTGTTTTTTTTTCTAATGGGCCAAAACATGGTAGTGTAGGACCGTATTACTTTGTGACCTGCTGTTAGCTGTTCACTAGATGGACCTTTAAATGGCTTACTGCATGTTAAAACACCTGATTGTGTTTTTTTTTACTATCACCTGCCTTTAAATCCACCCCTAAATGCCAGATCCTGTGAAGATACCAAAAAGTATGTAGAGCATTAGAACACACATAACAAAGATCTTGCTAATCTATGTTGCAACCATGTTTAAGCAACGTTTAAGTCAGTGACATGAGAATCCCGCGCTTTTGATGCAGGGCGAGATTCTTATCTCTGCTTTTTCATCACGGTGACATGGTTAATGCGTCGTTTAGTTGCAAGCACTTTTGTTTGCAACATTTTCAAAGTGAACCGTGGTTTCTGATGGTAGGGCAGTTGAATACCGATGGTAGCACAGTGGCCTCAATTCAATTGTGGCAGCCGAAAAAAAACGTCCGACGTCAGTTTTTTAAGCACAGTAATCTATTCAATTAGCTGTCTTATAAATAGCTAACAGCAATTTAAAATTTGTTGAAAAATCGCCTATTGAAAACATTGGAACAACTTTTCCCAAAAGCCATTCAGTTGTGTGCAGTCAGTGCCAACTCAAAATAAAATTATACATTTACCTGCAGAATTCTGCACTCAGTTTTTCTGGCCGTAAAGTACAGGATAGAGAAAAAAACACTGTTGGACAAAAGAAAGCAGGGAAACATCCGCTCACACAACACCCAGCATGTAGCACAATCACAGAAATGGCAAAATTAACCTCTGCAAAGCCAAGCAACCACAAGGAAAATAGTCATGCTCTACAAACAAGTCCCTGAAAACAAAAAAAAAACATATGAACCCCCAGGAGCAAGGGGTTGGCAAACTTGACAAAGCAACCTAACACAACCTGTCACATCATACCCTGGAACAAATGGGTTTAACATACAACAAAAGACAGACACACCTGTCAATCCCAAAGCAACTCAAGCTCACCTGTGTAACATCACCAGCCAATGGAGACCCAAGGTGCATATGACAACATCACACACTCACCTGACAGGTACACAGAAAGTACAACAAATCAGACAATCAAAAACAGCCACACCGCAAAACACTTACCTGTACAACACACACCTTCCCACTGGTCACACACTACCTGATGACCACGCCTGGAGAACACACCACCACTGTGTTAAAGGGACATCTCACCATCTTCAGATGCGGTGTGTTTACAGTGATACCACTCAGACAGAGAAAGCGAGAGAGATTACGACCAGTATGCTCACATATCAATTCCTGTAAAGACATCAGAAATGAAAGCGTGAGAGGGCTAGGGATCCCCATCAAGCCACAAGCACACCTGCTGAACATCCTTCAAATGTTGCAAGTGTTGATGCTCTGGCTGAAGAGCCAGACAGAAGTCCATCTCCACCTGGAGGATCATATCAGGCATCAGCACCTCAGCTGCTGAAACAGGATCTCCCACAGCTTCCACAGGGACCTGAGGAGCAGCATAGGGATGACAGATGGCCCCAAATGCACAGGATATACTGCACAAGGGTTACAGAGATGGTACAGGTTGACATCGCAAGCATTGTTTGTGTGCAGTGGGTATAGTTGATCAACACTGCAAAGAGAGAGTTCAATGTGAACTTGAACAGAATTTGCCCTGCTTATCGCTTCACATTTCTGCTTGGATTGTAGAGTATTATGTCCTTGTTTAAACCCTTTCAGTACTGTATTGGAGAACTTTTGACAATCAATACTGGCCATGTGTTTAGCATGCACTGTGTTGGGACATACTAGGTATAAGGGTTTGTGTGGTGTATAGTTATGGAATAATGTACTTTCCGGTAGTGTGGAGGGTGCTGTCCATATCAGTGTCACATCCTCCAGTGACCCCCTAAACAGTTGTTGCTTACAGATTCTGCCTCAGCATCTCCTCCCAGGGGTTGAAGCCGATGTCGACTGGGGGCCCACCTCCGGTGTCTCGGGCGTGTATGGCAAGTTCTCCCATTTTATTCTTGCAGTCACCTCACTGTTTCTTGACAGACTTCAAGGTCCTATTACAGCTGGACACTGCATTAACCTTGCGGAGGACCTGATGCCAGATGGCCTTCTTCTTAGCCCCCATACCACAGACCCTCTCCCTGGGGTCCAGGATACTCTTCCTCTTCTGGATGTTATGGAAGAGGGCCCAATTCTCCTTGAAGGAGTACTTGGGGTCCTGCAGCCTCTTCTCACCTGCACCATCCTGAGGCTTTCGGGCCCTGTCTGTGTTGATCCTGATTGTGTAGGGTACTCGCCAACATCAAGACTCTGTGTGCTACTCCTTCCACTGGTACCCCTCAGCCCAGATGGTCTCCCAGTCCTTCCTGACTGGGGATGCCCTGCTCACATTTCTCCTCTCCTGCTCCTCTCCCCATCTCTCTATCCTCCTCTCCTCACCCTGCCATCTCTCACCAACTCACACTCAGGTACTCACACAGGCCCTCACGGACATAATCAATCACACTCACTCTTTATCACTGGTAACCCTCCGCCCAGATGGTCTCCCTCTCCCACTCCTTCCTTGACTAAGGATGTCCTGCTCATCTTCCTTCTCTCCTGCGCTTTTCTCCATCCCTCTAACCTCCTCTCCTCACCCTGCCATCTAACTCCAACTCACGCTCAGGCACTCATACAGTCCTTCACGATCACACTCAAACTTTATCACTCCCTTGCACTCAATCACGCCGTCAAAATAAAAGGTGAAAAAAATGTGTTATGTGTTTAATAACAAAAAAGAGATGTGTGTGTGTTTGTGTTTGTATGCATGTATGCAAGTGTATTATGTGTAGATAATAGTGTAAAACTCTCTGTTACCAACTCAGTCTATCTTGCTTAAGTGTCAGCTCCTCTCGTTCTCTCTCTCTCTCTCTCTCTTTCTATATATAATATAATATATATATATATATATATATATGTGTGTGTGTGTGTGTGTACAAAAACAGAAAAAGAGAAGAAAGCTTGCAGCGCTAACTCATCATGAAATATTCATATAATAAATATCTTATAAATATAAAGATGAAAGATATAGATAGCAGCAAGAAATGAGGGGGTTCTCCAGTCCCCCTGACATTGGGCCTAAGCCCAAAAGTGAAAACACATACAAACAACCAAATCTGTGCTCCTTTATATACTGTGACTAATGTGTGCCCTGTAATGGGCATATATAATAATCCTTAGTAAATCTAAGTAAAATAAGTGAGAATTTCATCCCACAAATTGGCCAATTCATGTGTAAGCTTACCAACCACACCAAGGTATCTCCCTTTATGGTAAGTCCTACTCTAATACACGTACAAATACTATCTAAATTAAAAATCCCTGAAGAAAGATGTTATTTTGAAACAAGTCGAAGGGGACCCTTTAAATGTTATTTTGATGTTTTTATTATTATTATTTGTGGGTCCCAGTGTAGTGCAATTAAAAACAGCAGACATACAATAAGATAAAAAAAGGCGTAAATGAAGGACTTACCTGGTGCAGGACCCATATGGGACTGCATTAATAAAGTGATTACATAGAGAACTATGTTCCATTTGTAACCTTCCCCACAAGTCATCTGAGGAATGGTTGATACCAAACAGACAGGGGTTATATACTTTGGAACAGGCCAAAAATCCTGGTTCTTAAAGGCCAAGTGGGATAGAAAAGGAAAGGAATGGTGAAATAAAGTTAAGTGATAATGTGCTTTTTTCAGTGTGATATAAGAGGATAAAATGAGAAGCTGCTAAAGTGAGCTAAAGGAGATATGTGTACAAAGACAGAAAAAGAGAAGAAAGCTCACAGCGCTAACTCATCATGAAATATCCATATAATAAATATCTTATAAATATAAAGATGAAAGATATAGATAGCAGCAAGAAATGAGGGGGTTCTCCAGTCCCCCTGACATTGGGCCTAAACCCAAAAGTGAAAACACATACAAACAACCAAATCTGCGCTCCTCTATATGCAGATTTTCTATCCCACTTGGCCTTTAAGAACCAGGCTTTTTGGCCTGTTCCAATGTCTATAACCCCTGTCTGTTTGGTATCAACCATTCCTCACATGACTTTTGGGGAAGGTTACAAATGGAACATAGTTCTCTATGTAATCACTTTATTAATGCAGTCCCATATGGGTCCTGCACCAGGTAAGTCCTTCATTTACACCTTTTTTTATTTTATTGTATGTCTGCTGTTTTTAATTGCACTACACTGTGACCCACAAATAATAATAACAGCAAAATACCATATAAAGGGTCCCCTCCGACGCATTTCAAAATAACATCTTTCTTCAGGGATCTTTAATTTAGATAGCATTTGTAGGTGTATTAGAGTAGGACTTACCATAAAGTGAGGTACCTTGGCGTGGTGGTAAGCTTACACACGGATTGGCCAATTTGTGGGACGAAATTCTCACTTATTTTACTTAGATTTACTAAGGATTATTATATATGCCCATTACAGGGTACACATTGTTCACAGCATATAGAGGAGCACAGATTTGGTTGTTTGTATGTGTTTTCACTTTTGGGCTTAGGCCCAATGTCAGGGGGACTGGAGAACCCCCTCATTTCTTGCTGCTATCTATATCTTTCATCTTTATATTTATTATATGGATATTTCATGATGAGTTAGCGCTGTGAGCTTTCTTCTCTTTTTCTGTCTTTGTACACATATCTCCTTTAGCTCACTTTAGCAGCTTCTCATTTTATCCACTTAAATCACACTGAAAAAAGCACATTATCACTTTACTTTATTTCACCATTCCTTTCCTTTTCTATCCCACTTGGCCTTTAAGAACCAGGCTTTTTGGCCTGTTCCAATGTCTATAACCCCTGTCTGTTTGGTATCAACCATTCCTCACATGACTTTTGGGGAAGGTGACAAATGGAACATAGTTCTCTATGTAATCACTTTATTAATGCAGTCCCATATGGGTCCTGCACCAGGTAAGTCCTTCATTTACACCTTTTTTTATTTTATTGTATGTCTGCTGTTTTTAATTGCACTACACTGTGACCCACAAATAATAATAACAGCAAAATACCATTTAAAGGGTCCCCTCCGACGCATTTCAAAATAACATCTTTCTTCAGGGATTTTTAATTTAGATAGTATTTGTACGTGTATTAGAGTAGGACTTACCATAAAGTGAGATACCTTGGCGTGGTTGGTAAGCTTACACACGGATTGGCCAATTTGTGGGACAAAATTCTCACTTATTTTACTTAGATTTACTAAGGATTATTATATATGCCCATTACAGGGCACACATTATTTACAGCATATAGAGGAGAGCAGATTTGGTTGTTTGTATATATATATATATATATATAAAAATAAAAGAATTGGGGCAGCACCCGTGGGACTTTTAAATCTTTTATTATGGTAATAAACAAACTAGGTCAGGTCAACGTTTCGGTCCTAATTGGACCTTTATCAAGACAACAAACAATACTCTAGCCATGTGTTAAATACTCTCTTCAACTCAAGCGTTTGGTCACTTGTCGATGACGTCACTGACCCGTCATCATGGGCGGGCCAGACGTGCCACCATCAACACCAAATCGTAAGTTATGACACATAGGCAAAACTGAAAATAGAAATCATAATGTGAAATAAATCCCCATGTACTCGAATGTTGGATACATATGCTCAAAGAGGGGAGAGTGGAGGCAAGTATGAAGCTTAGAACATCGTGAGAGGACATACCTAATCGGGAGACACATCATATGCGACACGCACGACGTGCGCGTCACATGGTGACGCCTCTTCGAGCCGATCGAGCCCTGGGCATATCAGTGCGCTGTAAGAAAGCGCAATCATGTACATACCTATGCTCAATGTATCCAAGTACTACTGGGGAGAACATATCGAAGTTAATAGTGCAAAACGTAAAAGTACAAAACACAAAAAAATGCACAAAAAAAATGCACAAAACAATACAAAAAATACACAAACAATATATAACAGCCTGTGTGGATCCCTAAATTCACTGCCACTCGAAGGTCATCTGGTTCTTCAACACTGGAACCAATAAGTACAGAAAGATGTTAACCAAAGGACGCCATTGTTGGCCAGTATCCACTACCAATCACTTCAATAAGTGCCCACCTCTTAATGAGGGTGACAAAGATGCAGTCAACTGATCCAAGGTCAATGTCTCCTAGGTGTCCTACTAGAGATTAATGTAAAATGTACAAACAGAAGGTTACAATTGCAGGACTATCAGAGGAAACGTTCTGGGAGCATTAATTGAGGATGATAGGGTGCCAGTGGGTTAAAGCTGATGTTCAGAGGAGGAGCAACAGTAAATGCCAAGGGTTAATTAGTGGATATGTCTGACATAATTAAGGTCGCCCCTAGGGATCTACTGCCCGTCAGATATGTCATGTCTCGCAGACCAGTGCTACCACCGGTCAGCGCGGCCATCCGTCTGACTTTATTAAGGTCATCCCTTGGGGTGCGGTTGCCCGTCAGACTATGGGACCTGTGTTTGGTAAGTCCCACTGCTGATCTTCATAAAAAGCAGGAAAGATTGGACCTTTCATTAAGACCTCTAGGGTACAAGGTATCCAACCGATGAATCCACCTCTCTTCCCTCTGTAATAATTTGAGGCCCCTGTCTCCACCTCTCCTAAGTTCGGGTTGTTGGTCAATGACCATAAACCTCAAGTCTGCCAATGTATGGTTGTGTTCAGCAAAATGTCTCGCCACTGGTTTGTCACTGTCCTTGCCCCTTAAAGCTTCCCTGATGTTCGAGCGGTGATTGGCCAAGCGTTCTCTAATGCTGGTGACCGTTTTGCCCACATATAACAAACTACATGGGCATTTAATGAAGTAAATGACATGATGACTGGTGCATGTAAGCCTATAACGGATTTTAATATGTTTCCCTGTGCGTGGGTGGGAAAAACTGTCACCTGTCATCATGTAATTACAAGTCGTGCAACCTGTGCATTTATAGCAGCCATTTTTTGCTCTTGGGAGCCAAGTGCTGTAATTGCTGGTGTAACAGTGTTGCGGGTCTGTGACTACCAGTAAGTCGCGTAAATTACGGCCCCTCTTGTAGCAAATCCTTGGTGACTGTATAAAGGTGTTGGGTAGTGATCTGTCTGAAGATAAAATCTTCCAGTTATCTAAGATCGACTGTTTGATATGTGAGCTGGAAGTGGTGTATGTGGAGATGAATGTTAATCTTTCTGGACTTGGAGTAATGTCTTTCTTTTGTAGCAGAGACTTTTGTGAGTTCTCTAAGGCCCTCTTCAGCGCCTTTTCCAAGATACACATCTTATAACCCCTCTGCAAAAATCTGTAAAGAAGTTCATTCAGTTGTGTCAATGCTCTGTCAGGATCTGAATTGTTCCTGATGATCCGCAGAAACTGAGCATAAGGCACCCCTTGTTTCACATGTGTGGGATGGAAACTATTGAAATGCAACAGTGTGTTGCGGTCAGTTACCTTCCTGTAATTGGTGGTGCCCAGACAACCTTCATTGACAAAGACAGTCAGATCCAAAAAGTTAACTTGTGTTTTGTCAACACTACTGGTGAATTTGATGGGTGAAATCAATGCATTAAGAGAGTTGACAAAATGAGTAAATGAGTTAAGATCTCCTTTCCATATTAGGAAGAGATCGTCAATGAAGCGTCTGTAAAAAATTATCTTAGAGGGTATGAGTGGATTGAAATGAAGGGATTCAAATTGAGCCATGTACAAATTGGCAAAAGTAGGTGCAACATTGGACCCCATTGATGTTCCAGATATTTGTAAAAAGTATTCCTTCTCAAATCTGAAGTAGTTCAGAGTGAGACAGTACTCTAATAGTTCCAAAAGGAAACCAATGGGGGGTCTAGCCGGAGTTTTAGGAGCTTTGATCAGTGCAGTAGCTACTGCTCGTATACCGTCGTTAATTGGTATCACAGTGTACAGTGATTTAACATCCATGGTGGCCAGAAGGAAGTCACCTTCCAGAGTTCCCACAGTTGAGAGTTCACGAATAAAGTGTCCGGTGTCCTGTATGTAAGAGGGCAATTTTTGTACAAGTGGTTGCAACCAGTGGTCCAAGTACTGGGCGACCGGTTGCAATAAGGACCCCCTGGCCGAAACTATTGGGCGGCCTGGAGGGTGTGCCAAGTCTTTATGGATTTTAGGTAGTGTATAGAGGATCGGACACACTGGATACTCAACTGTTAAAAAACTGTATGTGTCCTCATCCAGCCAACCATGTGAAAGAGCATTTTTGAGCGACATGTCTATTATTTTCTTATGCTTGACAATGGGGTTGGCCGTCAATCTAGTATACACTGTACTATCATTCAGTTGATGCAAGATCTCCTGTTGGTAGTCAGTGTAGTTCATGATGACTACCGCACCCCCCTTGTCAGCTGGTCGAATAACTATGGTAGGATTTTCAGCTAGACTCCTGAGTGCACTGTGTTCTGCTTTCGTGAGATTGTTGTGAGGAATACTCCTAGGTTTAACCTTAGACTCGCTTTCCACTAGTCGCGTGAAGCTTTTAATCGATGCATTGGTGTTAGGGGGATCGAATCTACTTTTTGGTTTAAAACGATTGATGTTACGATCTTCTGACCCCTGGAAAAAATCTTTTAGTTTCAGAGTTCTTTGAAATCTAAATATATCTATGGCCAAATCAAACTCACTTTGCTTCGTGGTTGGTATATAGGTGAGACCCTTAGATAAAAGGTTTGTTTCATCAGGTGTTAGTGGATGCGAGCTCAGGTTAAAGACTAGGGTTTCTTTGGTGGTTTCAAGCCTATTCTTTTGCCTGTAATTGCCCCTTCTTGTGTGGAGTCTTTTGCGAGGGCGGCGGATCTGGTGGTCACCCCTAAAAAAGACTCCTTTGGGGTAACAGATTCGGGAGTAGTGTCTGATTCAGAAGAGTTGCCTGAGGATTGGTCAATCGTGCGTAGATTGGGTTTATTAATACGTTTCCTATACCTTGGCGCTTGCCTAGGTCTGTCTTGTGTGCCGGTTAGCCACTTATATACCCTGTTGTCCTTATAGTCTTGTTGGACTTTTAGGACTTACGCTGATTTAAACCGATGTAGTTCACTCTTATATTTTTCAATTGCCTCAGTCAACTCTGCTGACCACTTCTTTTCAGTGTCCGCGGTGAGCGTTTCTAAGTGAAGATGTTCAAATGTGTTGATGTCTGATTTCACTAGTTTCAGTTCCCTGGAGACTTCCTCAATTACCAATAACATAAGATCATATGAACATTTGTTAAGAATGCAGCACCACCTGCGACAAAATTCAGGATTGGTGCGTCCTATAGTTGGGATATTGGTAACGCGGAAGCCTCTAGGGATCTGTTTGGCTCTAAAATAATCAGAAAGGTAGATACCGTGTAAATGTAAATCACACTCTCGTTGCTTTAATTTTAATAAATTGTTGAATATATCCTGGGGTGCCTTACCTTGGTGATATTCTGTGGCAGATTCGGTAAACAGGATGTCCTCCGCTTGTTGGTTAGTGAATGTAAGGGAATCCACGGGCTGTTCCAGAATGGTGAAAGAAGGGGGGTCTTCCATCGCTTGCTGAGCCAAAATTCTGCTGAGATGTCAAGAGTTGCTGGCTAAGAATCACTGCATGCAATCAATGTTACTTGTGTATAAATGGAGGGTGCACTTCCAATAAAGTGGTACAAAAATTGTGGTTTGGGAAAGCACTCACTCATCAATAATACTATGCCCAGGTGCACAATCCCTAAAGGAGTGTATGCAAAAATAAAAGAATTGGGGCAGCACCCGTGGGACTTTTAAATCTTTTATTATGGTAATAAACAAACTAGGTCAGGTCAACGTTTCGGTCCTAATTGGACCTTTATCAAGACAACAAACAATACTCTAGCCATGTGTTAAATACTCTCTTCAACTCAAGCGTTTGGTCACTTGTCGATGACGTCACTGACCCGTCATCATGGGCGGGCCAGACGTGCCACCATCAACACCAAATCGTAAGTTATGACACATAGGCAAAACTGAAAATAGAAATCATAATGTGAAATAAATCCCCATGTACTCGAATGTTGGATACATATGCTCAAAGAGGGGAGAGTGGAGGCAAGTATGAAGCTTAGAACATCGTGAGAGGACATACCTAATCGGGAGACACATCATATGCGACACGCACGACGTGCGCGTCACATGGTGACGCCTCTTCGAGCCGATCGAGCCCTGGGCATATCAGTGCGCTGTAAGAAAGCGCAATCATGTACATACCTATGCTCAATGTATCCAAGTACTACTGGGGAGAACATATCGAAGTTAATAGTGCAAAACGTAAAAGTACAAAACACAAAAAAATGCACAAAAAAAATGCACAAAACAATACAAAAAATACACAAACAATATATAACAGCCTGTGTGGATCCCTAAATTCACTGCCACTCGAAGGTCATCTGGTTCTTCAACACTGGAACCAATAAGTACAGAAAGATGTTAACCAAAGGACGCCATTGTTGGCCAGTATCCACTACCAATCACTTCAATAAGTGCCCACCTCTTAATGAGGGTGACAAAGATGCAGTCAACTGATCCAAGGTCAATGTCTCCTAGGTGTCCTACTAGAGATTAATGTAAAATGTACAAACAGAAGGTTACAATTGCAGGACTATCAGAGGAAACGTTCTGGGAGCATTAATTGAGGATGATAGGGTGCCAGTGGGTTAAAGCTGATGTTCAGAGGAGGAGCAACAGTAAATGCCAAGGGTTAATTAGTGGATATGTCTGACATAATTAAGGTCGCCCCTAGGGATCTACTGCCCGTCAGATATGTCATGTCTCGCAGACCAGTGCTACCACCGGTCAGCGCGGCCATCCGTCTGACTTTATTAAGGTCATCCCTTGGGGTGCGGTTGCCCGTCAGACTATGGGACCTGTGTTTGGTAAGTCCCACTGCTGATCTTCATAAAAAGCAGGAAAGATTGGACCTTTCATTAAGACCTCTAGGGTACAAGGTATCCAACCGATGAATCCACCTCTCTTCCCTCTGTAATAATTTGAGGCCCCTGTCTCCACCTCTCCTAAGTTCGGGTTGTTGGTCAATGACCATAAACCTCAAGTCTGCCAATGTATGGTTGTGTTCAGCAAAATGTCTCGCCACTGGTTTGTCACATTATGATTTCTATTTTCAGTTTTGCCTATGTGTCATAACTTACGATTTGGTGTTGATGGTGGCACGTCTGGCCCGCCCATGATGACGGGTCAGTGACGTCATCGACAAGTGACCAAACGCTTGAGTTGAAGAGAGTATTTAACACATGGCTAGAGTATTGTTTGTTGTCTTGATAAAGGTCCAATTAGGACCGAAACGTTGACCTGACCTAGTTTGTTTATTACCATAATAAAAGATTTAAAAGTCCCACGGGTGCTGCCCCAATTCTTTTATTTTTGCATACACTCCTTTAGGGATTGTGCACCTGGGCATAGTATTATTGATGAGTGAGTGCTTTCCCAAACCACAATTTTTGTACCACTTTATTGGAAGTGCACCCTCCATTTATACACAAGTAACATTGATTGCATGCAGTGATTCTTAGCCAGCAACTCTTGACATCTCAGCAGAATTTTGGCTCAGCAAGCGATGGAAGACCCCCCTTCTTTCACCATTCTGGAACAGCCCGTGGATTCCCTTACATTCACTAACCAACAAGCGGAGGACATCCTGTTTACCGAATCTGCCACAGAATATCACCAAGGTAAGGCACCCCAGGATATATTCAACAATTTATTAAAATTAAAGCAACGAGAGTGTGATTTACATTTACACGGTATCTACCTTTCTGATTATTTTAGAGCCAAACAGATCCCTAGAGGCTTCCGCGTTACCAATATCCCAACTATAGGACGCACCAATCCTGAATTTTGTCGCAGGTGGTGCTGCATTCTTAACAAATGTTCATATGATCTTATGTTATTGGTAATTGAGGAAGTCTCCAGGGAACTGAAACTAGTGAAATCAGACATCAACACATTTGAACATCTTCACTTAGAAACGCTCACCGCGGACACTGAAAAGAAGTGGTCAGCAGAGTTGACTGAGGCAATTGAAAAATATAAGAGTGAACTACATCGGTTTAAATCAGCGAAAGTCCTAAAAGTCCAACAAGACTATAAGGACAACAGGGTATATAAGTGGCTAACCGGCACACAAGACAGACCTAGGCAAGCGCCAAGGTATAGGAAACGTATTAATAAACCCAATCTACGCACGATTGACCAATCCTCAGGCAACTCTTCTGAATCAGACACTACTCCCGAATCTGTTACCCCAAAGGAGTCTTTTTTAGGGGTGACCACCAGATCCGCCGCCCTCGCAAAAGACTCCACACAAGAAGGGGCAATTACAGGCAAAAGAATAGGCTTGAAACCACCAAAGAAACCCTAGTCTTTAACCTGAGCTCGCATCCACTAACACCTGATGAAACAAACCTTTTATCTAAGGGTCTCACCTATATACCAACCACGAAGCAAAGTGAGTTTGATTTGGCCATAGATATATTTAGATTTCAAAGAACTCTGAAACTAAAAGATTTTTTCCAGGGGTCAGAAGATCGTAACATCAATCGTTTTAAACCAAAAAGTAGATTCGATCCCCCTAACACCAATGCATCGATTAAAAGCTTCACGCGACTAGTGGAAAGCGAGTCTAAGGTTAAACCTAGGAGTATTCCTCACAACAATCTCACGAAAGCAGAACACAGTGCACTCAGGAGTCTAGCTGAAAATCCTACCATAGTTATTCGACCAGCTGACAAGGGGGGTGCGGTAGTCATCATGAACTACACTGACTACCAACAGGAGATCTTGCATCAACTGAATGATAGTACAGTGTATACTAGATTGACGGCCAACCCCATTGTCAAGCATAAGAAAATAATAGACATGTCGCTCAAAAATGCTCTTTCACATGGTTGGCTGGATGAGGACACATACAGTTTTTTAACAGTTGAGTATCCAGTGTGTCCGATCCTCTATACACTACCTAAAATCCATAAAGACTTGGCACACCCTCCAGGCCGCCCAATAGTTTCGGCCAGGGGGTCCTTATTGCAACCGGTCGCCCAGTACTTGGACCACTGGTTGCAACCACTTGTACAAAAATTGCCCTCTTACATACAGGACACCGGACACTTTATTCGTGAACTCTCAACTGTGGGAACTCTGGAAGGTGACTTCCTTCTGGCCACCATGGATGTTAAATCACTGTACACTGTGATACCAATTAACGACGGTATACGAGCAGTAGCTACTGCACTGATCAAAGCTCCTAAAACTCCGGCTAGACCCCCCATTGGTTTCCTTTTGGAACTATTAGAGTACTGTCTCACTCTGAACTACTTCAGATTTGAGAAGGAATACTTTTTACAAATATCTGGAACATCAATGGGGTCCAATGTTGCACCTACTTTTGCCAATTTGTACATGGCTCAATTTGAATCCCTTCATTTCAATCCACTCATACCCTCTAAGATCATTTTTTACAGACGCTTCATTGACGATCTCTTCCTAATATGGAAAGGAGATCTTAACTCATTTACTCATTTTGTCAACTCTCTTAATGCATTGATTTCACCCATCAAATTCACCAGTAGTGTTGACAAAACACAAGTTAACTTTTTGGATCTGACTGTCTTTGTCAATGAAGGTTGTCTGGGCACCACCAATTACAGGAAGGTAACTGACCGCAACACACTGTTGCATTTCAATAGTTTCCATCCCACACATGTGAAACAAGGGGTGCCTTATGCTCAGTTTCTGCGGATCATCAGGAACAATTCAGATCCTGACAGAGCATTGACACAACTGAATGAACTTCTTTACAGATTTTTGCAGAGGGGTTATAAGATGTGTATCTTGGAAAAGGCGCTGAAGAGGGCCTTAGAGAACTCACAAAAGTCTCTGCTACAAAAGAAAGACATTACTCCAAGTCCAGAAAGATTAACATTCATCTCCACATACACCACTTCCAGCTCACATATCAAACAGTCGATCTTAGATAACTGGAAGATTTTATCTTCAGACAGATCACTACCCAACACCTTTATACAGTCACCAAGGATTTGCTACAAGAGGGGCCGTAATTTACGCGACTTACTGGTAGTCACAGACCCGCAACACTGTTACACCAGCAATTACAGCACTTGGCTCCCAAGAGCAAAAAATGGCTGCTATAAATGCACAGGTTGCACGACTTGTAATTACATGATGACAGGTGACAGTTTTTCCCACCCACGCACAGGGAAACATATTAAAATCCGTTATAGGCTTACATGCACCAGTCATCATGTCATTTACTTCATTAAATGCCCATGTAGTTTGTTATATGTGGGCAAAACGGTCACCAGCATTAGAGAACGCTTGGCCAATCACCGCTCGAACATCAGGGAAGCTTTAAGGGGCAAGGACAGTGACAAACCAGTGGCGAGACATTTTGCTGAACACAACCATACATTGGCAGACTTGAGGTTTATGGTCATTGACCAACAACCCGAACTTAGGAGAGGTGGAGACAGGGGCCTCAAATTATTACAGAGGGAAGAGAGGTGGATTCATCGGTTGGATACCTTGTACCCTAGAGGTCTTAATGAAAGGTCCAATCTTTCCTGCTTTTTATGAAGATCAGCAGTGGGACTTACCAAACACAGGTCCCATAGTCTGACGGGCAACCGCACCCCAAGGGATGACCTTAATAAAGTCAGACGGATGGCCGCGCTGACCGGTGGTAGCACTGGTCTGCGAGACATGACATATCTGACGGGCAGTAGATCCCTAGGGGCGACCTTAATTATGTCAGACATATCCACTAATTAACCCTTGGCATTTACTGTTGCTCCTCCTCTGAACATCAGCTTTAACCCACTGGCACCCTATCATCCTCAATTAATGCTCCCAGAACGTTTCCTCTGATAGTCCTGCAATTGTAACCTTCTGTTTGTACATTTTACATTAATCTCTAGTAGGACACCTAGGAGACATTGACCTTGGATCAGTTGACTGCATCTTTGTCACCCTCATTAAGAGGTGGGCACTTATTGAAGTGATTGGTAGTGGATACTGGCCAACAATGGCGTCCTTTGGTTAACATCTTTCTGTACTTATTGGTTCCAGTGTTGAAGAACCAGATGACCTTCGAGTGGCAGTGAATTTAGGGATCCACACAGGCTGTTATATATTGTTTGTGTATTTTTTGTATTGTTTTGTGCATTTTTTTGTGCATTTTTTTGTGTTTTGTACTTTTACGTTTTGCACTATTAACTTCGATATGTTCTCCCCAGTAGTACTTGGATACATTGAGCATAGGTATGTACATGATTGCGCTTTCTTACAGCGCACTGATATGCCCAGGGCTCGATCGGCTCGAAGAGGCGTCACCATGTGACGCGCACGTCGTGCGTGTCGCATATGATGTGTCTCCCGATTAGGTATGTCCTCTCACGATGTTCTAAGCTTCATACTTGCCTCCACTCTCCCCTCTTTGAGCATATGTATCCAACATTCGAGTACATGGGGATTTATTTCACATTATGATTTCTATTTTCAGTTTTGCCTATGTGTCATAACTTACGATTTGGTGTTGATGGTGGCACGTCTGGCCCGCCCATGATGACGGGTCAGTGACGTCATCGACAAGTGACCAAACGCTTGAGTTGAAGAGAGTATTTAACACATGGCTAGAGTATTGTTTGTTGTCTTGATAAAGGTCCAATTAGGACCGAAACGTTGACCTGACCTAGTTTGTTTATTACCATAATAAAAGATTTAAAAGTCCCACGGGTGCTGCCCCAATTCTTTTATTTTTGCATACACTCCTTTAGGGATTGTGCACCTGGGCATAGTATTATTGATGAGTGAGTGCTTTCCCAAACCACAATTTTTATATATATATATATATATATATATATATATATATATATATATATATATATATTGGTGTCCTCTGCTCCTGGGTCCTGTGTTCTAGCTCACAAAAATTAAAAACACAGACAATGTATGTCAGTTATTTTGGGGTATATATAGGTGTATTTGAATGTACTTGATACTTTGGTGTGTTGTGACTGGCTTTCAGTCTGAACCAGGTGTGACATCGTTTAACGTTGCTAGATAATGTCGACCATTTTCTTTTTACTTTGAACTTGATGTGTTGTATGTTATTTATCGACTGATTTGAACTTGACGTGTTGTACTTTGTTATTTATTGACTAATTTGGAAGCACTGTGCGGTAAAAAAAAAGGTGCAATGCAGGTTTTGAAGCTACGTTCATTTTTTGGGCCTACGCTTGTTAGCCATTCTGGTAGACTGATAACTGAATGCTATGTAAGTCAGACATGGCTAACGATCATTGGGCTTTTCTGCCTTAATGGTAGTTCTACAATGCATTATTGAATCAAGGTCAGTGTGTATATACCAGTCGGGTATCCATTTTCGCCCTAATGGCCTAATGAGGCCTTATTTTGTGCCCAAAATGAAGAATATTACAAAAAGAAAAAAGGTTACCTTCCATTATGCAATTGCTTATTTGTATAGGAAGACCTACATGTAAAACCAGGATTTTGGTGTTTTGGAAATGAAAAGGTGCCAAGAGATGAGCTAAATGCATTTGCTAGTAGAGTGTAGAAAAAGTCCACTTTCACTCAGCTTCCATGGAGGGCGGCACTAATAAACCATTGATATTCTCTAAAAGTGCAGGTTCTTCTGGAAAAAAAGATGTTTGGCTTTTATGCAAATTATCACTGAAACGGAATTACTGTAAACAGCGACAATAGCCTAGTTTCATAGTGTAGCACTCAAGGGGTTAATTGACTACTAATTAGGCATGCTTTTATTAAAAGAGTTTAAAAGAAATACAAAAAGAATTCAATAAGTATTATAATGCTGTACAAATATAATACAAAATAACGGGATCATCATTGTGAAATCATGTAACACATAGTCAGCAGGTCCAGGATTAATATTTGTACTGATGAGTTGTGTTATGTTTAACCAACTGTTATAAGGACGTTTTTGTGAGAAGTCTGCACAGCTGATCACAGCACTCAAGAAAAGATTTACAATGTCTTCTGATATCAAACATTACCATGATGAGGAGTTTGATCCAAATGTATTTGTACATACATACTTTGGCGATGAAAAATTTCTTTTAATATCTGAAACTTTGGAATTCCCTATGATAAAAATTCATGAAACGTTATGTTCAGGTAGGTTTATTCAATGTTATCATTGTGTTCAATCATAGAAATACATATGTTTCTATAAAAAAACAAGGGTAGAATCATGTGTAATGGAAGATAAAAAAAAACATGGGTCCTATATATGTATATTTCACCTTGATCTTTTGTATATTTATAATAGTATATATAATACAGTTTTTATGTTAAAGCATTTTAATCCCCATATCCTCTTTAATCTAGAAATGCCACTTAACTTAGGCTGTACCTGTTTGCTTGGTATTTATTAATCTCCTACTATGACTTCTTCACTGACTGAGATGGGCAAATTCCCATTTCTCCCGTTAGGAATTTTCACAGAAAAACCATGATTTTCCACATTTTGTATAGGAAGAGGCATGGTGGGGGGATAAAGATAAAGGGGCAAGAAGGGGAGAAAGAGGCAAAAGGGGGGAAAGAAGGAGGCAAGCGGAAGAAAAATGTAAGAGGGGACAAATAAGAGGCAAGAGGGCAAGAAAGAGGCAAGAGGGGATAAAGAGAAGGAGACAAGTGATATAAAAATGCAAGAGAGGGATAAAGAGAAATAGGCAAGAGGGGGGATACAGAGAAAGAGACAAGAGGGGGAGAAAGAGGAAAAAGGGAGAAAGAGACAAGAAAGGAATAAAGAGAGGCAAAAGGGGGGGACAAAGAGTTTCTAGTTTGTTGCCCCCTCTTGCTTCTTTCTTATTCTCTGCCTCTTGCCTCTTTCTCTCTCCCCTCTTGTCTCTTTCTCCCCTTCTACCACTCTTTCTTTCTCACCTCTTGACTTTTTCTCTTTTACTGCCTTTTGCCTCTTTCTCTTTATTCCTCCTATTGCCTCTTTCTCTACCTGTGGCCTATTTCTCCCACTCTTGCCTCTTCCTCTTTAGGCCCCCTCTTGCCTCTTTCTCTACCTCTTGCCCCTTTCTCTTTCTCCCTCTCTTGCCCCTTTTTCTTTCTCCCTCTCTTGCCCCTTTTTCTTTCTCCCTCTCTTGCCTCTTTATCCCCCTCTTGCCTTTTTTGCTTTCACCCCACTTGCCTCTTTCTCTTTATCCCTTCTCTTGACTCTTTTTTCCCCCTCTTACTGGGAGGTATGGAGTGCATAAATTACATTCAGCAATGCATATAAAATGTGCCATGTTTGATAAGTGGTGTACTGACAGCACAGTTATAGCTACATGCAATTGTATACAAAAAAAAAGGAGAGCAAAGACAAGGGGGACCGATCAAAGTGCAGAAAGTTTTAATACCAAAATTAAACACAATATACAAATAACCAAAACCCCTTCAGGGTATCTTCTCACACAAAGCAGCAAAACATTGAGCCCATAAATCACGGTGTTATACTCTAGACTTGTGCACGGGCAAAATTTTCGGTAAAATTCGAATTTGGACGAATTTTTTTTTTCTAATTCGGATGATCCTAATTTCGGACCGGGCCTATTCGATTCGGACGAAATTCTGATCCATTCCGAATTATTCGGCCGAATTTAACATGGGTTAAATTATAGCAGTGCGCCTCCGTGCACGCTGCTATCATTATTTGCAGACAGGGTGTGCATTTAGAAAAAGATCCATCCCAAAAACAGACATTGTCATACATTGAAAGTCTGTGCATGCCTCTACTCTAGCATGGGATGCCAGTCACAATGTAAACGTCGAACATCGAAAACGCATGCCTGTCATTCAATTTAGCATGTTCGAACATCGAAACCCCATGCCTGTCCTTCAATCTAGCATATGTTCGAACATCGAAACCTCATGCCTGTCATTCAATTTAGCATATGCTCGACATCGAAAACCCATGCCTGTCACATCCTACTCAACATAAGTGGTCGACTCGAATATGGACAAACTACATGTAACATTCTATGTTAGAACATGGTTAAAGATTAAGGTTTCATTTTCTGGTACCAGTCTCCTACCCTACTGTCCCTCTTTAGTACCCAAATTCCTCTCTCTCGTTTTCCTATCCTGATTTCCCCTCATATTAGATAACTCTATGTGTATATACATTGTAGAGTTTCATACTACATCAAGAATAAACATCAATGATTGTAATGTGATAGATGTAATGTGTTAACCCTTTGAGTGCCAGAGTGGTTACGCAATGCATTGCAAAGCAATACGTTGCATACCACTCTGGCATTCAAAGGGTTAAAAAGAAAAATTGAGACATTCTGTTGTGAACAAACTGCAACAAAGGAGAGAAATAAAAAAAAATGCTTGACATCTATACTGAAGAGGGGTCCACAGCATTGTCTTAGTATAGCAATATCACCGTTTTCCGTGAGTGTGCAATACAGGGCTCTACGGTAATTGTTGGGCATTTCCCAATGTCATAATCAGGGGATGATGGGAGTTGTATTCTAACTACTGTTAGGAAACACATAAGTGATGCACATTCATCTCCCACCTAGAAATTATTTACACACGAGGCAACTCCCCCAAGTAATACCTAGACCCTTTCCAAGTGAAAGGACTTCCAGAAAGGCTTCAGATCTCTTAGTGACTCACCTGTTATTGCCAGTCAGCGGGACCCAGAGAGTAGGAGGGGGTGATGCTATGGCTGCACGGCACGGTGCTCTTAGTTGGTCACTTGTCGCAATGTTGAAGCTCAGCCCGGCCAGCACCTTCTGGGTGGAGACACCTCACAGCAATCCTGTTCAGGACACATCATGCACTGTTGTGCACTCATACTAGGGATCCCAAATGTTTAGACTCATTTTGTACAGGGGGCACCCTCCTGTATTTGTAAAACCTCTCTAGCAAATCTGGGATGGTAGACCTATTTACTCAAGTCTTGACTTTAGGTGGGCGATAAACAATACAAAATAGGCATAATGTTTCACTATCACATAATTCACGTCACTGAAGCAGCCAACAGGCATCGCCACTGAGTGAGCATAGGGCTGCCCGGCTGCTGACAGTCACACTGATGGGACACCCTGCAACACAGAAATGGCGGAAGAGCACAAAATAAACATGCTATGGGACGGCAAATTGCCGCCCCTGTCAAAGTGCCGCCTGGGTCCATGGACCCACTGGGACCCATATAAGGGCCGGCCCTGTATTCGAACAAATACCTAATATTTTTTTATATTTTGCACAGGAACAAATATTACTTGCTCTTGCAGTGGCAATAACTGGAACTAATGCTGGCTGCCTACCTATGCCTAGCCTAATGCTACCTGCCTGCCTACACAACAACTGTACACTCTCTAATCTCTTCTCTCTCTGAGCTCCAACAACCCAATGAGGAAATGCAGGCAGTCTGTCTGTGTGACTGTGTCATTAGTCCAACCCCCATCATGAAACGAAGAAGGCTATTCGAATACAGACAAAAGAGGGAAGTAGTGCATGAAACAGAGAATGGAATTGGACTAGAGACATGGAGGGAAAATTATGGAGGGAAGGTAATTGAGCGCGCACAGGAAGTACAAAAGAGTCCTGGTCAAAAGTAGTCAAAACTTTTGGAAATGTGTCGATTGCCGAAACTTCCGAAAGTTTCGACGAATTTCGGACCTGGGCTGTTCGGAGTCGGATCATTTTTTCCGAATGACCCTTGAGTTTCGGATTGGCCGAATGTCTCCGAATGACCCCATTTTCGACGAAATCCGAATGTCTCCGAATGAATTCGCACATGTCTATTATACTCTGCTGCCACGAAGACTTCCACCTTACTCGTCCCGGGCATCCCATTCGTATACACACAGCTGGCTCCCTCTGGTGATGTCACTCCTAGGGTTCGTTGGATTTTGCATCCTCCACCCCAATGCGATGTGGGTCTATTCCGCACAGCTAAGCAAGTCCATGATAGACAAGTTCACTATTCCCTACATATGTTTCGCAGAATAACCACTTTCTCAAGGGATGGCTACTGTCTTTACCCCATCCCATTTATACCCTCTCAGTTCATAAACATAACACAAAAACATTACGTAAAATATTAATTTGAACATAAACTAAAATCCACCAAGACAATAGGAACATTACCATATGATCAATTCTCTATAACAATCCATATTCTTCAAAATCTTACACATACCTGAGTATCAACGGCATCTCAACATCTTAGACTGCTCATCTATATAAAAATAAAAAAATAATATAAATATAAATAAAATTGAATACTTTAATAAATAAATAAATACATTTTCATTTAAAAACAATGCATGTCTAATTCTTCGTTAATGCCTTTTGGATTCGCAGTCTGTAATGTGTAGATCCAATAGGACTCTCTCTGGCACAGTTTCTTAAACCTGTCACCTCCCCTGATGCTCACCGGTATCTGTTCGGTCCCCAATATTTTTAAACCTCCTATATTCCCTCCTTGACACTCCCAAAAGTGCCTGGAGACTATGATTTTTTAATAATATTATTCTGATGTTCCCTAAACCTGTCTTTCAGGCAGCGGACAGTTCTCCCCACATATAGCTCGCAACATCTGCAACTGAGAACATCCTACAACATAAAGTGATCGAATGAGTCGCTCCCTGTGAGCGTAACCACACATGCGCAGTAGAGACTGCTGTTCCAGCAGTCTCTACTGCGCATGTGTGATTTCGCACACAAGGGAGCTTCACTGTGAGCCGCCTGGAGCTCCCCATTAAGGAACAGCTCGTTCGGCAAGTCTCTACTGTGCATGACTCCAGTCATGCTCAGTAGAGACTCGCCAAACGCACTGATCCGGAGCGGGGAGCTCCTGATGGCTCACGGCCTGTCTCTGCTCCAGGGCAGCAGCCAGGGCCGCTGGGTGCACTTTAGCCCATGTATACAGGCTTTCATACTAGTATATAATATACCGGAACAACAAGTAATTTTATTCCCTATTTTGTATATTTTATCAGTTTTGTTTGAAACTATTTTGATAGAGGTTTTAATATGTGTACAAGTCACACATCTACTGTGCCAACAACAAAAGCATCCTTTTCTTGAACCTACATCATCCATATCTGTGTATTGATTCTCCCTCTTGTTTTTTTGTTTATATTTCTATAACCTCTAATCAAACTGGGAGCTAAACTTTTTTTTAGATTCTTTGATCTCCTGAAGACAACCTTAGGCTTCCTAGGAAGGGTTTTCCTAAAATGGGGTCACACTTCAGGACACCCAAATGTCTATCAATTGTTTTCTTTATTTTATCTGATGCCTCATTGTATTTAGTTACAAAGGGAACCACAGCATCACACATATTCCATTTATTCCCTGTTTCCCTCATAACTCTATTTTTACCTTTACCTCTTTTCTTGGTTTTATTTTTATTTATATTGTTATCTTTCACAATCCCTTTATAGAGGAGTAAATCCCTATCACATTTATTCACTCTTGACAGGGCATCATTCACAACACCTTCCTTATACCCTTTATCCATAAATCTCTTCTTCATTGCTTCAGATTGCATCTCAAAGTCCACTTGCCTGCTACAATTTCGTTTTAAACCCAGAAACTGGCCTAGGGGATATTATTTACCCATTTTTTTTAAGATGTTCACTATTGGGATCTAAATATGAATTTAAATCCACCTGCTTAAAATAGGTTTTACTCTGGATCTTCATATTATCATCAATAAAAAATATTAAATCTAAAAACTCCATTTGTTGCTTATTAAATTTATTTGTAAAATTGATCCCTAGCGCGTTCCTATTAATTAAATCCTAAAGATTCAAAATTCGAATTCACTAATGGATCTATTGATTGTACATAGAGAGAAAGAAATGAAATTATTAGAGTTAAAGACTGAAACGGTAAATAGGGATATTAGTACATAAGATTGCATTGAATCAGTTAAGGATTTGAACATATTTACTAAAAAAAAAAAAATAACGGAATATGAGAAGGGTGTGGTAGAGAGGAAGAAAAGGAAATTAATGAGGGATGAGGTTCATCTAACGGAAGTAGGTGTATGGGGATGGGGTAAAGCTAAATCCAGAAAGACGGAGCAAGAAAAATAAAAAGATGAAATGCAGATAGTTAGAACTAATAATTGTTTTGAATTATTAGGGGAAGAAACTATTATTAATAATGTTGTGGAAGAATGTATAGATTTAAATCATGTAAGCCCCAAATCAGAGATTGCTTGTTTAGATCAAATAATAAGGGAGGAGTCAAAGAGAAAGTATCCGCTTAGTCCCCTAATTATAGTTAATGAGCAAATAATAGAGGATAGTCAAGGACTGGAAAAGAGGAAAAATAATAAAGATACAAATGGGGGAGGAAGAATAAAAGAAAGGGTAAAAATCAAAAAGGGAAGAATCTTGATGCATCCTTAATGTGTCCTTACTGCACCCATATTGCACCATTATTGCACTCAAATTGTGTCAGTATTGCGCCCATATTGCACCAAATATTGCACCCATATTGCACCCATATTCCATCCTCAATGTGTCCTTATTGCACCCATATTGCATCCTTAATGCGTCCTTATTGCGCCCATATTGCACCATTATTGCACCCAAATTGTGTCAGTATTGTACCCATATTGCACCTATATTGCACCCAAATTGCATCAATATTGCACCAATATTGCAACCATATTGCACCATTTTTGCACCCAAATTGCATCAGTATTGCAC
This sequence comes from Rhinophrynus dorsalis, assembly GCA_037306005.1. Taxonomy (NCBI): domain Eukaryota; kingdom Metazoa; phylum Chordata; class Amphibia; order Anura; family Rhinophrynidae; genus Rhinophrynus; species Rhinophrynus dorsalis. Next base: position 375,199,165 of record CM074724.1, read on the forward strand.
CCATATTGCACTCATATTGCACCCATATTGCATCCTCAATGTGTCCTTATTGCACCCATATTGCACCAATATTGCACCCATATTGCCCCATTATTGCACTAATATTGCACCCATATTGCATCCTTAATGTGTCTTTATTGCACCCATATTGTACCATTATTGCACCCAAATTGTGTCAATATTGCACCCATATTACACCCATGTTGCACCAATATTGCACCCATATTGCATTCTTAATTTGTCCTTATTGCACCCATATTGCACCATTATTGCACCCAAATTGCGTCAGTATTGCACGCATATTCCACCATTATTGCACCCAAATTGTGTCAATATTGCACCCATATTACACCCATGTTGCACCAATATTGCACCCATATTGCATTCTTAATTTGTCCTTATTGCACCCATATTGCACCATTATTGCACCCAAATTGCGTCAGTATTGCACGCATATTGCACCATTATTGCATCCAAATTGTGTCAGTATTGCACCCATATTGCACAATATTGCATCCTCAATGTGTCCTTATTGCACCCATATTGCACCAATATTGCACACATATTGCATCCTTATTGTACCCATATTGCACCATTATTGCACCCAAACTGCATCAGTATTGCACCAATATTGCACCCTTATTGCACCAATATTGCACCCATATTGCATCCTTAATGTGTCCTTATTGCACCCATATTGCACCATTATTGCACCCATATTGCACCCATATTGCACCAATATTACACCCAATTTGCGTCCTTAATGCACCAATATTGCGTTTTTAATGCTGCAACATGTTAACGCATGATATGGTGAATGCGCCATCTGGAATGACGGGAAATGTAGAATTTGTGACACTTTAAGACACATACATTTAATTGTGACACTTCAAATGATGCGGCCAAAGACATACAACATTTTATGATGCAAAACTTTACATGCATCACTTCAAATAGATACCATGTCAAGCAGCAAGTCGTTTTTCTTTGACGTCCCATTTCTCATGATATTTTGGGAACTTTGGAACATCCCGCTCTGTATCAGCCACGTCACTGGTAGTCTCTACTGTGCTTGACTGCGTCGTTACACACGTTTTAGCAAATTATTATATAGGATGTTACATCTATGATCGCTCTGGATAGAGGGAGCAGGAGTACTGGAAAGAGAGGATGTAGAGCTGGGATCTTGGGGAGGACTGGGGAGGGTCAGTAAGGAAAATCTCTAGATTCATGGAGAGAGTGAGGAGGGATGATGTTTGTCTTCATGGGCTAGAGGGTCCAAAAAACATTTTTTCACCAGTTCCTATTCCACACACAAACATAGACCGTGACGTAACTATAGGGGTCGCAGCAGGCCCGTGCACTCCAGGGGCCCGACCGTCCCCTGCGACCCCACCGACTGGAGCCCGCAATCTCCCTCTAGCGCTCTACTAATGCAGAGCGCTGGGAGATGACATCATCTCCCAGCGCTCTGCATTACTAAGAGGACCGCATGGGAGCTCCAGGGAGGTAGTAGATGGGGGCATTATGAAGATTACAGGACATTGTAGAGGGGGGTCAGTGTGGTCGAGAGGGGCCAATGTGGTGGTGGTGGGGGACCGTGGCAATTCTTGCACTAGGGCCCAGAGGCTTCTAATTACACCTATGAACATATACAAACACACATAAGCATACTTGTCTCTTTCCTTATAACCCCTATTCATCACATATCAAAAAATGTTTCTTTATATATTGCTCCAACTAACTCCACCTACTCACCGATCCTTCTTACTCCTTTTAGCACAGTTATTCAGACAAAAAGCTATAGGTTACTTTCAAACTTCTATTATCAAAATGATCATTTTTAAAAAGAAATTTGCCAACAATCCCTGAATTTATTAGAAACTGCTTTATGGGCATTTTAGTATTTATTATAAAAACTATTTTATTTTTATTTGTTTCCATCAAAGGGCTTCATCAATGTATTTCTATTTATGTTCTTTATATTTTAAATGTATTTATCCTGTAAAAATGGTGGATAAACTTGTCTCAGAAATGTCTTACCCATTTCTTGTGTTCTCATCTCACAGATCAAGGATCACTTGGTAATCATTTACAGGGGATGTATCAGCCCTTTACAACTGTTCCTAAATCGTTTTGTTATATCTTGTATATAATGAAAAGGGCATACATTTAAAAAAAAACAAAAAAAAAACACTTGTTTGGAGAAATTAAAAGAATAAATACAGTTCTGTACGGCTCTGAAATCGATTTCTGACAATGAGAGCGCTCCAGCTTACAGACAGAAAGCCTCCATCATCAGAGGAGGTTGGATAGAGAGGCAGAGTGACAGACTGCGGTACAAATCAGTTAACCACAGTCTGCCCAGAAGTGCAGCCAGAGCTGTATTTATTATTTTAATTTCTCCAAACAAGCATTTTTTTTTTAAATGTATACACTTTTCATTATCTATATATATAAAAGAAGACTTTGTGCCTGCCAAAACACACCCAGGGGAGGCAGAAAGGAGGAGTTACTGCTCCCATTGGGTGATTCAATCATGCAGGGAGTTGGCCCGCCCCCACTATGCAGCCCGCCCACCACTATCAAAGTCAGAAAAAAACAAAATGGATGCCACTTGCTCCTACACCACAGACAAACACATATGCCCCACTCACACAGCACCAAACACACATACATGCTCGACTCACACACAGCACCACACACACACAGAGCACCAAACACACACACATGCCCCACTCACACAGCACCAAACACACATACACACACACACTAAGCCTGAAAGAAATAAGTCTCACACACACACACACAGTCACTCACCCTGACTCCCAGTAGCCTCAGCAGGACCTGTAGTACAGCCACTCAAGGGAAGCTGCAACACCAGGGGAACAACATGGCACTCAAAGGGTTAAGGTAGGCCCTCATTGCTGAATTATTTCTTGACTGTCATCATTTACCATGCAAGACACTGGACAGACAGCCATCAGGTACACACTTAACCCACTGACTGCCACAGGGTTGTGTATCAAGTTTTACCCCTCAGAGAGAGTATTCAAACCCCTCACACTGTAAACTTGCATTTCCGTTCCACTTCTCCTCCTTCCCCAGCCTATTACTAACACTTTTTCCACATTTATGTTAAGCCCCACCCACTTTTAACCCAAATTGCCCCATTGCTCTCTCCACATCAGTCTCCTCCAGGGACTGCAAGTCAAAGTTCCCAGGTACTATTACACTTCCCACTGCTATTTATCTCTGACATGCCTCTATATACCTTAACCCTTTGAGTGCCAGAGGGGTGCATAACTCATGCTCGCATGTGTTTCTGTGCATATATGTTGCGTGTGTACATCTCTGTTACATATGTGTGTCCATGTGTGCATGTCTTTTGCATGTTTCTGCTGCTCACTGTGTGTTGCATATGTCTGTGTTTATCAGTGTGTTTACATTTCACACACGTTCACCCAATGGTCATAACATGACGGGCAACACCTTCCCACATTACTAGAGTATATATGAGAGAGAAAACCTGCGTCCCCTGCCACACACATCCAGGAGCGGCTGTAAGGAAGAGTTAGCCCGCCCCCCAACATCAGTCTTCACCCTTTGAGTGCCAGAGGGGTATGCATACATTGCAAAGCAATGCATTGCGTACCTCTCTGGCATTCAAAGGGTTAACCCTCTCCTCCACAAATCACCTGCTCCTCTACATCACTTCTCTCGACTTACAACTCCTACAGTAAACAACTCATGGCACAATAATATAACCCACCAACCAGCAGCTCCCATTTTGTTTGGGAGCCACACATTGATCACTTCTTTCAAAGAGCATAAAAACTTCTGTTTCCACCCCCTGTCCCATAATGCACTGGGACATTCAGAGGCAGATTGGAATCAGAAGAGTGGAGTCAGCTGGGGAATAGGTTATAACACAGATCTTCAGTTTACATGGTAAGAACTGGGGCTGATGGACTCACTTTGTTTCAAGGGGTTAAAGCCCCATTTATGTCAACACGATTTTCCTGAATTTTCAATTCAACCCTATGGTGTCAGTTTTTTTTTTTGAGTTGCACCCTTTATCTTGATACATAAGGCCCATACAGTTATACTCTTACCCCATTAATTTAAACCCATTTATACTTTTGGCTCTTGCAGCAGCTGACTGTGCACTGTGATCTGTGAGGCTGATGTACTAACACAAAGAGGAACAATTCATCTGTACCATACAGAACAAAAAAAATCCTTTGCTGACCTCTCTAGCGTTGAAGACGTTAAAACGTCCATTTAAATAAATGGGTATTGTTCCCTGTGCTGCTCTTATTTTTACACAAAATTCTACCACTTTACTTAGTATATGAGCCTTCCTGTTTTGAAGCCTATTAGCTGTTAGAGGTCCCTGTATTGATCCCTTGCCTACGGCCCATGGACATATAATCCAGTTCTCTCCCAGACGACCACCATGGCCCACTAATGCAAGGAGCGACCAACATGTGTCACTTAACTCTTTCACTGCCAGAGGACTATACAACTCATTACACAGCAATGTGTTGCATACCTCTCTCACACTCAGAGTTAAAGTGCTTCACTCCAATCAACTGCTACACTAGGTCTGTATAATGCAGTAACCCTACAGCCCTGTATTTCATGTCTACTTCACTGTCTATGTATAGTAATTTCTCCCCCTCACCCATTACTTTACTTTAACACTTCACTGTCCCTCTTCTCCTCAATCTCTCATCTTCTCCTCCCTTGTCACCCCCACTCACCTATCCCCTTGCGATTCATCCATAGTCCCAATCTCGCCATTTTACTCCCACATCACCATTACATTATCTATCACTACATATGTCACTTAACCCTCTGTCTGCCAACCTATTTCTTCAAATGTACTGCAGTATCCACTGCTGTAATCTAAATTATTCCTTTACTCACAAACATCTTCTCACTGTGACCTTCAACAAGTAACACAGCACACTCACATCAGCTGGAAGGATACAGGGCCTTATTCACCAAGTAACACAACACACTCACTTCAGCTGTAAGGATACAGGGCCTTATTCACCAAGTAACACAGCACACTCACTTCAACTGTAAGGATACAGGGCCTTATTCACCAAGTAACACAGCACACTCACTTCAGCTGTAAGGATACAGGGCCTTAATCACCAAGTAACACAGCACACTCACTTCAACTGTAAGGATACAGGGCCTTATTCACCAAGTAACACAGCACACTCACTTCAACTGTAAGGATACAGGGCCTTATTCACCAAGTAACACAGCACACTCACTTCAACTGTAAGGATACAGGGCCTTATTCACCAAGTAACAAAGCACACTCACTTCAACTGTAAGGATACAGGGCCTTATTCATCAAGCTGAAGAGCTGCAATTAAAACCTTTTTTACAACTCTTTTCAGCATATCTACATCACCACTGTGTCTGTCACACACTGTCTACATATGTGACATACATCCATGTATGTGTGAGTCTCTCTGTATGTATGTATGCGTTTCACAGTGTGTGACACGCTCTGTCTCTTTAAGTACGTGTCTGTAACACTGTATATTTCTGTTTCACACGTCTCTCTATGTGAATAATATGATGGTCAACGCCGTCCCACATTGCTAGTATACAATATATAACAAAATGATTTAGGCAAAGTTGTAAAGGGATGACACATCCCCTTTAGAAAGGGAACTAAAACAGAACCTGGGAATTATTGTCAATCCACGTGTTTTTTTCTCCACCCATCTTCTGTATGGTTGGAGCATAGCCCTTTAAAGCCTTCCTGGTTTGGGCTTCCTGAGCCTGATCTTTGAGCTACCAGCATGATTTGTGCGTTTTGGCATTTGATCCTGTCTTTGTTTCTGATAATAATACAGATCCTTATATTGACCCTGGCTTAATTCCTGACTTCTGCCTTCATCTGCTCCCTGTTCTGATTGCTTATCTGGTTTGACCCAGCTTTGATTCCTCGACTACGTCTCTCTCTACTGCCCTCCCGGTTGACATCAATCTTCCTTCCCAACATCTGCTTTAGTTTACTCTCCATGGTACTCAGCTGGCCTGCTGCCACCATCTAACTAGCCGGATTGATCCCAGAGTGGCAGGTCAATCTTCCACAGGGCCATCTACACCTTCGATGGCTAACTGGATTGATCACAGCCTCTATGACTCCTTGACGGAGACTGCTGTTGTACTTGACTTCTCCGGTGTTGTTGGCTTCCGACTATCCGACTTTTAGGCGGTCCTTGACAGTCTCACCTACCAACTCCGAGAGTCCTTATGAGTACCAGTCTTCTTCGCCCTTCTAGTCACTGACTTCCCTGAGCGTTCACAGGCTGTGCTAACAACATCCAGTTGGTTATGTCTAGTGCTCTCTAAAGAGCACTAGACAGGCAGGCCTCAACATCTTCCAAACTGCTCTGACCACCATAGCAGTGTTCAGGTTCCACATAGAGATCCTAACATCTCCCCTCACACCTGTGAGTTTGACCTCTGTAGTGGGAAAACGGCTAGAAGGATAATAAGGGATTGTATTCAGGATCGCACTGCAAAAAAAAGATTATTATTAGCAGAAATCAACGTGGCTTTATAAGGAATAGATATCATGCCAAACTAATCTTTTCAGCTTCTATGAAGACGTAAGTAGCAACCTAGCTGGTCTGCTAGTTGTCAGGTGTCCTTAGTTGAGAAGACAAGGGGCATAGTGACACAGTAATACTTAGGTTCTGGTGGGATGATTTAGTATTATGGACCTAAGCATCATGTTATTTGTTTACAGCTGTGCCAGTTGTTTGAATGAGTGCAGATGTGCCTATTGTTGCCAGTCCTTCCCCTATCTCGCACACACATTTTGCACATTGAAGTTGCAGATGAGAGGCACAGTTCCTTCCTGCCGTCAAGGGTAAAATTATAGTCGAACAACACACCCATGATTTTGGAGGAGGGGCAGGAGGAGAAGCATTATTGTCCAGCTTCTTTTCTCCACATACAGCTGAAGTAGTGGGGGCTAGTTGCGCCTGAGGCAGTAGCAGTACCACATCACTGGAGCTAGTAGTGGCAAGTGGGACCATGATTCTCATCACCATATCACTGCTGTTGTTGATTTTATTGCCTTGGAGCCGCTTAAAAACCTGCTGCTTAAACATCTAAGCAGAAGAAAGAACAGCAGTCGCAAATGCCGCAATGACACTGGGGCATTTACCAATGACCTGCTGGCACTAGTCCTGTAGGGCATATTTTTTTCTCAGGGCTTGTTCTTCGTATAAAGCCCTACAAAAAAGTTTGGGGTGGCTTGTTTCTAACAAGCCTAATTCTTACGAATCACTGATTCCTCAGGGGTTGTGACTGCAACAAGCCTGTGTCCAAAAAAATCATCACTGATTCCTCATGGAGTATGACTCTAACAGATTGCTTCAATGCAGATAGATTGTTGATCACAAGAACTGTCTGACTGCCATTTGGAGTCAGGAAGGAATTTTTACCAACTTAGCGCTTAATTGGAAATGGCGTTAATAATTGTTTTTGCCTTCATCTTGATCAACAGGGGAGATTTAGCATGGGCATGGATTCGATGGATGCATGTCTTTTTTTCAGCCTCATCAACTATGTTACTAAGTCCAAAAATCATTACTGATTCCTCAGGGCTTGTGATTCTAACAAGCCTAAGTCCAAAAAATCATTACTGATTTCTCAGGGCTCATGACTCTAACAATCCTTGGTGCAAAAAAATCATCATTGGTTCCTCAGGGTTTGAGGCTCTAACAAACTAGTCTCCTACAAATCAATGTTTCCTAAGGGCTTGGGCCTAAGTCTTAGTTCCAAACATTGTTTCCTCAGGGTTTGGGCCTAACAAGACAGTCTTACAAATCAATGTTTCCTCAGGGCTTGGACCTAATAAGACTAAGTCCTACAAATAAATGTTTCCTCAGGGCTTGTGCCAAACAAGTGTAAGTCCTACAAATCAATTTTTCCTTAGGGCGTAAACCTCTAAAAACAAGTCCTACAAATCATCCTCTACAAAATACTCTATTCTGTCAAGTATCAGTCTGCCACAGTCACAGCTTATAACAGGTGGTCCCTTTCTCTGTAACATTACATACCAATTTCTTATTTTATTTTTTATTGTTATTTTATTTATTTGCTTATTTGATTAACTGTCCCCCCAATCCCAGTAAACAAACTACCCCCAAAAAATTTCTCTGTTCAACTAATTCATTCTCCAGCCTCCACCAACACAGGTACCCTCAAACCTCTTTTGTACCATGTGAAAAATAAAATAAAATTTGTTGTTGTGTGAAAATCCAGTAGCAAGATTCCAGCAGTGAATTTGACTGGATTGGGCAGAGGGTTATCTGTTATCTCTGTGCTACCAGGGTCTGAGGGTGTGAGAAGAGAGAAAATGAGATTTACCTCAAATAACACAAAAGTTTTCTTTCTTGACTCACAGTAGCCCAAAAAATGCCCTATAAAAACAAGACCTAAAAATATGTTTTGTTTATATAATAGCTTACACAATGGCAGGGAAAAATGAGGGGAAAAACGTAAAGCAAAATAAATGTTTAAGAAAACCCCATAAAAATATATTCCGTTATTCAGCAGCCACATTCTCACAATTATTAGAAAAAAAAAAGAAACAAAAAAAGTCAAACAAATAAGCCTCCCAGATGCCAGGAGCTCATATTCTGCATGGATGCATATGCCCTGTATCCTGTTTGTCTCCTCAACATTACTGTGAGTAGTCATTATGCCACATAGGGTGCAGTTTGGATGACTGTGGAAGTTGGAAATGGAGCCACTGGTGGTGGCTGCAAATGCTGATGGGGGATTGGTTCTGGCTGATCCTAGGTCTCTCTCTCTCTCTACAGCCAATTTGGTCTTCTTAGTAGTGAAGTTTTTCTTGTGTGCAAGTTTTTGAAGGGGTAGTAGAAATACCAGCAGGGTTAGCAATAGGGGTGGGCGAAAAGTGGGAAATATTTCCCACATGACTTTTCGCAAAAACTGTATGATTTTTTTCATTTTTTGTGTGAAAGTTTTCTCCTTCTTGCAAATGCAAAATATTCCTCATTTTCATCTATTTTACCAAATTATTCACCTATATTTCCTATGGCTACTACATTTCCCACTACAATATTACTTCTTCTGAGATAACTGAAAGTCAAAATTGTGAGTCCTACAGGAACATATGCCTTGAAAGATATGTTAGCAATGCAGAGTGCATTTGTCCTTTGCCCACAACACTAACTTCCCACTTAAGTAACACTGGCACATATTCATGATTGATGATGTCAGGTAATCAAAAAATAAAGTACAACCTATGCAGATGTGTATTGTAGTGGTGGTGGTGGTGGGGGACTGGCTGGTACGGTGTGATTTGTGTATGTATATAGTTTTACCATTGTCATGTTTGCATCAAATTGCTGTCCTCCTTCTCAGATTATTGACACACATTACTTTTCACTCATAGCAGTGGACCCAAGTGGGGTAGATGGTGGCAACCCTTCTTCACATCCCTCCTCCACCACCTCATCTGTTCTGCTGTTTTCTGCTACCTGCTACCCAGATGGTATGGGATGTTGGTTCATTTTTAAGAATGTTAGTCTCCCAAAATTGTTGCTTCATAGCTGCGTCCTGCAGTCATTTACAGTGCAACCAGCAGCAATGAAAACCCTCTCAAACTCAACGCTTGCTGGAGGACAACTAAATGCTTCCATTGCAGTGTGTGTCAATGCTGTCCGCACACACTGTTTGCCAGTAGTCTATGGGGTCATTGTTTCTGCCTAGAATGTAGCTATCCTCCAAGTATGCATGAAAAAACATATCACATGTAGTGGGACCATTTCTAGGAGCTACACAGTGTTCCTGTGTGTCAGTTAGCAACTCATACTCAGGGAGCAAGTCCCAAAGAGATGTGCCACCACCACCACTACCAATGTTGGGTTTTTCCCGCCTCTGCTGAGACCCATGAATTGCCCTGTGTTCTGAATGGGATACTCTGGTTGATGACATAGCAGCTTCTGCTGGTTGAAATGCTTTGTTGCCTTCCTTTTCACTATACAGTCTAGATGTTTGTTGTGTCCTTACTTTCTCACTCTCATCCTCCAGAATACAACCCTCCACTCGATCAATATACATAAATTGATATTCCTTGACAGAATCCGTTTCCTCAGAGAGTTGCTGCTGAAAGTAGTGACTCCTTGTTGTGACAAACTTCTGATGGCAGAAATTTTGTGTTTGAAGCAGGGGTCCAGCAAAGTGGCAAGAATGTATTCCTCATTTTGATAGACACTATGTGAGAATCTTGTTCAAAGCATGCTAACATGTCATTTACCAGCTGGTGCACGTCTGTGTTGTCATTATGGTAAGATTCCTCAGCCATGCTCCTAATTTTTTTCTGCAATAAAAATATCAGTGGTAGAACTTCACTAATTCCTGCCCCAATGTGACTCACCAGCATGGTTGCCTCCTCAAAGGATTTCAACAGCTCACATACATCGCACATTACTTCCCATTGGCCAGGTGACAAAGAGGCTCCCTCCAAAGCTTTCCAGTTTTGCATGGTGTACTCGCCAATGGCCTTATTCTGCTCGTACAAATGCTCTTGCATGTACATTGTGGAATTCCATTTGGTAGGGACCTCCATTTTCAGCTGGAGATGGGGCAGGTTGTTAAGCTCTTGTATAGAATATAGAGCATTACATGGATGGCATTCTCAACAAGCAAGAATATGTGTTCCTATCAGTAGAACACCCAGTTATACCCATATTTTATCATATTCCCAAAATACACAAGGACCTCTCCAACCCCCGGGCCACCCGAACATTTCTGGCATAAACTCACTCACCAGTAACCTGTCACAATATATTGATCACTTCCTTTAACCTTACGTACAGCATCTTCCATCATATACCAAAGATACTACTCACATACTCAAACTTCAGGAAATAAACTGGCAAACCGGATTCATACTAGTCACGTGTGATGTCACATCTCTTTACACTATCATCAAACACCAAGCAGGAATACAAGCAGTCAACCACATTCTCAAAAGTAAGAACTATTTTAGACAAAAACAGATAAAGTTCATTTTGGATAACATTTTGTTAATTTTGGAACACAATCACTTTATGTTGGACAATGAACATTTTTGGCAAATTAGGGGGACATCAGCACAGAGACAGACAAGAGCAGCTAGATCCCACATCCACTAAGCATGGAAGGCTTATTTTCTACTAACAAAAGACTTTTCACCTGTTCTTACAGATTCATCTACTAACTTCATTATTAAAGCAGGAACTGTCTCCATCACAGTCAAAGTAACTATCATCCATTTTCATACTAACTCTAACATTCATATTTCATTTCCATTGATTCATGATTCCACCTGACACAAAAGATAGGGTGGAAATTCGCTGGCAAAAGTTTTGTGGGAATTTCCTACAGGAAAAAAATGGGACTTTTCACCATTCCTAAAACACAAGTATGAAATACAAATAATACATTTTAAAACAATCAACATACAGATATACCATTTCTTACCTTACGTTTGCAGAGGTGCAAAGGGTGTAGTTTTGTAGGGCCCATGATCCAGGAATGTGCCATATGCCTCCGGGTCCAACAGGCTCTAGTTATGCATCTATGAAAATATGTTTGTTCGGACTGGAGGGCAAACATATTTTGGCACTGGAACTCTCAAATGACTAGTTGTTCAACTGACACTTATACCTACCATGCAAGCACTTTATTTTATGGACACAATCACACCTGGTACATTTAAAGGGATAGTAATAATTCATATTATCTTTATTTTATTTTGTAGGCATTAAAAAAACATGAAGAACGATATAAGTCTTATCTCTCAAACCTTTATGGTTTGAGAGGCATTCACAAACAAATTTTCCCCTCCCACCCCTTTTACCTAGTGTAAGCCATCTCTTCTCAGATGTGGAATCCAGTCCATAGACCAGACAGATAACAGAAGGGGACAATCTTCTTTCTATGAGAACAATGAAAGCCCTACCCCCCTTGACAACTTTTTCAGGTTTTTCCCTTAGCTTAATTGAAGATTGTCCCTCTCTGCAGTCTACCTGGGCACCTCCCTTCTGCTCTGAGCTGAACAGTGGGAGGGGCATACTTTGTAATTGAATTACTCTTGTACTACAACTCTGACAGAATTGAAATAACACTCTCCAAAGTCCAAATACTATGATGATTAATTAGAGCTGCTTTTATTATGAAACATTACTATGCCTTTAAGGTCTTTTTCATGTTGACTTGACTGCCCTAATTAGTTTACAGCTATTGTTAGTCTACCACACAGATTTTGCTTTCACTTTTATATATTTTAAGAAAAATTAATTATTTAAGCAGTCTGTAGGATCCCTCAGTCCCACAGATAGTTATTTTGGTATCCCTGGGGGACCAACCTTACAGTTTTCCTACCCCTTCAGTCCCACTGTAAACAGTGTAAAATAACTCATGTTCCTATATGTTTTATTGTTGGGATTCAGATTCTATTATGATATAAATAACAAAACACTTTATTTCTTAGTCAGAAGCAATTATCAAGAAACATACTGATGCACATTGCTATAAGCATCTTACCAACAGGCATCACACACTGAGATCTACTGGAGATGCAGCTCCACAGTTGACACAAAGTGACAGCAGTAACCGATGAGTTCTATTGACTTTGATAATCTCATTTAATCAGTCCATATTATCTCAAATGCCTTTTATTCTTCAGGAAAAGTTAAAGGAGAAACACTGCTTGATATTAGCCCTGGGCCCTCAGTGTACCAACTTATTTCAACGGCCAATGTTTTCAAGAAGATCATTGTGACAGAATCTAACGACGCCAACATTAAGGAATTTAAGAGATGGCTGAACAAGGAAGAAGGAGTTGCTGATTGGTCACTTGCAACAAAGTTTGTTTGTCAATTAGAAGGGAACAGATAATTAAAGCCTAAGTAGTTATTGTTATTAATGGACGAATATGTTCTCTTAAACAGTAATGCAACAATACAGTTTGCAGTTATATACAATTTAAAATGTATATAATTTATACATAAACATAAGTAAAAGTTTCCATAAATTAATAGCTCAATTTTTCTTTGTATAAGGATGGGAGAAACTTTTCACCTCAAACTGAAATCGGCGGAAAATGGCACTTTCCGCTTGGTGAAAAATTTCCCACAAACAATGCTGGTTTTTAGTTTTTTCCTGCTTTTTTCGCCTAGCTCATTCCATTGAAATCAATGGGAACACTGAAGTTACACACAACAAAAGACAAATATAATTTTATTTCCAAAAGGCATAGTATAAAAGGGGCATGAGGGTGCCTGTGTTGGTGGGGTGTGGGGAAAGAATCAGTTGAACAGGGGATGATTTTTGTGTGGGGTTGTTTAATGGGATTGGGGGGGCAGTTAATACAAAATCCTAAATACAAATAAAACCCACATAAGACATGGTATAAAAGGGGTCTGAGGAGGGTGCCTGTGTTGGTGTATGGAGTCTGGGGAATAAATTAATTGAACAGGGAATTTGTTTTTGGGGGTTTCTTGACTGGTATTGGGGGGATAGTTAATAAAAAAATAAAATAAAATAAAATGTTTGCATGTAAAGTGATAGAGACAGGAACCCCCTAGCATAAGCTGCCACTGGGGTGGACTGATACATGATATGATAGAGTATTTTGTAGACGATGATTTGTTATTTTTGTTGTTAGAGGCCCAAGCCCTGAGGAAACATTGATTTGTAGCACTTAGGCTTGTTAGAAACAAACCAGCAAAAATTGTTTATTTTTATTTTTTTTGTAGGACTATGTTTATTATATATGTATGTATTTATTTATTTTTCAAAGCACAAGACCAGAGATAAAAAATGCCCTACTGGCCTAATGTCAGCAGGTCATGTTGGCCAGTGGCCACTGGCCATTGTCAAATGTCCTCCTCTTGAGTCTGAGTCCATAATTGCGGAATTGCAACTGCTGTTCTTGCTGCTGCTGCTGAGATGTTTAAGCAGCAAGATGATTAGGCAGCTGAAAGGGAATGGGATTAACAACAATAGCAGTAACATGGGTGATGAATGATGAAGGTTCCACTTGCCACGACTAGCTCCAGTGATGCGCCTGAGGCAGTAGCAGCACAATAAGCAGCTCCCAGTCTATGTGGAGAAAAGAAGGAGTTGGCTAATAATTCTTCTCCACCTGTCCCTCCTCCACAATTGTTGTTATTAGAATATACATTTTTCCCTTGAGAGCAGGAACTGTGCCTCTCATCAGCAACTGCAATGTGCAAAGTGTGTGGTAAATAACACCTGGGGGCAAAACTTTATCCAAACACCATCACACTAGAACCTAAGTACTGCCGCTGTCACACTAGCCTGCTCCTGGTGATATAGGGGGACTGGACAGCATTGGTTCAGTAGTGCTCACTTCCTCCTCCTCCTCAGTGGACACATAAGGGTCCTTCCAGCTCCTCCATTGATTATTTTTCAACCTGCTCATAGTGATGGCAGTCTCTGTGAGCCTCTCCTGCCTCAATTTTGCCAAAATATCACAGCAGAATAGCACAGCACATCTACCTCACTCTTTAGCTGCTTCTATTGTGTTTGATTTCTGGAAATACGTCATGTTTTTATAGCGAAAAGGAGAAAACCTTGTAAATCAGTGGGTGGAAACTTTCTAGCCATTGAAAAAATTGCTAAATATTTTGGCCAATGGGCGTAAAATGCAAAAATGTTAACTGCTAGTTTTAAAGAGGATTTTCCCGTAAAAAAGCGGACAATAACGTGGTTTTTGCAGAACTTCTCGCTGGAACACAGCGACAACTTTCACCCATCCCTAGGAATATATATTGTTTTTTTTAGAAGTTATACTTTGTTGGTGATACCAAGTGGCACTAATAATTAATGTGCTTTACCAGTAATACCACATACTGTGCTATGAAAGAATATAGGCAGAGCACAGACACTGGAGTCATATATATTAGCAAAGAAAGTGATATGGTTGTTGGCCTCAAAAATAACTATTTAGCTTATTGTACGTGAAAGTAGCCCAACATGCTACCATAACATAAAGGTTGCTTTTGCAAAAAATATTTATTTTTCATAAAAATGGCTAGTGCCATATACAGGCAGGTTTTATTTATCTATAAAACAAATCTATTCTACAATGACAAGACTAAATTACTACCATTGTATAAGCTAAAGAAACTTAATTCTGGATCTAGCCAACAGCCCCATAGGGTTGAAAAATGAAAACTCCATAAACTCCCATAGCTGTAATGGGCTTCTAATTCTATGAATGATAAAGAGCTCTCTAACATACTGCTTAACAGTTGGAGTTTGTTATTGAATTTAGCTGCTTTGGCTTGATGAATAATGTCTCTTCTTTCAAGTTTTTCTTCTGATTATTATTATTTGTATTATTATTATTTATTTTTGAAGTGGCACATTCTATTGTGCTGTACGATAGTTAAATAAGACAATAGTAGCGTGGCATAACACTTCATGGAGTAAGATGTGTCCCGGGTGAGCTCCTCACTGAATAGAGCTATTCTTCCATTCATACTTAAGCAGTAAGGCTAAATTTTCCCTTCACTCATCCCTGAACCCCTTCTCTCCCGAATGAAAAAATGCAGAGATGCACAGACACACAAAAACAATGTCATAATGGACTACGTGCAGTTCAGGCCTGTGAGTACAGTTCTACCCTCTGACTCTGCCCCACCCCCTTTGGTGCCAGCATCAGCATGAGCAGATCCTTCTCCACTCAGTCTGGCCATGGCTAACCAGTGAGAAGTACACACGGCTATAATGCCTACCAAACCTCTGCTGACTATATCTGACCTAATGGAATCCCTCTCGGAATTGGTGTCCAAAGATGACATAGGAGAATATGTAGCAGAAATCAAAGACTAGATGTGTTCCGAACTTGGAGCCCTGAAAGACTCTGTCTCTCAGCTAATCCAAAGGGTTTCCTCACTAGAAGAAGAGAAATCTACAGCAGTGAATCACATCACCTATCTAGAACAGACCATTGTGGATCTACCAGACTAGAAGATATTTAGAACAGAAGCAGAAGTAATAACATCCATATTAAAAATGCTCCAGAATCAGTCCTGCTGCAAGATCTCTCCTCTACCATTGCTTCTCTTTGCTCCTCCATTCTTGGCAACGTTGTGGCAGACAACATACTTATTGAAGGTATCCATTTGAAGTGACGCATGTAAAGTTTTGCATCATAAAATGTTGCATGTCTTTTGGCCGCATCATTTGAAGTGTCGCAATTAAATTTATGCGTCTTAAAGTGTCGCAAATTCTACATCTCGCATCGTTCCGAATGGAGCATTCACCATATCGTGCGTTAACTTGTTGCATCATTAAGGGCGCAGTATTGGTGCATTAAGGAAGCAAATTGGGTGCAATATGGGTGCATATAATTGGCAATTGCAAGGTCTATTTGTAACTCAATTGCTTAAGATTGTCAGAATTATACACCTTATTAATCTTACCTCATATCTATCATTCTGGACTGCTGTTGGACATTTTAAACTGGTCTCTTTAATCCAACCCTATCTATTGACTGCCTTTGCGTACTTATTGGTAACAGCAAGCAAGCCCAGTGTCTCTCTTCACATTTTCACGCCTCCATCTGATGGGACTGTTCCTCAGCAAAGGAAGAGCATGTATCCCCCCTTTGCTTCAGACTCTGGCTGAGGCACGGGCAACATATGGGCTCATACAGACCTGAGCCTCTCCCTACCCACTTTCCTTCCCCCCATGACCCCACTTCCACTCCGGTGATCATCTCCTCCACAACCCACCCTATCGTTTTACTGCACCTAAGTGGCACTTCCTATCCTTGCAGGCCAAAACCATGAGTTAAGTAGTCTTATCACTGGTGCCACCCTAGGCTTCCCTGTTACTCGACCATTCTGTAAAAACCTCTCAGACTACCCCTATTCCCTGCCTTACATATCATCATACACACGGCTCTTGTAGGAGCTCCCCCCCCACACACCTGATTCCCTGATGCTTCTCGTTTCTTTACTCCTGATAGGAATCCCTATGATGGCAATGTTCTTCATTATCTGCTCTTGTGATTGCACACAATGTATTCTTCTTGAACACATCTGTTCTTTCTACATCACAAGCCATGTGCTTCACTACACCCCAGGAGGTCCGTATTACACCACCACCACCCTCCTCTGCCCCTCCATTTTTTCTTTTTTTTTCTTTTTATGTGTTCGCTGTGCGGTGCTATCTTTCATGTGCTGGGCTGGAGTATCCCCTGGGGGTTGGACGGATGAATACGTATGACTCTGCTTAAGGTACTGATGGCAAACATCAGGGGCCTCTACTCCCCTGAGAAACGTTCCATTGCAGTTAGAAACTTTGACAGGTGCTTATCAGACATTGTGTATGTCCAAGAGACTCATTTTAATACCCAGGTCCCACCTAAATTCTCCAATGGAAAGTACACCACTACTTACTTCTCTTCTGCCCCCATTGAGAAATGGGGAGTAGGATTCCTGTTCAAAGCTAATGTCCCTTGGGTTCTCCCATCCCAATGGACAATGTCTTCTTCTCAAAAGCTTATTGTACAACAAACCCTTCACACTTCAGAGCATCTACACCCATACCTCAAATCTCCTTCCTCTCTAAGATCCTCACCCTATTGGAAGAAAAAGCAGATGGCCAAAATATTCTTGACGGGGATTTCAATGTGGCAGTAGAACCCTTAGTAGACTTTTAAACTGGAACATCACATCTCTGTAATGCCCAATTACAAAGAATCCGTGACCACCTATCCTGACTTTCATTGATACACACCTGGAGAGTCCTCACCCTTATGACTGATGATTATTCCTTTTACTCATATCCCCATGCATGCTATAGCCATATAGACTACCTTTTTCTTTCACAAGCCTCCCTACATCACCTCACCACAACCTCGATCTATCCCTTGGCCTGGACTGATCACTTGCAGGTCACTTGCACTATAGTTCTCCTGGAAAAATAATCTATTTTTAGCTCATGGAGACTTAACGAGATTCTTCTGCAGGAACACAACTCCTGTTCCCACCTCCATCAAAGTCTGAGGAGTACTTCTCCTTCAATTCCTCCATGGAGGTTTCGGCACCACTGGTATGGGAGGCACATAAGAGTGTCCTCCGAGGATTGATAATCATACTAGGTGCGTACAAGAAAAGACAGAAATGGCAACGCATCAATGACTTGCAGGATTAGATCTCCCTTACAGAAAGGCAGCACAAAACTTCTCTTGACCCCGATGAATTGGCTTCCCTAAAACAGGAACTCAAGGACCTCTTACACCGCAACTCCATCAAATCATTTCAGTGGATAAAATACAAACAATATATTTCTGGCAATAAGTGCAGGAAACTCCTAGCTACACTTATCAGGAAACAAAGGCGCAAGAACACCATTCCGCAGATCCGCCTCCCCACGGGCAAAACAGCTAGTACATTTCCCGATATTGCTAAGGCTTTTCAAGCCTACTACAGCAATCTATACAATTTGGAGTCTACTTCGGATACCCAAAAAAGCAATCCTATCCCCGGACTCATCCCTTTCCTAGAACAGACACTCATGCCCACTCTTTCCAACTCCGCCAGGACTGACTTAGAACAGCCTATTTCAGAGGCAGAAATCTGCCAAGTAGTCAGACAGATGCCCACTGGGAAAAGTCCAGGCCCAGATAGATTCTGCCTGACCTATTACAGAACGTTTCTTCCGTCCCTAATCCCCCATCTTCTCCCTACATACAATGCAGTTATCGATGGCACCCCCTTCACACCCCAAACTCTCATGGCTCACATCATGGTGCTTCCTAATCCAAACAAAGATTCTACTCAATGTAGCAGCTACAGGCCCATATCACTCCTCAATGTAGACCTAAAAATGACCAGGCAGGTTTTGTCCCAGGATGAGAGGCGAGACATAATACCTTCACGGCAATCTCGCTAATGCATTTATTGAAAAGCAAAACCACTCCTTCCGTCTTCCTGTCTGCCAACGCTGAGATGGACTTTGATAGGGTAAGCTGGAAATATTTAGAAAGCTCTCAAAAGAGCGGGTATGGGCCCAAGACTCCTTACCGGTATCATGAGTCTCTATTCTATTCTATCTGCTCAAGTCCAGGTTAATCTCTAATGGGAAGCAAAAGGGGTGCCCACTCTCTCTTCTGCTCTTCGTACTTGCTCTAGAGCCTCTACTGAATTCTGTGTGACTCCATTCACAGATTAGTGGGGTGCGCTCTAATCTACTCCTACAGGAGGCACTACAAAAAACATCATTAATAAGGATGAGTATAATTATATATTCATTGCCAATCCAAGTATTGCTTTTTTATTATCATATACTGAAAATACATAAGAGGATACAGAATCCTTTCCGTAAGACCTATAATTTTAGGAATAAATACCTTAACATCAAATTTTCATCTTACTTGGATTAATTCCTTCAAAACTATGTGGTTAATCTTAAATCATTTATTCATGATTCACAGCATGTATTATACCAGTTATCTAACATCACTTGGTATTCTGTTACATATATATGGGCTACTTTGGACGTAACATCGCTGTATATATTGATTAGGCATGATCTGAACTGGAATAGGTGGCCTATTTCTTAGACTAGGATGTTAATTTACCCCTTTTACAAAAAGAATTTATCCTAAAGGGGGTGCAGTTCATCCTGAGTCATAACTATTTTGTATATCAAGATAAATTCTACCTGCAAACCCAAGGGATGGCCATGGATCCCGCGTTATGCCAACGTATTCATGAGTTGTTGGGAAGAGGAGGTGGTATGGTCCAATAGCCCATGGAGGGTGAACCTGGTCTTCTACCGCCGCTTCATTGATGACATAATTATTATCTGGAATGGAGAACAGGAAGAGTTGAATAATATGATAACATCTTTTACTAATAATACCAAAGGATTACAATTTACTTCTGAAATGAATGAAGAACAAATAAAATTCCTTGACCTACAACTCTATACAGAAGAAGAAAAGATCTTAAGTACAGTGTAAGTCAAGCCAGTATAAAAAAAAAACTACTTACATGCTCGCAGTTGTCATTTGGAAAAATGGAAGAAGAACATCCAATTTGGCCAATTCAACAGAATAATTGTAGAACTTTGGAGGAATTTGATATTCAAAGTGGAATCCTGAGGAACAAATCCCAAGAAAGAGGATACAATAGGTATCTATTAGATCAGGCTATTGCCAGAGCTCGACTATTAGAGCGGGATAATCTTTTGATACCTAGGCAGAAAGAGATGGAAAACTTAAAGTATAAAATGGCCTTTTTAACTCAGTATAGTTATTCTGCAAGACCGATCCAAAGGATTTTTGAAAAAAATGTGGGTATCCTTAGGGAAGACCCCTCGCTTCATGAAGAACTATCAGAAAAAAGTTCCATAGTATTTAGAAAAGCAAGAGACATTAGGTCATATATAGCACCAAGTAAACCTAACAAGATAGAAAAAGGGCAAACAGAGGCAGCCTGTCATGTTATCAACCAAACTAAAGGCAACTTTAGGTGCAATATAAAATCATGTCTCAACTGCGGATACATGGAAGATAAGGTCAAAACATTCTCAAGTCTGAATTCTACTAGGGTATTTACAATAGATCATTTTTATCAGCTGTGGTACATCCTATGTTGTGTACCTGTACCTTATTTCATGTGGATGTAGGATAAATTATATTTTCCTACCAAAATATGAAGAATAATGGTGGTAACTTGTTTTCTAAATCATATAGGAGAATGGGTAAGGGGGAAAAAAAATAAATCAAAAAAAATCTGAATATCGATTGTTATCCCCGAATGTGTTTTTAAAAGTAGGAACATACATCAATGTATTTGTCAAAGTCTACTGGTGGCATAGATATTTCTGTTTGTGCTTAATGTGTTTGTTCGTCACTTGTTGCCTGGAATTGAGTGATTCAGAATGGGCTATGTCACTTTATGATGCATTCCATAGCTGAAACGCATTAGACTGATCCGGTTCATGAGCCCCGTTCAGATGGGAAGTGATGTAACAAACCAGAAGTACTCCACTTGAAAGAACACACAGAGCAATAGATGAAATCAGAATGTACATCTATAAAGGTAAAAAAGTGTTTTATGGCACTTTATATAACTTTATATTATATCTGCTATTTTTTCCCTTGAAAAAGTATCTTTATTGATATGAAATGCGTTGGGACGTAATTTTAATGTAGCATAGATTTTGAATACTATTTTATTTTGAAAATATAATAAATACTGTGTAATACTACCTTCACTTTGTGTGAGTGCTGGTTCCATAAGGAGAAGATCCCAAGGAGATGATCATCTCACTCCAGATGTGCCTCTGATACACTTTGGTTATATGGTGAGCAGAAATTATTAGCTGGTTTAATAATATTGACAGTTTACAGATATGCTCTTAGAGGGTCTGCGCCATTTCTCTTTTTTTCTGTCTTTTTATCCCATTTGGAATACAGGGCAATTCATGGGTCTCAGCAGGGGCGGCAAAAAAAACAACATTGGTGGTGGTGGCGACATATCTCTTTGGGACTTGCTCCCTGAATATGGGTTGGTAACTGACACACAGGAACACTGTGTATCATCTAGAAGTATGCAGATGGTTTCTGCATACTTGCAGGATAGCTATGTTCTAGGCAGAAACAATGACCCCATGGACAACTGGCAAACAAAGCAGTGTATGTGGCTAGCATTGACACATTCTGAAGTGGAAACCCATAGTTGTACTCCAGCAAGCATTGAGTCTGAGAGTGTTTTCAGTGCGGTTGGTTACATTGTCAATGACAGCAGGGCGCGGCAATCAAGCAGCAATGTTGAAAGACTAATATTCTTACAAATGAACAAACATCTCATACCATCTGAGTATCAGGTAGCAGAAACCACACATGACATAGAAAGCCAGGACAAATATATTAATATCAGCACCTATGGGGAGGAGGAGGGATGTGAAGAAGGGTTTCCACCATCTATCCCACTTGGGACCACTGCTATGACCGAAAGGTAATGTGTGTCAATAATCTGAGAAGGAGGATAGCAATTTGACACAAACATGACAATGGTAAAACTATACTCATGCACAAATCACACCATGCCAGTCCTTCACCACCACAATACATCTGCAGCATTGTAGGTTGTTTCTTTTTTTTTTATTACTTGACATCATCATCGTGAATATGTGCCAGTGTCACTTAAGCAGGAAGTTAGTGTTGTGGGCAAAGGACAAATGCATTCTGCATGCTAACACATTTTTCAAGTCATTTGTTGCTGTTGGACTCACAACTTTGACTTTCAGCCACTTATTTCAAAACTACAGCCCTCAGAAGAAGTAATATTGCAGTGGGAAATGTAGTACCCATAGGAAATATAGGCAAAAAGGAGGAACATTTTGCATTGGAGAAAAATTGCAAACACTACAGAAACCATGGCTGCACTCAGTTTTTTGACTACTACTTAAAGTGTTAGTAATGTCTAAAAAAACTTTTTTGCATTTTAGAAGAGCTTAAAAAGCTGATCTAAATGCAAAAAAAACGTATCTCTCAAATCGCTATGGTTTAAGAGATATGGGGGCGTTCAAAGTTTGATCTCTCTGACACGGAGGCGCTTGAGAAGTGCCGAGATCTCGTTACTTACACGGAATCCCTTCACTGGAATGGTCTAAAACGTGTGCCTGAACACCAGGTACACGTTTTAGACCATTCCACTTCTCAAGCGCCTCCGTGTCTACCAACACGGATCTCATGCTGACAGCTGTACAGCTGTCAGTAGGAGAGATCAAACTTTAAATGCCCGTATCTTTTAAACCATAGCGGTTTGAGAGATACGTTTTTTTTGCATTTAGATCAGCTTTTTAAGCTCTTCTAAATGCAAAAAAGTTTTTCAGACATTGCTAACACTTTAACTAAAATGTACATTCACTGTGGATTATTATAGTGTATTTTAACAGTAAAGTATACAGCAGAATTATTTGCGTGTGATGTTTTGCTAGTTACAAAATACTGTTTCATATAAATCTTTGTTAGTAGTATCTATCATGGTCAGCCTCACTTACAGCTCACTTCAGGATCTCTGTCTCTGTTTCTTATCATTTTTTTTTTACAACTGTCCCTATCTGTCACTGTCTACAAAAAAAGCACTACTGCTTCCTTTCTTTTTGCCCATCCTTAATGTTTATTGGCCTCCCACATATTTTGCCAAACAATAGTAATTGTGCTTCATTTCATTTCAGAGAAGGCTGGCATAAAGAGGAAGACAAAGTAAGAAAAGCCATTTATAAGGTTATCAAATGGAACCCTACTACCAGCCGTCTTGATCCCACTGTTATCCCCCCGGTGGACTGTGTACTCAGCCTTTGGGTGCTAAGTGTTATATCTAAAACAAAGGAGGAATACCAAAATGCCTTGAAAAATGTTGCATTAGCATTGAAGACTGGGGGTCATCTACTACTCTTTTCTACTATAAATATGTCTTATTATATGATTGGGAAGCACAAGTTCTTTATGCTGAAAACTGATGACACTTTTATAAAAGAATCTGTAATTAATGCTGGATTTGTTATTGAAAAGCAAGATCTGGTGCCCAGCAAACAGGGCTCTGATTTAGTAGATCTCGATCATGTTTTGTTTATTTTAGCACGCAAAGTAAAGGAAATGTAATGATCTTCTCCCACCATAAAACACATGAATAAATGTAATGCCTACTAAGCAGCAAAATCATTGTTAGCAAGGGTGTACACTAGTGTATTTAATTATAGCATAAAAATGTAATAGTTGTAAGAATAGTTACAAATTTAGAAAGGAGTGGTCTACTTTTGGACTTTTGATTGGCCTTTGCTTTCATCATCTGAGGGAAAGTGTAGCTCAACAGCCTCTGAAGAACCATAGATTGGTTTCCTCTGATTAATTCTGATTTAGGGCTAAGAAAATATCAGGAAATGTTAGTGCTCCCAGTCCCTAATATTTTAAAGAAACTGACACCTGTACAAATTCCAATATCAGTTGATGCATCAATCTTGATGTGATTCGAATAACTGTTCACCATTAATTTAATAAATTAATTAATTCCATCCACTTCAATTGAAGCTATGTTCTGACAGTCTCAGAAATTGTGAGGATGTGATTTATAACAGGGCAAAGAACCCAGCTCAAATGAGATTAACCCTTTAAGGACCATTGCCGTGCCAGGACCGTCATGGCGGTCCGACACTTAAGGACCAATGACAGTCCTGGCACGGAATGGAGTTCAGGGCTCCCGGCGCGGCTGCACACCGCTCCGGAAGCCTTGAACCGGAAGCCATAATAAAAAAAAAATGCCCCGTGGTCCACAAGTGCCAGCCGCATGGGATCGCACTGGTCCTTAAGGGGTTAAAGAATCTCTAATTACTAAACAAAACATAGCTAAGACATTACACTGATTTAAAAACTAAATATGCCAGATAAAGGCAGTTTAAATAGATGCCTTAAGTGTAACCAATAGCTGGTAGCTGACAGATCTGCTTTACTGTACCTATTGTCAGATTTTCTTGTTTTCCAGCATATAAGTAACATAATAATAAAATATTTCAACTTTTTGGCTTTAGTGTTGAGCGAGCACCACGATGCTCGGGTGCTCGGGTGCTCTGACCGAGCACCCCCTGAGGCTCGAGTGCTCGGCCGAGCACCCGAGCCCCATTGGAATGAATGGGGCGACACCAGGCACCCCCTGCTCTGATGAGGGGAGGGTGCCTGGTCAATGCCCCCTTCATCTCCGCTATGCCCCCTTCATCTCCGAATGCCCCCTTCAGCTCCGCAATGTCCCCCTTCAGCTCCGCTATGCCCGTCTTCCACAATGTGCCCCTTCATCTCCGCTATGCCCCTCTTCCACAATGTGCCCCTTCATCTCCGCTATGCCCCTCTTCCACAATGTCCCCCTTCATCTCCTCTATGCCATAAAGGAGATGAAGGGGGACATTGTGGAAGAGGGGCATAGCGGAGATGAAGGGGCACATTGTGGAAGAGGGGCATAGCGGAGATGAAGGGGCACATTGTGGAAGACGGGCATAGCGGAGATGAAGGGGGACATTGTGGAAGAGGGGCATAGACTCTATGCCCCTCTTCCACAATGTCCCCCTTCATCTCCGCAATGCCCCCTTCATCTCCGCAATGCCCCCGTACCTCCAGTCCCTGGTGGTCCAGCGGAGCTTCTTCGGATCTGTGCCTCTTCCGGCACAGATCCCCGCCACCCGAACATGTCGGGCGAGCACATGGCGGTACTCGACGAGTACCGCCATGTGCCGAGCAGAGCGATGCTCGAGCCGATCCGAGCATCGGCCGAGCACGCTCGCTCATCACTATTTGGCTTCTAAATTTGGTCTTCACATTTTCTTTCTCCTCTATAACAATCATACTGATATAAGTAGACATCACACAGTGTCATTGTGTCACAATGAATGTCTTATTGTCTTTCCATCTCACTTACTTATTGCCTCTCCCACTATCTCAGATTCACATTCCTTTTTTAAGTACAATGGAAGAGTGGAGAAATTCTTGGAGATCCAACCGCATCATAAGGGACAACTACCTTTAAAGATATATTGTTTTGTATATACAAAGGACACAACAAAGGCAGACAGTGAACAAACAGGTAAAATCACACAATTTTCCCCATCTGAGGAAAAAGTAAAAAAAAGTGATTTGAAAAGATAGGGTGAATAAAGCACCTGGACCTGATGGCATACACCCAAGGGTACTTAAGGAACTTAGTTAAGTAATAGCAAGGATATCTCACCTCTGTAAGAGTTTGCCTATATGTAATCTTCTTATAAAGTTAACATTAATCTGTAATGAAACATAGATACATAGAAACATAGAATATGACGGCAGATAAGAACCATTCGGCCCATCTAGTCTGCCCATTTTCCTACTGTAAAAAAAAAACAAAAAAACTTTTTGTTTATTGAGGGAAGGCTGTAACGGAAGCTGAGAAGGGACCGCGTCGCCTTCCGCCGTCGTTCCTGGGTCTCTCCTTCTCAACGCTAGATAAGCGCCGTCAGGTGCACCGGTTGGAGTATGAACAGTCACTGGAAACAGCCACAGGATTGCTGGAAGCAGAGAAGAGTCCACGGCGCCGCCTGACAGTCCACGAAGTTAGGTCGCAGGAAACTGGCAGCAGGCGGTCGGCGATTCAGGATACTTGGCGCAGATGGGTATCAGAGTGGATACTTTAGACCATAAGCAATACAAGACTCCAGGACTCCTTGTTCACTCCAAAACAGAACTCATTTTTATTGTCACAAACCACAGATATTTATATACAGTACAGTGCATTGGATCACATGGGGAAACTGATACAATAGGGAACATGATTAAATCATCAGACAAAAGCCAGCAACAGCTGGTCTTAACAGATACAATGACTCAGACAGGGTTACATTTCAGATACACAGGGGTTTGATTGAACAAAGACTTGAGGGCGTGAACTAATTACCACATGGCAGGGGGTCAACAAAGTGAATGGCTGGAGTTGCTATAATCCACATCTTAGGGACAGTGGCCCAAGGTTGGAGCCTTTGATTGACTATTTTGAATGCCCTGCCCCAACTTTGATCAATCACTGGTCTGCCTACCATTTCCCATGTTAAGCTAAGGAAGATATTTGCATACCTGGTAGTTGGTGATTGCACAAACCTTCAAACTGGACAAGTACAATTAAACATATACAATATTTGAAAATACATAAAACCAAACTTAATACACAAACCAATGTTCATAACTATAAGTCTTTGTTCCTGGCAATAGCTGGCCAGTTCGTATGCCAGAGCCCACAGCTACATCCAAGCAGGGCAACAAGGTCCATAGTTTTTAAGTAAATAGTTTGTGGTCCAGACAAGGGCTCAGTAACGGGTAGGATCCGTTACAAAGGCTATAGAGAAATTTACAATTTTAAAGCAAGCCAGTGATGTAACTTTAGGACAGGCTGCGGCAAAACTCTGTCCACAGCCTGTCAGTCTTTGTCCATTCCCTTTCCCATGTAGTGCCTGTTTCCAACCTCCTCCTCTGATGATGGATTCTTCCATGCAAGCTGAAGCACTCTCAGTGGAAACAGAGCACTCCAATTTACTCAAAGGAATCCTCTGTCATCGGAGGAGGTTGGAACAAGGCACTACATGGGAAGGGGCACAAATGAAGAATGCCAGGCTGCGGGCAGAGTTTTGCTGCAGCCTGTCCTAAAGTTACGTCACTGTCTCACTTTTAATACTGTAAATTTTGCTATAGTCTTCCATAAATTAAAAAAAATTACAGATTGCATACTAACTTTATAAGATTACATAGAGGCAAACTCTTACAGAGTTGAGAGATCCACTTTAATATTTATTGATAGTCTTTCATCAGGCATATTACCTTGTGATTGGAGGAAAGCTGATGTAGTACCATTGTTCAAAAAGTGGGCAAGATCGAAACCAGGGACTTTTTAGACCTGTGAGCCTGACTTCCATAGTGGGTAAGATATTAGTAGGGTTACTATCTGACAGTATTCTATGGACTATGTGAAGGCCAACAAAATTAGTAGTAGGAGCCAACATGGTTTTATGAAGAACAGATCATGTCAAACTAATTCACTTGCATTTTACGAAAGGGGAATAATAATTCCGACACTGGAATTGTTGTTGATGTAGTATTCTTGGATTTTACAAACACCTTTGGTACTGTGCTTCACCACAGGTTATTGCATAAGTTAAAAGGCTTCCATTGTTGAGATGATATCTCTATGTGGATAGAGAACTGGTTAAATGATAGATGACAGAGAGTTGGTGTAAAGTTAAAGTGGTACTTTCACCAGAATGACATAGAGCCGCAAATGATAATTACATCAGCGTTAGGCACACACTTAGTTTTATTTTCAAGTATAATTGCTGCACTAATGAAAAATATAACCTTTTAAGCAGACAAGCACCATGTGGGATCTTGCTGTAGGTGCTCTCTGCACCTACACTGTCGTTCCCTTCCGGTGCCTTTATGAACAAAGGCATTCAACTCACCAATCGTGGAGTTGAAGGGGACGGACAGTCCAGACGCAGAGATGCCGGCTCTGCAAGATGTCTGCTCTGTTCCCCACCATCTGTCTGCTTGAAAGGTTATATTTTTCATTAATGCAGCAATTATACTTGGAAATAAAACTAAGTGCGTGCATATGGCTAATGTAATTTCAATTTGTGGCGCTATGTTATTCTAGAGAAAGTTCCACTTTAACAAGTTGGTCTAAAGTTGTAAGTGGTGTGCCACAGTTTTCAGTCCTGGGCCCAATACTTTTTAATTAGTGGGAATTAAAAGTAATGTCTCAAGCTTTGATGATTACACTAAGCCATGTAAGGAAATGCATATAGCGCAGGATATTTTTTTCTCTGCAGAACGATTTAGATAAACTGAGTGAATGCGCAAAAAAGTGGCAGATGAAGTATAATGTAGGTTAATGTAAGGTTATGTGTTTGGGTTGTAGAAAAAAACATGTTACATATACACTAAATGGGAAACTACTGGGGGAAACCTCTTTAGAGAAAGATTTAGGAGTAGTGATAGATGACAGACATCACAGCAGTGTGCAGTGTCATTCAGCTGCTACAACAGACAATAAGGCATTATCATGTATAAGTTTTTTTAAAAAATTATTGAACTGGAAAAATGCAGAGAGCAACAAAACTGATAAAGGAATTGGAGGATTTGAGATATAAAGAGAAACTAGCCAACCTGGGTTTGTTTACATTAGACAATATATGTCTATGGGGTGATATAATTATCATTTATAAATATATTCAAGGTCAATACAAATAACTCTCCAAGCAAAGGCAGAGTTTTTTTTGTTTTTTGTTTTTTTTACAGTAAGGCAGTAAAGTTATGGCATTCTTTCCCTCAGGATTCTGTGCTTGCATATACTGTAACTGCTTTCAAAAAAGTAATGGGTATCAATCTAGCACAGAACAATATTGAGAATTATGACAGTTGACTTCTAAGCAGATAAGATGTTGATCCAGGGAAATACCCGACTGCCATTTCGAGTCAGGAAGGAATTTTTTTTACCTACTTGGGACTTAATTGGAAATGTTTTTTTTTTATTTTGCCTTCCTCTGGATCATCAGGGTTTATATGGCATGGGCTGGACTTGATGGACGCATGTCTTTTTTCGGCCTCATCATGAAATATGTTACAATATAGATAGTAATGGATTTTTTTATATTCTATATTATATTCTGTACAGTACAGAATATAAAAGAAAAGTGTCAGTCACTAGATGAAGAGTTATTTAACATTTAACAATTTTCTGTATCCAAATTGTATGTCTCTGTATGAATGAAAGCTGCTCACATGCCATGCCAAGCATGAAATGAAGGGTCAACCCCTTCCTTGGCAACCTCTCCCTTGGAGAACAAGCTGACATCAGAGAAGGAAGTGAAAGTGGCATCTTAAAGGCTAAATAACTCTAGTGAGTGTGTCATCAAGTCACACTCCTTAATACTTTACAGAGTTTCAAACAAAATATATACATTACTATCGCCTTAAAACTTTTAATGTATGTAAATTCCTCCAACACACTGTGTCACTCACAAGACACGTAGACCTATGCATGTATACCTATACACTTTTAAATGAATGGAAATGTAGGGACTTTTTGTTCTCTGTGGTGTAAATGGTTTTCTTCAGGATTTATGCAAATCAAAGGTCAGAAATGCTCAACTACGAACAAGAATGCCAGGGATGTAGCCAGCTCTATAGGACAGGTATGTTACACAGGTTGCAATCTCTTTTTAGCTCACAGTTACCATACACAAAGACAATATATAGTGAAGAACATCTTACTAATGCTAGCCAAAAGACAGTTTAGCCCTAAAGTAACAGATTATTTCTCTCTGAATGAAAGACACAGGTAACATCAGGCATACATTTTGGCCTTTTTGGACCTGGTCAGTGAGCTGCAGCTATCTGCACTATGCACCTTTGAAGCAGCTAATAAGAGAAGCAGCTAACCCAGATATACATTTCATTCCTCTTGCCTGCTACAAACCTTGGCATACTTGATCCTTCTGGAGCATCTTTGACTTTTGATTTACATATGCAAATACTCTTTGGGCTTAGTCTCCCTATGGGATCCTATTTGAGGGAAAACTAGACATGGACCCCTTACTCACAGGTATCTAGGAAAGACAGCTGCAACTCACTGACAAGGCCAACGAAGGCTTGGGTTAGATGATT
Organism: Rhinophrynus dorsalis; assembly: GCA_037306005.1. Lineage (NCBI taxonomy): Eukaryota > Metazoa > Chordata > Amphibia > Anura > Rhinophrynidae > Rhinophrynus > Rhinophrynus dorsalis. The sequence continues at coordinate 375,229,457 of CM074724.1, forward strand.
CTCTTGTTCAAACAGGAATTGCCTGGCACTTCATGCAACCTGGGTAGGCTACTGGCCCTATAAAGCCTTCTACATACAGTGGCAGTTTTGTCCTAGTTGAGCATTTCTGACCTTTGAGTTGCATATGCAAATAACCTTTGGGATTGGTATGCCACAGGTGCCTAAAGAGCACAGTTGCACCTCACTGATGAGGCCCAAGAAGACTGAAACCTATGTCTGAGGTTAGCTGCTTCTCCTACTCAGAGCGGAATTACCTGCTGTCACGGTTTCCCATGAAAATTCAGGAGTCAGGTCAGTATAGTAAAAATAACAATTTTTATTAAATGAATAAAAACAGAATATAACAATGAATAGGAATAACCATCAGGCAATAGTCACGGAAGACAGTAGAGGTCCTACTAGAGGTCAGCAACTCTATCAGGAATAGGAGTCTGCCTAAATGAGGGAACATCTACCAGAGACAGGCACACGGCCTTGTAGTCTCTGTATATGGGAAGGTACACAGGAAACGCTGCTAGAGACAACCTGACTCACACCTGCAGTCAGTGGGAAGGCAGAGGGATCTCCCAAAGGTGGCAGTGATATGGAGATACTTATCACGGTGCCCGTGATTGCTGCATTAGTGTGTCTATCACCTATAGGGGGCTCCCATTGGCTGCTTGCCTTTAGCCCACCTCATATTGCCTATTTAAGCTAAGCTTGGGTGCCCTTTGGTTGCCCTTTCGTGGTGTCTCTGACTCTTCCATTACCACCATGCTACAGAAGCTTCATTGGCCTCTCTGCTGAGTTCCTGTGTTCCTGTGTTCCTGAGTTCGTGCTGTTCCAGAGTTTGCTGTCTGCTGTGTTGGTTCCAGTACCTGTTCCAGTTGAGTCTCCTGTAGTTGCTGTTTCCTGCTGCCGGTCTCCGTTATCGTTCCTGATCCGGTTGGACATCCTTGCTGGTTCCTGTCATTTCCCGAGTCTGGTTCCTGCAGTGGTGGCGACATTGTTCCTCGGTCGCCTGGAGACATATAAGTCTGTTGGTTCCCAGTGCGCGGGCGCTGGTTCGCTCCATTGCCTCACGGCATTACACATTGACCTCTGTTGGCTCCCAGCGTGCGGACGCTGGTTCTCTCTCTAGCCTTGCGGCTATATTATACAAGTCTGTTGGTTCCCAGTGCGCGGGAACTGGTTCGCTCCATTGCCTCACAGCATTACACATTGACCTTTGTTGGCACCCAGCGTGCGGACGCTGGTTCGCTCTCAAGCCTTGCGGCTATATTCTACAAGTCTGTTGGTTCCCAGCGCACGGGCGCTGGTTCGCTCCTTTGCCTCACAACATTACACATTGAGATCTGTTGGCTCCCAGCGTGCGGACGTTGGTTCGCTCTCAAACCTTGTGGCTATATTATACAAGTCTGTTGGTTCCCAGCGCGTGGGCGCTGGTTAGCTCATGGGCCTCTTGGCTTACTACTCAGTTATACTGTTGATCCTCAGTGTGCTGTCCAGTCCTAGACAGCTATTACTCCATCTATACCCAGGTATTGGGGTACATAACTACTGGTATATTTGGGCTGCGTATTATTACTTTACATCTTAGACTGTCATTATCATCTGACAGTTATTGTGGCCACTCCGTTTGACACCTCCTCCTTTGGCTGCCCTGCCCGGTATATTGTTAAGGCTGGTAGAACCTTCCATTCATTCCCGGTATTGGCAGGGCCGGTAGAGCCTACCCTTTCAGTGTTCCTTCAGGCTGCCTTGCCCAGTATATTGGCAGGGCCGGTAGAGTCTGTTTCAGCTGGTTATCCGTTAGGCTGCCTTGCCCAGTATATTGGCAAGGCCGGTAGAGCCTGTATACTCCTGACTGTCATTTGGCTGCCTTGCCCGGTATATTGGCAGGGCCGGTAGAGCCACCTTTCTATTGCTTGCCCAAGCTGCCTTGCACAGTATATTGGCAGGGCCGGTAGATCCTGATTCTATATTGCTATATCTACTTGCCATTCTATGTATTGTATGTATGTGTATGAAATCCTATGGGATTATCTTTAACTTTTCAATAAAGTTGTGTTTTTACCTAACCTTACGTCTGAGAGTCGTAATAAACTGTGACAATACTACTGACGCACGCCTGTCATCAGTTCCAAGGAGTAGTCAGAGGGATCTCCCAAAAGTGGTAGTGATAGGGAGATACTACTGACGCACGCCTGCCATCAGTTCCAAGGAGAATGAAATTGAAACGTCAGTCTTAACCAGAGCCACAGGTCTGCACCACACTGTGTGTCTGCTATGTACAGGGAGTAGGCAGGAGAATAGTCAGACAGAGCCACAGGTCAGCACTAGGTTGGATGGTCGGAAAAGCCGGGTCATACACAGAATAGGTAGTCAGCCAAAGCTATAGGTCTGCGCCAGATTGGGTGTCCGCTATACACAGGGAGTAGGCAGGATAATAGTCAGACAGAGCCACAGGTCAGCACCAGGATGGATGGTCAGACAATCCGGATCATACACAGAGCCCAAGGGAAACGAACTGAGTTGAACAACAATGCAAGGGCAACTGAGAATGGTTCAGTTCCCCTTTAAAGCCCAGCCCAGGAAATAGATGGGAGTAGAGCTCAGCTGTTACAGCATAAAACAAGAGCCTGCGTCATACTGCCGCTTCGTGCCCCTGAATGACGCATCTCGCAGCGATGCGTCAATTCTGCGACTTACCTCCACGTCAAACAGAGCGACAAGACCCACTAGCAAGAGGACACTGACGCCCCACAGAGCCTCAAAGCACGTCCAGGCTAGACACCATCAGCGACGTTTGGAAGGAAGCCTCAGTGACATTTCAACGTCTCCTGCATCATTACAGACAGCGTTGCTAGAACTAGGTACTGTAACACCTGCCACTTCTACAAGCATATTAATAACAAAAGATTAAGGTTGATATTAGTCCCCTTAATGCTGAGACAGGTGAATTGATTAGTGAGGATAAGGCTATGGCTGACACTTTAAACACATTCTTTGCTTCTGTATATACAAAGTAAGCAACAGTGACAGGCTATGGGCAAAAAGACAAAACCACAGAATTTCCTCCATCATGTACATGGCTTACTGAGGACTATGGGTGGGTGAAAAGTGAGGAAAAATTTCCCGCATTACTTTTTTGGCAAAAAACAGATGATTTTACTCCTTTTTCCATTGCAAAATTGTCCTCCTTTTTTCTTATTCCTATAAATTTTTTGCCTTTTCCAACACATTTTTCTCCTATTCTAATACATTTTTTTACCTTTTCAACAAATTTTTCTCCTATTCTAACACATTTTTCCCCTATGTTTAATATGGCGCAACATTTCCCAGCACAGTATTACTTCTTCTGAGGGCTGTAGTGGAGAAATAAGTAGCTGGAAGTCAAAGTTGTGAGTCCTACAGCAACATATACCTTGAAACATTTGTTATAATGCAGAGCGCATTTGTCCTTTGCCCACAACACTAACTTCCTTCTTAAGTGACACTGGCGCGTATTCATGATGATGTCAAGTGATAAAAAAAAATAAAGGACAACCTACAATGTGGCAGATGTGTATGGTAGTGGTGGACTGGCGTGGTGTGATTGGTGGGACCTTGACAAACTGCATCCACCCCGGGCAGAGAGGAATCATCATCACTTATTGCACATACTGCAGCAAGCACTGCAGTCAGTTTTTGAACTACCACTTTATACCCACGTCCCTGCACTGCTCCAACCTTCCCCCTCCCGCTTGTGCATTTGCTGGACATTACTCAACTACTGTGTATGTTTTTACTCTCTACAGTACACCTGTTAGCGCCAGAACCTGCTCCTAATGCCCAAATTGGTCACATAAGCAGTCTATATAGAAAAAATATCAAGAAAAATAAAGAAAACCTAACTTTTATTACATACAATATTAAAATACCCATAAAATTAAAAGGAATTAGCGAACTATATATGAAGTATATATTTCTTCTGAAACCTAAATACACATCACAGTATATAGTAGAATGCAGAAACTTATACAGTTAAGTCTGGAAATATTTGGACACTGACACAAGTTTTGGTGTTTACTAAAATAAATTCAAGTTACAGTTAAATAATGAATATGGGCTTAAAGTGCAGTCTCTCATCTTTAATTTGAGGGTATCCACATCCAAATTGTAGGAAGGTTTTAGGAATTACAGTTCTTTAACATGTAGCCCCCTCTTTTTCAAGGAAGCAAAAGTAACTGGACAATTGACTCAAAAGCTGTTTCATGGACAGGTGTGGACTATTCGTTTATTATTTCTTCATCAGTTAAGCAGGTAAAAGGTCTGGAGTTGATTCCAGGTGTGGAATTTGCATTTGGAAGCTGTTGCTGTGAACTCACAACATACAGTCAAAGGAGCTCTCAATGCAAGTGAAACAGGCCATCCTTAGATTGCAAAAAAAAAAAAAATCAATTAGAGAGATAGCAGGAACATTAGGAGTGGCCAAATCAACAGTTTGTTACAGTCTGAGAACAAAAGAACGCACTGGTGAGCTCTGCAACACAAAAAGGCCTGGACGTCCACGGAAGACAAAAGTGGTGGATGATCATAGGATCCTTTCCATGTTAAAGAAAAACCCCTTCACAACATCCATCCAAGTGAAGAATACTCTCCAGGAGATAGGCATAAAATTATCCAAGTCTACCATAAAGAGAAGACGTCACAAGAGCAAATACAGAGGGTTCACCACAAGGTGCAAACCATTCATAAGTCTCATGAATAGAAAGGCCAGATTAGACTTTGCCAAAAAACATCTAAAAAAACAGCCCAGTTCTGGAACTGCATTATTTGAACTGATGAAACTAAGATCAACCTGTACAAGAATAATGGGAAGAAAAAGTATGGAGAAGGCTTGGAACGGCTCATGATCCAAAGCATACCACATCATCTGTAAAACACGGTGGAGGCAGTATGGTGGCATGGGCATGTATGGTTTCCACTGGCACTGGGTCACTAGTGTTTATTGATGATGTGACAGAAGACAGAAGCAGCCAGATGAATTCCAAAGTGTAAAGGCATTTATTGTCTGCTCAGATTCAGCCAAATTCAGCGAAGTTGATTGGACGGCGCTTCACATTACAGATGGACAATGACCCAAAACATACTGCAAAAGCAACCCAGGAGTGCAATACTCTGCAGTGGCCGAGTCAATCACCTGATCTCATCCTCGACAAAGTATTAAAAATGAACATTTTATTTATGACTAGTTGAAGAGCCTGTTACACGGGCCACAGTGCCACTGCTAGCCGGTCGCGGGGCAGTCATGCACAGTAGAGACTGCCCACGCCGCGGCTGATACAGTGCCAGCTGGTCGTGATGCTGTCAGGCTCAGTAGAGACTGCCCGCTCCGCGGCTGATACAGAGCTGCTCTGTATCAGCCTAGTCACTGGCAGTCTCTACTGCGCATGACTGAGTCATTACACATGTTTTAGCGAATTATTATATAGGATTGTGCTAATTTGTCCAATTCCATCTGGACAGGGGAAACCTCCTCTGAGGAGGCCACCACCTCCAGGGCATTACCACCACCACCACAGCAGAAGCAGCAGCAGCTGCAACAGTGGGCTCACTATGGTCCCCAGGGTCCACCTCCACAGCCACAGCAGCAGTGGGCACATCATGGCCCCCAGGGTACACCTCCACAACCACAGTAGCAGTGGGAACATCATGGCCCCCAGGGTCCACCTCCACAGCAGCAGTGGGAACATCATGGCCCCCAGGGTCCACCTCCACAGCCACAGCAGCAGTGATCACATCATGGTCCACCTCCACAGCCACAGCAGCAGTGGGAACATCATGGCCCCCCAGGGTCCACCTCCACAGCCTATGGCAAGGGACTGGATGCCACAGACAATGCTGGGCCAGGCAGAGTACCTCAGGTGGGCCAGGCCACAGCCACCCACGTGGACATCAGGCAGCCAGGAGGCACCCGAGGTGTGGCACCTGGACTACCAGCATCTTGGGTTCATTGGGGAGCCACAGCTGCCACAGGGCTGCACCAACTTCATCCCCACCCCACTACCAACACCATCACCCCCACCCCCAGCAACACATTTGTGCCCCTCTGAGGCCAGAGAATCCAAGGGGAGTAAGGGGTCCGAGATCAGATGGTGTTTTCCCCCTAAGCATCCATGGGAGTCCGCTACCCCACAGCACACCACAGCTTTCGCCAGCCTCCATGCTCTCCACGCCGGTGACACACACGGCCACAGCGGTCCTTGATATGGCATGTGTGGCCGTCCAGGGGGAGCAGCTGACAGTGATCCGGAGGTGTGCCCGAAGCCTGAGGCGTATGGATCTGAAAATACAGCGGATCATGGAATGCCTCAGGTCCATTGAGGCAAAACAGGTGATCTCCAATATGCAGCAGGCGTCACATGAGGGCTCCAGTAATGCATCCTCAGCCAGCAGTGATCCACCCCCACCACCACCCCCTTGGGTAACCCGGCGCAATCAGAGGGAATCCACCCCTGCAGCCCCCCCCCCAGCCTCTCCCGCAAAAAAGAAGAAGTAAGGCCAACTTTCTCCAGGCCCCTCAATAAATATTTGCACTTTTTCATAACATCTGTGTCCATGTACGTTTCCTATTCAAGATGTTGTTTATTTGGCTGAGTTGTCTCCAATGCATTGCAAAGTAATGCAGTGAACACAACTCATGCACATCTAACATGGGTGTAAGGAAGTGAGTTGTCTCCAATGCATTGCAAAGCTATGCAGTGAACACACCTCATGCACATCTAACATGGGTGTCAGGTAATGAGATGTCTCCAATGCACTGCAAAGCTATGCAGTGAACACAACTCATGCACGATGAATGGCATCACAAACTTTTACAGAAGGGGTGAACACACACACATCACATACAGACATGTTTGTACAAGTTCAACTCTCAGGCATATCAAAGCCAAACAACATCAGGGTGTTGTTCCAGGATATGACTTGAACTTGAACAACATGAACACATTAGACAGATCAACAACATGAACACAATTAAGGGGATGGTAATACTTAACATGTTTAAACAAATATATAGTAGGGTTCATCCCCCTAAGTAAATCTAGGGAACTCCCACTGCTGAAAGGTGTCTTATTCCAAAGTAATTTCAGCTCAAAGTGGAATTAAATAGGTGCAATATCACAGTGGTCTAAAATTGTCAAGTGACGCTGTTGCTACACCATCCTATGGAGATTTATGGTGCTAGGACCAGAGATGTCCATAGGATGGTGTAGCAACAGCGCCACTGTACAATTCCAGGTCACTGAAATATTGCATCAGAAAATTAAACTTGGAGCTGTAATAACATTTAAATGAAACACCTTTCAGCAGTGGGAGTTCCCTTGTTTTACAAAGGGGGATAAACCCTACTACATATATTTTTAAAACCTTTTAAGTATTACTATCTCTTCAATACCTTGACGAGGGAGAGGTAATCAATGAGACAAGACATTCATATATGCTCATATGTTTCATTGACATTGACAATAACAGGTGATCCTCATGGACGAGGATTCAACGTGTGACAGGGACAAACATCTGTCCCATGAAGGTTCATGTCATGAATGTCTACAGGAATGGAAAACAAGATTGTGAGCCTGACATCCATGGTGGGTAAAATATTAGAAGGGTTACTAATTGACAGCATTCAAAACTATGTGAGGACAAAAATATTATTAGTAGGAGTATGAAGAATAGATCATGTCAGACTAATTTACTTGTTTTACGAAAGGGTAAATAGTAATTTGGGCAAGGTAATTGCTGTTTATTTAGTACACTTGGAGTTTGCCACGTCCTTCAGTACAGTGCCTCACTGCTGACGCTAAGCTGTGCAAGGAAATACCAATACATACAAAGAAGGATTTTTTTTCACTACAGAAAGATTTAGATAATCTGAGTGAATGGGCAGAAAAGTGGCAGATCACATTTAATGTAGATAAGTGTAACGTTATGTATTTGGGATGTAGGAACAAGCATGGTACATATACACTAAATGGGAAACAATATGGGGAATATTCATTAGACAAATATTTAGGAGTTCTGTAAGATGAAAGACTTCACCACATCTGGTGCACTCTTCTGGTGAAACAGCAAATAGGGTACTATCCTGCAAAAAATGAGGTATAGATGCATGGGATGCTAATATAATTCTTCCTCTGTATAAATCCTTGGTAAGGCCTCATGTAGAATATGTAGTACAGTTTTGGGCACCAGTTCTTAAAAAAATACATTATTGAACTGGAAAATGTGCAGAGACGTGCAACAAAACTGATAAGGGATTGGAAGATCTGAGTTATAAAGAGAGACTACCCAAACTGGGTTTGTTTACATTAGAGAAGAGGCGTCTTTTACCATTTACAAATATATTTGAGGTCAATACAAACAACTCTCCAATTAATTATTTACTCAAAGAGATTAGCTAATAATGAGAGATCATCCATTAAGACTAGAGGAAGGGCATTTTAACTAAGCAAATGCAGGGATTTTTTACTGTTAGGGAAGTAAAGTTATGATATTTTTTGCCTTGGGATGCTGTTCTTGCAGATACTGTAAATTATTTCAAAAAGTAATGGATACCTATCTAGGACAGAAAAATATTAAGAATTATGATGATTGGCTTCCAGGGATCCAGGGAACTATTTCACTGCAGTTTGGACTCAGGAAGCAATTTTTTTATCCACATGGGGCTTAATTACATGGGGCTTAATTAAAAATGGATTCAATTAGTTTTTATTGCCTTCCTCTGGATCAACAGGGTTTACTTGGCATAGTCTGGGCTTCATGGACACATGTCTTTTTTCAGCCTCAGAAACTATGTTACTATGTATGCAACAGGCCTTACACCTATATTAACACACATTTTCAACACCTCTCTCTCCACAGGCACCTTCCATTGTTCATTCAAACAGGCACAAGTAGGGATGGGTGAAAATTTGCACCTCAAACTGAAATCGGCGAATAATGGCACTTTCCGCTTGCCGAAAGTGAGAGAGAGAAGCATACAGAGTAAGGTAGAAGTATTTTGGAGAGGAGATAATTACATTTAAATAGACACATAGCACACGTTTGCACATAGCACATACTCCATACAAACACATACACATACATACACATAGTCTCTTTTTTTTCATAACACTTTACACATTTCTTAAATTTTATTTTTACAGTGTGAATCTGTGAGTGAAAGAGTGTGACAGAGAGTGAGTGGGATCGAGTGTGTCTGTGAGGGCCTGTGAGAGTGCCTGGGTGTGAGTGGGTGAATGATGGCGAGGAGAGAAGGACAGGAGAGAGGGATGGGGAGAGTAGTGGAAGAGGAGGAGGAAGGTCAGGAGGGCATCCCTGAGCAGAATAGGGGTGGGAAAGGGAGATCCACAGGGTGGAGGGAGACCCGGCCCAGAAGAGCAGGCACACGGAGAGCAGGGATAGAACCTGCAGTGGGATGAGGGGTACCTGCTGGGGACCACCACACACAGGCAGGGGCAGCACAGGCAGGACACTCTGGTTCTGACACCTCGCAGGCCGAAGCTGAGGAGAAGAGAATCAGGGATCCTCTCTACTCTGAAGAGGAGAACAGGGCTCTCGTGGAGGCTTTCTTGAAGAGGGAGAGCGTCCTCTACCTGAGTGAGAAGGTCCCTGGCCTGTCAGTGAGGAAGAAGGCCGTCTGGAACCAAATATGCAGCCGGGTGAACGCAGTGGCCAGATGAAGACGGGATGTGGAGTCCATCAAGAAACGACGGGGCGACTGTAGGAGGGTGATGAAGAACAAGTTGGCTGAAATCGCCAAGCAGGCCCGAGGCACCGGAGGTGGACCACCTTTCCCTATCACCTTCTGCGGATGGGAGGAGATGGTGCGGCAGAACCTGTCTTCTGCACTCATTGAGGGCATCCCTGGAGGATTTGACACTGGGGAAGAGAGGAGCCTCCACACTACCGGTAAGTGCATCATCACATAACCATGCACCACATCAACCCACACAACCATTACACACAAACACAGTCACATCTCAACATATGCACATAATGCATCCACACAACTGCACCAAGACAGCACCATGAGGGTTAAAATAGGACACAATACAAGGACAAATAGCAAGGTTCTACCAGGCCCAAACCTGTCCAGGTGCCAGGTCAACCCTCATGTTGCTGTGCTGATCACACATAATACACACAAATCATGCTTATAAAAGTGTTGTATGTTAAACATCATAACTGTTCCTACACAATGTCACCCATGTACCCACAGGGAACCCAGCACATATCCCCTTGAGTTCTAGAGGGATCATCAATGCATCACTCAACAATGCTTTGGCAACCCCTCCGGTACTCAAAGTGTTAACCAATAAGAGTCGATAGGGTAATGTTTACATGCTACACAGAGGACATTCTCTAAGCAGTGAAAAAGAGATGATGGAGAGAAATTAACCCTTACAAACCTTCACTTCACCAATCCCCATGTTAGACTATGGAGACTATTCAATAACATGATTCAAGTTGCTAAGTAGTGTTGAGCGAGCGTGCTCGGCCGATGCTCGGATCGGCTCGAGCATCGCTCTGCTCGGCACATGGCGGTACTCGTCGAGTACCGCCATGTGCTCGCCCGCCATGTTCGGGTGGTGGGGATCTGTGCCGGAAGAGGCACAGATCTGAAGACGCTCCGCTGGACCACCAGGGACTGGAGGTACGGGGGCATTGCGGAGATGAAGGGGGCATTGCGGAGATGAAGGGGGACATTGTGGAAGAGGGGCATAGCGGAGATGAAGGGGGACATTGTGGAAGAGGGGCATAGACTCTATGCCCCTCTTCCACAATGTCCCCCTTCATCTCTGCTATGCCCCTCTTCCACAATGTCCCCCTTCATCTCCTCTATGCCCCTCTTCCACAATGTCCCCCTTCATCTCCGCTATGCCCCTCTTCCACAATGTCCCCCTTCATCTCCTCTATGGCATAGAGGAGATGAAGGGGGACATTGTGGAAGAGGGGCATAGCGGAGATGAAGGGGGACATTGTGGAAGAGGGGCATAGCGGAGATGAAGGGGGACATTGTGGAAGAGGGGCATAGCGGAGATGAAGGGGGACATTGCGGAGATGAAGGGGGCATTCGGAGATGAAGGGGGCATAGCGGAGATGAAGGGGGGCATTGACCAGGCACCCTCCCCTCATCAGAGCAGGGGGTGCCTGGTGTAATGCTCGTGTCGCCCCATTCATTTCAATGGGGCTCGGGTGCTCGGCCGAGCACTCGAGCCTCAGGGGGTGCTCGGTCAGAGCACCCGAGCATCGGGGTGCTCGCTCAACACTATTGCTAAGGTCTCATTGTATAGACTCCATAGAAAACATTGGAAATGGGGAAATGGGGAAATGGGATCACTGGTGAAGTCATCATAATTTTCAGTTCATCAGGTCTTCATCACCGCTCACTGAATCACAAAGAAGATGGATCAGGTCACACATCACAGTGCCACAGAGAATAACTGGGTGTATGTGCAACACACAGGCTTAAAATAATTCCCTGGAATTAAAGGACAAACAAGTAGGCCTTTGGGTTGTGTATGCAATCATTTACTCTAACTTGAAATTACATATCTCACAGGTGATTCCCACATGGATCCACTGGAGTGGTTGTCATGGATGGATGGTACACCAGCCACTATTTGAAGGATACACATGGGAAACAAATATTAACCATCACAGTCTGGTCAGTAACAGGCCATGAATGATGGATATCTCTGAGTACGGTTGGCTCACTCGGAAGGATGAATTGGCTCTTCCCGAAAAAAACAAGCCTTAATCAAAGATATGCTTCACTACTGGCTTGATTGTTGGCCTTCAGGACTGAACTGGAACAGACCTCATGGACTGGATCCTGTCAAGTACATCAATCTGTGATTGCCAGGGTGGTATCCCATGTATCTCAATGCAATGCTTAGGATATCATCATGACAACCAGAGAGTCACATGTCAACTACTTCAATATCTTGTATTGTACAGGATAAACTAAAAAGATAGGGATGAATAACAGTTGAATCGTACTGCAGATCTGTTAAAAAAAGATATGTACACAAAGAAAATGGTCTGATATCTATGCGGATATGTATTTTTCATATGGGTACAAATATATCCTAAAAAGATATGAACCTAGAGATCAGTTCAGTACGTGTGATTGCCTTACTGGTTATATATGTGAAACTATCAAAACCTAACTTATATTGATATAATAAATAAAAACATACCTAATATATCCCATCTAAGTAAGGTGGGATATACTAGGTATGTGTTCATTGAGGATATCAAAAAAAGTTAGGTTTTGATGGTTGCACATATATAGCCAGTAAGGCAATCACACGTACTGAACTGATCTCTGTGTTCATACCTTGTAACAATATACTTGGACCCACATGAAAGGTACACATCCACATAGATATCAGAACATTCTTCTTTCTGTGTACTTTGTACGGGATTGTAATGGTTAATTTCACCTTGATGTAATATTGTAGGCATTGTAATAAGATGTGGATCAATCCCTCAAACCCCCATGGTTAGACAGATATTGCTCTATGTGACAGCTGGAGATTTCAGTTATTTGAGCAGATGGAGGCTCTTCAGCAGAGCCAAAATTGAGCCATTTAGAGATGAAAACTTCATTGGAATGGTCTATAAAGTGCGCCTGGTTTGCAAGCACACTCTGTAGACCATTCCAATTAAGTTTCCATTTCTAAATGGTGCAATTTTGGCTCTACTGAAGAGCCTCCGTCTGCTCAAATGACTGAAATCTCCAGCTGTCACATAAAGCAATATCTGTCTAACCATGGGGGTTTGAGATATAGGACTTACATCATTCCACATTTTATTACAATGCCTACAATATTACACCAAGGTGAAATTCACCATTACTATCCTGTTAATCCTATCATTGCTACGTTTACTAATTTCACCATTTCATTTATCCACACAGGTTACGGGCCTCCAGCACAGGAGTAGCCCATGGAGGAGGCTGAATCACCACCCAGCGAGGAGTATACAGAGGAAGGGACTGCCTGGTGGTCACCGTAACCACCATCCACACCTGCCTCAACACTGGCTGCTCCAAAACTGGCTCCTCCTACACTGGCTGCTCCAACACTGGCTGCTCCAACACTGGCTGCTCAAGCACAGGCTGCTCCACCTGCAACAACACCTGCTGCACCACCACAATACAGTGCCTGGATGCAACATAAGGACAGGTGGATGCATCCCACCACCTCCACGACCTACTACCCTCCAGCAGCAGCACCACCACCACCAGGGAGGCAATGGCTGCCCGGGACAGTGGTCTTCACTAAATATGGGCCCTACTCCCACCAGATGGACCTACCCTCCTGGATGGCTCCCCAACATGGCCCCAGGTACAATCCTAGGTGGGGGCCAAGCACCTACCAGTGTCCAAGGTATGAACCTTTGCCACTGGATTACCAACACCTGGGCCTGATTGGGGAGCCCCAGCTCCCTATACCGAAGGAACACTTTACCCCACCACCACAGACATCATTTGACAGCTCTGAATCCATTGATGTGGTGGGCACACGCCCCTCATCTGCAGCAGCCACTCCTCCAGCAGACACAGCCCCGCCAGCAGACACAGCAGCAGCAGACTCAGCACTGCCAGCAGACACAGCAGCAGCAGGTTCAGCACTGCCAGCAGACACAGCAGAAGCAGAATCAGCACCACCAGCAGATAAAGCAGCAGCAGACTGAGCCCCGCCAGCAGACACGGCAGCAGCAGACTCAGTACCGCCAACAGACACAGCCCTGCCAGCAGACTCAGCAGCAGACCCAACAGCAGACTGGGCAGCAGACTCAGCAGCAGACTTTCCATCAGCAGCAACCCAATCAGGAGAGTCATCAGTCACATCCACCTCCAGCATTTCACGCATCAGGGGGATGGAGGCAGAGTGCCTGGTGCTACAGAGGAGGCTACTCCGGAGATGCCACAGGACCAGAACAAACATCACAAGGCACAGAAGGGAATCCCGGAGAAACACCTCAAGAATCGAGGCGAGGATACATGCCCTGGAGTTAGAGCTCATGGTAATGAACACACAAGTCTGTCAGTACCAAACAGGGATGATGGACCTGATGGGGCATCTGCTGGTAGAGGTCAGAGACCACAACCACAGGGAGGACCTGCGTGTGAAGAAGGAACTGCGGTCGACAGAGGGGTCCACTGCACCCACCACCCCCTCCAGTGTGACCCCTGAAGCTACGCCTAGGGAGCAAAGGGTGACCAGCAGTCAGCCAGGGCATCAACATCTGGCACCCAGTCAGAGGTCCCTCCCCAAAAAAAGAAATAAACAGCCCAAGTTGTCATTTTCCCCCTTAAATAAAAAAAAATGTGCTTTTGTATCCTGTCTGATATGCTTTGTGTTTAGTGATAGATTGGGTGGCAGAGGTGTCTCCAATGCATTGCCAAGCAATGCAGTGAACACAACTTCTGCCTAGGTAACATGTTTGTAGGATGTTACAACATGGGTACAAACACACACTCCATTCAAGTGGCAATCCATCGCTGGAGCCATATAATATGACAGTGTTATATGGCCATGATGTGTGTTGAATTTGAACAACAAAACATACCCCTTAGCACATCAACCGGTGCAACACTGAACATTCATCTGCATACATTGTTGTGGTTTAAGGGGTTAACCAAACATCTATGTGACTTAGCTGAGAACTAACAAGCAGGATAGATAATAGAACATGCAGTCAGATATGTGTGATTCTAACTCTTATTGTGAAACTGACATACTGGAGAACCCAAAGGTCACCCTAGGATTTCAATGTGTGTGCTACTCATTGAAATCCTAGGGGGAGCATTGAGTTCTCCAGGATGTCAGATGCACAATAAGAGTTAAAATCAAGCCTAACTTTCTGGAGAACCCAATAATCATCCTAAGTTCCAATGTGTAGCACACACATTGAAACCTTAGGATGGGCATTGTGTGATCTAGTAAGTTGTGTTGATGTTTTACTAAGGTTGTAACAGACATCAACAGTGATATCAGTTGTCCACTTTGTTTGTTTGGTAATGTAGCCCATGTACTGAGATATGTCAAAGAAAATCAATCTCAGAACATTGGTTACATTGATCAACATGTAAACCATGGACATGACATCACTGTGCAAGTCAAGTCCCCTGTATCACATCTTTATCACCCACAACACACATTGGTGTATCACTACCATCATCTCATTGCATGAATATGTCACAAAGTCCACTCATGGTCAAACAACTAGTGGACTCCTGTTACGTAGGTCATGCCTTCCTATGTATGAGGGATACGCTAGCCTTGAGTGTGGTTCCGCATTGAGACATGTCTAATTCAACATTTATTTATACAGACACAGACTGAATAGTGATGGTTCTTCTTTATAGTGTCTCAGACTACAGTAAAACATACATGTGTTTTCTGGGTATATTTCCTACATGCATTAAAGGGATAGTAATACTTTAAATGTAAAAAAAAATATGTTGTAGGGTTTATCCCCCTGAGTAAAACAAGAGTACTCTCACTGCTGAAAGGTGTTTCATTCAAAAGTTATTTTGAATGAAATAGGATCGTGTAGCAACAGCACCACTGTACAATTTCAGGCCACTGTGATATTGCACCTAAAAAATTCAACTTTGAAAATTAATAACTTTTGAATGAAACACCTTTCAGCAGTGGGAGTACTCTTGTTTTACTCAGGGGGATAAACCCTACAACATATTTTTTTTACATTTTAAGTATTACTATCCCTTTAAACACTTGTATGAGCACCAAATAGGTACATTTAAACTAAATATGAATACTTTTGAAACAGTACTGTACTGCTCATGTGTTGTCCACAAGGTTTGGCAACTCTGTAGATGAGCATTCTTACTGTACAGGTTTAATACCTGGATGTTAGTACACACATTCATTCATGTCTTCTGTGTCCATATGAGATGTTCCAGTAGAGGTTGCTGTGAACATCAGGTCAAACATTGCATCACAAACACAATCACTTGAAACACCAAGGGGTGTTCTTCATGGAAGTCTTGTCAAGACTTCAGTCCAGTCACATGGAAACTCTTCTGTTCAAGGTTGGATCATGCTATGGATGCCTGTGGGACAAGAAGACATGATTTGAAACAGCAGCACCCACTCACACACACAACATCCATAACCTAATAACCGCACTACGTCACCTAACACCCCCCCCCCCTTCTGTTTTGGTCTCTGGAACACCCGCTCTGTGTGTAACAAACCAACAGCTGTTTATGATCTGTTTATTTCTCACTCCCTAAACCTCCTTGCATCATTGAAACCTGGCTCACATCATCAGACACTGCCTCCACTGCTGCACTCTCACATGGAGGCCTTCACTTCACCCACACACCTATGCCTGGCAACAGACAGGACGGTGGAGTAGGCATCCTTTTGTCCCCTAACCATACATTTCAGGTAATCCCCACTGTTCCCTCTCTCTCTCCTTCCCTACCTTTGAAGCTCACACACTTCGCCTCTTCTCCCCCTTCCCCTTGTGTGTTGCTGTCATATACAGGCCACCTGGTCCCAATGCACAATTCCTTGATCACTTCTCTTCTTTGCTCCCTCATTTCATGTCCTCTGACATCCCTACTCTCATCCTGGGAGACTTCAACATCCCTGTTGACAACCATAACACCCCCCCTGCCATCAGACTCCTCTCATTAACAACCTTCTTTGGCCTTTCACAATGGACCTGCTCTCCCACACACAGTGACGGCCACACTCTTGACTTGGTCTTCACTAACCTCTGCTCGGTAACTTTTCTAATGTTCCCTATCCCCTCTCTGACCACCACCTCCTCTCCAGAAACCTCAGCATACCATGCAAATCGATCCCCCCACCATGACCAAGAGCATGCGGAGAAATCTGCATTCTCTTGACTTGCAGCAATTTTCCACTTCCCTGCTACCCCTTCTCAACCCCATCTTCACACTTGCTTGCCCAGAATAAACTACAGCTCTCTACAACAGCACTCTCACAACAGCCCTTGACACAGCTGCACCTGCAACTCCACGTCAACCCCGCTCAACTCCATTACAACCCAGGCACACAAGACAAACGCGATACCTCCAAAGGTGCTCACGCACTGCCGAAAGGCACTGGAGGAAATCTGGCTCCACAGCTGACTTCACACACTACAAATTAATTCTCCATTCCTATAGCTCTGCCCGTTCACTGGCCAAACAGTCATACTTCTCCTCTCTAATTTCTAATCTTTCCTCCAACCCGAAACGCCTTTTCTCAACCTTCAAGTCACTTCTATGCCCACCAGTGCAAATCCCTTCCACTAAATTCTCCGCCCAAGAGCTTGCCACCCACTTCCAGGGCAATATCGACTCCATCAGACATGAAATCTCATCACTTTCACTCCCACCTATCCCGCATAGCCCTACCATCTCCCCCCATACACACTAAGTTCCTTTTCACCCATCACCGAGGACAAAGTTTCCCTTCTCCTCACTTGCTCATACTTAAGAACATGCCCTCTTGACCCAATCCCATCTCAGCTCACTCAAGAACTTTCATCTCTACTAACACCACCCCTTACTCACTTATTCAACTTCTCTCTGTTAACCGACACCTTCCCATCCTCTTTTAAACATGCACTAATCACATCCATTCTAAAGAAACCCTCCCTGGACACAAACTCACTGTCAAACTACCAGCCCATTTCTCTACTCCCGTTCTCCTCCAAGCTCCTTGAGCGTCTCGTATACATCCAGCTCACTAAATTCCTCTGCTCCTATTCCCTGCTAGATCCCTTGCAATCTGGATTCCATCCTCATCACTCCACCGAGACTGCCCTCACTCTCCGCAAAGTCAAAAGGCCACTACTCACTTCTCATTCTCCTGGACCTGTCAGCTGCCTTTGACACAATAGATCACCCACTCCTCCTCCAAGCCCTCCACTCTCTAGGTCTCTGTGACACTGCCCACTCTTGGCTTTCATCCTATCTCTGCAACCGCTCCTTCATTGTGTCCTACTTTGGCTCCACTTCCCCACCCTTCTCACTGTCTGTCGGAGTGCCTCAGGACTGGGCCCCTTGCTCTTCTCAATTTACACTGCATCCCTTGGCAAACTAATAAACTCCTTTGGGTTTCACCATCATTTCTATGCTGATGACACCCAAATCTATCTTTCCTCCCCAGACCTCTCCCCTTCCTGTCCCAGGTGTCTGACTGTCTATCTGCTGTGTCTTCCTGGATGTCCTCCCGTCAACTCAAACTTAACCTTGGCAAAACTGAACTAATTATCTTCCCTCCCTCTCCTACCAGCCCTACCCCAGACATTATCCTCACTGTCAACAACACTACCATCACACCAACCCCTACAGCATGCTGCCTGGGGGTCACATTTGACTCCTCCCTATCCTTTATTCCCCACATCCACTCAATCTCCAAATTATGCCACCTCCACATCCTCAACATTTCTAGAATCTGACCCTTCCTCACCCAAGACACTACTAAAATACTAATCCAAACACTCATCATGTCCCGTCTCAACTACTGTAACTCACTAACTGGCCTTCCTCTCAACCGACTAACCCCACTACAGTCCATAATGAACTCTGCTGCAAGAATAATCTACCTCACCCACCACTTCTCTAATACCAAACCCCACTGACAATCCTACACTGGCTCCCATTAGCACATAGAATTAAATTCAAAATTCTGGTGCTAAATTATAGAGCCCTTACTAACACCTCACCACCCTATATCTCATCTCTCATTTCCAAATGCACTCCCACTCACCATCTTCGTTCTGTACATGACCTTCTCCTCTCCACAGCTCTTATTACATCCTCCCACTCCTGCCTACAGGACTTCTCCCATGCTGCACCCGAGCTCTGGAATTCCCTCCCCACCACATCAGACTCTCTGCTAGCCTTCAGATCTTCAGACGCTCCCTGAAAACTCACCTCTTCAGGGAAGCATATCAACTATCTCCATAAACATTATCCCCAAGAACCACCCCTTCCCTGGACCACTGCACTCAATAGCACTTCTCTCTCCCACCCACTGACCGGCAGCTCATGTGGCAGGAGACACTTAGACCCAATAGCACTTTCACCTTCTGTATCCAACCTACCTTCCTCTAGACTGTAAGTTCTCATGAGCAGGGCCCTCTGATCCTTCTGTTCTTCACTTATGATTTACTATTTAATATCTCTGTATGTCTATTCCCTATTGTACAGAGAGCAGATTAAGTTGGAGCTATATCAATAAAGAATAATAATAATAATAATAGAGGATTTCGGATACTGTTACTATACAGACCCCCAGGAGATGGAAAGAGATTTCTTCAAGAACTCTCAGACCTTTTGACTGGTTTAATCCTTGAACACCCTAGATGGATTATATTGGGAGACTTCAACACTTGGATTGATGACACCCTATCCCAACTTGGGCAGGACCTCCTTAGCCTGATGAGTGTGCTCAGCTTCACACAAATCGTTGCCACTTCCACTCACAGAAAAGGTCATACACTTGATCTAGTGTTACAGTGTGGACTAGAAGTTGCGCCAGTAACTGTAAATCCAGTTGTATGGTCAGACCACCATTCCATACACTTTTCCACTGGATCACAAACAACCAGACCACAACCTCAGAACCTGGTCAAACACTGTTCAATAAAAGGGGTGACCCCATTGGATGTAACATCAAATATGGATCTAAGTGAACTGATGGGCACTTGTGAAGAATCCGGCTCCTTAGTCCTACTTTACAACAAAACCATGAGAGACACCCTAGAAAGCATTGCAACATCACACAAATTCACAATCAAAACTCACAACAATGCACCTTGGATTGATAGCACCGTCAGAGAAATGAAGAGAACAGGCCGTAAACTCAAGAGAAGGTGGCACAGGACACATGACCCAGAGGACAAAGCCACTCTTACCAAACACTTCAATGAATATCAGTTTAAGATAACACAGAAAAAATCTTCATTTTTGCCACGCAAAATTACACTCTCCCGCAACAGACCCAGGCAACAGTTTTGCATAGTAGAAAGGCTCTGCAAACCAGCATGCATGCATATGCCCACCAACTTTTCTCAGGATAAGTGTGAAAAATTTGCGATCTTCTTCACAGACAAGATTTCTTCCATCCAAGCCTCCATCACAGCAGGCCAACCAGTTACCCACCAGAACCACTACAGTGGAAGTCCAGATTTCCCCAGCTTATGGTCTACTTTTACAAATGTGCATATAGAGGAAGTTAAAAGAACCATGCAAAAGTTGCGCCCCACTACGTGTGACTTAGACCCTGCCCCAACTCGTCTTATATCCTCATGCACTGAAACACTTGCCCCAGCCCTCACAAAA
Source organism: Rhinophrynus dorsalis (assembly GCA_037306005.1). NCBI lineage: Eukaryota > Metazoa > Chordata > Amphibia > Anura > Rhinophrynidae > Rhinophrynus > Rhinophrynus dorsalis. Next base: position 375,249,834 of record CM074724.1, read on the forward strand.
ATAGTGGAGTGTTCACTAAAAACTGGAAACTTCCTGGATCCTCTGAAAGACGCAGTGGTAAAACCCCTTCTTAAGAAACCTTCATTAGACCCAGACTGCATAGCAAATTACAGACCAGTATCCAGCCTTCCATTTCTGGGGAAAATCATTGAAAAAGTAGTGGCAACTCAACTGGAGGCCCATCTATCAAGCTATAACATATTTGATCCTTTCCAGTCAGGTTTCAGATGCCACCAGAGCATGGAAACAGCGTTAGTCCGAGAGCTAAATGATATCCTTTTGGTGAGAGACAAAGGTGATTACTCCATCCTAATCCTCTTGGATCTCTCAGCTGCATTTGACACCATTGACCATGGGATTTTAATAGAGCGCTTGCAGCACATCTGTGGTCTAGGAGGCACAGTTCTTAACTGGTTTAAATCTTTCCTCACTGGTAGATCTCAGAGAGTAACTTCAGGATCTTGCTCATCAGCATCAACAGAATTAGCCTGCAGAGTTCCACAAGGTTCCATCTTGTCCCCCATGCTATTCGCAGTTTACTTGCTACCACTGGGAGACATCATTAGGTGACACGGCCTAAGATATCATTGTTGCTCAGATGACACACAACTCTACTTCTTCTTTGCTTCAGATACTAAAATCCCATGAAGCCTCATCGAGTGGATGAATGCTAGTTGGCTAAAAGTGAACCCTGACAAAACAGAGTTAGTCTTGGTAAGGGGACCCCGGGTAACAAGAATATCTAAGGATCACCCAACTGGCCTGGAACTTGGAGGCTCTGAATTCATTAGTTCAACAGAGGTACGGAATCTCAGAGTGATAATTGACTCTGTCCTTTAAACAGCAGATCTCTTCTGTAATAAAATCTGCCTTCTTTCATTTGAGAAACATAGCCAGGAATCAGGATACAACACTTAATTCCACCGGATGATATGCCAACATTAATCCATGCATTTGTGTCTTCTCCTCTAGATTACTGTAATGCACTTGAGCCTCCCAGAAAAATAACTCCATCGCCTACAGAGAATACAAAATGCAGCAGCCAGAATACTGACCAATCTAGCTCATGTCACATAACACCTGTTCTCTACTTCCTGCATTGGCTTCCAATTAAATGGTGAACATATTTTAAAAATTGGCCTGCTGACCTTCAAAACCTTAAACAATCGAGGCCCACAGTACCTGAAAGAGCTCACTGAGGTCAGCCAATAGACACCTGCTGTCAGTGCCCAGATTAAAGCAACCTCAGGTTCCCGGGCATTCAGCCATGATGCCCCCACATTCTGGAACTCTTTACCATCCTCAATCATAAAGGCACCATCATTACAGACTTTTTTTAAAAAAAAAAAAAGCTAAAGATCCATCTCTTTTATCAGGCATTCAGTCAACTCATGTGACCGTAAGGTACTCTTAATTCTTATGTCCGTTTATATATTTGTAAAGCACTTTGATTGTCACAGGGAGAAAAGTGCTATAAAAATCACAAATTATTATTATTATTATAAAAAGCCCCATAAATCCTTGTGCACCTCTCAGCCAATCAGCTTCAAGTGGTGAACTGACAGAACCTTCTCAAAGCTGATTGGCTGGAAGTTGCATAAGCACACATCCCAGCAAATAACTGTGAGGCATTTTGAATAGAGACTGCCCATATATAAAGGCAGTCTCTGCTCCAAATTTCCTTCACTGTGGAATGGGCATCGACCCGTCAGGTACAGAGGGTGGGTTCTGCTGACTTGCCCTTTCTCTGCCACTGCCACCCCCACTGACAGCAGTGGAGAAGACATTGGGTCCATATGAATATTTTAGTCTTTATTTGGGCACTTCAGTTTCTGGGCACATTTAATATTACACAGGATTTATGGGGCTTTGCATGATGCAACAGTGACAAAGAAGAGAGAAGAAGGAAAATTAGAAAATAGGAGAAGGAAGATAGAAAAAGACAGTGGATGACAGGTAAGTGTAACACAGATAAGCTAACAATGCATTCTTGAAAGTATCTCAGGCACCAATCGTTAGCTTTTTCCTTTGATTTTCCCATAGTTCATATTTTAGGAACTTATCGTGCAAAACGGAAGTTTGGCCAAAAGTCCTTTTCTGTGGTCTAAAGTCCGTTGTGCTTTCAGCAGGTAGGGCATTTGAATACTGACTTAGACATTTTCTTTTTGTTGGCTGGTATCTAATTTTGCCCTACTGGCTGTTTTAGCTCAACTTCTAAGTCCCAGAACACATCTTCAGCCACAATCTACATAATCTATTATATAGATGCCAGGGAGGCATTGATGAGCGGTACAAGCTGCCAACAGGAGAGAGAATGCCTAAACCCCGCAACCTCTAGCTTCAACTAGGACCGCCTGTCCCGGAGGTTTACTTATGCAGGAGCGCACTGCAGGAGGATAGCGCACTGAGTGGCTGTTGACCCCTGCCTTATATGGAGTATGTGAAAAAGGTCTTATTAAGAGATGTAAAATGTTATGATGGGTACAGTCTTAAAAAGGCTAATGATCTCTATTGTAACCCTTTCAGTGATACACACAGCACAGCAGCAGAGGCTACTAGGCATCAGAATGTGTCGACATTCTCATGTGCAGCCACTGAAGTTTGCAATATTCTTATTTTTCACATTTTAACATGGTGAAATGTTTAATGTGCCATTTGGTTGGTCACCCAATAGTTTGCAACATTTCATTAGTGAACTATTCTGGTTGGTATAAACCCTTTGCTGTCTTTCTTTTCACTATGCTGTCTAGCAGTTTTGTTAGTCCTAACTTTCTCCCTAATGCAACCTTCCACTCAAGCAATAAGAATGTGTCTATATTCATTGACAGAATCTGATTCCTCAGCGTGATGCTGCTGATCTTCATGACTCCTAGTTTTTACCAAGTGATGATAACTCTTTGGCAGAAATTCTGTAATTTTGTATTTAAAGGGATTGTATTGTTTCACAAAAACAACAGCTCCAATTAATGTTCATAGTATTTGAGCCACGGAGAGTGTTATTTCAATAATAGATGAGAGTTGGTACCGTGTTAGCCGTAGAAATACAGGATGCTAAATTTTTTTGTAAAGTTGATACCTTTATTGGCTAACTAAACAGATTTAAAATGCAAGCTTTCAAGACTTCTTAGGTCTCTTCCTCAGGCATGTTATACAGATGAATATGAAAACTTCTCTCTTAAATACAAGTACACATTACATTGTTTATAATGGAAATCAGATAACAACGTTAGTCCAGATACCAATTCCTTGATCAGTCAATGGTAGAGGATGTGATTTAAATAGCATTCTTCCTCTGGGTCCAGGTATTTATGATTCCAGAGGGACTGTCGTAAAAGTTAATTCACCATTAAGTACTGTGACAGAATTCCCTGTCCCTGTTCATGCCATAGGTCAAAGAGTCAAATTGTAACATTAATTTTACCTCCCATAATTTTCTGTCCCTCTGATTGCGAAATTGTCCCATTAGTACAGTCAATTTAATATCCCTGATACTGTGCCCACTTTGGCAAAAATGTTCTCCCACTGGTGTCTCTGTCTTTTTGTTGTTAATACTGGATCTGTGGGAATTAAACCTCTTATGTAATTTCTGTCCCGTTTCCCCCACATAAAGAGCTGTTGGGCATTTTGCACACATGATAAGGTATATTACATTGGATGATTTGCAGGTGAAATTACCATTGATCTTATGGTGTAACTGGGTGTTTGGGATGGGTATCTTGTCTGTGGTATAAATGTGTGCACAGGTTTTACACCTACTTTGTAGGCAGGGTAATGTGCCATTTTTTGTATTTTTGTTCAGGGCACTCCTTACCATCAGTTGCTTTAAATTGGGAGGCTGTCTGAAGGAGAGTAAGGGAGGCTGTGGAAATATGTTCTTAAGTCTTTCATCTGTGTGTAAGGTTGCTTGAAGTTCTCTTGATATTTTGCGCAGAGCTTCAACCTGGGGGTGGTAAGTGACAACAAGTGACACACGGTTTCCCTTATGCTGTTCTTTGTAGCTCAACAGATCTTTTCTTGGTATGTGAGTAGCTTTCTGTATCTGACTGTCAATAATCCTTGCACTGTAACCCTGTCTTACAAAGTCTCTTCTGAGTTTCTGGAGGTGCTTGTCACGGTCCGCCATGTCAGAACAGATGCGATTATATCTGATGGCCTGGCTGTATATGATGGAGTTCTTTGTGTGTTTTGGGTGAAAGCTATCATTCCTCAGGTAGGTTGGTCTGTCTGTTGGTTTACGGTACAAGGATGTGTGGATGGAGTTGTTCTGAATACTGATAGTCGTGTCTAGGAAGTTAATGTTTGTGCGTGAGTGACTGAGTGTTAGATTGATACTGGGGTGGAATGCATTGTCATTTTTGTGGAATTTGAGAAGTTCCTCTTCACTGGCTGTCCAGATGATAAGAACATCATGTATGTAGTGGAGATAGACCAGGGGTTTTGTCTGGCAGGTGGACAGAAAGTCCTCTTCTAACTTTGCCATGAACAAGTTGGCATATTGTGGTGCCATTCGGGTACCAATTGCAGTCCCCATTTTCTGGAGGTAGAGGTCCTGTCCAAATTTGAAGTAGTTGTGGGTGAGTATAAAGTGTATGAGTTTTGTTATTGGTTCCGTGGCTGTGTTATTTCTTTCTAGATATTCTTGGCATGCTGCTATGCCATCTGTGTGTGGAATGTTGGTATAAAGGGATTTTACATCCATAGTGGCAAGGATGGTGCTCTCTGGAATGGGGCCCAAGTCTGCTAGTTTGTTCAAGAGATCCGTGGTGTCTTGAAGGAAGCTGGGTGTTCGTTTTACCAGGGGTTTCAGGGTATTTTCTACCCAGCCAGAGATATTTTCTGTGAGTGTGCCAATTACTGAAATGATGGGTCTTCCCGGGTTTCCTTCTTTGTGTATTTTTGGTAACATGTAGAAAGAGCCCGCTTTTGGATCTGTTGGTATTAGGGGCCTTATCTGTTCTCCAATGTTGGAGGGCAGTTCTTTTATGATCATGTTGAGCTGTTTTGTATATTTTTTGTGGGATCCTCTTGTAGTTTCATATAGTATCTTTCATCAGAGAGTTGCCTATTTGCTTCTTGAATGTAGTCTGCAGTATTCATAATAACAACAGCTCCCCCCTTGTCTGCAGGCTTAATAATAATGTCCTGGTTATTCTTTAGTGACTGTATGGCTTTCTGTTCCTTGTGGGTTAGGTTGGGTGTTGGTTCACACTGTAGTTACTCTGTTTCTGAAGATACCTATGTATCTGTCCAGTGTAGGGTTACTACCTGGTTTTGGAGTCCAGGTGGATCTTTTTGTGGGTGCATTGATATTGTGATGTTGCTCTGTGGTGTTGGCATCATCGTTATCCATTTTGTCATGGAAGAATTCCTTGAGTCTGAGTTTTCTGAAAAATTCCTCCATGTCCCTACAGAGTGTTACCTTGTCCACAGGTTTAGTCGGACAGAATGACAGGCCTTTTGAAAGCACAGATACTTACTCTCTGCTTGGCTTGTTTGTGGAAAGGTTCACAATGCAGTTCTGTTCTGGTTGATTTACAGATTCTGCCGCGAAACCTGCTTTGTATCTCAGTTTCTGTAGTTTCTTGCTCTTGTTGTTGATGAGTAGTGTTTGTAGTTTTCTGTAGTATTGTTGAAGGGCCTGATGTATGTCCTCAGTGTGTGGTCCAAGCTGTTCCTTGAGAGTTGATATTTCTGCTTGTGTCTTTGATTTCCTATTGTAGCAGATCCCAATAAGGTTGTTGCGTAGCCTCTGGGAAGTCCTGGTACATAGTTGCTGTGCAAACCTGCTGTTATATTTGTCCAGGGTAGGATTTTTCAGCATGAGGCCTTTAGGTATTAAATTTTCCTTTTTGCATGTAGACAGGAAGAAGATGTCACTATCCAGTTGTGCAAGTTTCTTTAGGAGGTTTTTCATATTCATTTGTGTGCGGTACATTGGGGTATCTTCCATGTTAATAATAGATGACAGTTGGTACCGTGTTAGCCGTAGAAATACAGGATGCAAAATTTTTTTGTAAAAAACCTGTGCACACATTTATACCACAGACAAGATACCCATCCCAAACACCCAGTTACACCATAAGATCAATGGTAATTTCACCTGCAAATCATCCAATGTAATATACCTTATCATGTGTGCAAAATGCCCAACAGCTCTTTATGTGGGGGAAACGGGACAGAAATTACATAAGAGGTTTAATTCCCACAGATCCAGTATTAACAACAAAAAGACAGAGACACCAGTGGGAGAACATTTTTGCCAAAGTGGGCACAGTATCAGGGATATTAAATTGACTGTACTAATGGGACAATTTCGCAATCAGAGGGACAGAAAATTATTGGAGGTAAAATTAATGTTACAATTTGACTCTTTGACCTATGGCATGAACAGGGACAGGGAATTCTGTCACAGTACTTAATGGTGAATTAACTTTTACGACAGTCCCTCTGGAATCATAAATACCTGGACCCAGAGGAAGAATGCTATTTAAATCACATCCTCTACCATTGACTGATCAAGGAATTGGTATCTGGACTAACGTTGTTATCTGATTTCCATTATAAACAATGTAATGTGTACTTGTATTTAAGAGAGAAGTTTTCATATTCATCTGTATAACATGCCTGAGGAAGAGACCTAAGAAGCCTTGAAAGCTTGCATTTTAAATCTGTTTAGTTAGCCAATAAAGGTATCAACTTTACAAAAAAATTTTGCATCCTTTTATTTCAATACTGTCAGAGTTGTATTTCAAGAGTAATTGAATGATAAAGTATCCCACTCTCGCCCCTTTTACTGATGTAACACTGCTCACCTCAGAGCAGCAAGACTGTCCAGATGGATCGCAGAGAGGGACAATCTACAGTGAGCATAAGGAAAAACCTGAAAAACCTGTCAAGGGGGCAGGGTTTTCCTTTATGCTCACAGTAAAAAGATTGACCATTGCTGTGAGCTGTCTGGTAAAGAGACCAGATTCCACATCTGAGGGAAGGCGGCTTACACTAGGTAAAATTACCTAGTTCAATTACTCTTGAACTATAATTCTGACAGTATTGAAAGAACACTCTCCAGGATCCAAATACTATGAAATTTAATTGGAGCTGCTGTTTTTGTGAAACATTAATACCCCTTTAAAGCTGGGGTCCAGAAAAGTGGCAAGAATTTATTCCTCTTTGCTAACATGTCCTTGACCAGCCAGTGCATGTCTGTGCTGTCATTATAGTAAGAATACACAGCCAAGCTCCTCAGTTTTTTCTGCAATACATATATCAGTATTAGAATTTCCCTAATTCCTGCCCCTACAACACTAACCAGCAAGGTAGCCTTCAAAAGGTTTTGCATTGTATACTCGCTAAGGGCATTATTTTGCTCAAAGAAATGCTCTAGCATGTACAGTGTGGAATGTCACCTGGTAGCCCATTTTCAGCTGGTTGTTACATTCTTGTATGGAATTCAATGCGTTGGGTGCACTGTAGGAGCAGCTAAAGATTTTGTGTCCATATTCAGCATCTCTCTGTGGGTTCTGGATTCTGCCAAGAATCTTGTCACTACTAAATTTAGCACATGGGCAAACCTGGGCACGTACGCCATATCACCTATTTTTAGCTATTATTTTGGAGCCATTATCAAAAAGACACAAAACCAGCTTTTAAGGAGAAGGGTACAAGCCATTCCCCTACCACTTGCTCTAGTTTGTCCCACAAAGCTATAGATATAATATGCAATCTCTCAAAATTCTGCATGCACAAAGTGGCTTGACGATGGTATGGGCAACCCTGCTGCTACCTTTAAATCACACTGCCAGAACCAGAGGCAAGATTATTGACTATCACCTGATGCTGTAAAATAGTAGTGTTTCCCACTGGTAGTCGGAGGGAAACCCATTGAGCTGTCACAGTTATATAGTCTGTGCTCTGCCTACATATCTGTTGTCAGGTGGATTTTCTTGTTGTATGAGCCTTTCAAATCATTTGCTCCACTAGTAGCATTGGAAGTCAAGCTGCAATGAGTGGAGAGATCCGCTGAGTGTAGCAGTAAATAATCGAAATAAGACCTCTATAGAGCAGTTGTACAAATGTTATGGACTGCAGTATGCAGAAAACTGCTATAAGCGGGGCAAGACCTCTACCAGAGGCAGTGGTAAAAGTGGTAGAGATCGCTGTACGCAGAGAAACAGATGGCCACCAGAGAAGCATTAAGCAGAGAGAGACCACTATTAGAGGCAGCTGTAAAGAGGTAGGGACAGTTGTACACAGAGGCAACAGAAGCCCCAGGAGTAGGCCAATAAGCGGAATAAGAAAGCTACCATAGACAATTGTACAAGAGTTAAGGACCGCTGTATACAGAGGCAACAGGTAGCCCCAGGAGTATGCAAAGAAGTGGGTTGAGAACGCTAACAGAGACCTCAGCGGTAGGCCTGCAGCAATAGGGAAGAACCTATAGCCCTTCGTCACAGGAGCTCATAAGAAGTGGACGAGACCACCATAGAAGGCTGCAGCACAAGTGGTAGAAACCCACTACAATGGGAAGAACTGATTGCCACAGGGGCTAAGGATGCAGGGGCTAAGCTAATGTAAGAGTGTCACAAAATTGGCTTTGGTGGTGGTGGAGCCTTTGGGGGGACCTTGACAAACTGCATCCTCGGGAGGAGAGGGATCACCATCATTTATTGAACACGCTGCAGCAACCATGTCTACAGTAAGTTTTTGGACTACCATTTTACTCACACATCCCTGCACTGTTCCTACTCTTTCCCCCTACACCTGCCCCTTGTGCGTTTGCTGGATGTTACTCAACTTCTGTATGTGTGTTTTTACTGTAAAGTACACAGTAGAACTGATGGAATGTGCTGTCTTGCATTGGTCCTCTACAAAATACTATCAGTTTGCCTCAGTCACACAGCACACGTCAGGGCCCCTGTCTTTCACTTATCAATTATTTTTTTCATTTTTTTACCTGTTTATTCATCCTATCCCTATCACTGCCAACAAAAAACAAATAAAAAAAAACCCTGTTCAACTAATTATTTCCCCAGACCCCCCAGCACAGAGGTAATAACAGGAAGATAAGGAAGGAGCTTGGACTACAACTGCCTGTGTATTTCCATTCAGTCAAACAAAACGTTTGGGGTATTTAGGGTAAACCTCCTTTACTCCGTTCTCACACCCCCACACACATTAAAAACAGAGATAATAACAGCAAGATCAGGAAGGAACTTGCATGAAAGCTGTGTGACTTTCCAATTGATCACACAGAATGTTGGGATAGTTGGGAATAAACATATTTTGCTCCCTTCTCACACATCCAGACACATCTAACACAGAGATAATAAGAACAATATCACAAAGGAACTTGTATCACAGCTGCCTGTCTCTTTCACATCAGTCACACGGAATGCTGGTGTATTTGGGAGAAAACATATTTTGCTCCCTTCTCACACATCCAGACACGTCTAACACAGAGATAATAACAACAATATCACAAAGGAACTTGTATCACAGCTGCCTGTCTCTTTCACATCAGTCACACAAAATGCTGGTGTATTTGGGGTAAATCTCCTTTGCTCCCTTCTCACAAATCCAGACATTTCTAAAATGTAGTTAATAACAGCAAGAACGTGAAGGTTCTTGGACCACGGCTGTCTAAGTCTTTACAGTCAGTGACACAGAATGTTGGGGTATTTGGAGTAAATCTCCTTTGTGCCCTCTCACAAACCAGACATGTCTAAAACGCAGTTAATAACAGTAAGATCAGGAAGGTTCTTGGACCACGGCTGTCTAAATCTTTACACTCAGTCACACAGAATGTTGGGGTATTTTGGGTAAATCTCCTTTGTGCCCTCTCACAAACCAGACATGTCTAAAACGCAGTTAATAACAGTAAGATCAGGAAGGGTCTTGGACCACGGCTGTCTAAATCTTTACACTCAGTCACACAGAATGTTGGGGTATTTGGGGTAAACCTCCTTTGCTCCTTTCTCACACATCCAGACACATCTAACACAGAGATAATAACTGCAAGATCAGGACGGAACTTGCACCAAAGCTGCCTATGTCTTTCCAGTCAGTCACACTGAATGTTGTGGTATTTAGGGTAAATTTCCTTTGCTTCCTTCTCACACTCACCAGACACAACTAACACAGAGATAATAACAACAATATCACAAAGGAACTTGTATCACAGCTGCCTGTCTCTTTCACATCAGTCACACGGAATGCTGGTGTACTTGGGGTAAATCTCCTTTGCTCCCTTCTCACAAATCCAGACATTTCTAAAATGTAGTTAATAACAGCAAGAACGGGAAGGTTCTTGGACCACGGCTAAGTCTTTACAGTCAGTGACACAGAATGTTGGGGTATTTGGGGTAAATCTCCTTTGCACACTCTCACAAACCAGACATGTCAAAAACGCAGTTAATAACAGTAAGATCAGGAAGGGTCTTGGACCACGGCTGTCTAAATCTTTACATTCAGTCACACAGAATGTTGGGGTATTTGGGGTAAACCTCCTTTGCTCCTTTCTCACACATCCAGACACATCTAACATAGAGATAATAACTGCAAGATCAGGAAGGAACTTGCACCAAAGCTGCCTATGTCTTTCCAGTCAGTCACACTGAATGTTGTGGTATTTAGGGTAAATTTCCTTTGCTTCCTTCTCACACTCACCAGACACAACTAACACAGAGATAATAAGATAAAGCACAGGAAAGAACCTGGATCACAACTGCCTGAGTCTTTCCAATTAATCACACACAAGGTTGGGGTATTTGGAGTAATCAAACTTTGCTCCCTTTTCACACACTGGATTCCCCTAGCAGAGAAATACTAACAGCCATATCAAGAAGTAACTTGGATCACGACTGCCAGTCAGTCACACAGAAATTTTGGGAGCGTGGGTCTCACCAGTTTGGATGACCAAACCCACCAGTTGCTCTCAATGCCAACATTGTGAAGAAACATCAGTGTAGAAAGCATGAAGGAGGTCAGGTCATGGGTGTCCTATACCAGTTAATTCTGTAGTTTGCTTCAAACACCAAAACATTTCTAGGGGAGTGAATGGTGTTAGAAAGGGCCTCCCATATTGTCTGCTCTGTTATGGAAATTCACAGATACCTATTCCATCTCAATTTTTTTCCCAGTGTTTTGGCCTGTGAGACAGATAAAAGAATATTATGCATAATGGAAATGTTAACATTGGGCATTTCCTCCACTGAACACTGATTACAAAGGGAGTGAGACTTCAGAAGCAGGCATGGTCAAAATGTTTTGCCAGAAAAAGCACAATAGGTGAACAATGGCACTTCTGAGCAGGAAATTTCCTAGAAAAAGTAGTGGTTTCCCTTTTTCTTTTACCTTTGTAATTGCATTGAAATCAATTATAAGAATGCATTTTCCCTCACGTGTAAAGTCTCCATTGTGTTCCTGCTGTTATAGTATAAGAAATGTGTCAGGTTCCTGCAGCTTATTATTCTGAGAGCGAGAGAGACAAACCAGCCAAACTTTAATGCTGGTTGAGATAGGCAAAGAGAAGAGCTGGAGTTTAGTTTTAGGAGTCTTGGCGGAAGCCAAGTTATTCTCTGTATGTGGGGGTCTGGGGACTTTGAAGAGTTTGAGGGGAGAAAGGAAAGTTACAAACAAATATTGTTTGCCTTATTTAACACACTTCTATAAACACAAAAAGAAATGGTGCAAATATATACTGAGGATGGTGGTGATGCACACCTGCAGCAGCTACAGTGCGGTGCGATTTAACAGGAAACTAACAGGTCTATCCTTGAACTGTTGTGTAAAAATTAAGACTACAGTGATTTTGGGAGAGAGAAAGCTGCTGTGGAAATGTTGACTGCAGCTACAGGGAGATAAATAGGCAAAGATGTGGAGAAGGCGTAGTATTTGCAGGGAGTGTGTGCGTGTGCTGTGATTGAGGCCACAGTCACTAGTAATATGAGGATATTGTTGTTGATTACCCCCTCCTTCACTCCTAACACTAACAAGCTGCTGGACATTTGTAGTAGTAGCACTAGCACTGGCGGGACTGCTTGTGAATGGCAAATGTGACTTGGGGTCCCTTGCTGTCACACTTAGCATCATCTTCTCCTTCCCCCTCCTGAGTATTACAAGACACACTAACAGCAGGCAAAGTATTGGAGGCAGCAGGTTCAGCACTGGTAGCAGGTACAGCACTGGTGGCAGCAGGGGCAGCACATCTGACAGAAGGCACAGCAATGGTGGTAGCAGTAGCAGAGACAGCACGTCTGGCAGCAGGTACAGCACTAGCAGCAGCAGGGGCAGCACATCTGGCAGCAGTTACAGGAATGGTGGCTGCAGGTACAGCAGTGGTGGCTGTAGGTACAGCAGTGGTGGCACTTGCAGCAGTGGCAGCATGTCTTGCAGCAGGCACAGGCAGCTGACCTGTCCTGGTCTCACTAGTTCTACCCTTCTCTTCCTCCCTTGCCATTAATTTCCCCATGATCCCTAGGGGTTATGTAGGGGGATAGACAGCATTGGTTCTGTAGTGCTCACTTCCTCCTCCTCCTCAGACTCAGTGGACACATAATAAGGGTCCTTCCAGTTCCTCCTTTTACTGCTCATAGTGATAGCAGTCACTACGAGCCTCTCCTGTTCAGCAGAACATAACAGCACGTCTGCCTCGCTCTGTAGCTGCTTCTATTGTTTAACTTCTGCAAAAATATCCCTTTTTTATAGCGACAAGGCGAAAACCACGTAAATCAATGGGTGGAAAATTTCTAGCCACTGAAAAATTGGCGGGGAATTTTGGCCAATGGGCGAAATATTAGGACATTTTAATTGCTGTTTTAAAAGCAGACTTTTCCATGCAACAGCAGAAAATAACATGGTTTTCGTGGGATTTCTCGAGGGAACATGGCAGCACTTTCGCCCATCCCTATGTAGCAGTAATAAACCTTTAAAGAACACTTATGATAACAAGTCCCATTATAGTGTAGCTTACATAGCAGAGGAGGCTGCAGCAGTTAAACCAATGCAGTACCTGAATGTGAGATTAAAAACATCTGTCCTCACAGTTGTGGTGAATGTTCTGATAATCCTCCTAAGGCAAAAAGTAAAAAGAAACATTTTGAGACTGAAAAAGCCGCAATGAATATGAAAGCATTGGAAAAGAAGTGGTGGATGATGCTGTTGATTGCCTAATTATTTACAATGATGTTGATCTAGAACATATCCCAACAGCATCCTCCCATTCTTCTGATATAGATGAAGATTGGAGTGAGGATGATGACGTGTTGACCATATAATTAGCTGAAAGAAAAATTCTTAGTCTTTCACCACTGAAAATGAACACTGCAGTTTATAAACTTTTTCAGAGATCAATTTGGAAAGTTTAACTCTGAATAAGTAAAGATGTCTAAAACACACAATCATCCTGTCAGTCATCATCGTCACCATCACCACATCCAAGTCCATCCTCCATTCAGTCACGTACACTATTGCTGACTAGGCAGCAACACACAAATAATTATAAACATCCATCACTCTAACTTTGATGAGTGCTTATGCTGTTGCTGGATGTGCAGTGTCATTGACTCCTATTGCAGTACAATTTCAGCATCTAGAAGCTGTAGTAGAGGAACCCCTCATTCTATGAAATGTACAGTATAAAGATACTTCAACTCATGATCAAAAAGCTAAACATGTTGCTATCTGTTGTTTGAGTATAAACATATAAGCAGGGGGTTCTCATAAGATCCTATCTGAAGGGCAACCACAGCAGCACATCAAATATGAAAAATCTAGCAGCAGTAGTAACTATCTTTACAGTCCACTGGGGTCGGGGGCATATAGTAATGGTGCTGTAGATATGTAGATGCATCAGAAAATTAGCCAGCATTTTCTTCATTTACAATTACACCCACGGTTCCTCCTGCCATTCTCCAAATGCAGAACATAGAGAATTAATCTGTTGGAGGAGATGATAGAAGTCCTAGAGTGCCCACACCTGCTACCTGTCACGGGCACCCAGGAATGCTCAGAACTCAGTACGGTAATGTAATGCAAAATATTTATTTAGAATAAATCACAGCGATAAATAAGTGGTACAACAAGCAAAGGGTTACTAGCTGGCGACACTACTACCAGAAATAGTAGGCCTCTCGCTAGACCACAATGTGAGAGACAAGGCCAAAGCCCCTGTTAGTCTCAGCAGGATGCAGGAACGCTAACTCTTGATCCGTCGACCGGAACACTGGAAAATGCGACCACTGTGAACACTGGCTCAGCAATCTTGATCCAACGAACAGGAACACAAGGACTGCTGGACTGGAGAACTGACCCACGCCTGCAATCAGTAAAACCAGCAACACCACACCTTTGCAGCCACCCGGTGACCCACGCCTGCAGTCACCGCTAAGAGACCCTGTGACTGCCTGCAGTCACTATATCGGACCCCTGTGACTCACTCCTGCAGTCACATATAAAGACCCTGTGGCTCATGCCTGCAGCCACCACACAAGACCCTGTGACTCTCTCCTGCAGTCACACACCAGACCCTGTGACTCTGCCTGCAGTCACTATATCGAGACCCTGTGACTCACGCCTGCAGTCACCAATCAGACCCTGTCCACAACAGTGGTCTGTCTTAAGCCAATAGCACAAATTGATCACAGTAAGGGATACTCGTGATCACTGGGTCATACACAGAGAGGGTTCTCGTACTTAGCTGGGTCATACACAGAGAGGGTTCTCGTACTTATCTGGGTCATACACAGGAAGGGTTCTCTTACTTAGCCGGGTCATACACAGGAAGGGTTCTCTTACTTAGCCGGGTCATACACAGGAAGGGTTCTCTTACTTAGCCGGGTCATACACAGTGCGGGTTCTCATAAATAGCCAGGTCATACACAGAGTGGGTTTTCGTAGATAGCCAGGTCATACACAGAGCCCAAGTACTTCACCTAAGAAGAACAACAACACAAGGGCATCTGAGTCAGGCCTCAGTCTGCCTTATAAACCCCTCCACAGGAAGTAGGAGGAGCAGCTCAGAGGGAGGAAGTAGGAAGTAGGTAGGAGGAGACTACAGTAAGCAAACAGATAAAATAGAGGTCTGCAGCCTACTTGAAGCCTCGCGCCTGTGATCATGCTGGAGTCAAGGTAAGCTGTGACACTACCACTGCCACCTGCACTAAAACAAATCATATTGTTAAAGCAGTAAAATGTGCTATGTCAAAACATTCATGAAAACAATCTATAAGTATGTCTGTGGAAACATTTTGAGAGTTTATATATCACCCTTTTGTTTTATTGAAAACAAAGTTTTTAAAGAACTCATATAATGTGTTGCACCCTTCTGGTATATCACAAACCACAGTTATTTTTGAAGGATGGCCGTACAAGCAGGCAGTTATTGTCAAGGGCAAATGATTAAGGGCCTGCTAACAATTTTTTCATGGCAAATGCTGTTGTAGTACTCAGCCTACTCACGGGTTTTACTTTCAGCTGTTGATTTCTCCACTTCAGCCATGAGCAGTAGCAATGGTGTAGAAAATCATGAAGCCATAGAAAGCATAAGAGAAAAATGACAACGTTCTCAATGGAAATTTATTGGAAATAACAGAAAGGCAGACAATGAATGTATTTTGTATGAATGGGAATTTTCATGAGAAACTGTGAAATTGCAAGTTCTTCATAAAAATTCCTGCACAAACATTTTTGACATTTTCTCCATTCCTACATGGAAAATATCTGATTTATGTTTATATGTGCTCAAGTAATTATGTATTTGACTGTGTTTACAATAGTCACTTCATTGAATAAGCAGTGAGTTTTGTAAAGATGAGAATGGAAGAAACTTCTCCTTTTTAATCAGATGTTCGCAACTGTCCATCCCAAAAACTTTTGATCCGTCAGAGCCGGAGGTAAGGCCAGCTTATGCAGCAATGACAAAACAGGGGAAGTACTGGTGGAAAGACTAGCTTGAAAGAAAATATTAGCCAAAATCTCTAGCGAGAGATTAATTAAAGGACAGTGCTTGCAGAAGGTGGTCTTTGATCATAAGGAGCCATGGAAGTGTATATGGGAGATTGTGAAGCCATAGAGGAGAGTAGTTAGTAGAATAGCTTCATAGTAAAGCAGAAAACGTGAGCTTCCAAGCCTGCTTCAATTTTTCTATGGAAAAGGAGTGGTATTGTAATGGGAACTGGTTTGTGCTACCAGAGAAAATTGTTGAGCTGATGTTGGAGTGACTTAAGGTGCAAGTTGTAAAGTATTATTGGTATTGGTTGATGAAGGTATACAATCCTGGGGATAATTACCATTTTGAAAAGGTTCATTCTACCCAACCACAAGAGAGGGGAATTATTCCATTTTGTAAATTCTAAGGAAATTATTGTAAGTAGTAGGACAAAACTGGCCTAAAGCAAAGTAAATAACAGTGGGAATGATGTTATTGCCTAAATATATTATGGAATCTTCTCTAGCCCATCTAAGAGGACTTGTCTTTCTAATGATTAGTATTAATGAGAAGAACATATTCAGATTTAAAATGGCCAATTTAGAAGGCAAGTTTAAATCTAGAGATTTTGCTGAAAACATCCTATCAGACAACAATAGTATGGAAACTCTAAAGTATAAGTACAACTGAAAACAGGTCATCTGCAAATAAAGCTAGTTTATTAGCCTTGACATGTAGACCTGAGATCTTTTGTCTATTTCTAATGGCTATGACTTGTTTAAATGAAAATGATAGGAGAGTGGAGGAAATCCTAACTGGTTCCATTTCTTAAGGTGAAAGTATCAGAGAACATATTATTTACTTTGATATTGGCTGATGGATTTGTGTGAGGGTCTGGGTGAAATCTAAGAATTTTAGGCTAAAGCCATAATGAGAAAGAACTTCTCTGATAAAAGACCAATTCACAAGGTCAAATGTCTTCTCTATGTCTACAGATAGCAAAAGGGTGAGCATTTTAGCTTCCTGGACCTGGTGGATAAAATTGATTATCTTTATTGTGTTATCTCATATTTTCCTTCCCTGGAACAAAGCCTGCCTGGCCAGTAGGAAATAAATTAAGAAGGAAGGACTTGATTTGTTTTTTTGTTTTATTTTTTGTGTATAATTTTAAGTCTAGGTTAAGAAGGGAGATGTGCCTGTAGCTCGAGGTGAGATTGAGGGGTTTTGTCCTCTTTCAGCAAGATGGTGATTTGAACTTCCAAAATTAAATGGTGGGAATAAATTTGTGTTGGAACGGCATTCAAAGTTCTAATTAGAAGTGGGTCCAGGGTGGGTAGAAATGTCTTGTAAAAAGATAAGGACAGCCCATTTAGGACAGTCGTTTTATCTGAAGTCAACTGTTTAAGGGTTAATTCTACTTGTTCTTGCATTGTATCTTGTTCCAGAGAGACAGCCTGTTTGGAGAGTTTGGACGTACCTGAGTAATTGATAAAATGGTGAATGTTATCTATGTTTTCTGATGAGGTTGATATATGTAAATTATATAGGGTTTGGTAGAAGTATTTAAATGTTGAGATGATTGAGGTAAGAGACATTTTCTTAGAGTATCTGATGCTGCTTGTATTTGATGAACATGAGATGGACTATTAAGATTTTTTTCATGTTGTGCCACATTTGTTTCCGTGTTCATAGAAGTATCATGATGCCCAGCTAAGATGACCTAAACTCTAATTTGAATTGCTAATGTGGGCCACAAAATGCTGGGTATTGGTGTTAGATTGTGGAGCTGGAGTACACTGACAGATAACTGTGCAGACTTGCTATGGCAAAAGCTGGGTAAAGGTGTCATACACTAGGTTGGTTAGCACAGACCAGTTGAGCTGGACTATGCTCAGAATGACTGGGCAGGGTTTGTAGAAATGGTGACAAGTGGAGTTCTAGAGTCAACTGAATGCAGCGACCAACAGGACTGGATAAGATACTAAGGACCTAATGCAGTACAGGAACTGAACACTAGGAGGAAAAGCTGGAGTCTGGCTCTAATACAGAGAATGGACATAAGGTGGACTCACTGGAGACAAGCTATAGTACTGATTCAGAACACTGGTGTCAGTGTAGCAGAAATCAGTAAAAGCAGCACAGCTGGAGAGCCACCTGAATAGAACTCAGCACTGGAAATACTGAAAGGCACAGTGGTCATCAGTATCCAAGCATACAACAGCATCTGAGAAGCAGGGGAAAACACAAACATCTGTAACAAGTTCAAAAGTGCTGCACACTAGAGCCAATAACTAGACTGGAACTATCAGGAAGCTTCACAAGCAAATTCATAAAGCAAAGGGCTGGAACAGAACTGTTTCAGCAGCCACAGGCATTATCTAAGACAGAGAACAGGTTCAGTTTAGTAACTGCAGATCTATACAAGAGCAAGCAGCAAGCAATGTTGTGGATAGGAATTGGATTGATTCGGCAACAGGACCGGTTCAGTAAAAGTGGATCAGCGTACGATACCACTGACTGGAGCAGGACTGGTTCAGCAACAGTAGATCAATGCATAAACAAAGAACAAACAATACTGTGGTCAGGAATAGGACTGGTTCAGCAACAGGACTGGTTCAGTTACAGCAGATCAGTGCAGGAAAAGACAGCAAACAATTAAATGGACTGGAGCAGAAACAGGAGCAGGTCCAGTTCAGCAACAAGACTGGTTCTGCTACAGCAGGTCAATGCAGGAACAGGCAAACAATACCTGGATCTGGAGCAAGACTGGCTTAGCAATAATGGATCAATGTAGGAAAATACACTGGTGTGGGGGGGAGTATGAGAGCTTTTTAGCTGGAAAACAATAGGGAATAGGCAGCAGTATCACCTTCTCCAGCCAGGTGATAATGAAAAGAAGAAAAAGAAGGCAATTCTTCTCCACCTCTACCCTCTCAGAAATCATGGGAATAATTTTCCAGTGGTGTAGGTAAATTGCTGTTGGAATTTTTAGCTTGATGGAACTTACCTCTGAGAGGATGAAGATGCCCAGAGGATAGCAGAAAGCTGTTTAGTCTGTAGTAACAGGTAGGAACACCAATATGCAGGGTAACTTGGAGGAATAGTACCTGAAGGCCAAAGATAAAGTCCAGCAATAGGCCAGAATCAGGCAGACAAATACAGGATAAAAGAAAAATACATTTGACAAAAAAATGAAATCTTTAGGACTGGCAAAATGATGAAATGCATGCATGCAAAGGCTCGTAGTCTGGCTGGTAAGATGGGGGAATTAGAAATGATTGCAGCATATGAGCAGTATGATCTGATTGGTAGGTCTGAAACCTGGTTAAATGATACATATGACTTAGCATTCAATCTAGAGGGTTATTCACTCTTTAGGAGGGATAGGGATAATAAAAGGGGAGGAGGGGTATGTCTATATGTAAAGCATGCCTTAAAACCGACTTTAAGGGAAGATATAAATGAAGGGTCCAATGAAAAGGTAGAAGCCTTGTAGGTTGAAATAAGCACAGGCGGCACACATAATAAAAAAATGTTAATGGGGATTTGCTACATGCCACCTAATATTGGGGAGTTGAAGGAAGCCCAACTTTTACTGCAAATGGAAAAGGCTTCTAGGTCAGCAAAGGTAATTATAATGGGAGATTTCAACTATCCTGAAATTAACTGGAGCAATATGACTTCTGGTAGAACAAAGGGAAATATTTTTCTAAGTATGATAAATGATAATTTTATGTCCCAACTAGTAGAGGAGCCAACTAGAAAAGAGGCCTTGCTTGACCTAGTGCTCTCAAACAATTCTGTATCCTTTGAAATTTGTTCTGAGAAACCCAATAGCAAGGGTTTAACCAGAACATTCAATTTTAAAAATGCTAATATTACAAAGCTAAAAGAAATATTAAGGATATTCAGTGGGATGTAATTTTCAAAGATAATAATGCATAAGAATCATGAAATGTATTTAAAATGCTCTTAGACAAATATACACATCAATATATACCATTGGGGAATAAGCACAAGAGAAATAAAGTGAAACCAATGTGGCTTAATAATGAGGTTTGCAAGGAAAGGAGAAATAAGAAACAGGCTTTTAAAGCGTTTAAGTCAAACATGTCAGATGCATCATTTAAAAAATATAAATACTGTAATAAAAGCTGCAAACAAGCAATTAAGCTAGCTAAAATTGAAAATGAGTGGAATATTGCAAATGAGAGCAAGAAAAATCCTAAACAATTCTACAAGTATATTAATAACAAAAACGTTAAGGTTAATATTGGTCCTCTTAGTACTGAGACAGGTGAATTGATTAGTGAGGATAAGGCTATGGCTGACACCCTATATACATTTTTTGCTTCAATATATACAAAGGAAGCAGCAATGACAAGCTATGGACAAACAGACAACACCACGGAATTTCCTCCATCATGTACATGGCTTACTGAGGACAAGGTCCAAAAGAGACTGGAAAGGGTTATAGTGAATAAAGTGCCAGGACCTGATGGTATACACCCAAGGGTACTTAAAGGGATAGTAATACTTCGTTTTAACTTTATTTTATTTTGTAGGCATTAAAAAAACATGAAGAATTATATAAGTCTTATCTCTCAAACCTTTATTGTTTAAGAGATATTCACAAACAAAGTATCCCCCCCCTGTTCAACCAGATCAGAAGGGAGGTGCCCAGGTAGACTGCAGAGAGGGACAATCTTCAATTAAGATAAGGGAAAAAGCTGAAAAACTTGTCAAGGGGGGAAGGGCTTTCATTGTTTTCATACAAAGAAAATTGTCCCCTTCTGTTATCTGTCTGGTCATACAACCTGATCCACATCTGAGAAGAGATGGATTACACTAGGTAAAAGGGGCGGGGAGGGGAACTTTGCTTGTGAATATCTCATAAACCATAAAGGATTGAGAGATAAGACTTATATCATTCTTCATGTTTTTTTAATGCCTACAAAATAAAATAAAGTTAAAACGAAGTATTACTATCCCTTTAAGGAACTTAGTTCAGTAATAGCAAGACCATTATACTTAATATTTATTGATTCACTTTCATCAGGCATAGTGCCCTGTGATTGGAGGAAAGCTGATGCAGTTCCATTGTTTAAAAAGGGAGCAAGATCCAAACCAGGAAATTATAGACCTGTGAGTTTGACTTCCGTAGTGGGTAAGATGCTAGAAGGGTTACTAACTGACAGTATTCAGTACAATGTGAAGACAAACAATATTATTAGAAGGAATCAGTATGGTTTCATGAAGAATAGATCATGTCAGACTAATGTACTTGCATTTTATGAAAGCATAAGTAGTAATTTGGACAGGGGAATTGCTGTTGATGTAATGTACTTGGATTCTGAAAAAGCCTTTGATACAGTTCCTCACAACAAGTTACTGCATTACTATTTGGGCCTTTGTTATCTGTACATGGATTGAGAACTGGTTAAATGATAGATGACAGAGAGTTGTTGTAAATAGAACTTTTTCAAAATGGCCTAAAGTTATAAGTGGGGTGTTGAAGAGTTCAGCCCTCGGACCAATGATTTTTAATTTCTTTATTAACGATCTAGAAGTAGGAATTGAAAGTATTGTCTCAATCTTTGCTGATGACACTAAGCTATGTAAGGAAATACATACATAGCTGGATGTTTTTTCTCTGCAGTGGGATTGGACATAGTGAATGGGCAGAAAAGTGGCAGATGTCATTTAAAGTAGATAAATGTAAAATTATGCATTTGGGCTGTAGAAACAAACTTACTGCATATATATTAAATGGGAAACAACTTGGGGAATCCTCATTGGAGAAGGATTTAGTAGTACTGATAGATGATAAACTTCACAGCAGTGTACAGAGTCACTCAGCTGCTGCAAGAGCAAATAGGGTACTAGCCTGCATAAAAAGAGGTATAGAAGCAAGGGATGCTAATATTATCCTACCTCTGTATAAATCCTTGCTTAGGCCTCATCTAGAATATGGAGTACAATTTTGGGCCCCAGTTCTTAAAAAAGACATTGATGAACTGGAAAAGGTGCAGAGACATGCAAAAAAACTGATAAGGGGATTGGAAGATCTGAGTTATAAAGAGAGTCTAACCAAACTGGGTTTGTTTACATTAGAGAAGAGACGTCTAAGGGGTGATATGATGACCATTTACAAGTACATTCATTGTCAATACAAAGAACTATCCAATGATTTATTTACTCAAAGGGCTGAGCTAAGATCAAGAGGTCATCGATAAGAGTAGAGGAAAGGTGCTTTTGACTAAAACAGAGGCAGGGATTCTTTACAGTAAGGGCGGTACCGCTATGGAATTCGTTGCCTCGGGATGTTGTGCTTGTAGATAATGCAGCTGCTTTCAAAAAAAGCAATGGATGCCTATCTAGCACAGAACAATATTGAAAATTATGACAAATTGCTTCAAAGCAGATAGGATGTTGATCTGGGGAACTATCTGGCTGCCATTTGGAATCAGGAAGGAATGTTTGTTTGTCTTTCACTTGGGGCTAGATTGGAAATTGCACCAGAGAGCTTTTTTGCCTTTCTCTGGATCAACAGAGGTGCTTTTGGCATGGGCTGGACTTGATGGAAGCATGTCTTTTTTCAGCCTTATCAACTATTTTACTATGTTACTATGTTTTGAAGCTAAATTAATTTTTTGGGTCTACACTCGTTAGTCATTCTGCTACACTGATAATTGAATGCTACGTAAGTCAGACATGGATAATGATCTTTGGTCTTTTTGGCCTTAATGGTGGTTTTACAGTTAATTACTGAATAGAGTCCAGGTGTGTGTGTACCGTTCGGTATCCATTTTGACCCTACTGGCAGTTTAACAAGGTATATTGCATTGAGGCCTTATTTTGTGCCCAAAATAAGAATGTTACAAAAAGGAAAAAAAATAGTTTACCTTCCATTATGCAATTGCTTATTTTTATAGGAAGACCTACATGTAAAACCAGGATTTTGGTGTTTTGGAAATGAGAAGGTGCCAAGAGGTGAGCTATATGCATTTGCTAGTAGAGTGTAGAAAAAGTCCACTTCCACTCAGCTTCCATGGAGGGCGGCACTAATAAACCATTGATATTCTCTAAAAGTGCAGGTTCTTCTGGAAAAAAAAAGATATTTGGCTTTTATACAAATTATCACTGAAACTGAATTACTGTAAACAGCAACAATAGCCTGTTTTCATAATGTAGCACTCAAGGGATTAATTGACTACTAATTAAGCATGCTTTTATTTAAAGAGCTTAACAGAAATTCAAAATATAATTCAATAAGTATTATAATGCTGTACAAACATAAAACAAAATAAAGTGATCATCATTGTGAAATCATGTAACACATAGTCAGCAGATCCAGGATTAATATTTGTACTGATGAGTTGTGCTATGTTTAACCAACTGTTATAAGGACGTTTTTGTGAGAAGTCTGCACAGTTGATAACAGCACTCACGAAAAGATTTACAATGTCTTCTGATATCAAACATTACCATGATGAGGAGTTTGATCCAAATGTATTTGTACATACATACTTTGGCGATGAAAAATTTCTTTTAATATCTGAAACTTTGGAATTCCCTATGATAAAAATTCATGAAACGTTATGTTCAGGTAGGTTTATTCAATGTTATCATTGTGTTCAATCATAGAAATACATATGTTTCTATAAAAAAACAAGGGTAGAATCATGTGTAATGGAAGATAAAAAAAAACATGGGTCCTATATATGTATATTTCACCTTGATCTTTTGTATATTTATAATAGTATATATAATACAGTTTTTATGTTAAAGCATTTTAATCCCCATATCCTCTTTAATCTAGAAATGCCACTTAACTTAGGCTGCACCTGTTTGCTTGGTATTTATTAATCTCCTACTATGACTTCTTCACTGACTGAGATGGGCAAATTCCCATTTCTCCCCTTAGGAATTTTCACAGAAAAAGCATGATTTTCCACATTTTCTATAGGAAGAGGCATGGTGGGGGATAAAGATAAAGGGGCAAGAAGGGGAGAAAGAGGCAAAAGGGGGGAAAGAAGGAGGCAAGCAGAAGAAACATGTAAGAGGGGACAAATAAAAGAGGCAAGAGGGCAAGAAAGAGGCAAGAGGGGATAAAGAGAAGGAGACAAGTGATATAAAAATGCAAGAGAGGGATAAAGAGAAATAGGCAAGAGGGGGATACAGAGAAAGAGACAAGAGGGGGAGAAAGAGGAAAAAGGGAGAAAGAGACAAGAATGGAATAAAGAGAGGCAAAAGGGGGGGACAAAGAGTTTCTAGTCTGTTGCCCCCTCTTGCTTCTTTATTATTCTCTGCCTCTTGCCTCTTTCTCTATCCCCTCTTGTCTCTTTCTCCCCTTCTACCACTCTTTCTTTCTCACCTCTTGACTTTTTCTCTTTTACTGCCTTTTGCCTCTTTCTCTTTATTCCTCCTATTGCTTCTTTCTCTACCTGTGGCCTCTTTCTCACACTCTTGCCTCTTTCTCTTTAGGCCCCCTCTTGCCTATTTCTCTACCTCTTGCCTCTTTCTCTACCTCTTGCCTCTTTCTCCCTCTCTTGCCCCTTTTTCTTTCTCCCTCTCTTGCCTCTTTTTCTTTCTCCCTCTCTTGCCTCTTTATCCCCCTCTTGCCTTTTTTGCTTTCACCCCACTTGCCTCTTTCTCTTTATCCCTTCTCTTGACTCTTTTTTCCCCTCTTACTGGGAGGTATGGAGTGCATAAATTACATTCAGCAATACAAATAAAATGTGCCATGTTTGATAAGTGGTGTACTGACAGCACAGTTATAGCTACATGCAATTGTATACAAAAAAAAAGGAGAGCAAAGACAAGGGGGACCGATCAAAGTGCAGAAAGTTTTAATACCAAAATTAAACACAATATACAAATAACCAAAACCCCTTCAGGGTATCTTCTCACACAAAGTAGCAAAACATTGAGCCCATAAATCACAGTGTTATACTCTGCTGCCACGAAGACTTACACCTCACTTGTCCCGGGCATCCCATTCGTATCCACACAGCTGGCTCCCTCTGGTGATGTCACTCCTAGGGTTCGCTGGATTTTGCGTCCTCCACCCCAATGCGATGTGGGTCTATTCCGCACAGCTAAGCAAGTCCATGATAGACAAGTTCACTATTCCCTACATATGTTTCGCAGAATAACCACTTTCTTAAGGGATGGCTACTGTCTTTACCCCATCCCATTTATACCCTCTCAGTTCATAAACATAACACAAAAACATTACATAAAATATTAATTTGAACATAAACTAAAATCCACCAAGACAATAGGAACATTACCATATGATCAATTCATTGCAATAATCCAAATTCTTAAAAATCTAACACATACCTGAGTATCAACGGCATCTCAATATCTTGCCCATCTATATAAAAATAAAAAATAATATAAATATAAATAAAATGTAATACTTTAATAAATAAATAAATAAATATATTTTCATTTAAAAACAATGCATGTCTAATTCCTCGTTAATGCCTTTTGGATTCATAGTCTGTAATGTGTAAATCCAATAGGACTCTCTCTGGCACAGTTTCTTAAACCTGTCACCTCCCCTGATGCTCACCGGTATCTGTTCTATACCCAATATTTTTAAACCTCCTATATTCCCTCCTTGACACTCCCAAAAGTGCCTGGAGACTATGATTTTTTAATAATATTATTCTGATGTTCCCTAAACCTGTCTTTCAGGCAGCGGACAGTTCTCTCCACATATAACTCGCAACATCTGCAACTGAGAACATCCTACAAAGTGATAGAATGCGTTGCTCCCTGTGAGCGTAACCACACATGCGCAGTAGAGACTGCTGTTCCAGCAGTCTCTACTGTGCATGTGTAATTTCGCACACAAGGGAGCTTCACTGTGAGCCGCCTGGAGCTCCCCATTAAGGATCAGCTCGTTCGGCGAGTCTCTACTGTGCATGACTCCAGTCATGCTCAGTAGAGACTCGCCGAACGCACTGATCCAGAGCGGGGAGCTCCTGATGGCTCACGGCCTGTCTCTGCTCCAGGGCAGCAGCCAGGGCCGCTGGGTGCATTTTAGCCCATGTATACAGGCTTTCATACTAGTATATAATATACCGGAACAACAAGTAATTTTATTCCCTATTTTGTATATTTTATCAGTTTTGTTTGAAACTATTTTGATAGAGGTTTTAATATGTGTACAAGTCACACATCTACTGTGCCAACAACAAAAGCATCCTTTTCTTGGACCTACATCATCCATATCTGTGTATTGATTCTCCCTCTTGTTTTTTTGTTTATATTTCT
Source organism: Rhinophrynus dorsalis (assembly GCA_037306005.1). Lineage (NCBI taxonomy): Eukaryota > Metazoa > Chordata > Amphibia > Anura > Rhinophrynidae > Rhinophrynus > Rhinophrynus dorsalis. The sequence goes on from CM074724.1 coordinate 375,276,049, forward strand.
ATAACCTCTAATCAAACTGGGAGCTAAACTTTTTTTTAGATTCTTTGATCTCCTGAGGACAACCTTAGGCTTCCTAGGAAGGGTTTTCCTAAAATGGGGTCACACTTCAGGACACCCAAATGTCTATCAATTGTTTTCTTTATTTTATCTGATGCCTCATTGTATTTAGTTACAAAGGGAACCACAGCATCACACATATTCCATTTATTCCCTGTTTCCCTCATAACTCTATTTTTACCTTTACCTCTTTTCTTGGTTTTATTTTTATTTATATTGTTATCTTTCACAATCCCTGTATTGAGGAGTAAATCCCTATCACATTTATTCACTCTTGACAGGGCCATTCACAACACCCTCCTTATACCCTTTATCCAGAAACCTCTTCTTCATTGCTTCAGATTGCATCTCAAAGTCCACTTGCCTGCTACAATTTCGTTTTAAACCCAGAAACTGGCCTAGGGGATATTATTTACCCATTTTTTTAAGATGTTCACTATTGGGATCTAAATATGAATTTAAATCCACCTGCTTAAAATAGGTTTTACTCTGGATCTTCATATTATCATCAATAAAAAATATTAAATCTAAAAACTCCATTTGTTGCTTATTAAATTTATTTGTAAAATTGATCCCTAGCTCTTTCCTATTAATTAAATCCTAAAGATTCAAAATTCAAAGGGTCTAATGATTAAGAAGAGTCCGACATTCCAGGATAATCCTTTTGTGGATAAGTGGAATAAGATCCTGAGTGACTGTTCGAATTCACTAATGGATCTATTGATTGTACATAGAGAGAAAGAAATGAAATTATTAGAGTTAAAGACTGAAACGGTAAATAGGGATATTAGTACATAAGATGGCATTGAATTAGTTAAGGATTTGAACATATTTACTAAAAAAAAAAAATAACGGAATATGAGAAGGGTGTGGTAGAGAGGAAATTAATGAGGGATGAGGTTCATCTAACGGAAGTAGGTGTATGGGGACGGGGTAAAGCTAAATCCAGAAAGACGGAGCAAGAAAAAGAAAAAGATGAAATGCAGATAGTTGGAACGAATAATTGTTCTGAATTATTAGGGGAAGAAACTATTATTAATAATGTTGTGGAAGAATGTATAGATTTAAATCAGGTTAGCCCCAAATCGGAGATTGCTTGTTTAGATCAAATAATAAGGGAGGAGTCAAAGAGAAAGTATCCGCTTAGTCCCCTAATTATAGTTAATGAGCAAATAATAGAGTATAGTCAAGGACTGGAAAAGAGGAAAAATAATAAAGATACAAATGGGGGAGGAAGAATAAAAGAAAGGGTAAAAATCAAAAAGGGAAGAATCTTGATGCATCCTTAATGTGTCCTTACTGCACCCATATTGCACCATTATTGCACTCAAATTGTGTCAGTATTGCACCCATATTGCACCAAATATTGCACCCATATTCCATCCTCAATGTGTCCTTATTGCACCCATATTGCATCCTTAATGCGTCCTTATTGCGCCCATATTGCACCTATATTGCACCCAAATTGCATCAATATTGCACCAATATTGCAACCATATTGCACCATTATTGCACCCAAATTGCATCAGTATTGCACCCATATTGCACTCATATTGCACCCATATTGCATCCTCAATGTGTCCTTATTGCACCCATATTGCACCAATATTGCACCCATATTGCCCCATTATTGCACTAATATTGCACCCATATTGCACCCATATTGCATCCTTTATGTGTCTTTATTGCACCCATATTGTACCATTATTGCACCCATATTACACCCATGTTGCACCAATATTGCACCCATATTGCATTCTTAATTTGTCCTTATTGCACCCATATTGCACCATTATTGCACCCAAATTGCGTCAGTATTGCACGCATATTGCACCATTATTGCATCCAAATTGTGTCAGTATTGCACCCATATTGCACAATATTGCATCCTCAATGTGTCCTTATTGCACCCATATTGCACCAATATTGCACACATATTGCATCCTTATTGTACCCATATTGCACCATTATTGCACCCAAACTGCATCAGTATTGCACCAATATTGCACCCTTATTGCACCAATATTGCACCCATATTGCATCCTTAATGTGTCCTTATTGCACCCATATTACACCCTTATTGCACCCATATTGCATACATATTGCACCAATATTACACCCAATTTGCATCCTTAATGCACCAATATTGCGTTTTTAATGCTGCAACATGTTAACGCATGATATGGTGAATGCGCCATCTGGAATGATGGGAAATGTAGAATTTGTGACACTTTAAGACGCATACATTTAATTGTGACACTTCAAATGATGCGGCCAAAGACATGCAACATTTTATGATGCAAAACTTTACATGCATCACTTCAAATAGATACCATGTCAAGCAGCAAGTCGTTTTTCTTTGACGTCCCATTTCTCATGATATTTTGGGAACTTTGGAACATCCAGCTCTGTATCAGCCACGTCACTGGTAGTCTCTACTGTGCTTGACTGCGTCGTTACACACGTTTTAGCAAATTATTATATAGGATGTTACATCTATGATCGCTCTGGATAGAGGGAGCAGGAGTACTGTAAAGAGAGGATGTAGAGCTGGGATCTTAGGGAGGACTGGGGAAGGTCAGTAAGGAAAATCTCTAGATTCATGGAGAGAGTGAGGAGGGATGATGTTTGTCTTTATGGCCTAGAGGGTCCAAAAAACATTTTTGCACCAGTTCCCATTCCACACATAAACATAGACCGTGACGTAACTATAGGGGTCGCAGCAGGCCCGTGCACTCCAGGGGCCCGACCGTCCCCTGCGACCCCACCGACTGGAGCCCACAATCTCCCTCTGGCGCTCTACTAATGCAGAGCGCTGGGAGATGACATCATCTCCCAGTGCTCTGCATTACTAAGAGGACCGCATGGGAGCTCCAGGGAGGTAGTAGATGGGGGCATTATGAAGATTGCGGGACATTGTAGAGGGGGGTCAGTGTGGTCGGGAGGGGCCAATGTGGTGGTGGTGGGGGACCGTGGCAATTCTTGCACTAGGGCCCGGAGGCTTCTAATTACGCCTATGAACATATACAAACACACATAAGCATACTTGTCTCTTTCCTTATAACCCCTATTCATCACATATCAAAAAATGTTTCTTTATATATTGCTCCAACTAACTCCACCTACTCACCGATCCTTCTTACTCCTTTTAGCACAGTTATTCAGACAAAAAGCTATAGGTTACTTTCAAACTTCTATTATTAAAATGATTATTTTTAAAAAGAAATTTGCCAACAATCCCTGAATTTATTAGAAACTGCTTTATGGGCATTTTAGTATTTATTATAAAAACTATTTTATTTTTATTTGTTTCCATCAAAGGGCTTCATCAATGTATTTCTATTTCTGTTCTTTATATTTTAAATGTATTTATCCTGTAAAAATGGTGGATAAACTTGTCTCAGAAATGTCTTACCCATTTCTTGTGTTCTCATCTCACAGATCAAGGATCACTTGGTAATCATTTACAGGGGATGTATCAGCCCTTTACAACTGTTTCTAAATCGTTTTGTTATATCTTGTATATAATGAAAAGGGCATACATTTAAAAAAAAACAAAAAAAAACACTTGTTTGGAGAAATTAAAAGAATAAATACAGTTCTGTACGGCTCTGAAATCGATTTCTGACAATGAGAGCGCTCCAGCTTACAGACAGAAAGCCTCCATCATCAGAGGAGGTTGGATAGAGAGGCAGAGTGACAGACTGCGGTACAAATCAGTTAACCACAGTCTGCCCAGAAGTGCAGCCAGAGCTGTATTTATTATTTTAATTTCTCCAAACAAGCATTTTTTTTTTAAATGTATACACTTTTCATTATCTATATATATAAAAGAAGACTTTGTGCCTGCCAAAACACACCCAGGGGAGGCAGAAAGGAGGAGTTACTGCTCCCATTGGGTGATTCAATCATGCAGGGAGTTGGCCCGCCCCCACTATGCAGCCCGCCCACCACTATCAAAGTCAGAAAAAAACAAAATGGATGCCACTTGCTCCTACACCACAGACAAACACATATGCCCCACTCACACAGCACCAAACACACATACATGCTCGACTCACACACACAGAGCACCAAACACACACACATGCCCCACTCACACAGCACCAAACACACATACACACACACACAAAGCCTGAAAGAAATAAGTCTCTCACACACACACACACACACACACACACACACAGTCACTCACCCTGACTCCCAGTAGCCTCAGCAGGACCTGTAGTACAGCCACTCAAGGGAAGCTGCAACACCAGGGGAACAACATGGCACTCAAAGGGTTAAGGTAGGCCCTCATTGCTGAATTATTTCTTGACTGTCATCATTTGCCATGCAAGACACTGGACAGACAGCCATCAGGTACACACTTAACCCACTGACTGCCACAGGGTTGTGTATCAAGTTTTACCCCTCAGAGAGAGTATTCAAACCCCTCACACTGTAAACTTGCATTTCCCTTCCACTTCTCCTCCTTCCCCAGCCTATTACTAACACTTTTTCCACATTTATGTTAAGCCCCACCCACTTTTAACCCAAATTGCCCCATTGCTCTCTCCACATCAGTCTCCTCCAGGGACTGCAAGTCAAAGTTCCCAGGTACTATTACACTTCCCACTGCTATTTATCTCTGACATGCCTCTATATACCTTAACCCTTTGAGTGCCAGAGGGGTGCATAACTCATGCTCGCATGTGTTTCTGTGCATATATGTTGCGTGTGTACATCTCTGTTACATATGTGTGTCCATGTGTGCATGTCTTTTGCATGTTTCTGCTGCTCACTGTGTGTTGCATATGTCTGTGTTTATCAGTGTGTTTACATTTCACACACGTTCACCCAATGGTCATAACATGACGGGCAACACCTTCCCACATTACTAGAGTATATATGAGAGAGAAAACCTGCGTCCCCTGCCACACACATCCAGGAGCGGCTGTAAGGAAGAGTTAGCCCGCCCCCCAACATCAGTCTTCACCCTTTGAGTGCCAGAGGGGTATGCATACATTGCAAAGCAATGCATTGCGTACCTCTCTGGCATTCAAAGGGTTAACCCTCTCCTCCACAAATCACCTGCTCCTCTACATCACTTCTCTCGACTTACAACTCCTACAGTAAACAACTCATGGCACAATAATATAACCCACCAACCAGCAGCTCCCATTTTGTTTGGGAGCCACACATTGATCACTTCTTTCAAAGAGCATAAAAACTTCTGTTTCCACCCCCTGTCCCATAATGCACTGGGACATTCAGAGGCAAATTGGAATCAGAAGAGTGGAGTCAGCTGGGGAATAGGTTATAACACAGATCTTCAGTTTACATGGTAAGAACTGGGGCTGATGGACTCACTTTGTTTCAAGGGGTTAAAGCCCCATTTATGTCAACACGATTTTACTGAATTTTCAATTCAACCCTATGGTGTCAGTTTTTTTTTTTGAGTTGCACCCTTTATCTTGATACATAAGGCCCATACAGTTATACTCTTACCCCATTAATTTAAACCCATTTATACTTTTGGCTCTTGCAGCAGCTGACTGTGCACTGTGATCTGTGAGGCTGATGTACTAACACAAAGAGGAACAATTCATCTGTACCATGCAGAACAAAAAAAATCCTTTGCTGACCTCTCTAGCGTTGAAGACGTTAAAACGTCCATTTAAATAAATGGGTATTGTTCCCTGTGCTGCTCTTATTTTTACACAAAATTCTACCACTTTACTTAGTATATGAGCCTTCCTGTTTTGAAGCCTATTAGCTGTTAGAGGTCCCTGTATTGATCCCTTGCCTACGGCCCATGGACATATAATCCAGTTCTGTCCCAGACGACCACCATGGCCCACTAATGCAAGGAGCGACCAACATGTGTCACTTAACTCTTTCACTGCCAGAGGACTATACAAATCATTACACAGCAATGTGTTGCATACCTCTCTCACACTCAGAGTTAAAGTGCTTCACTCCAATCAACTGCTACACTAGGTCTGTATAATGCAGTAACCCTACAGCCCTGTATTTCATGTCTACTTCACTGTCTATGTATAGTAATTTCTCCCCCTCACCCATTACTTTACTTTAACACTTCACTGTTCCTCTTCTCCTCAATCTCTCATCTTCTCCTCCCTTGTCACCCCCACTCACCTATCCCCTTGCCATTCATCCATAGTCCCAATCTCGCCATTTTACTCCCACATCACCATTACATTATCTATCACTACATCTGTCACTTAACCCTCTGTCTGCCAACCTATTTCTTCAAATGTACTGCAGTATCCACTGCTGTAATCTAAATTATTCCTTTACTCACAAACATCTTCTCACTGTGACCTTCAACAAGTAACACAGCACACTCACATCAGCTGGAAGGATACAGGGCCTTATTCACCAAGTAACACATCACACTCACTTCAGCTGTAAGGATACAGGGCCTTAATCACCAAGTAACACAGCACACTCACTTCAACTGTAAGGATACAGGGCCTTATTCACCAAGTAACACAGCACACTCACTTCAACTGTAAGGATACAGGGCCTTATTCACCAAGTAACACAGCACACTCACTTCAACTGTAAGGATACAGGGCCTTATTCACCAAGTAACAAAGCACACTCACTTCAACTGTAAGGATACAGGGCCTTATTCATCAAGCTGAAGAGCTGCAATTAAAACCTTTTTTACAACTCTTTTCAGCATATCTACATCACCACTGTGTCTGTCACACACTGTCTACATATGTGACATACATCCATGTCTCTTTAAGTACGTGTCTGTAACACTGTATATTTCTGTTTCACACGTCTCTCTATGTGAATAATATGATGGTCAACGCCGTCCCACATTGCTAGTATACAATATATAACAAAATGATTTAGGCAAAGTTGTAAAGGGATAACACATCCCCTTTAGAAAGGGAACTAAAACAGAACCTGGGAATTATTGTCAATCCACGTGTTTTTTTCTCCACCCATCTTCTGTATGGTTGGAGCATAGCCCTTTAAAGCCTTCCTGGTTTGGGCTTCCTGAGCCTGATCTTTGAGCTACCAGCATGATTTGTGCGTTTTGGCATTTGATCCTGTCTTTGTTTCTGATAATAATACAGATCCTTATATTGACCCTGGCTTAATTCCTGACTTCTGCCTTCATCTGCTCCCTGTTCTGATTGCTTATCTGGTTTGACCCAGCTTTGATTCCTCGACTACGTCTCTCTCTACTGCCCTCCCGGTTGACATCAATCTTCCTTCCCAACATCTGCTTTACTTTACTCTCCATGGTACTCAGCTGGCCTGCTGCCACCATCTAACTAGCCGGATTGATCCCAGAGTGGCAGGTCAATCTTCCACAGGGCCATCTACAATTTCGATGGCTAACTGGATTGATCACAGCCTCTATGACTCCTTGACGGAGACTGCTGTTGTACTTGACTTCTCCGGTGTTGTTGGCTTCCGACTATCCGACTTTTAGGCGGTCCTTGACAGTCTCACCTACCAACTCCGAGAGTCCTTATGAGTACCAGTCTTCTTCGCCCTTCTAGTCACTGACTTCCCTGAGCGTTCACAGGCTGTGCTAACAACATTCAGTTGGTTATGTCTAGTGCTCTCTAAAGAGCACTAGACAGGCAGGCCTCAACATCTTCCAAACTGCTCTGACCACCATAGCAGTGTTCAGGTTCCACATAGAGATCCTAACATCTCCCCTCACACCTGTGAGTTTGACCTCTGTAGTGGGAAAACGGCTAGAAGGATAATAAGGGATTGTATTCAGGATCGCACTGCAAAAAAAAGATTATTATTAGCAGAAATCAACGTGGCTTTATAAGGAATAGATATCATGCCAAACTAATCTTTTCAGCTTCTATGAAGACGTAAGTAGCAACCTAGCTAGTCTGCTAGTTGTCAGGTGTCCTTAGTTGAGAAGACAAGGGGCATAGTGACACAGTAATACTTAGGTTCTGGTGGGATGATTTAGTATTATGGACCTAAGCATCATGTTATTTGTTTACAGCTGTGCCAGTTGTTTGAATGAGTGCAGATGTGCCTATTGTTGCCAGTCCTTCCCCTATCTCGCACACACATTTTGCACATTGAAGTTGCAGATGAGAGGCACAGTTCCTTCCTGCCGTCAAGGGTAAAATTATAGTCGAACAACACACCCATGATTTTGGAGGAGGGGCAGGAGGAGAAGCATTATTGTCCAGCTTCTTTTCTCCACATACAGCTGAAGTAGTGGGGGCTAGTTGCGCCTGAGGCAGTAGCAGTACCACATCACTGGAGCTAGTAGTGGCAAGTGGGACCATGATTCTCATCACCATATCACTGCTGTTGTTGATTTTATTGCCTTGGAGCTGCTTAAAAACCTGCTGCTTAAACATCTAAGCAGAAGAAAGAACAGCAGTCGCAAATGCCGCAATGACACTGGGGCATTTACCAATGACCTGCTGGCACTAGTCCTGTAGGGCATATTTTTTTCTCAGGGCTTGTTCTTCATATAAAGCCCTACAAAAAAGTTTGGGGTGGCTTGTTTCTAACAAGCCTAATTCTTACAAATCACTGATTCCTCAGGGGTTGTGACTGCAACAAGCCTGTGTCCAAAAAAATCATCACTGATTCCTCATGGAGTATGACTCTAACAGATTGCTTCAATGCAGATAGATTGTTGATCACAAGAACTGTCTGACTGCCATTTGGAGTCAGGAAGGAATTTTTACCAACTTAGCGCTTAATTGGAAATGGCGTTAATAATTGTTTTTGCCTTCATCTTGATCAACAGGGGAGATTTAGCATGGGCATGGATTCGATGGATGCATGTCTTTTTTTCAGCCTCATCAACTATGTTACTAAGTCCAAAAATCATTACTGATTCCTCAGGGCTTGTGATTCTAACAAGCCTAAGTCCAAAAAATCATTACTGATTTCTCAGGGCTCATGACTCTAACAATCCTTGGTGCAAAAAAATCATCATTGGTTCCTCAGGGTTTGAGGCTCTAACAAACTAGTCTCCTACAAATCAATGTTTCCTAAGGGCTTGGGCCTAAGTCTTAGTTCCAAACATTGTTTCCTCAGGGTTTGGGCCTAACAAGACAGTCTTACAAATCAATGTTTCCTCAGGGCTTGGACCTAATAAGACTAAGTCCTACAAATAAATGTTTCCTCAGGGCTTGTGCCAAACAAGTGTAAGTCCTACAAATCAATTTTTCCTTAGGGCGTAAACCTCTAAAAACAAGTCCTACAAATCATCCTCTACAAAATACTCTATTCTGTCAAGTATCAGTCTGCCACAGTCACAGCTTATAACAGGTGGTCCCTTTCTCTGTAACATTACATACCAATTTCTTATTTTATTTTTTATTGTTATTTTATTTATTTGCTTATTTGATTAACTGTCCCCCCAATCCCAGTAAACAAACTACCCCAAAAAAATTTCTCTGTTCAACTAATTCATTCTCCAGCCTCCACCAACACAGGTACCCTCAAACCTCTTTTGTACCATGTGAAAAATAAAATAAAATTTGTTGTCGTGTGAAAATCCAGTAGCAAGATCCCAGCAGTGAATTTGACTGGATTGGGCAGAGGGTTATCTGTTATCTCTGTGCTACCAGGGTCTGAGGGTGTGAGAAGAGAGAAAATGAGATTTACCTCAAATAACACAAAAGTTTTCTTGCTTGACTCACAGTAGCCCAAAAAATGCCCTATAAAAACAAGACCTAAAAATATGTTTTGTTTATATAATAGCTTACACAATGGCAGGGAAAAATGAGGGGAAAAACGTAAAGCAAAATAAATGTTTAAGAAAACCCCATAAAAATATATTCCGTTATTCAGCAGCCACATTCTCACAATTATTAGAAAAAAAAAAAGAAACAAAAAAATGTCAAACAAATAAGCCTCCCAGATGCCAGGAGCTCATATTCTGCATGGATGCATATGCCCTGTATCCTGTTTGTCTCCTCAACATTACTGTGAGTAGTCATTATGCCACATAGGGTGCAGTTTGGATGACTGTGGAAGTTGGAAATGGAGCCACTGGTGGTGGCTGCAAATGCTGATGGGGGATTGGTTCTGGCTGATCCTAGGTCTCTCTCTCTCTCTACAGCCAATTTGGTCTTCTTAGTAGTGAAGTTTTTCTTGTGTGCAAGTTTTTGAAGGGGTAGTAGAAATACCAGCAGGGTTAGCAATAGGGGTGGGCGAAAAGTGGGAAATATTTCCCACATGACTTTTCGCAAAAACTGTATGATTTTTTTCATTTTTTATCATTTTTTGTGTGAAAGTTTTCTCCTTCTTGCAAATGCAAAATATTCCTCATTTTCATCTATTTTACCAAATTATTCACCTATATTTCCTATGGCTACTACATTTCCCACTACAATATTACTTCTTCTGAGATAACTGAAAGTCAAAATTGTGAGTCCTACAGGAACATATGCCTTGAAAGATATGTTCGCAATGCAGAGTGCATTTGTCCTTTGCCCACAACACTAACTTCCCACTTAAGTAACACTGGCACATATTCATGATTGATGATGTCAGGTAATCAAAAAATAAAGTACAACCTATGCAGATGTGTATTGTAGTGGTGGTGGTGGTGGGGGACTGGCTGGTACGGTGTGATTTGTGTATGTATATAGTTTTACCATTGTCATGTTTGCATCAAATTGCTGTCCTCCTTCTCAGATTATTGACACACATTACTTTTCACTCATAGCAGTGGACCCAAGTGGGGTAGATGGTGGCAACCCTTCTTCACATCCCTCCTCCACCACCTCATCTGTTCTGCTGTTTTCTGCTACCTGCTACCCAGATGGTATGGGATGTTGGTTCATTTTTAAGAATGTTAGTCTCCCAAAATTGTTGCTTCATAGCTGCGTCCTGCAGTCATTTACAGTGCAACCAGCAGCAATGAAAACCCTCTCAAACTCAACGCTTGCTGGAGGACAACTAAATGCTTCCATTGCAGTGTGTGTCAATGCTGTCCGCACACACTGTTTGCCAGTAGTCTATGGGGTCATTGTTTCTGCCTAGAACGTAGCTATCCTCCAAGTATGCATGAAAAAACATATCACATGTAGTGGGACCATTTCTAGGAGCTACACAGTGTTCCTGTGTGTCAGTTAGCAACTCATACTCAGGGAGCAAGTCCCAAAGAGATGTGCCACCACCACCACTACCAATGTTGGGTTTTTCCCGCCTCTGCTGAGACCCATGAATTGCCCTGTGTTCTGAATGGGATACTCTGGTTGATGACATAGTAGCTTCTGCTGGTTGAAATGCTTTGTTGCCTTCCTTTTCACTATACAGTCTAGATGTTTGTTGTGTCCTTACTTTCTCACTCTCATCCTCCAGAATACAACCCTCCACTCGATCAATATACATAAATTGATATTCCTTGACAGAATCCGTTTCCTCAGAGAGTTGCTGCTGAAAGTAGTGACTCCTTGTTGTGACAAACTTCTGATGGCAGAAATTTTGTGTTTGAAGCAGGGGTCCAGCAAAGTGGCAAGAATGTATTCCTCATTTTGATAGACACTATGTGAGAATCTTGTTCAAAGCATGCTAACATGTCATTTACCAGCTGGTGCACGTCTGTGTTGTCATTATGGTAAGATTCCTCAGCCATGCTCCTAATTTTTTTCTGCAATAAAAATATCAGTGGTAGAACTTCACTAATTCCTGCCCCAATGTGACTCACCAGCATGGTTGCCTCCTCAAAGGATTTCAACAGCTCACATACATCGCACATTACTTGCCATTGGCCAGGTGACAAAGAGGCTCCCTCCAAAGCTTTCCAGTTTTGCATGGTGTACTCGCCAATGGCCTTATTCTGCTCGTACAAATGCTCTTGCATGTACATTGTGGAATTCCATTTGGTAGGGACCTCCATTTTCAGCTGGAGATGGGGCAGGTTGTTAAGCTCTTGCATAGAATATAGAGCATTACATGGATGGCATTCTCAACAAGCAAGAATATGTGTTCCTATCAGTAGAACACCCAGTTATACCCATATTTTATCATATTCCCAAAATACACAAGGACCTCTCCAACCCCCGGGCCACCCGAACATTTCTGGCATAAACTCACTCACCAGTAACCTGTCACAATATATTGATCACTTCCTTTAACCTTACGTACAGCATCTTCCATCATATACCAAAGATACTACTCACATACTCAAACTTCAGGAAATAAACTGGCAAACCGGATTCATACTAGTCACGTGTGATGTCACATCTCTTTACACTATCATCAAACACCAAGCAGGAATACAAGCAGTCAACCACATTCTCAAAAGTAAGAACTATTTTAGACAAAAACAGATAAAGTTCATTTTGGATAGCATTTTGTTAATTTTGGAACACAATCACTTTATGTTCGACAATGAACATTTTTGGCAAATTAGGGGGACATCAGCACAGAGACAGACAAGAGCAGCTAGATCCCACATCCACTAAGCATGGAAGGCTTATTTTCTACTAACAAAAGACTTTTCACCTGTTCTTACAGATTCATCTACTAACTTCATTATTAAAGCAGGAACTGTCTCCATCACAGTCAAAGTAACTATCATCCATTTTCATACTAATTCTAACATTCATATTTCATTTCCATTGATTCATGATTCCACCTGACACAAAAGATAGGGTGGAAATTCGCTGGCAAAAGTTTTGTGGGAATTTCCTACAGGAAAAAAATGGGACTTTTCACCATTCCTAAAACACAAGTATGAAATACAAATAATACATTTTAAAACAATCAACATACAGATATACCATTTCTTACCTTACGTTTGCAGAGGTGCAAAGGGTGTAGTTTTGTAGGGCCCATGATACAGGAATGTGCCATATGCCTCCGGGTCCAACAGGCTCTAGTTATGCATCTATGAAAATATGTTTGTTCGGACTGGAGGGCAAACATATTTTGGCACTGGAACTCTCAAATGACTAGTTATTCAACTGACACTTATACAATACTTATGCACCTACCATGCAAGCCCTTTATTTTATGGACACAATCACACCTGGTACATTTAAAGGGATAGTAATAATTCATATTATCTTTATTTTATTTTGTAGGCATTAAAAAAACATGAAGAACGATATAAGTCTTATCTCTCAAACCTTTATGGTTTGAGAGGCATTCACAAACAAATTTTCCCCTCCCACCCCTTTTACCTAGTGTAAGCCATCTCTTCTCAGATGTGGAATCCAGTCCATAGACCAGACAGATAACAGAAGGGGACAATCTTCTTTCTATGAGAACAATGAAAGCCCTACCCCCCTTGACAACTTTTTCAGGTTTTTCCCTTATCTTAATTGAAGATTGTCCCTCTCTGCAGTCTACCTGGGCACCTCCCTTCTGCTCTGAGCTGAACAGTGGGAGGGGCATACTTTGTAATTGAATTACTCTTGTACTACAACTCTGACAGAATTGAAATAACACTCTCCAAAGTCCAAATACTATGATGATTAATTAGAGCTGCTTTTATTATGAAACATTACTATGCCTTTAAGGTCTTTTTCATGTTGACTTGACTGCCCTAATTAGTTTACAGCTATTGTTAGTCTACCACACAGATTTTGCTTTCACTTTTATATATTTTAAGAAAAATTAATTATTTAAGCAGTCTGTAGGATCCCTCAGTCCCACAGATAGTTATTTTGGTATCCCTGGGGGACCAACCTTACAGTTTTCCTACCCCTTCAGTCCCACTGTAAACAGTGTAAAATAACTCATGTTCCTATATGTTTTATTGTTGGGATTCAGATTCTATTATGATATAAATAACAAAACACTTTATTTCTTAGTCAGAAGCAATTATCAAGAAACATACTGATGCACATTGCTATAAGCATCTTACCAACAGGCATCACACACTGAGATCTACTGGAGATGCAGCTCCACAGTTGACACAAAGTGACAGCAGTAACCGATGAGTTCTATTGACTTTGATAATCTCATTTAATCAGTCCATATTATCTCAAATGCCTTTTATTCTTCAGGAAAAGTTAAAGGAGAAACAGTGCTTGATATTAGCCCTGGGCCCTCAGTGTACCAACTTATTTCAACGGCCAATGTTTTCAAGAAGATCATTGTGACAGAATCTAACGACGCCAACATTAAGGAATTTAAGAGATGGCTGAACAAGGAAGAAGGAGTTGCTGATTGGTCACTTGCAACAAAGTTTGTTTGTCAATTAGAAGGGAACAGGTAATTAAAGCCTAAGTAGTTATTGTTATTAATGGACGAATATGTTCTCTTAAACAGTAATGCAACAATACAGTTTGCAGTTATATACAATTTAAAATGTATATAATTTATACATAAACATAAGTAAAAGTTTCCATAAATTAATAGCTCAATTTTTCTTTGTATAAGGATGGGAGAAACTTTTCACCTCAAACTGAAATCGGCGGAAAATGGCACTTTCCGCTTGGTGAAAAATTTCCCACAAACAATGCTGGTTTTTAGTTTTTTCCTGCTTTTTTCGCCTAGCTCATTCCATTGAAATCAATGGGAACACTGAAGTTACACACAACAAAAGACAAATATAATTTTATTTCCAAAAGGCATAGTATAAAAGGGGCATGAGGGTGCCTGTGTTGGTGGGGTGTGGGGAAAGAATCAGTTGAACAGGGGATGATTTTTGTGTGGGGTTGTTTAATGGGATTGGGGGGGCAGTTAATACAAAATCCTAAATACAAATAAAACCCACATAAGACATGGTATAAAAGGGGTCTGAGGAGGGTGCCTGTGTTGGTGTATGGAGTCTGGGGAATAAATTAATTGAACAGGGAATTTGTTTTTGGGGGGTTTCTTGACTGGTATTGGGGGGATAGTTAATAAAAAAATAAAATAAAATAAAATGTTTGCATGTAAAGTGATAGAGACAGGAACCCCCTAGCATAAGCTGCCACTGGGGTGGACTGATACATGATATGATAGAGTATTTTGTAGACGATGATTTGTTATTTTTGTTGTTAGAGGCCCAAGCCCTGGGGAAACATTGATTTGTAGCACTTAGGCTTGTTAGAAACAAACCAGCAAAAATTGTTTATTTTTATTTTTTTTGTAGGACTATGTTTATTATATATGTATGTATTTATTTATTTTTCAAAGCACAAGACCAGAGATAAAAAATGCCCTACTGGCCTAATGTCAGCAGGTCATGTTGGCCAGTGGCCACTGGCCATTGTCAAATGTCCTCCTCCTGAGTCTGAGTCCATAATTGCGGAATTGCAACTGCTGTTCTTGCTGCTGCTGCTGAGATGTTTAAGCAGCAAGATGATTAGGCAGCTGAAAGGGAATGGGATTAACAACAATAGCAGTAACATGGGTGATGAATGATGAAGGTTCCACTTGCCACGACTAGCTCCAGTGATGCGCCTGAGGCAGTAGCAGCACAATAAGCAGCTCCCAGTCTATGTGGAGAAAAGAAGAAGTTGGCTAATAATTCTTCTCCACCTGTCCCTCCTCCACAATTGTTGTTATTAGAATATACATTTTTCCGTTGAGAGCAGGAACTGTGCCTCTCATCAGCAACTGCAATGTGCAAAGTGTGTGGTAAATAACACCTGGGGGCAAAACTTTATCCAAACACCATGACACTAGAACCTAAGTACTGCCGCTGTCACACTAGCCTGCTCCTGGTGATATAGGGGGACTGGACAGCATTGGTTCAGTAGTGCTCACTTCCTCCTCCTCCTCAGTGGACACATAAGGGTCCTTCCAGCTCCTCCATTGATTATTTTTCAACCTGCTCATAGTGATGGCAGTCTCTGTGAGCCTCTCCTGCCTCAATTTTGCCAAAATATCACAGCAGAATAGCACAGCACATCTACCTCACTCTTTAGCTGCTTCTATTGTGTTTGATTTCTGGAAATACGTCACGTTTTTATAGCGAAAAGGAGAAAACCTTGTAAATCAGTGGGTGGAAACTTTCTAGCCATTGAAAAAATTGCTAAATATTTTGGCCAATGGACGTAAAATGCAAAAATGTTAACTGCTAGTTTTAAAGAGGATTTTCCCGTAAAAAAGCGGACAATAACGTGGTTTTTGCAGAACTTCTCGCTGGAACACAGCGACAACTTTCACCCATCCCTAGGAATATATATTGGTTTTTTTAGAAGTTATACTTTGTTGGTGATACCAAGTGGCACTAATAATTAATGTGCTTTACCAGTAATACCACATACTGTGCTATGAAAGAATATAGGCAGAGCACAGACACTGGAGTCATATATATTAGCAAAGAAAGTGATATGGTTGTTGGCCTCAAAAATAACTATTTAGCTTATTGTACGTGAAAGTAGTCGAACATGCTACCATAACATAAAGGTTGCTTTTGCAAAAAATATTTATTTTTCATAAAAATGGCTAGTGCCATATACAGGCAGGTTTTATTTATCTATAAAACAAATCTATTCTACAATGACAAGACTAAATTACTACCATTGTATAAGCTAAAGAAACTTAATTCTGGATCTAGCCAACAGCCCCATAGGGTTGAAAAATGAAAACTCCATAAACTCCCATAGCTGTAATGGGCTTCTAATTCTATGAATGATAAAGAGCTCTCTAACATACTGCTTAACAGTTGGAGTTTGTTATTGAATTTAGCTGCTTTGGCTTGATGAATAATGTCTCTTCTTTCAAGTTTTTCTTCTGATTATTATTATTTGTATTATTATTATTTATTTTTGAAGTGGCACATTCTATTGTGCTGTACGATAGTTAAATAAGACAATAGGAGCGTGGCATAACACTTCATGGAGTAAGATGTGTCCCAGGTGAGCTCCTCACTGAATAGAGCTATTCTTCCATTCATACTTAAGCAGTAAGGCTAAATTTTCCCTTCACTCATCCCTGAACCCCTTCTCTCCCGAATGAAAAAATGCAGAGATGCACAGAGACACAAAAACAATGTCATAATGGACTACGTGCAGTTCAGGCCTGTGAGTACAGTTCTACCCTCTGACTCTGCCCCACCCCCTTTGGTGCCAGCATCAGCATGAGCAGATCCTTCTCCACTCAGTCTGGCCATGGCTAACCAGTGAGAAGTACACACGGCTATAATGCCTACCAAACCTCTGCTGACTATATCTGACCTAATGGAATCCCTCTCGGAATTGGTATCCAAAGATGACATAGGAGAATATGTAGCAGAAATCAAAGACTAGATGTGTTCCGAACTTGGAGCCCTGAAAGACTCTGTCTCTCAGCTAATCCAAAGGGTTTCCTCACTAGAAGAAGAGAAATCTACAGCAGTGAATCACATCACCTATCTAGAACAGACCATTGTGGATCTACCAGACTAGAAGATATTTAGAACAGAAGCAGAAGTAATAACATCCATATTAAAAATGCTCCAGAATCAGTCCTGCTGCAAGATCTCTCCTCTACCATTGCTTCTCTTTGCTCCTCCATTCTTGGCAACGTTGTGGCAGACAACATACTTATTGAAGGTATCCATTTGAAGTGACGCATGTAAAGTTTTGCATCTTGCATGTCTTTTGGCCGCATCATTTGAAGTGTCGCAATTAAATTTATGCATCTTAAAGTGTCGCAAATTCTACATCCCACGCCGTTCCAAATGGCGCATTCACCATATCGTGCGTTAACTTGTTGCATCATTAAGGACGCAGTATTGGTGCATTAAGGAAGCAAATTGGGTGCAATATGGGTGCATATAATTGGCAATTGCAAGGTCTATTTGTAACTCAATTGCTTAAGATTGTCAGAATTATACACCTTATTAATCTTACCTCATATCTATCATTCTGGACTGCTGTCGGACATTTTAAACTGGTCTCTTTAATCCAACCCTATCTATTGACTGCCTTTGCGTACTTATTGGTAACAGCAAGCAAGCCCAGTGTCTCTCTTCACATTTTCACGCCTCCATCTGATGGGACTGTTCCTCAGCAAAGGAAGAGCATGTATCCCCCCTTTGCTTCAGACTCTGGCTGAGGCACGGGCAACATATGGGCTCATACAGACCTGAGCCTCTCCCTACCCACTTTCCTTCCCCCCATGACCCCACTTCCACTCCGGTGATCATCTCCTCCACAACCCACCCTATCGTTTTACTGCACCTAAGTGGCACTTCCTATCCTTGCAGGCCAAAACCATGAGTGCAGTAGTCTTATCACTAGTGCCATGCTAGGCTTCCCTGTTACTCGACCATTCTGTAAAAACCTCTCAGACTACCCCTATTCCCTGCCTTACATATCATCATACACACAGCTCTTGTAGGAGCTCCCCCCCCCCACACCTGATTCCCTGATGCTTCTCGTTTCTTTACTCCTGATAGGAATCCCTATGATGGTAATGTTCTTCATTATCTGCTCTTGTGATTGCACACAATGTATTCTTATTGAACACATCTGTTCTTTCTACATCACAAGCCATGTGCTTCACTACACCCCAGGAGGTCCGTATTACACCACCACCACCCTTCTCTGCTCCTCCCTTTTTTCTTTTTTTTCTTTTTATGTGTTTGCTGTGCGGTGCTATCTTTCATGTGCTGGGCTGGAGTATCCCCTGGGGGGCTGGACGGATGAATACGTATGACTCTGCTTAAGGTACTGATGGCAAACATCAGGGGCCTCTACTCCCCTGAGTAACGTTCCATTGCAGTTAGAAACTTTGACAGGTGCTTATCAGACATTGTGTATGTCCAAGAGACTCATTTTAATACCCAGGTCCCACCTAAATTCTCCAATGGAAAGTACACCACTACTTACTTCTCTTCTGCCCCCATTGAGAAATGGGGAGTAGGAATCCTGTTCAAAGCTAATGTCCCTTGGGTTCTCCCATCCCAATGGACAATGTCTTCTTCTCAAAAGCTTATTGTACAACAAACCCTTCACACTTCAGAGCATCTACACCCATACCTCAAATCTCCTTCCTCTCTAAGATCCTCACCCTATTGGAAGAAAAAGCAGATGGCCAAATTATTCTTGACGGGGATTTCAATGCGGCAGTAGAACCCTTAGTAGACTTTTAAACTGGAACCTCGCATCTCTGTAATGCCCAATTACAAAGAATCCGTGACCACCTATCCTGACTTTCATTGATAAACACCTGGAGAGTCCTCACCCTTATGACTGATGATTATTCCTTTTACTCATATCCCCATGCATGCTATAGCCATATAGACTACCTTTTTCTTTCACAAGCCTCCCTACATCACCTCACCACAACCTCGATCTATCCCTTGGCCTGGACTGATCACTTGCAGGTCACTTGCACTATAGTTCTCCCGGAAAAATAATCTATTTTTAGCTCATGGAGACTTAACGAGATTCTTCTGCAGGAACACAACTCCTGTTCCCACCTCCATCAAAGTCTGAGGAGTACTTCTCCTTCAATTCCTCCATGGAGGTTTCGGCACCACTGGTATGGGAGGCACATAAGAGTGTCCTCCGAGGATTGCTAATCATACTACGTGCGTACAAGAAAAGACAGAAATGGCAACGCATCAACGACTTGCAGGATTAGATCTCCCTTACAGAAAGGCAGCACAAAACTTCTCTTGACCCCGATGAATTGGCTTCCCTAAAACAGGAACTCAAGGACCTCTTACACCGCAACTCCATCAAATCATTTCAGTGGATAAAATACAAACAATATATTTCTGGCAATAAGTGCAGGAAACTCCTAGCTACACTTATCAGGAAACAAAGGCGCAAGAACACCATTCCGCAGATCCGCCTCCCCACGGGCAAAACAGCTAGTACATTTCCCGATATTGCTAAGGCTTTTCAAGCCTACTACAGCAATCTATTCAATTTGGAGTCTACTTCGGATACCCAAAAAAGCAATCCTATCCCCGGACTCATCCCTTTCCTAGAACAGGCACTCATGCCCACTCTTTCCAACTCCGCCAGGACTGACTTAGAACAGCCTATTTCAGAGGCAGAAATCTGCCAAGTAGTCAGACAGATGCCCACTGGGAAAAGTCCAGGCCCAGATAGATTCTGCCTGACCTATTACAGAACGTTTCTTCCGTCCCTAATCCCCCATCTTCTCCCTACATACAATGCAGTTATCGATGGCACCCCCTTCACACCCCAAACTCTCATGGCCCACATCATGGTGCTTCCTAATCCAAACAAAGATTCTACTCAATGTAGCAGCTACAGGCCCATATCACTCCTCAATGTAGACCTAAAAATGACCAGGCAGGTTTTGTCCCAGGATGAGAGGCGAGACATAATACCTTCACGGCAATCTCGCTAATGCATTTATTGAAAAGCAAAACCACTCCTTCCGTCTTCCTGTCTGCCGACGCTGAGAAGGACTTTGATAGGGTAAGCTGGAAATATTTAGAAAGCTCTCAAAAGAGCGGGTATGGGCCCAAGACTCCTTACCGGTATCATGAGTCTCTATTCTATTCTAACTATCTGCTCAAGTCCAGGTTAATCTCTAATGGGAAGCAAAAGGGGTGCCCACTCTCTCTGCTGCTCTTCGTACTTGCTCTAGAGCCTCTACTGAATTCTGTGTGACTCCATTCACAGATTAGTGGGGTGCGCTCTAATCTACTCCTACAGGAGGCACTACAAAAAACATCATTAATAAGGATGAGTATAATTATATATTCATTGCCAATCCAAGTATTGCTTTTTTATTATCATATACTGAAAATACATAAGAGGATACAGAATCCTTTCCGTAAGACCTATAATTTTAGGAATAAATACCTTAACATCAAATTTTCATCTTACTTGGATTAATTCCTTCAAAAGTATGTGGTTAATCTTAAATCATTTATTCATGATTCACAGCATGTATTATACCAGTTATCTAACATCACTTGGTATTCTGTTACATATATATGGGCTACTTTGGACGTAACATCGCTGTACATATTGATTAGGCATGATCTGAACTGGAATAGGTGGCCTATTTTTTAGACTAGGATGTTAATTTACCCCTTTTACAAAAAGAATTTATCCTAAAGGGGGTACAGTTCACCCTGAGTCATAACTATTTTGTATATCAAGATAAATTCTACCTGCAAACCCAAGGGATGGCCATGGATCCCGCGTTATGCCAACGTATTCATGAGTTGTTGGGAAGAGGTGGTGGTATGGTCCAATAGCCCATGGAGGGTGAACCTGGTCTTCTACCGCCGCTTCATTGATGACATAATTATTATCTGGAATGGAGAACAGGAAGAGTTGAATAATATGATAACATCTTTTACTAATAATACCAAAGGAATACAATTTACTTCTGAAATGAATGAAGAACAAATAAAATTCCTTGACCTCCAACTCTTTACAGAAGAAGAAAAGATCTTAAGTACAGTGTACGTCAAGCCAGTATAAAAAAAAAACTACTTACATGCTCGCAGTTGTCATTTGGAAAAATGGAAGAAGAACATCCAATTTGGCCAATTCAACAGAATAATTGTAGAACTTTGGAGGAATTTGATATTCAAAGTGGAATCCTGAGGAACAAATCCCAAGAAAGAGGATACAATAGGTATCTATTAGATCAGGCTATTGCCAGAGCTCGACTATTAGAGCGGGATAATCTTTTAATACCTAGGCAGAAAGAGATGGAAAACTTTAAGTATAAAATGGTCTTTTTAACTCAGTATAGTTATTCTGCAAGACAGATCCAAAGGATTTTTGAAAAAATGTGGGTATCCTTAGGGAAGACCCCTCGCTTCATGAAGAACTATCAGAAAAAAGTTCCATAGTATTTAGAAAAGCAAGAGACATTAGGTCATATATAGCACCAAGTAAACCTAACAAGATAGAAAAAGGGCAAACAGAGGCAGCCTGTCATGTTATCAAACAAACTAAAGGCAACTTTAGGTGCAATATAAAATCATGTCTCAACTGCGGATACATGGAAGATAAGGTCAAAACATTCTCAAGTCTGAATTCTACTAGGGTATTTACGATAGATCATTTTATCAGCTGTGGTACATCCTATGTTGTGTACCTGTACCTTATTTCATGTGGATGTAGGATAAATTATATTTTCCTACCAAAATATGAAGAATAATGGTGGTAACTTGTTTTCTAAATCATATAGGAGAATGGGTAAGGGGGAAAAAAATAAAATAAAAAAAAATCTGAATATCGATTGTTATCCCCGAATGTATTTTTAAAAGTAGGAACATACACCAATGTATTTGTCAAAGTCTACTGGTGGCATAGATATTTCTGTTTGTGCTTAATGTGTTTGTTCATCACTTGTTGCCTGGAATTGAGTGATTCAGAATGGGCTATGTCACTTTATGATGCATTCCATAGCTGAAACGCATCAGACTGATCCGGTTCATGAGCCCCGTTCAGATGGGAAGTGATGTAACAAACCAGAAGTACTCCACTTGAAAGAACACACGGAGCAATAGATGAAATCAGAATGTACATCTATAAAGGTAAAAAAGTGTTTTATGACACTTTATATAACTTTATATTATATCTGCTATTTTTTCCCTTGAAAAAGTATCTTTATTGATATGAAATGCGTTGGGACGTAATTTTAATGTAGCATAGATATTGAATACTATTTTATTTTGAAAATATAATAAATACTGTGTAATACTACCTTCACTTTGTGTGAGTGCTGGTTCCATAAGGAGAAGATCCCAAGGAGATGATCATCTCACTCCAGATGTGCCTCTGATACACTTTGGTTATGGTGAGCAGAAATAATTAGCCGGTTTAATAATATTGACAGTTTACAGATATGCTCTTAGAGGGTCTGCGCCCTTTCTCTTTTTTTCTGTCTTTTTATCCCATTTGGAATACAGGGCAATTCATGGGTCTCAGCAGGGGCGGCAAAAAAACCAACATTGGTGGTGGTGGCGACATATCTCTTTGGGACTTGCTCCCTGAATATGGGTTGGTAACTGACACACAGGAACACTGTGTATCATCTAGAAGTATGCAGATGGTTTCTGCATACTTGCAGGATAGCTATGTTCTAGGCAGAAACAATGACCCCATGGACAACTGGCAAACAAAGCAGTGTATGTGGCTAGCATTGACACATTCTGAAGTGGAAACCCATAGTTGTACTCCAGCAAGCATTGAGTCTGAGAGTGTTTTCAGTGCGGTTGGTTACATTGTCAATGACAGCAGGGCGCGGCAATCAAGCAGCAATGTTGAAAGACTAATATTCTTACAAATGAACAAACATCTCATACCATCTGAGTATCAGGTAGCAGAAATCACACATGACTTAGAAAGCCAGGACAAATATATTAATATCAGCACCTATGGGGAGGAGGAGGGATGTGAAGAAGGGTTTCCACCATCTATCCCACTTGGGACCACTGCTATGACCGAAAGGTAATGTGTGTCAATAATCTGAGAAGGAGGATAGCAATTTGACACAAACATGACAATGGTAAAACTATATTCATGCACAAATCACACCATGCCAGTCCTTCACCACCACAATACATCTGCAGCATTGTAGGTTGTTTCTTTTTTTTTTATTACTTGACATCATCATCGTGAATATGTGCCAGTGTCACTTAAGCAGGAAGTTAGTGTTGTGGGCAAAGGACAAATGCATTCTGCATGCTGACACATTTTTCAAGGCATTTGTTGCTGTTGGACTCACAACTTTGACTTTCAGCCACTTATTTCAAAACTACAGCCCTCAGAAGAAGTAATATTGCAGTGGGAAATGTAGTACCCATAGGAAATATAGGCAAAAAGGAGGAACATTTTGCATTGGAGAAAAATTGCAAACACTACAGAAACCATGGCTGCACTCAGTTTTTTGACTACTACTTAAAGTGTTAGTAATGTCTAAAAAAAACTTTTTTGCATTTTAGAAGAGCTTAAAAAGCTGATCTAAATGCAAAAAAAAGTATGTCTCAAATCGCTATGGTTTAAGAGATATGGGGGCGTTCAAAGTTTGATCTCTCTGACACGGAGGCGCTTGAGAAGTGCCGAGATCTCGTTACTTACACGGAATCCCTTCACTGGAATGGTCTATGTCCCTGAACACCAGGTACACGTTTTAGACCATTCCAATGAAGGGATTCCGTGTAAGTAACGAGATCTCGGCACTTCTCAAGCGCCTCCGTGTCTACCAACACGGATCTCATGCTGACAGCTGTACAGCTGTCAGTAGGAGAGATCAAACTTTAAACGCTCGTATCTCTTAAACCATAGAGGTTTGAGAGATACGTTTTTTTGCATTTAGATCATCTTTTTAAGCTCTTCTAAATGCAAAAAAGTTTTTTAGACATTGCTAACACTTTAACTAAAATGTACATTCACTGTGGATTATTATAGGGTATTTTAACAGTAAAGTATACAGCAGAATTATTTGCGTGTGATGTTTTGCCAGTTACAAAATACTGTTTCATATAAATCTTTGTTACTAGTATCTATCATGGTCAGCCTCACTTACAGCTCACTTAAGGATCTCTGTCTTTGTTTCTTATCATTTTTTTTTTTACAACTGTCCCTATCTGTCACTGTCTATAAAAAAAGCACTACTGCTTCCTTTCTTTTGCCTGTAGCTAGTATTAAGATAATTTTAGCAGCTGCTTTCTCTCTCTCTCCCAGTGTCAATACACTTAATTGTTCAGAGTACAGGATGAGGATAAACCTTAGTCAGTTTACTGGTCCCTCGTCTTATGACTGTTGTTGGAGTCAGTTTCAGTTGTACTTGTCATTCTTATCCATGACAGTCTGAAAATAATTTAGTCAGTAAGTCAGTCACAGAGGTTTAGCTATCTGAGGACGAATTTGGATCACCTGCCTGTCTCTTCTCAAACAAGATATCGGGTAAATCTGCTTTTTCCCTTAACAAGTTGCCTGTACAACAAATTCCCAAAGTATACCTCCATCTCTAATTTCATTGCCTATCTTATGTATCTCTATAACAAACACATTATGACATGGTGCAGGAAACTGACACTCCAATTATAATATGCCAGGGAGAAAAAAGAGAAACTTTCCACGTGGTAGTGGAATCCATTCTCACCATTGATTTAAATTCAATGAGCAAGGTGGAAAAAAGTATAAAACCAGCATTTTTCACGAAAAATTACCAGCTCGGATGAAAGTGCCATTTTTCTCCTGTTTTGCTTTGGAGGCAAATCATTTTGCCCATCCTTAATGTTTATTGGCCTCCCACATATTTTGCCAAACAATAGTAATTGTGCTTCATTTCATTTCAGAGAAGGCTGGCATGAAGAGGAAGACAAAGTAAGAAAAGCCATTTATAAGGTTATCAAATGGAACCCTGCTACCAGCCGTCTTGATCCCACTGTTATCCCCCCGGTGGACTGTGTACTCAGCCTTTGGGTGCTAAGTGTTATATCTAAAACAAAGGAGGAATACCAAAATGCCTTGAAAAATGTTGCATTAGCATTGAAGATTGGGGGTCATCTACTACTCTTTTCTACTATAAATATGTCTTATTATATGATTGGGAAGCACAAGTTCTTTATGCTGAAAATTGATGACACTTTTATAAAAGAATCTGTAATTAATGCTGGATTTGTTATTGAAAAGCAAGATCTGGTGCCCAGCAAAAAGGGCTCTGATTTAGTAGATCCCGATCATGTTTTGTTTATTTTAGCACGCAAAGTAAAGGAAATGTAATGATCTTCTCCCACCATAAAACACATGAATAAATGTAATGCCTACTAAGCAGCAAAATCATTGTTAGCAAGGGTGTACACTAGTGTATTTAATTATAGCATAAAAATGTAATAGTTGTAAGAATATTTACACATTTAAAAAGGAGTGGCCTACCTTTGGACTTTTGATTGGCCTTTGCTTTCATCATTTGAGGGAAAGTGTAGCTCAACAGCCTCTGAAGAACCATAGATTAGTTTCCTCTGATTTAATTCTGATTTAGTGCTAAGAAAATATCAGGAAATGTTACTGCCCCCAGTCCCTAATATTTTAAAGAAAAACTGACACCTGTACAAATTCCCATGTCAGTTGACGCATCAATCTTGATGTGATTCGAATAACTGTTCACCATTAATTTAATTAATTTATTCCATCCACTTTAATTGAAGCTATGTTCTGACAGTCTCGGAAATAGTGAGGATGTGATTTACAACAGGGCAAAGAACCCAGCTCAAATGAGATTAAATAATCCCTAACTACTAAACAAAATATAGCTAAAACATTACACTGATTTCAAAACTAAATATGCCAGATAAAGGCAGTTTAAATAGATGCCTTAAATGTAACCAGTAGCTGAGAGGTGACAGATCTGCTTTAATGTCCCTATTGTATTACAGCATATAAGTAACATAATAATAAAATATTTCAGCTTTTTGGCTTCTGAATGTGGTCTTGACATTTTTTTCCTCCTCTGTAGCAGTCACACTGTTATAAGTAGACATCACACAGTGTCATTGTGTCACAATGAATGTCTCATTCTCTTTCCATCTCACTTACTTATTGCCGCTGTCAGTATCTCTCAGATTCACATTCCTTGGTTTTAAGTACAATTGAAGAGTGCAGAAATTATTTGGAATCCAGCTGCATCATAAGGGACAACTACCTTTAAAGAGATATTGTTTTGTATATACAAAGGACACAACAAAGGCCGGCAATGAACAAACAGACATAATCACATAATTTTCCCCATCTGAGGAAAAAGTCAAAAAAGTGATTTGAAAAGATTATGGTGAATAAAGCACCTGGACCTGATGGCATACACCCAAGGGTACTTAAAGGGATAGTAATACTTAAAATGTAAAAAAAAAGCACTCCCACTGCTGAAAGGTGTTTCATTCAAAAGTTATTAATTTTCAAAGTTGAATTTTTTAGGTGCAATATCACAGTGGCCTGAAATTGTACAGTGGCGCTGTTGCTACACCATCCTATGGAGATTTATGGTCAATTGACCAGAGCTGTCCATACGATCATGTAGCAACAGCGCCACTGTACAATTTCAGGCCACTGTGATATTGCACCTAAAAAATTCCACTTTGAAAATTAATAACTTTTGAATGAAACACCTTTCAGCAGTGGGAGTGCCCTTGTTTTACTCAGGGGGATAAACCCTACAACATATATTTTTTACATTTTAAGTATTACTATCCCTTTAAGGAACTTAGTTCAGTAATAGCAGGACAATTACTCTATACTTAAAGTGGACCTCTTGTCTCTTTTTTTTATTTAAGGAAGGCTATAGTGAAATTTACAGCTTTAAAAGTGAGCCAGTGACCTAACTTCAGGACAGGCTGTGGCAAAACTCTGCCCGCAGCCTGTCAATCTTTGTCTGTTCCCATCGCATGTAGTTCCTTGTTCTAACCTCCTCTGATGATGGAGGATTCCTCTGTGCAAGATGAAGTGTTCTCATTGGCAAGATAGCACTCCAGCTTACACAGGGAAATCCTCCACCATCGGAGATGGTTGGAACAATGCACTATGTGGGGAGCGGAGCAAATGAAGATTGACAGGCTGTGGGCAGAGTTTTGCCACATCTTGTTCTGAACTTATGTCACTGACTCACTTTTAAAACTGTAAATTTCACTATAGCCTTCCTTAAATTTAAAAAAAATACAGATTGCATGTTAACTTTATAACATTACATTGAGGCAAACTTTTATAGAGGCGAGAGATCCACTTTAATATTTATTGATAGTCTTTCATCAGGCATAGTACCTTGTGATTGGAGGAAAGCTGATGTAGTACCTGTAACGGATACCGCTGCCACCCAGCCTTGGGTGACTCCGTTAGTCGTCGCTTCCCTTGCTTTGGAACAGGAAACCTCCACCAGCTTCTCCCAAGGTATCCCAATCGCCAGGCAGGACTAGTGTCAGGATAACAAGAACTCTCCCAGCATACCAGCAGCTTAACCTCACCAGACAACACTTGTGTAGGTTAAAACAAGAACTCCTTTATTGGAACCAAGACACACATATTTATACAGGTTAACACAAAAGGCCAAGAGGGGTGGAGGGGCTATACAATGGTGGGCTGAACAAAACACACAATGGTATAAACATTTGGTGTACACATCATACAATGGACCAGACATGATTGCATTATTTGGACAAAAGGGGACTGTTGTGGGATAAACACTGGGACAAAGGGCTGAGGGGCTGGAATACACATTGTACAACAAAGGCCAGGAGGTTGAAGCATCTTTGAATATTCCGCTTCAACCCCTGGCCAATCCAGTGCCTAGAATAGGCTGACCAATCCTGGTTGTGCTAGTCACGGCTAGCTCGGCCAATCAGACTCTGTAGGCGGGCAGCTAACCGACCAATCCCTGGGCTGCCTACTTTCCCCCATGTTAACTCTATGGGGGACCTTTAAACTCGTCACCCAGGGCATTGGCCAATCAGGAAGCCGCCTACTTCCCCATGTAAAGTCAATGGGGCTTTTGATTAGTTCTGCTGGCTGTCCTCCGCCCCGTGAATTCCACTCCTTAGTGGAAGCAAGTATAGTTCCAGGGCATGGGACGCTTCCCTGCCCTGAAGCCCGAGGATAGGGCAGTGGCAACCTCTAAACCCCCTGACACACGTAACAACACAGTCCACAGAGTCTGTTGGGTCTGCCCGGGGCAGACCAGACTGGGTATTCCCAGTCACCCTGTGCCCCCAATAAGCACAGGGTGACTTAGACCCGAGAGGGAACGTTGAAGCGGGCAAAGGAGCTTCCCTGGGCATGGCATCCACTTTCTTGTGGGAGGTGGCCGGCCCCCAGGCCCCTCCAGGAGCCAAGGGCATGATGGTTCCCGTGACATTTCCCCCCCTTCCAAATAAGACTAACCTGGGGCCAGACCCTTACCGGGTCTGCCAGCAGGTTAGTCATGTTCTCAGTCCATCCCATCTCCTGCACCATCCTTGGGATACCTGTCCCCCTCTGCCAGTATGGTATCCTGTTCTGCAGGGGGAACACGGTAGAGTCAGCTGGCTGGGGGTTGTTGTGGCCCGCAGTCCCACGCCCCAGGGTAGGGGTAACGACGTCGCTGGGGAGGACTCTGGCCCTACTCACCACGGGAGGGGTAACGGCTCCACTGGGACGGATCTCATCCCCACCCACCAGGGCAGGGACAACAAGGCTCTTGGAGAGGACAGTGATCCCACACTCCAGGGAAAGGGCAACAAGGCCTCTGGAGAGGACAGTGGTCTCACTCTCCAGGGTAAAGGTGGCAGAGCCACTGGGGAGGACCTCGATCCCACTCCCCAGGGCAGGGGCAACAAGGCCCTTGGAGAGGACGTTCGTCCCACTCTCCAGGGCTGGGGTAGCAAAGTCGCTGGAGAGGGCAGTTGTCCCACTCTCCACGGCTGGGGTAGTAAAGTCGATGGAGAGGACAGTGGTCCCACTCTCCAGGGCAGGGGTAGGGGCAACAAGGCCTCTGGAGAGGACAGTGGTTCCACTCTCCAGGGCAAGGGTAGGGGCAAGAAGGGCCTTGGAGAGGACAGTTGTCCCACTCTCCAAGGCTGGGGTAGCAAAGTCGCTGGAGAGGACAGTTGTCCCACTCTCCAGGGCAAGTGTAGGGGCGCTGGTGACGACCGCAATCTCAGCCACGACACCCCCAGTTCCATCAGACATCTGCCGCTGGGGAGAGGGGTCAGCTACCTCCTCTCCCTGTAATACAAACAGCCGCTGGGGAGTGACACCAATCGCATCCACTCCCGAAATACAGCACCTCTCTGCTGTGGGGACATCCATACCAAACGGGTTAGCGGTGGCCGCAGCTTCGCCTGCTACCCGCTGACTAGACCATAACAGGTCGCTGAAGTCAGCCTCAGGAAGAGCCCCCTCTTCCACGGACAAGGTGCTTGTGGCGACCGCATTCTCATCCACTGCACCTTCCACGTCCATACAACGCTGCTGTGGGGGATAGGTGTGAGCCACCTCTTCCTGGAGATCCCTACACTCCATCTCCAGTCCCCACTCCTGGGTTACAAGATCCTCCAGCTCTCTCCATACCTCGGGTATTTCTGACACCCCCAGCTGCATGGCTCGCCTGTCGCGGATCTCCCAGAACCGGCTTTCCCTGCGACTGCCAAAGTCCGGCTCCTCAGCCCTGGCATGCCACAACGAGCTGGGACCCCTGTAGGCGAAGCCGCTGCACGGGAGAGGAGTTTTGGGGAACCCGAACCACTCAAATCCGGTCCTGTCGCAGAAAACCCCATACTGGAGATCCAGGCAAATGACATCTCCGATCCAGGATGCCAGTACCTCGCTTGTCTGGGGGTCCAAACTCGGCCCAAGGATGCAGGGGCTCCACTGCTGTGTCTCGCTCTCATGCCTCTCTGCATAAGGGATGAAGCCCTCGGAGGAGAAGGAGTGTCCCTCTGCCTCCAGTGTGGCCCGCTGTTGTTCATAGCCGGATAGGGCTTGGCAAAGCATAGCCTCCATCTCCGTGTCTGACCGCTTGGTGCCTGCTGGTGGAGAGCTGCTTCATCGGTCTCCCATGAACTGTTGCTGAAACCTGGGGTCAAGCCCTGCGGCTATATCTCCCCCTGGATGCTGGTTTCAGTGTTGCTAAGACCGGGGTCAAGCCAGGTGGCTATATCTCCCCCTGGATGCTGGTCTCAGTTAGGTTCCTTGGCTTTATCTGTTTCAGGTGAAACGATCCTGGTGGTGGTTTGTATGTTCCAAACACCAACTGGGAAGCACCCCACCGCTGCCAACCAATGTAACGGATACCGCTGCCACCCAGCCTTGGGTGACTCCGTTAGTCGTCGCTTCCCTTGCTCTGGAACAGGAAACCTCCACCAGCTTCTCCCAAGGTATCCCAATCGCCAGGCAGGTCTAGTGTCAGGATAACAAGAACTCTCCCAGCATACCAGCAGCTTAACCTCACCAGACAACACTTGTGTAGGTTAAAACAAGAACTCCTTTATTGGAACCAAGACACACATATTTATACAGGTTAACACAAAAGGCCAAGAGGGGTGGAGGGGCTATACAATGGTGGGCTGAAAAAAACACACAATGGTATAAACATTTGGTGTACACATCATACAATGGACCAGACATGATTGCATTATTTGGACAAAAGGGGACTGTTGTGGGATAAACACTGGGACAAAGGGCTGAGGGGCTGGAATACACATTGTACAACAAAGGCCAGGAGGTTGAAGCATCTTTGAATATTCCGCTTCAACCCCTGGCCAATCCAGTGCCTAGAATAGGCTGACCAATCCTGGTTGTGCTAGTCACGGCTAGCTCGGCCAATCAGACTCTGTAGGCGGGCAGCTAACCGACCAATCCCTGGGCTGCCTACTTTCCCCCATGTTAACTCTATGGGGGACCTTTAAACTCGTCACCCAGGGCATTGGCCAATCAGGAAGCCGCCTACTTCCCCATGTAAAGTCAATGGGGCTTTTGATTAGTTCTGCTGGCTGTCCTCCGCCCCGTGAATTCCACTCCTTAGTGGAAGCAAGTATAGTTCCAGGGCATGGGACGCTTCCCTGCCCTGAAGCCCGAGGATAGGGCAGTGGCAACCTCTAAACCCCCTGACACACGTAACAACACAGTCCACAGAGTCTGTTGGGTCTGCCCGGGGCAGACCAGACTGGGTATTCCCAGTCACCCTGTGCCCCCAATAAGCACAGGGTGACTTAGACCCGAGAGGGAACGTTGAAGTGGGCAAAGGAGCTTCCCTGGGCATGGCATCCACTTTCTTGTGGGAGGTGGCCGGCCCCCAGGCCCCTCCAGGAGCCAAGGGCATGATGGTTCCCGTGACAGTACCTTTGTTCAAAAAGTGGGCAAGATTGAAACCAGGGACTTTGTAGACCTGTCAGCCTGACTTCCATAGTGGGTAAGACATTAGAAGGGTTTATGTGAAGACCAAAACAATTATTATTAGGAGCCAACATGGTTTTATGAAGAATAGATCATGTCAAATTCAGAGAAGTAGTAATTCAGACATGGGAATTGCTGTTGATGTAGTATACTTGGATTTTACAAACTACCTCTGCTGCTACTAGTGCTGTGCCTGCTGTCAGAGGTGCTTCCCCTGTTGCAGCCAGTGCTGTGCCTGCTACCAGTGCTGAACCTGCTGCCACCAATACTGTGCCTGCTGTCAGATGTGCTGCCCCTGTGGCAACCAGTGCAATACCAGCTGCCAGTGCTGAACCTGCTGCAACCAATACTGTGCCAGCTGTCAGATGTGCTGCCCCTGTGGCAACAAGTGCAATGCCTGCTGCCAGTGCTGAACCTGCTGCAACCAATACTGTGTTTGCTGTCAGACATGCTGCCCCTGCTGTAACCAGTGCTGTGCCTGCTGCCAGTGCTGAACCTGCTGCCACCAGTGATGAAGCTGCTGCTAGTGTGTCTTGTAATACTCAGGAGGGGGGTAGGAGAAGATGATGCCAAGGGTGAGAGCAGGGGACCCTAAGTCACACTTGCCATCCCCAAGCAGTCCCGCCCATGCTAGTACTTCTACTATTAAGAAGGCCCAGTAGCTTGATAGTGTTAGGAGTGAAGGAGGGATAACCAATATTATACTACTATTATTACTAGTGACTGTGAGGAGGAAGACTCTGCAGCTGAACTTGATGTGGTTGGTGTTAGTAGTAGGGATGGGCGAAAATATTTGCCTCAAACTGAAATCGGCAAATAATGGCACTTTCTGCCTGGTGAATAATTTCCCACGAAAAGTGCAGTTTTTCCACCTTTTCCCACCTTTTTCTCCCATTGAAATCAATGGAAAGAAAAATATTTTTCCACCACACGAAAGTTTCCTAAAGCCATATAAAAGGCTGTCAGGCTCTCACAGCAGCCATTTTGTGTTTGTGAGAGGAGCGAGCAGTACGTTTTTTGAGCTAGAGAAGACAGAGAGGGGAATTGAAGTTTAGTTTAGGGAATCTTTTAGTAGGACATTTGTTCTGTGTAAGTGTTTATTAGGAGAGTCAGTGGGGCACTCTGGGGAGAAGAAGGGAGGAAAGAGATTGACCCCAAATACTCCAAAATTCCATGTGACTGACAGGCAAGACACAGGCAGCTAGGGACCTATTTGCTTGCTGTCCTTGCTGTTATTGTCTCTGTGCTGGGTGGGGAAGTCTGGGGAAAGAATTGTATTGTGTTATATATTTTATTGATATAGCGCCAACCAGTGTACTTGGCATTTTTCAGTTTACATTTGATATAGAAGAGGTACAGTAAGTGCAGTGATTAAGTGCTTATAAAGACAATCATAAGGGGAACAACAGGTGAGTATACATGAGGATAAAAGGTCCTGCCCTCTAGAGCTTACAATCTAAGTAAGTTGTTGATTTTGTTTTTCAGCTATAATTTTTTTGGACAGGCTGTGAAAATACAACAGGCTGGACAACATAAAAAAAAAGAATAAAGAACTAAATATAATAGTTGACAGTGACAGAAAGCTGACTGGGCTTATGGAAGGCATCATATAGCTCCATCAGCTGTGCTGTGTACCATCCAGGAAAAAAAAAAGGGTAGTTGAGTAATGTCCAGCAAAAGCACAAGGGGAAGGGGGAGGGGTGGAGCAGTGTAGGGACGTGAGAGTAAAGTAGTAGTTGAAAAACTGACTGCAGCAATGGTTGTCGCAGCGTGTGCAATCAATGATGATGATCCCTCTACTCCAAGGGAGGATGCAGTTTGTCAAGGTCTCAGCAAAACTAGTGCCAGCACCACCAGTGCCAGTAGAAATAATGAACCATATAAGAGGAACACTGAAGATTATAACAAGTCACATTCAGGTGTTGATGATGCTGGCAATAGCATAATAGAGGAAAGTGCAGCAGCTGTCCCACCTGCTGCATTAGATAGTGAGACAAACAAGCACCAAAACACCCGTCATCAAAGTAGTAGGGAACTTTGTTACAGTAAAAGTAAAAAAAAATTGAGACCTTTAAAAGCTTAGAGTAATATAAGGGTAGTGGGCAAGAATCATCAGGTGATGCTGATGCTGCTGAGGATGACCTAATGATGACTGATGATGATGCAGATCTAGAATATATCACTCCAGCATCCTTCTCTTGTTCAGATACAGATGAAGTTGAGAATGAGGATGATGACAGGGCTATAAAGTTAGCAGAAAGCCAAAGGCTGAATCTTCCACCACTTTTAAGGAGCACTGCACCTCTCTGTAAACTGCTTGAGAAAGCCATTGGAAAGTCTGACCCTAGACAAGCACAGATGTCAGAAAGCACACAGTCACCCTATCAGTCATCATCAGCACCATTGTCTCTTCAAAGTCCAAGTCCCACTAAGCCACACACACCTGTTTTGAGTACCTAGCAACAGCAACAGAGGTTAACATCCACAGTGTTAGATTTGATGAGTGCCTCTACTACTGCTGCTGTAAGTGCTGCACCTTTGATACCTAGTAGTAGTGGCAGTAGAATTGCATTAACATCGAGCCCCAGTAGTAGTAGTAGCAGAAAATCACACATGACAGACAAAGCCAGGACAAATATCTTAAAAGCAGCACAGATGAGGAGGTGGAGGAGAGATGTGAAGAAGGGTTTCCACCATCTACCTCACTTGGGACCACTGCTATGACCAATGTGTGTCAATAATCTGAGAAGTAGGATAGTGTATCACAGTGGTAAAAACAATATATATATACACAAATCACACCATACCAGTCCCCCACCACCACTACCATACAATCTGACACATTGTTGGTTGTACTTTATTTTTTTTATTACTTGATATCATCGTTAATATGTGTCAGTGTCACTTAATCAGGAAGTTAGTGTTGTGGGCAAAAGACAAATGCATTTTTCAAGACATATGTTGCTGTGGGACTCACAACTTTGACTTTCAGCTACTTATTTCTCCACTGCTGCCCTCAGAAGAAGTAATATTACAGTGGAAAATGTAGTAGCTATAGGAAATATAAGCAAAAAATTTGTTAGAATGGGCCAAAAAGTTGTTAAAATAGGTGAAAAGGAGGACATTTTTGCATATGCGGAAAGGCGAAATCTTTTGTGGAAAAATCTATAAGTGGCAAATTTTTCACACTTTTCGCCCACTCCTAAATATAAAAAGAGCTCATGATAAAACTCCATGTGGATTTCATTACTAGAGATAATGTCAATATACACTTTGGCAAAAAAAAAGAGCAGAAGTTCAAAAAACAGGTAAAATTCAATATTTTTAACCAGGGGTAGCTAACCCTGGTCCTCAAGAGCTATTAACAGGACAGTGCTCCCTTAACAATTTGTGTACCAGATGGGTATGCAACACATTGCCCTGCAAAGTGTTGAGTACCGCTCCTGCACTCAAAGGGTGAACAGCAGTACTCCCTTAACTTTTTATGAAGAATTCAAACATTTTACCCAGCGCAGTCTGGCAATAAGACTATTGTTCATAGGATTCCATTTGGAGAGCTGTATCTAGAGGAATGAGTGAACCCTAACAGCTCTTTCCCTTTACTCTGTTGGCCATTTCAGTTCAGGGAGAGAAGCTTTAGTACCACAATTATTAGAAATATGTGCTGCTCTTTTGAATATACCAGGAGTGGAAAACCTGCAGCACTGCTGGTGTTATTGGACTTCAACTCCCATCATCCTCCGTCAGACATTGTAGGTATTGTTATTGTATTGTATGACAAAGCAGGAAAACTAAGCCGGGGCTCTGACAAAGTTTACGTCATTACAGCTGCCAATTTATATTCCAAACAATGGAATATGCAACTGTGCTCCTCAAATTCAAATGTTTAAATGCAAAAAAGAAAAGAAAAATAATATAAGGTTTCCTGAAGGCACATAGTGACAGAGAGTATTATGCCACTGAGTGCCAGAAACAGGCATTATGTGCCTACAGGAAAGTTTACTTTATTTTTATTTTATTTTTTTCATTTAAACATTGTTGGTATTGTATACTTATTTTTTTGGGGGGAAAAACTCTCAGGAGATCCTGGAGTTTCCACTGCCTAGTTAGTTTAGCAGAAGGGCACAGTTTAGTGCCTTCAATAGAGCAGTGCTATGTATTTGTCATGAATAGCACCTGGGCATATAGACCAGGGCCAGCATGAGGATGTGGGAAGGCGGTGTTCTTATATTTGTAATGTATAGACAGCTACAGGGTACTTGTGAGATGTTTACCTCACGGACTTTAAAAAAGATAAATAAAAACAACAGAGAATCTCACAGGATGTCAAGTTGTCCTCTTGCTGGATCAACAACTGGCCAGGAAGGTAAGAGTTGTACAAAGGCAGGAGAGCGCACTGATCACTCACTTTCCGAAAATCTTGTCAGCGCAGTGCAGCAGAAAGAATGGCAGTAGCTCTGGAATCATTGCTTAGCAGAATTTGCGGGCGAGTGCTGAGCTCAGGTGACATGACATGGCTATCCAATTGCCTGCAAGAAGCTCCTTCGACATCAGCAGAAACAGAGTCTGGGAGGGCAATGACTGATATCATCTGCACGTCTGAGGAAGAGGTGTTGCTATTGCCAGCGCAAAAAGAGGCACAAGTTTCACAGCAAAATCAATTAAATGATGTCA
The DNA here is from genome assembly GCA_037306005.1 of Rhinophrynus dorsalis. Taxonomy (NCBI): domain Eukaryota; kingdom Metazoa; phylum Chordata; class Amphibia; order Anura; family Rhinophrynidae; genus Rhinophrynus; species Rhinophrynus dorsalis. The sequence continues at coordinate 375,312,498 of CM074724.1, forward strand.
CCCCACAAAAGAAGAGAAGAAAGCACTTGTGCACCACAGCACAGAAGAAGAAGACATGGCTCACGTCAGCCAGCACACTGAAGAGTCAGCAGAATGAAGAAAATGCAACCCCTAAGAAAAAAAATGTCTGAAGTCTCCTCAGCAAGAGTCTCCTTACCAATCAAGGAAACACAAGCACAACTCCTGCTGTATTTTCCTTTAGGCAACAGGAGTCAACAGCCAGTTGGGGCAGAGACAGATTTGGATCAAGCCAGTGACCTTCAGCTAGGCAAAAGGCTGGTAAGGAAAAAGTAAGTGTTAATTCTGAAGCTAAGGAAAGCTGTAAACTCATTGTCTGAATTACTTAAAGGGATAGTAATACTTAATAATTACTAACCCCTATATTAAAGTCATATTAAAAAGAAATGTATTGCCCCCAGTGTCATCTCTCACACCTTTATGGTTTGAGAGATAATCACTTCTAAAGTTGCCCTCTCCCTCCCCCTTCCCCGGGGGGAACCTGCAGGGAAGCCAGTTGTATGACCGTCAAGCGGCTCTGCAGCACAGCCAAGATCACATTAATAAAAAAGAATCTTTCACTGAAATGGTCTTTTACGTGTGCTTGGTTTGCAAGACTCCGGATTTAGGTCACTGTCTTTGGATCTCCCGGTGAAACATTAAGTTCTCCAGGTAAAGTGAAAATATAAATCCAGTGGCTATCTTAATGTTGTATGAGGCTGACACACTGCAGTAGCATACCTCCTCAGGCAGGTGGCCTCAGTGAGCCAATGCAGTGTGCACACACCTGCACAGATCAGTAAGAAAAGAATGACAGCAGTCATTAGTGGGCACTTGAGGATCGGTAGGAGCGGAGCAGAGAACTTGTACACCACTCTAGTCCAGCCAGTTTTGGCTGGTAAGTGTATTCTTCTTTTTTAATTTAACCCTTTGAGCACCAGTGGGGTAGGCAAAACATTGCAAAGCAATGCATTGTGTGCCCTTTTGGCAGTCAAATGGTTAATAACACAAAGATCTCCGGGTGACCCTATTATAAAGGTTCCCAGCTATGCTCGTTATGGAAGGCTGATATACCTTTGCCTCATCATTAGTGATGATCGAGCACCCCGATGCTCGGGTGTTCGGGTGCTCTGGCCGAGCGCCCCCGGAGGCTCGAGTGCTCGGCCGAGCACCCGAGCCCCATTGAAGTCAATGGGAGGACTCGAGCATTACACCAGGCACCCCCTGCTCTGATGAGGGGAGGGTGCCTGGTTCATAGGAAAAGGTCAGAAAATGATGGAAACACCACAGAAATGGTTCAGGGACAGCATAGGGAGGATGTCTGGATGCATCTTGGACTCCAACGTCGCTGCTGGGAACGATGTTTCGCCCGTAGTACGCCATTTTTACAGACTGACCGTAAAACACACAAAAAGGAAGATAAAAACGAATCTGCGGCTAGGCACACTAAACAATATGTGACGCTAATCTGCGGCTAGGCACACTAAACAATATGTGATGTTAATCTGCGGCTAGGCACACTAAACAATATGTGACGCTAATCTGTGGCTAGGCACACGAAACAGAATGTGACGCTAATCTGCGGCTAGGCACACGAAACAGAATGTGACGCTAATCTGCGGCTAGGCACAGTGAACGGAATATGTGACGTTAATTTGTGAATTTGCACACTAAACAGAATGTGACAATAATCTATGGCTAGGCACACGTTTAAAATGGCCCTTTTTGTCGCTGCGTTGTAAAATCATTGGCCCTGTGCACCTAACAGAATATGTCAGCTTGTCACTGCACTGTGAAATATTTGTCCCTGTGCACCTAGTACAATGTCACCTTAGAACATGTCCCCCCCCACAAAAAAATGATATTCTGCCACCCCCAAAAAAAATTAAATGCTGCCCCCACACACAACAGTCCTAAAAAGGACTTTTGGGTCTTGAAAGAGTTTCAACAATTTTATTCTCCCTACACTGACTTCCTGTGCATCTAGTATTATATGTCACCTTACATATATCCCCCCCACAAAAAAAGGAAATTGTGCCCCCCCAAACAAAATATAAATGCTGCCCCCACACACAACAGTCCTAAAAAGGACTTTTGGGTCTTGAAAGAGTTTCAACAATTTTATTCTCCCTACACTGACTTCCTGTGCATCTAGTATTATATGTCACCTTACATATATCCCCCCCACAAAAAAAAGGAAATTGTGCCCTCCCAAACAAAATATAAATGCTGCCCCCACACACAACAGTCCTAAAAAGGACTTTTGGGTCTTGAAAGAGTTTCAACAATTTTATTCTCCCTACACTGACTTTCCCTGCCTAAGCGCATCTCTCCCTGGCTAAGAATGAGCCGAACTCGCGCGTCGGGTGCTATACAGCACCCGATCACGGGTTCTGGCCAGCCAATCAGTGTAATGCCAGCAGCCAACATGGCTGCTGGCATTACACTGATGTCAGAGCCTCCCCGCACGTTTATTGGCTGCGCAGCAGCCGCGAAACGTGCGGGGAGGAGACCCGAACATGGCGGGCGAGCACATGCGGTACTCGTACGAGTACCGCCATGTGCCGAGCAGAGCGATGCTCGAGCCGAACCGAGCTTCGGCCGAGCATGCTCGCTCATCACTACTCATCATACATCTATCAAGAATGATTATAATAGGTTACAACTTAGTAAGAAACATCAGTAAAAAAGATGTATCAGGATACTTGTCCAAGGACAAGAAAGAATGAGTGGATGAAAATAGTTTTAAGGAAACTTTGACTTGCGAACCATCTCCTTTAGGTTTTTATCTTTCACTCACAATAAAAGAGGGGATCTGGAATAATCAATTTGTGGATTTGTTGTCACATTTGACAGTGTCTAAAGAATTTTTAGCCAAAATGATAAGATATCTGAGGATCACAGAAATCCTATACCAAAGACCTTTAACCCTTTGAGTGCCAAGTGGGTACATTGTACGAGTTTGGACAGCTGTACCCGCTGTGCCAAGCTCGTACAATGTACCCACTAAAATGCGGTCACTGCATGAGCCGGTATAACCGGCATGCAGTGGCCGCATTTTAAAAAAAAAAAAAGTGGGCAATCGTGGGGGGACATGAGGATCACTCCTCATGTCCCCCCTGTTATTGATCTCCCAGCCGATCGCGCTGGGAGATCAATAAAAGAAGAGGAGAAGCGCAGCTGAGGCGCAGCTTCTCCTCTTCCTTCTCTCCTACCCGAACTTCCGGGTAGGAGTGGGCGGGACCGGGGGAAGCCTCCCAACGTCATCAGTGACATGTCACTGATGACGTTGGGGAAGTTTCCCCGGTCCCATTCACTCCTACCGGTGGTAGGAGTGAAAGGCAGGAGAGCTTCTGCTCTCCTGCAGTCGCAAAATTGGTCTTCCAGCCTATCGGCTGGGAGATCAATTACTTGGGGGACACCAGGAGGGGTCCTGATGTCCCCCACGAGGTCTGAATACCTAAAATAAATAAATAAAAAAAAAAAAAACCCAATAGTAACCCTGTGAGTGCCGCAGTGGTCCCCAGCACATTGCTTTGCAATGTGCTGGAGACCCTTGTAGCACTCACAGGGTCTTTTCTTTGGGTTTTTTGTTTTTTTTTAAAGACCTCATTGGGGGGATCAGGGGGGATCCTGATGCCCCTCAATGAGGTCTATTATTAAAAAAAAAAATAAAAATTTTTTTAACCCTGTGTGTGCCACAGGGGGGGGTCCAATGCACCCCCCCCCTCCTGTGGCACACACAGGGCTTCTGTCATTACTTTGTTACTAGAGATTGTTGGGGGGCCATCAGGATTGGTCCTGATGGCCCCCCAACAAGCTCTGATTACAAAGTAATATTAAAAAAAAAAATTAACCCTCTGAGTGCCAGAAGGGTCCAATGCATTGCTTTGCAATGCGCTGGAAACCCCTTTGGCACTCACAGGGACATTTATTTGGATTCCTTTTTTTTTTTTTTTTTTTAAGACCTCATTGGGGGGAATCAGAGGGGTCCTGATACCCACCAATGAGGTCCATAATAAAAAAAAGTAAAGAAAAAAAAATTAACCCTGTGTGTGCCACAAGGGGGGCCAATGCAGCCCCCCTTCTGTGGAGCACACACAGGGCATTTATCATTACTTCGTTATCAGAGATTGTTGGGGGGCCATCATGATTGGTCCTGATGGCCCCCCAACAAGCTCTGATTACCAAGTAATGATAAAAAAAAAATTAACCCTCTGAGTGCCAGAAGGGTCCAATGCATTGCTTTGCAATGCGCTGGAGACCCCTTTGGCACTCACAGGGACATTTATTTTGATTCCTTTTTTTTTTTTTTTAAGACCTCATTGGGGGGAATCAAAGGGGTCCTGATACCCACCAATGAGGTCCATAATAAAAAAAAGTAAAGAAAAAAAATTAACCATGTGTGTGCCTCAAGGGGGGCCAATGCAGCCCCCTTCTGCGGCGCACACACAGGGCATTTATCATTACTTCGTTATCAGAGATTGTTGGGGGCCATCATGATTGGTCCTGATGGCCCCCCAACAAGCTCTGATTACCAAGTAATGATAAAAAAAAAAAATTAACCCTCTGAGTGCCACAAGGATCCAATGCATTGCTTTGCAATGCGCTGGAGACCCCTGTGGGACTCTCAGGGTCCCCTGTTTGTGGACATATATATATTTTTTTTTACTAAGACCTCATTGGGGAGGGATCAGGGGGTCCTTATGCCCCTCAATGAGGTATATAATAAAAAAAAAAAAAATTAAAACACAAATTAACCCTGTGTGTGCCACTAGGAAGGGAGTTCAATGCCGACCCCCTTCCTGTGGCACACACAGGACTTTTTATCAACACTGGTAGTCACAGATCTCCCATACACACTATCAAACACTGCCCCACCATCCTTGCTCCTCTGCTCATACCCACACACACTGCCTAATCCCTCACCCTCCCACATACTTTGTTACACTTGTAGTCACAGGTCCGCACGTACACCGGCTGACGCCCTAGCTTCTTTCATCTGTTAGCCATAAAATCACACATACACTGTTTGCTTTACCATTTCTGTTTCACTGGTAGCTACGCTCCTGTAGTGTAAATTGGTATGTCAACCCACAGCAGTGGGGTACCATTTTTCTTAGGCTGGCAAGAAGTCCTCCTAGGAAATCCCACGCCATTGAACCATTTTAGTATCTTTGAAGTGACTGATGTGTAAAACAAAATTTTTTTTTTCCTGTAGCACCACATTCTGGAAATAGTTGTGCCAACTAACTTAGGGGTAAAAAGGCAAGTGACCCCTCATTAGATGCGGCAGGTTGTCTTCTTTCCAAAATGGTATGGTTTATCTACCTTTTCTTCAATTCTGAAGGTTTTATAGTCATTTTCGTACAGGCAAGTCAGGTTTGAGAAAATGCTAGAAACATCAGAGGTTGTAGTAGGTGTAGTTTTCTACTTCTAGCACCCCCTAAGGTAGTTCAACTCATACCAATGGGGTGTCATTTGACTCCTAAGAGCACTAGCAAACAAATGCAGTTGAAAATTCCATGGTTTTCACAGCGCTCCATACATTTGAAGGGGCAGAAATGTAAAAAAATTCAATTTTTTTCCTATATCGCCTCCTTCTGGAAACATTTATGCACACCAGTATTGGGGTAAGAAGGCAAGTGACCCCTCATTAGATGCGGCAGGTTGTTTTCTTTCCAAAATGGTATGGTTTATCTACCTTTTCTTCAATTCTGAATGTGTTATAGCCATTTTTGTACAGGCAAGTCACATTTGAGAAAATGTTAGAAACATCAGAGGTTGTAGTAGGTGTAGTTTTCTACTTCTAGCACCCCCTAAGGTAGGTCAACTCATATCAATGGGGTGTCGTTTGACTCCTAAGAGCACTAGCTAATGAATGCAGTTGAAAATTCCATGGTTTTTACAAAGTTCCATACATTTGAAGGGGCAGAAATGTAAGAAAATGCCTTTTTTTTTCACTAGCGCCACCTCCTGGAAGCATTTGTGCATACCAGCCTTTGGGTAAGAAGGCACGTGACCCCTCATTAGATGCGGAAGGATGTTTTCTTTCCAAAATGGCATTGTTTCTCTACCTTTTCTGCATATCTATTATGGTTATAACCATTTTAGTGCAAGCAGATAATTTCAAAAACAAAAGTGTCAGGTTTACGTACGTGTTCCTAGCACCCACATATTGTATGTTAACCCACACAAATAGGCTACCATTTTTCTCATGTTGGTAGCAGGTACTGAATACAGCAGGAAATGTTATGGTTTTCAAAGATTTTAGTATCTTTGAAGTGGTGGAAATGTAAAAAAAACATGTATTTATTCCCATAGCGCCACCTTTTGGAAATATTTGTGCACTTCAGCCCAGGGGGTAGAAAGGCAAGTGACCCCTCAATTGATGCGGGAGAATGTCTACTTTCCAAAATGGTATACCTTTTATACCTTTCCTTCATGTCTCTAACAGTTATGGACATTTTAGTACAAGCAGCCATTTTCGAAGAAGCAAACAGGTAGGTGTAGTTATGTGCTTCTGGCACCCCTAAGGTAGGTCGACTCATTCCAGTGGGGTGTCATTTTTCTCCTAAGAGCACTAGCTAATGAATACAGTTGGAAATACCATGGTTTGCACACATTTCAGTACATTTGAAGGGGCAGAAATGTAAGAAAATGCCTTTTTTTTTTCATTAGCGCCACCTTCTGGAGGCATTTGTGCACTCCAGGCTTGGGGTAACAAGGCAAGTCACCCATCATTAGATGCGGCAGGGTGTCTTCTTTTCAAAATGGTATGGTTTGTGTACCCTTTCTTCACTTCTGTAGTTGTTATAACCATTTGTGTACAGACAAGTAATGTTTGAGAAAATGTTAGAAAAATTTGAAGTTGTAGTAGGTGTCGTTTTGCACTTCTAGCGCCCCCTGAGGTAGTTAAACTCATACCAATGGGGTGTCATTTTTCTCCTAAGAGCACTAGCTAATGAATACAGTTGGAAATACCATGGTTTGCACACATTTCAGTACATTTGAAGGGGCAGAAATGTAAGAAAATGCCTTTTTTTTTCATTAGCGCCACCTTCTGGAGGCATTTGTGCACTCCAGGCTTGGGGTAACAAGGCAACTCACCCATCATTAGATGCGGCAGGGTGTCTTCTTTTCAAAATGGTATGGTTTGTGTACCCTTTCTTCACTTCTGTATTTGTTATAACCATTTTTGTACAGACAGGTAATGTTTGAGAAAATGTTAGAAAAATTAGAGGTTGCAATAGGTGTAGTTTTGTACTTGTAGCGCCCCCTGAGGTAGGTGAACTCATACCAATGGGGTGTCATTTTTCTCCTAAGAGCACTAGCTAATGAATACAGTTGGAAATACCATGGTTTGCACACATTTCAGTACATTTGAAGGGGCAGAAATGTAAGAAAATGCCTTTTTTTTTCATTAGCGCCACCTTCTGGAGGCATTTGTGCACTCCAGGCTTGGGGTAACAAGGCAAGTCACCCATCATTAGATGCGGCAGGGTGTCTTCTTTTCAAAATGGTATGGTGTGTGTACCCTTTCTTCACTTCTGTAGTTGTTATAACCATTTGTGTACAGACAAGTAATGTTTGAGAAAATGTTAGAAAAATGTGAAGTTGTAGTGGGTGTCGTTTTGCACTTCTAGCGCCCCCTGAGGTAGTTAAACTCGTACCAATGGGGTGTCATTTTTCTCCTAAGAGCACTAGCTAATGAATACAGTTGGAAATACCATGGTTTGCACACATTTCAGTACATTTGAAGGGGCAGAAATGTAAGAAAATGCCTTTTTTTTCATTAGCGCCACCTTCTGGAGGCATTTGTGCACTCCAGGCTTGGGGTAACAAGGCAAGTCACCCATCATTAGATGCGGCAGGGTGTCTTCTTTTCAAAATGGTATGGTTTGTGTACCCTTTCTTCACTTCTGTATTTGTTATAACCATTTTTGTACAGACAGGTAATGTTTGAGAAAATGTTAGAAAAATTAGAGGTTGCAATAGGTGTAGTTTTGTACTTGTAGCGCCCCCTGAGGTAGGTGAACTCATACCAATGGGGTGTTATTTTTCTCCTAAGAGCACTAGCTAATGAATACAGTTGGAAATGCCATGGTTTTCACACATTTTAGTTCATTTGAAGGGGCAGAAATGTAAGAAAATGCCTTTTTTTTTCATTAGCGCCATCTTCTGGAGGCATTTGTGCACACCAGGCTTGGGGTAACAAGGAAAATCACCCCTCATTAGATGCAGCAGGTTGTCTACTTTCCAGAAATATATAGTTTTATATAGTTATTCCACTGTTTTAGGGTAGTTTTACCACAAAAACCCTAGAATGCACATATTAGTTTATAAAGTTGAAAATGTCATTTTGCGCTGCTGGTGATTAGGGCTCTACGCTAGCCATGGACGTAGGTAAAACTATACAAATTTGGTATTTTTTTACTCGGGGGACTCGAGGCTTTTTCAAATAATTGAAACTTTTTCAATCAAGGTAAATGTTTTTGATACATAGTATGTGATTTTAGCAAAATGAGTAAATTTTCACTTTTTTTTGTCATTATGACATCATAGCTTTTTGCACGATGTAAAATTCTCTTCATGTAAGGTATCACAAGAAAGCTCAATTCGTTCTGAAAAAAACAATATATAGTTTTCCATATGTAACTAAAAATCCCCAGAGGAAATCAAGCCTAAACGGAAGGATAGCAAAAATGTTGAAAAAGTGTCTGGCCTGCAGGGTTCAGAAAATGGCCCGAGCCTCTGGCACTGAAGGGGTTAACAACTGGTAACAAGCTTTTTGTATTTACTCTGCAGTATTAAGAGAAAAAAACCCTGCTATTTCATAACTGTATATATTAAACATTTAAAAAATATATTTGCACACTTGCTACCACTTGTAGAGGGGTTTTTAAAGGCAATGTTTTTGGCCTAGTGTTTGGGCTGTCCTGTCCTATCTCTTACTGCAATTAAGGTAATGTGTAAACCCATGTGACTTGTGGGGGTGGGTGGACAGATATTATAAAGGGGGCTGATAGAGTTCCAGTCTTCTTGGTCTGTTGCCCACTCTCTGCAAGCCACTAAAGGTGAGTCTTATCATGAAGCTATAGAAATTGTTGTTTTTAAATATGATACATGTTTTTAGACCCTTGTGTTATTTACAAGAATTCTCACCCATGCCAATCGTCAGAGGCATTTTTAATCCAGATAGGAATGATTATGTGAATTAGATTTTGTCTTATATTGGGGTACCTTGACGTGGTGGGTGCGCTTAAACATACTTTGGCCAAATTATGCAACAAAGACCCCAAATGTATCAAAATGGTATAATATATGCTTAATAAATGCTTCACACAGTGTTCACATTTGGATAATCTATATGGAGGAGCACAGATTTGTTTTGATTTGGGTTTTTGTATGCACTTAGGACTGATTTCAGGGAGCTTGGAGAACTCTCTCATTTCTTGCTGCTACCATGGGCGGAAGGTCCTATCGGGGGATCGGGCATCCCCCGGTGGGCCGCTAGATCATGGGCTGGTGGGGGGAGATCAGAGGATCTCACCTCATTGTCCCACGTATTTTGAAAGAGAGGTCTGTATTGCTACCGGCACAGACACTCTCTGTGACAGACTTCAATGCCGCACAGGAACCACAAGGGGGCATCGATAGGGCCATCGGTGCAGCTAGTGGGCTGCTTTAACCATTTGAGTGCCAGAAGGGTACGGAATGCATTGCAAAGCAATGCATTCCGTACCCCTCTGGCACTCAAAGGGCTAAAAAAATGCTCGGGCTGGTTTTCCCCTACAACCCGCCCCGGCTGCTACCTATATTTGTTCACTAGGGTTCTCAATTTATATCTACAAATGAAATGTATATTTTAATGTGAGTTAGCGCTGTGAGCTTTATTTCTTTTATGTCTTCAGGTCTAATTCAACATTTAGAAAATATTCTTGAAGCTTTCCACAGTTTTGGAGGTTTTGCTTGGTTTGACTATGATGAGTAATTCCGCCAAACATTAGCGGTTCATTCCCATGTAAAATGGGGTATGACCAGTTCTTGTTCAAATAAAGGAATATAAATACTGTATTGGACACAAATTCAACAAGTTACGGTATAACAATTTACACCTGACAAGAAACGTAAAAGCAGAGATTCAAAAACCAGGTAAAATTCCATATTTTAAATGAGGGGTAGCTAACCCTGGTCCTCAAGAGCTATTATCGGAACAGTGCTTCCTTGACACTTTGTGTGCCAGATGGGTATGAAAAACATTGCTCTGCAATGTGTTGAACACCCCTCTGGCACTTAAAGGGTTAACATCAGTGCTCCCTTAACATTTTATGAAGAATTCAAAATTTTACCCAGCGCAGTCTGGCAATAAGACTATTGCTCATAGGCTTCCATTTGGAGAGCTGTATCTAGAGGAATGAGTGAACCCTAACGGCTCTTTCCTTATACTCTGTTGGCCATGTCAGTTCAGGGAGAGAAGCTTTAGCACCCCAATTATTAGAAATACTTGATTCGGGAGTAGAACAGGTTTCACTTGAAAGAAGCAATACTCCTGGTCCTCACTGCAATGCTCATTCCGAGGCAGTAGCAGCAAGAGCAGCAACATCATACTCTGCCCTAGCCAGTGAAAGGGAATGGGGAGGAGAGGAAGAAAGGGGTCATTCTTCTTCAACTTTCACCCCCCCTGAAGTACTGGGTGTGGGACTATTATTCTCTTTGAGCAGGCACAGTGCAGTCATCAGCAATGGCACTGTGCACAGTTTGTGATAACTCAGTGAAAAGAAGAAAGGTTGGAATGTACCTTGGCAAAACCATCCTGATAACACACAGGAAACACAGACACTATGACATTTATGTAAAACATGTTAAAGCCAAACCCTCACCGAAGAAATCGGGCACCGCTGTTGCTTTACCCCCTGACTCTCCCCAAAGGCAACAAGAGTCAAGGTGGAAATCAAAGAGGAGGAAGAACAGATTAATGCAGCCAGAGGCTGAATGTTAGATGGCAACCGAAACACCTGGCTCGCCATCACCATCTTGGTCTATGGTTCAGGCACAGGAAGGTCATGTAATCACAGCTTATGGTGATCCCCCTCATTCATCTTTACCACCACCTGATAGCCATTCAATAGATGTCAGGATGTCGCAGTTCCTTTTCACTCATTGCACACTGTTTGGTGCACTGACCACACATGGCAGTGTGGTGAAGGATAATTGCCAGCAGGGCATCAAGTGGCATCTGAGGAGATTCCATCCCACAGAATATGCTAAGCTGGTGGCAAGGAGGGTTCTTCATTATTTTAAACTATCTGCAAGTTGTCAGTTGTCCTTAGCGGGGAGTAGACAAGGGTCACAGTGACAGCAGCAGTTCTTGGTTTCTGGTGGGATGGTTTTACATTGGGACCCTAAACGTCATGGTGTTTGGATAGAGTTGTGCCAGGTGTTTGATGTGAGTGCAGATGTGCCCATTGTTCGCAGTCCTTCCTTTATTTAACACACACAATGTGCACATTGCAATTGCTGATGAGAGGCATAATTACTGCTCTCAAGGGAAAATTTTCTATTCTAGTAACAACACACCCATGATTTTGGAGGAGGGGCAGGTGGGGAAGCATTATTGGGTAACGTATTATTTTCTCCACATGTACCTGAAGTGGTAGGGGCTAATTGTGGTGCTAATACTGCTTTAGGTGCATCACTGGAGTTAGTAGTGGCAATTGGAACCACGATCATCCATCACCCATGTTACTGCTGTTACTGATCCCATTCCCTCTTAGCTGCGTAAAGGGATAGTAATACTTTAAATAAACTTTAAACAATCCTGTAGCCCTTAAAAATACAAATTCAATGAGCCCTGCGGCATCTCTCAACCATGTATGGTTTGAGAGATTTTGTATTGAATTTGTATTTGTAAGGGCTACAAGATTGATTAAAGTTTATTTAAAGTATTACTATCCCTTTAAACAACTGAGCAGCAGCACCAAGAACAGCAAATAATGCAAATTCCATAATGACACCTGGGCATTTGAAAATCGCCAGTGGCCACTGGCCACCACAACATGACCTGCTGGCACTAGGCCATTAGGGCATTTTTTACCTAAGGGCTTGTTCTTTACAAATAAAAACTGAGGTCTGCAAAAAAAATTTAGAGGGGGGCTTGTTTCTAACAAGCCGAAGTCCTACAAATCACTGATTCCTCAGGCCTTGTGTCAAACATGTCTACGTCCTACAAATCAAAGCCTCAGGGCTTGGGCCTAACACAAGTCTAAGTTCTATAACAAATCAATATTTCTTCAGGGCTTGTTCCTCTAATAACAAGTCCTACAAATTATCCTCTACAAAATACTCTATCCCATCAAGTATCACTCTGCCCCAGTAGCAGCTTACATCAGGGGGTCCCTGTCTCTGGTACATATGTACCAATTTCTTATTTTATTTAATTTTACTTAACCCCCCAAAAAAATCCCTGTTCAACTGATTATTTCCACAGACTCCACCTACCAACACAAGTACCCTCCTCAGACCCCTTTTTATACCATGTCTTATGTTTTTTTTTTATTTAAAATTATTATTTACTTTTTTTTATTAACTTAACCCCCAGTACCCCTCCCCCCAAAAATTCCCTGTTTAACTGATTGTTTCCCAATACTGCAGCAACACAGGCACCCTCATACCTTTTTTATTCTATGCCTTTGGGAAATAAAATAGCATTTGCTATGAGATGTATGTAAATTCAATGTCCCCACTGATTTCAGTGCAATGAGTTAGACAAAAAAGCAGAAAAACTGCACTTTTTACTGGAAAAAGTGCCATTATTTGCCTATTTTGGTCTGAGGGGAATATTTTAACCCATCCTTAACCCCTTAGTGAAAGCCACGTGCGTACTCGGCTGTCACCTTAACGCCCGGCTAACATTTTTTTTTTTTTTTTTTTTTTAATGATTCCGGAGTCTCCGAACGGCGTGCAGCCGCACAGAGACCCGGACTTCCGGGACTTACCAGGTATGTCCTTTGTCACTAAGTGACAGTTTTTGCAGGATGTACCTGGTAAGTCAATTGTCACGATGGGGTTAAATGAATCCCAGTGTAAATTTCCAGCATCCTGTAAATATAGGCACAAGTGTACTTTTTGTGCAGGGAGTCACCCTGGATTTTATTGCTTTAGAAAGCAGTCCACAACAACCCCTCAGTTTAGCGAAAACACTAGGGTGACCACGGGTCCCGGAATGTCCGGGACTGTCCCTTATTTCAAGCCTATGTCCCGCGTCCCGGGTCATCTCCCACCGGGACAATGAAGTGTCCCGGAATGAAGCCAAGCCACCCACACAGCAGCACAAACAGTCACTCTCTGTGGCGTCGCCAGGGGGGGGCAGAGGGGACCCAGTGTTTGTTGTGTTTTTTTTTTATATATGCCACCCTGGATGTCAGCCTGCAAGCGGTGTGTCACATCATGGACGCCGCGAGGGAGCGCTTGGTAGCATAAATCAGCGCTCCCTCGCGGCGTCCATGATGTGACACACCGTTTGCAGGCTGACATCCAGGGCGGCAATCCAGCTGATCTCCTGGAGGCAAGCGCTCTAGTAATACAGAGCGCTGGGAGATGACATCATCTCCCAGCGCTCTGCATTACTGAGCACAGCGCACGGGAGCTTCAGCTCTGTGCAGGAGGAGGCACAGAGCACTTTCCACACCGCTAGACTACCAGGGACTCAAGGTAGGGCATCAAGGGGCAATGTGGAGATGAAGAGGCTTTATGGTAGGGTGACCACATGTCCCGGAATGGCAGAACGGAAATGTGGTCACCCTAGAAAACACACCAAAAAAGGGTGAGGCCAGTTGCTAGAACTACTTGCTTGTTTAGAACACTATCCAAACAGGGAGACGGCACAACTTTTTAGACAAGGTTTTCAGTTCGGTTTCCAACTGCCAGTCTGTAATTTAAATAAATTTACTTGTGTTGAGAATCTTAAATCCGTTCTTGACAGACCTTCTATTACATGGGAAAAAAATACAAAACAAAATAGAAACGGAGAGAGAAGTTGGTCCACTGATTTCCCCTTCATTTGCTAACTTATAATTATCCAAGTGTGAACCCTGTGTAAAGAATATTGTATACTACTTTAATAAATTTGGGGTCTCTGTTGCATAGTTTGGTCAAAGTATATTTAAGCCCACCTGCCCCGTCAAGGCTCCCCAGTATAAGGCGAGCACCTAACTTCACACAATCAAACATACTTAAAGTGGTATACAATATGCTTCACACAGGGTTCACACTTGGATAGTTTTTATAGAGGAGAGCAGATTTGGTTGGGTTTGGTTCTGTTTAGGCTTCGGCCTAATCTTGGGAAGCTTGGAGAGCTCCCTCATTTCTTGCTGCTATCTGTATTTATTCACTTGGGTACTCAATTTATATCTGAAGAGTAAATGTATAAATTAACCCTTTGAGTGCTAGAGTGGTACGCAACGCATTGCTTTGCAATGCGTTGCGTACCACTCTGGCACTCAAAGGGTTAATGTGAATTAGCGCTGTGAATTTTGTTTCTTCTGTATTTGCTAACTTATGTTTATCCCCATTAGGTTTGGTACCCAAAAAAGAGAAAGGAGAGTTTAGGCTGATATACCACCATATTCCAGGTACCAAAAATGTGATTGCAGACACTCTCATCTACAGCTTGAGAAATTTCACAGCTTAACTCCTCGGGCAGAAGAATCAGCAACAAAATGTCCAGATTACCTTTGCACCGAAAACTCCCTTGCACCCAGTACATGGGCTGCTTATACAGCAGTTTGGGAAGACTGGGCACAATTTAGCGAAATTTTAAGTTTTAATCCATTTACTATCAGTTTGGAACTGGAGTTGTGTTATGTGCTGGGTAGAATGGAACGGGGATTATCTGGCTCACTCAAAGAGGAGACTAACTTTTGTTTGTTTTATTGTAAGGCTCCTTGGTAAACAGCAAGTGAATAAAAATGTCTTGATTATTCAAATTTGAATAGGTTATAACAAGCAGACAGGGTCTAAGATGTCCAATTTCCACTGAGTTGCGCAAAGAAATTGCTGTTGGCTCTGCCTGCCAGGTTTTTTTTTTTTACTTTGAAGTAGCCTCGTTCAGGATGGCTTTCACTCAGGGGCGGGCTGGGCCGGGGGGGGAAGGGGGGCCGGTCATAAATCTGGGCCGGTGGGCCACAGCCTCACTCCATTTCCTGCTTCTGCCAGCAGGGGGCGAGCATGAGATTGTCTGCTGGACCAGCAACTTGTAGGATAAAAATGTTTAATACGTTGGGCACAGGTGTAGTGGAGGTTGGACTTCCAGCTTCAGCAACAAAGGGGGGTGGGGTCCCTCACACAAATAGGCTGGCCCAGTAGGATCTTATGAATCTCCCAGTGGGAAATGTTCCTTTAGGCTGAGGGCCTTTGAGCAGCACCTTCAATCCTTCAGCACACTTTTTTGTTGCCAGAAGGTCTGGGCCTGCCCCTCTTTAATTTACTGTAAGTGTAGGAGGAGACTCAGGAGAGGCATTATTTGTCCCTTTTCTCTGTTGGGTCAGTGGTGCTTAACCCTTTGAGTGCCTTAGGGGTGTGCATCGCAATACTTAGCAATGTATTGCTTCAGCATTCACCCTTTGACACTCAAAGGGTTAACCCTTCAATTGCCAACCAGAAATCCAATACTTAAACGGTTAACATTTTGTCGTGAAAGAGGGCAGCCTGTAGGTACTGCCACTGCCGGGTTCCTGATTGTTTGCCTCTCTCACTCAGTCACATGAGATTAAGTGAGAGAGCAGCAAGGAACCTGAGAGTGAGTGGAGTGGGAAGTAGAGACACAAAGTACTTCTGGCTGGGTGTGGGAGCGTCAGTCAGGTCTGTCTGTGACACAAGTTTCAGTCATGTATTGTGTGGTGAATGGGTGTTATTTCATCTCTGCAAAAAAAAAAAAAAATAGATTGGGGACAAGGTTCTCTCAACCCACGGAGGATTTAACTTGAAGAACCCACTCATCATCTCTATCGATGATAGTGCTCATGTTCAGGAGGATATTGGGACAGGTCACATGACCATTATGAAGTCTGCACAGGGCTTGTATCCAGCATCATGGGAGACTTCAGCAGGGACTGTTAGCTGTGTGCACTGCTGCTTATTCTTCACCTGAAGTATGGTAAGCTTTATATCCCCAGAGAGAGGAGGAAAGGGGCAAACGAGGGACTTCTGTTTCACCAAAACTGGGCTGTTCTTAGCACGGCAACATAGTGTCAGACAGCAGTTACTAACAGAGCTGAGTTGTGCCCAGACCCACCTTTGTGAGACAGCTGACAAAAAGGAGGACAGAGTGAGGCTGAATCTGTTGTAAATTGTCTTCAGTGCAGGGGAGTTAACCCTCCAAGTGCAAGAAATGAGTGCCAAGCATTTCAGAGCAATGCTGTGAGCATCATGGAACTCAAAGGGTTAAGGGGAGCTTGACTTGTGGTAATAGAGACAGTGTGTAAGATTGTCAGATGGTGTGGATGTGTGAGTGTGGGTATGTGAGAGAAACTGTGTGTGGGAGAACTTAATTAAGGGATAGTAATGTTTCACAATAAAAGCAGCTCTAATTAATCATCATAGTATTTGGACTTTGGAGAGTGTTATTTCAATTCTGTCAGAGTTGTAGTTCAAGAGTAATTCAATGACAAAGTGTCCCCCTCCCACCCCTTTTACTGATGTAACACTGCTCAGCCAGATCAGAAGAAAGGTGTACAGGTAGATTGCAGAGAGAGACAATCTTCAATTAAGATAAGGGAAAAACCTGAAAAGCTTGTCAAGGGGGAAATGGCTTTCATTGTTCTCATAGGAAGAAGATTGTCCCCTGCTGTTATCTGTCTGGTCTATGGACTGCATTCCACATCTGAGAAGAGATTGCTTACACTAGGTAAAAGGGGCGGGAGGGGAAACTTTGCTTGTGAATATCTCTCAAACCATAAAGGTTTGAGAGATAAGACTTATATCGTTCTTCATGTTTTTTTAATGCCTACAAAATAAAATAAAGAAAAAATGAAGTATTACTATCCCTTTAAACTCTTCCAATAACAAAGGTGCATGTAAATAAATTACCTCACACAAACATCTAGTACACAAAGAGTTAAATGTAGCTTGTGCTTCTTGTTTAGCTTTATTGATCGTCTTCTCTATTGTGGTGGCTATTTAACCCATTGGATACTAGCTTCATCAACACTTTTGTCTTCAGCATCCAAGGTGTACACACTTGTGTTGCATGGGCAGGGGTATGATGTGCATGTAAGGAGAAAGCACAAATCCAGTCCTGCTGTAAAAAAGAGCAGAGAACTGGTGTTGTGCTCTGCACCTTATCATTACCCTTTTGTACACATTTACGTCTCCTTCCCACCATGTGTGACAAGACATGGGCAATGTGACAGTGTACTGGCAGTTCATACAATTCCTTTGTGTTTGGATACAAGATATGTGAAAACTATTCTTGTCTTGCTGATGAATTTTATTATAATGTAGTCATACCTTGGAATTATCAGTGGGTTTGACCTAAATCTCAGGGTAAAAGACCAAATTGTTAGGGTGCAGACCTCACTAGCACTCAAGGGGTTAATAGTACCATTTAAGTACGATTTTTTTTGTTTGGTTTGCGCCTCTTTGACTTTGAAGGGGCAGGGGGCCCAGTCTTAAACTTTGTCCTGGGGACTAGTAGCTTCTAGTTAGGCCCATGAGGAGGATTTGGGGAAGTCTGTGAACGTAGTGTGTTCTGGAGACTTACACTGAATGAAAATGGTATCAGGATGCTAGATTTAAATATACACTGCTCCAAAAAAAACTAAAGGGAACACTAAGATTACACATCCACTGCTCAAAAAAACAAAGGGAACACTAAGATTACACATCCACTGCTCAAAAAAATAAAGGGAACACTAAGATTACACATCCTAGATCTGAATGAATGAACTGACAGCAAAATCACACAAAAATTCTCAATGGAAATCAAATTTATCAGCCCATGGAGGTCTGGATATGGAGTCACACTCAAAATCAAAATGGAAAACCACACTACAGGCTGATCCAACTTTGATGTAATGTCCTTAAAACAAGTCAAAATGAGGCTCAGTAGTGTGTGTGGCCTCCACGTGCCCGTATGACCTCCCTACAAAGCCTGGGCATGCTCCTGATGAGGTTGCGGATGGTCTCCTGAGGGATGTCCTCCCAGACCTGGACTAAAGCATCCGCCAACTCCTGGACAGTCTGTGGTGCAACGTGTCGTTGGTGGATGGAGCGAGACATGATGTCCCAGATGTGCTCAATCGGATTCAGGTCTGGGGAACGGACGGGCCAGTCCATAGCATCAATGCCTTCCTCTTGCAGGAACTGCTGACACACTCCAGCCACATGAGGTCTAGCATTGTCTTGCATTAAGAGGAACCCAGGGCCAACTGCACCAGCATATGGTCTCACAAGGGGTCTGAGGATCTCATCTCGGTACCTAATGGCAGTCAGGCTACCTCTGGCAAGCACATGGAGAGCTGTGCGGACCCCCAAAGAAATGCCACCCCACACCATTACTGACCCACCGCCAAACCGGTCATGCTTGAGGATGTTGCAGGCAGCAGAACGTTCTCAACGGCGTCTCCAGACTCTGTCACATCTGTCACATGTGCTCAGTATGAACCTGCTTTCATCTGTGAAGAGCACAGGGCGACAGTGGCATATTTGCCAATCTTGGTGTTCTCTGGCAAATGCCAAACGTCCTGCACGGTGTTGGGCTGTAAGCACAACCCCCACCTGTGGACGTCGGGCCCTCATACTACCCTCATGGAGTCTGTTTCTGACCGTTTGAGTGGACACATGCACATTTGTGGCCTGCTGGAGGTCATTTTGCAGGGCTCTGGCAGTGCTCCTCCTTGCACAAAGGCGGAGATAGCTGTCCGGCTGCTGGGTTGTTGCCCTCCTACGGCCTCCTCCACGTCTCCTGATGTACTGGCCTGTCTCCTGGTAGCACCTCCATGCTCTGGACACTACGCTGACAGACACAGCAAACCTTCTTGCCACAGCTCGCATTGATGTGCCATCCTGGATGAGCTGCACTACCTGAGACACTTGTGTGGGTTGTAGACTCCGTCTCATGCTACCACTAGAGTGAAAGCACCGCCAGCATTCAAAAGTGACCAAAACATCAGCCAGGAAGCATAGGAACTGAGAAGTGGTCTGTGGTCACCACCTGCAGAACCACTCCTTTATTGGGGGTGTCTTGCTAATTGCCTATAATTTCCACCTGTTGTCTGTTCCATTTGCACAACAGCATGTGAAATTGATTGTCAGTCAGTGTTGCTTCCTGAGTGGACAGTGTGATTTCACAGAAGTGTGATTGACTTCGAGTTACATTGTGTTGTTTAAGTGTTCCCTTTATTTTTTGGCGCAGTTTACTTTAAATTAATGTTTAGATAATGGACTTGTTTGAAAACAGCATCTCAACACCAGTCTCACTTTTTAAAATTCCAGAATGTACCTTGTTCACTATCCCACCTTCCTGTGTTAACTAATTGTGTCATAGGTTCACACTGTGACAGCTTGGTGCCCTAGATCAGTGTTTCTCAACTGAAGGGACAGCGCAGCGGTTAGTAGGTATTTCTTTTTACAGACAGGTAACCTCACATTGTTTTGCTAAGTTCTGGCGCACTGTCAGTCACTGAGCATTGTTTGAAACTGGCGTTCTAACTGAGGTTAAGTAGAGGTACTCAGCACACACTGCAGTTTGGAAGTTCTCATGGAGCTCTTCAGGTGAGGCACCGATATCTGCATATGGCAGCGGGAAGGGTGGGGGGTAGAGAAAAAAATATGAGACTGCACATCCTTTTCTAACATTCCCTTTAACCATCTGAGTGACGGTGGGTACAGAGCAATGCATTGCACAACCCACTGTCCTTCAAAAAGCTTCTAGAAAAGATAGAAAATGGAGCTGAGTCTCATTGAATTTGTTCTTTATCCCTTTCAGTTCTATAATTGTGTCAGCCACTGGACTTCTCCCTGCACTCAAAGGGTTCATATGTATGATTTCTCCCCCTCTCAATTACCCCACCCTCCTTTATCTCCCCACCCTATTGCCCATATTATTCCCATTTCCCCTTTCCTCCGCTTATCTGTCCATTGCCTTTATTCTCACCTTGCTTTCCCCCATCTTGCCCTCCCCCTTTTATTTCTTCTCTCCCTTTCCCTTTCTCTCCTCTTTTGCCCTCTCTCTCCTCTTATTGGCACTCATAGAATTGTAAGCTCTGTGGTATGACTAGCGTAGCTCCATTTCAACTGTAAGCTTTTTGGTATGACTAGTGTAGCTTCATTTCTATTGTAAGCACTGTGGTATGACTAGTATAGCTTCTTTTCAATTGTAAGGTCTGTAGTATCACTAGCGTAGCTTCACTTCTATTGTAAACTCTGTGATATCACTAGTGAAGCAATATTTCAGTTGTGAGCTCTTTGGTATCTCAAAATTAATTAAATTGAACTTCGAAATTATTTAAAAGTTAATGATCAGATCTGTGTGTATGTGTGCTTGTATGTGTGTGTGTGTGTTTGTGACAAGAGCCCTGGAATGTGAATGTGTGCCAGTATAAGGTGTTCTGGGGTGTATATTTTATACACTCGTGACTTTAGGCCAGTAGTAGCTAACCTGGACCTCAAGAGCTACCAACAATGCATGTTTTCAGGATCTCACTGAATAAGCACAGGTGGACTTATTATAGTGACTGAGCCACTAATTAGTCTACCTTTGCTTTATCTGCGATATCTTGAAAACATTATTATTGGTAGCTCTTGAGGACCAGGGTTGGCTACCTTTACTCTAGAAAGAGCAGGGATGGACAACCTGTGGCCCTCCCACTGTTAGTGAACTACATCTCTAAATATCAGCTATTTGCTGATTGAGAACAATGGGAGTTGTAGTCTGACAACGTAGTACTAGTAGCCACAACAGCATCACCCACATGGTTTCTGCATTACTCTTTACCTGCCAAGTTCTATCCCCTTTATTACCATAGCCCATGTTGTAAAGGAAGGTAGTACGAGGACCGGGTCGCCTTCCGTCTTAGTCCCCTGGTCTCTCCTTTTCGACGCCGGACTGGCGCCATCGAGTGCACCGGTCGAGCAAACCAGCGTTCCGGAGGTCAACTCAAAGCGACGTCGAACCTCGGGAAGACCGATTCTGCCTCGAGAGGATGCGACTACCGGAGGGGTCACGGCACTCGAACGCCGTCGAGCAAGCACAGGACCGAATCAGGCAAAATGTAGCAGGAAGCAAAGTGGATATATTCCCAGCCGTTCGAGCACTCCGGTGCTCGACTCGAAGGTTGGAGCTTAGGCAGGAAACCAAAGGGCAGAGTCCACGTTGCCGCCTGACAGGATACAAAGGTCGGTAGCGGGATCCTGGCAGCAGACGGACGAACGTACAGGAACCTGGTTCGAATGGGCGGCAGAGTGGCCACTTTTACCACAGGAACAAACAGACTCCAGGACTCTGGTTCACTCCAAACAGTAACACCTTTATTGAACAAGACACTCAACTTTTATACAGTTTACAACATGGTACCACAATAGGGAGGGGAAGGGCCAGGCATTCTAATGCAGGCTTGGCCCAGGGACCAATCCAACACAATGGGCATCGACAACAGACCAATGGTGACAGTGAACAATGGATCAATGGCATCCAAGGGAAACAAGCCAATGGGAGATGGGCAACTGAACACAATATGGACAATGGTACAATTAACATGATTAATCAACGTCTGGACAAAGACAATGGACTGATCTGAGGGAATACACATCTGAGGACTGGGCCAGGGGTTGAAGCACGTACACACTAGTTTGAATATGCGGCTTCAACCCTGGCCAATCAGTGTGCGCAGTGAGTCGTACGTCGGCCAATCCGGCGTCGACTCACTGCCTCCGGTTTCCCGCGTTCGAGATGGCGTGGATACCTCGAACAAAGGAACCGGGGAATCACCGGCTTCGGTGTTCGTGTATCCCTCGTACATTAAACCCTACAATACATTAAACTTTCAACATTACACAATATACAAACTTACAACATTCGACATCAATCCTTTTAACATAATGATAGGGAAACCCCTATCAGAGTTCAAATAAGGCCACAGGGCCATAGTCTTTAAGGAAATTGTTCGTGGTCCAGACAAGAGCCTAAGTAACGGATAACATCCGTTACACTTCTCCCCCTTTTGGTTCCAAGCCAGCGGGTGCGGTAGTAAACGCTGGCTTGGAGCTGTAGGAGGGCATGGAGGTGGTGAGGCACTTGTCTGGACAGTACACTAGTCCGAAGGCCTTGGTCCTAGGCCAGTTTTAACTGAGGGGCCCCTTGTTCTGGGCCAGAGGTTGGAACAGTCTTTCTGTCTTGGGCCAGGGGAAAACATGAGCCCTTTGTCCGGGCCTGGTAGTGGGGAACCAGGCCCTTGTCCTGGGCCAGTGAAGAAAATGCCAGTTCCTTTGTCCTTAAACCTGGGCCAGGGGTTGAAGCAGTCTTTTTGTCCTGGGCCAGGGTAAAACATGAGCTCTTTGTCTGGGCCTGGTAGTGGTGAACAAGGCCCTGGTCCTGGGCCAGTGAAGCAAATGCCAGTTCCTTTGTCCTTAGTCCTGGGCCAGGGGAACTGATGCTTGGTTGCCCTGACCAATAGCAAATAAGGTGGCCTCTCCTGGGCCCCTTTCAAGGCAGTGCTGAGGACAAATCCTTCTGGGTCTGGGGCCAGTGGCTCCGGGTCAAGAGCCAGTCTATAAGGGGGATCTCCCTGGGGCAATTGTGACTCTGGCTTCTGGACGTCAGAGTTTGGGCAGAAAGGCACATCTCCCCCTTTTAGTTGGGCCAGGGCCCCAGAGGCACAGGAGCGGATGCAGTTCCCACGCTCCTGAGTCAAATCAGGTATGGGCCTGATGGGGAATACATTCCCACCCACCAAGCTGGGGTCAACAGGGGACAGGGCAACACAAATGTCCTTGGTGAGGATCACGGTCCCACTCACCAAGGTGGGGA
Source organism: Rhinophrynus dorsalis (assembly GCA_037306005.1). Lineage (NCBI taxonomy): Eukaryota > Metazoa > Chordata > Amphibia > Anura > Rhinophrynidae > Rhinophrynus > Rhinophrynus dorsalis. Next base: position 375,335,521 of record CM074724.1, read on the forward strand.
TCTCCAGTGCAGGGGTACAAACAGGCTCCTTTAGGATGACCGTGGCCCCACTCACTAGGCCAGGGGTCTCAGGGGGAGGCAGAACAAATGCTGGGCTGGGGATGAGGACGGCTGTCCCACTCATCCCAGCCAGGACTTCACATGACCTGGTGCTCTTGCTCCCACGCACCAAGTCAGGGGTTACAGGGGGAATGATGGGGCACTCCTTCCCACCCATCCGGTCATGCAACATATCCAGGGGAGTTCCAGCAGCCCTACTTTCTCCCAGTCCGCTGGTGTCCTCCTCTGGTAGGCCATCACACACAGGCCTTTCTTTTGCCTTGAGGGAGACCGCAGTCCCATCCCTCCAGGCGGCATTACTTGTACTCCTGGGGAGCACGCACGGCTCCGCTCCCAGGCCATCTTCCACCCCCACCAGGGGCAACATTTTGTGGCCGCTGCTGGGTTCTCTCCCACCCAGTACAGCAGGGGTCTCAGGGGGACTGATGGGCTTGCTCCCACCCAACAGTTCACAGTCCATACTTGTAGGAGGGCCAGCGGCACTATTTTCTCCCAGCCCACTGGGATCCTCCTCCTGTAGGCCATCATACACAGGCCTTTCTTCTGCCTGGAGGGAGACCGCAGTCCCATCCCTCCAGGCGGCATTACTTGTAGTCCTGGGGAGCACGCACGGCTCTGCTCCCAGGGCATCTTCCACCCCCACCAGGGGCAACATCTCGAGGCTGCTGCTGGGTTCTCTCCCACCCACTACAGCAGGGGCCTCAGGGGGACTGATGGGCTTGCTCCCACCCATCAGTTCACAGTCCATATCTTTAGGAGGGCCAGCGGCACTGTTTTCTCCCAGCCCACTGGGGTCCTCCTCCTGTAGACCATTACACATAGGCCTTTCTTCTGCCTTGAGGGAGACCGCAGTCCCATCCCTCAAGGCGGCATTACTTGTGATTCTGGGGAGCACGCACGGCTCCGCTCCCAGGGCAACAGGGGCACTGATGAGGAGCGTATTCCCACTCACCAGTGTGGAGTGAACAGGGCCAGCTCCATCCAAGTCCTCAGTTTCACTGAGGTCCTCCTTAGATGAGGGTCCCCCCCAACATTCTGCTTCTTCTCCTGCACACAGTTCGCGCCAGTACTGGCCACATAAAATATCCATCAGCCTATCAATCTTGGCCACTGATGGCTTGTATCCCAGAAGCGGCATAAGGTTCACCATCCTTCGATACACTGGGTCATCACTCGGTCCAATCCCGATAATGGTCCACTTTTCCTTCACTAAAAAGTCAATGTACTCCCAGTCGGGCTCTACAGCTCCGAGGTGTGTGCGGAAGTCACTGAGACCCCATGCGGGTCCAACTGATTCGACTAGATACAAAAAGTCCGGGAAACCCCATTCGGGCAATACCCCTCAGCCGGATCCACGTGTCGCCATTCCTCATTCGATACACTCAATGAAAGAAGGAGAAATCCCACCGCTGCCACCAATGTAACGGAAGGTAGTACGAGGACCGGGTCGCCTTCCGTCTTAGTCCCCGGGTCTCTCCTTTTCGACGCCGGACTGGCGCCGTCGAGTGCACCGGTCGAGCAAACCAGCGTTCCGGAGGTCGACTCAAAGCGACGTCGAACCTCGGGAAGACCGATTCTGCCTCGAGAGGATGCGACTACCGGAGGGGTCACGGCACTCGAACGCCGTCGAGCAAGCACAGGACCGAATCAGGCAAAATGTAGCAGGAAGCAAAGTGGATATATTCCCAGCCGTTCGAGCACTCCGGTGCTCGACTCGAAGGTTGGAGCTTAGGCAGGAAACCAAAGGGCAGAGTCCACGTTGCCGCCTGACAGGATACAAAGGTCAGTAGCGGGATCCTGGCAGCAGACGGACGAACGTACAGGAACCTGGTTCTAATGGGCGGCAGAGTGGCCACTTTTACCACAGGAACAAACAGACTCCAGGACTCTGGTTCACTCCAAACAGTAACACCTTTATTGAACAAGACACTCAACTTTTATACAGTGTACAACATGGTACCACAATAGGGAGGGGAAGGGCCAGGCATTCTAATGCAGGCTTGGCCCAGGGACCAATCCAACACAATGGGCATAGACAACAGACCAATGGTGACAGTGAACAATGGACCAATGGGATCCAAGGGAAACAAGCCAATGGGAGATGGGCAACTGAACACAATATGGACAATGGTACAATTAACATGATTAATCAACATCTGGACAAAGACAATGGACTGATCTGAGGGAATACACATCTGAGGACTGGGCCAGGGGTTGAAGCACGTACACACTAGTTTGAATATGCGGCTTCAACCCTGGCCAATCAGTGTGCGCAGTGAGTCGTACGTCGGCCAATCCGGCGTCGACTCACTGCCTCCGGTTTCCTGCGTTCGAGATGGCGTGGATACCTCGAACAAAGGAACCGGGGAATCACCGGCTTTGGTGTTCGTGTATCCCTCATACATTAAACCATACAATACATTAAACTTTCGACATTACACAATATACAAACTTACAACATTCGACATCAATCCTTTTAACATAATGATAGGGAAACCCCTATCAGAGTTCAAATAAGGCCACAGGGCCATAGTCTTTAAGGAAATTGTTCGTGGTCCAAAAAGAGCCTAAGTAACGGATAACATCCGTTACACATGTGTGTGTCATTCCCACTCCTACCTGCATGACCTTCCCTGTTTTCCTTCCTATTTTCCTCCCATTTCACACTGTCTCCCTAATGTTTATCTATAAACCAGCATAGGATATGTAGACATCCTGACTTGTATTATGGCTGCTTTGTAAAATAACTGCAGGTAGACAGTGGGAAATGGGAAATAAAGAGTGGCAGGAAGGATGGGGAAGAATATTGGTATAGGGGTGGTAGAAAGAGATGAGGAAGGTAATCTGAAAAGGAAATACAAGAGTGGAGTGGCAGAGATGGTAAAGGCTAAGCTGCACTAACCAAAAAGGAGTTGGCGAGGAACCAATGACTCCTTGCCGATAACAAGGTCAAAGATCCAATGTTACAAAAATATGGGCATCCCTGTTCTACAGAATGCAAACTCTCTGCTGGAGTTCCCTTTTAGATTGTAATCTTTGTGGGACAATTAATATGTATATTGTAAACTCTAGGCATAATTTACGAATTCCAAATACAATTCTCACCAACAATATAAAGTGGGCTGAGTTATAACTAGTGCAACTCCATTTGAATTGTAAGGTTTATGGTATCATTAAATAGCAAAATAAACTAGTGCAGCACCATTTCAATTGTAAGTTCTGTGGTATCACTAGAGAAGCTCCACTTCGATTGTAAGATCTGTGGTATCACTTTGTAGCTCCATTTCAATTGTAAGATCTGTGGTTTGTATTACTAATATAGCTCCATTTCAATTGTAAGCTCTGTAGTATCACCTGCCTTATGTCACAACATCAATGACAATTAAAAACTTAACAAAAAGGGGTGGGCTGGGATGATGGGCTGGAGTGATAGTAGAAATGGGCCACTGGATTGTACTTGCCCCTCAGCCCAAAAGTTGCCAGCCCTCCCCTGCTTTCACTTTATCCTTTTATGGGGCCCTCAGAATAGGTGAGCTAGTTCTGGCGTGCAAATTTAGGGTTGGGGGTTTAGAATAGAATGATATTATGCTAAAGAAAAAAGACATTTATATTCACACAAAAAGATCCAAGATGACCAGTTAGGTAAAGGTTGTTGGCTGACATTGCATGAGATTAACGGGAGTGCCTTATGCCCAGTAGCAGCAATTAATAATTACATAGCGTTATGGCCACCTCATACAGGGCATTTTTGTTATATGTAAATGGGCTTCCACTAACTGAATCCCAGTTTGGTAGTGTGTTAAAAAAAAGTTGTTTTTTTTCATACAGTATGGGTGTCAACTGAGGGCACTTCTCCTCTCTTTTAGAATTAGAGTAACAACTGAAGCTGCACACTTGGGTCTGCAAGAAGGAATTATTAAAAAATTGGGGAGGCGGCAATCTAATAGGTTCAGTTATATATATATCCTCATTTGTTATAACCTAAATACGTTTTTAAATGTTTTGTTTCTATTACAGATGCACAATCCAAAAATTGAGCACTCTATCGTTGTTTGGGCCTAGAGGAGATCTCTCACCAGGAATTATGGGGAGAATGTATGACTGAGCCTCACAGAGTGTCAGTTATGGTGGTATGAGGTAAGAGGACTTAAAGTAGCCAATGTAGGTAAGGAGCTACAGTTTTGCATTGATAATTTAACTCACACAGATATCATATTGCTTCATGTGGGATGTAATGACATTTGGCATATTAAATAAATAGAGCTAGTTTATAGATTGCAAGAAATATTGTAAGATTTAGTTTTAAGCTTTCCTAATGCTCTTCTAGTTTTTTGCGAGATAGTTACCTGATTTTTCTGGATAGCTAATAGCCACATGAAGCCATTAGAGAGGGTTATGTGAAAAATCAACAACCATATCCCCTTAAGGACCCATAACGGTCCTGGACCGTCATCGAATTCCGGGCTCCCCACATGGCTGCACACTGTTCAGGGAGTCTGGAATCGGATCGCGCAAAAAAAAAAAAAAAAAAGCTCCGTGGTCCTTAAGTGACCGCAATGTACGTGCACGGCCGGTCCTTAAGGGGAAATAGCTAAATTGTCTGCAGTTTAGGTGGTTTGTCATGCAGAGAGGGCGGTCTGTAGAATGGTGGTGAAGGGCTTTATTGCACAGATTGGGTTCACCTATCTGGGATTGGAAATTATATTTTCAATTTAGGGCTTCAGAATGCCATAGAAAAAGCGATCCGTGGGATGGGAGGCGGACAATCATGCCTTTAATAGGCAGTTTGTCTATGGAGCTTGTCATGAATTTATGGCAGGTTAATAGCGATCTAGCAAACAAAACAAACCTTTTGGTTGAAGTTGGTAAGCTATTGGCTATTAGGACAGAGCTGTTCATGTGGTTTAAGGGTAGCTCTTAGGCTTTTAAGGTTAAGATCAAAATTATGGTTTGTTTTTTGGTATTTATAACCGTTAATAAGCATACGCTAACCTTAAGTTAATAGACAGCTGCTGTGGCCTTTTACCATCAGATCTTGTATACATGTCTCTTTTTTATTACTGTACTTATTTTGATGCATATGTTTAATTATTATACATGTTAGAGTATTTGTATGAGCAGAATAAGGTCATTAGCAAGTATACAATGCAAAACTGGAAGGCTTTGGAAGAAACATCTTTGTTACCTGGGCAATAGCAACTAATATATGATGTACGTGAGCTGCTGAAACCTTTTGAGGAGGCCACCGTGTTGGTTAGTTGTGTAGGGTCAGAAATTAGTGAAAATTTTCCACTGATATATTTACTGAGGAGCATGGCTGATGAATCTTTCAGTGATAATAACCAGAGGCGTAATTAGAAGCCACCGGGCCCTGGTGCAAGAATTGCCATGAGCTCCCCCGATCACATTGGCCCCCTTCATCTCCACATTGCCCCTTCCACAATGCCCCCTTCATCTCCACAATGCCCCCTTCATCTCCACAATGCCCCTTCATCTCCACATTGCCCCTTACATAATGCCCCGTTCATCTCCACAATGCCCCTTCCACAATGCCACTTCATCTCCACATTGCCCCTTCCACAATACCCCTACCTCCAGTCCCTGGTGGTCTAGTGGCGTGGCTTAACAGATCTGTGCCTCCTTCGGCACAGATCTCCAGAGCTGAAGCTCCTGCGCGCCACTCTAGTAATGCAGAGGCTGGGAGATGATGTCATCTCCCAGCGCTCTGTATTACTAGAGCGGCGCGCCGAATGAGAGATCTGCTGAGCTGCTGATGCAGGCGAGGGGGTCACAGGGGGCAGCCGGGCCCCTGGAGTGATGGGCCCGGTCGCAGGTGCGACCCCTATTGTTACGCCACTGATAATAACACAGACATGCACCAGCTAGTGAAGGATATGTTATTGTGCTATGAGCAGGATCCTCACATGGTCCACTGAAAGCAATGAGGAAGAGTACATTCTAGCTTCTTTGCTGTACCCCATGTTAAACATAACATTTCTCAATTCCTGCCAAAGCATAATCAATTTGTGCCAAGGCGTGGTGATCAGCAGCATTTTTCTGAGGAATAGAATCCTGTCGAAGAATATAAAGATATGCTTATAGATTAAGCAGAGGGTTGCATTGTGGAGGATGAGAGAGAGAGAGAGAGAGAGAGAGAGAGAGAGTGAGTGTGTGTGTGTGTGTGTCAGGGGTATGCTTGTTCCCTTTACTGTTGGTGCTGCTGAATACCTCCTTCACCTCTGTATAAGCAGCATCAGGGATCCATCCAGCTTCTACTGCATCTGGTTATGGTGTTAGCCAACAATCCAAACTTTATTTTTAGTTTAACATTTATTTTTTCTCTCTCTCTGCATGCTTCCATTTTCATTGACTCCTAAAATATACCATGCTGCATGGCTGGGTTTTATAGTGTGGAGGTGAGAAATATCACTGCCATTGGAAAAAACAGGAGGGAAATTGCATTGTTCTCATGGTAAAATCTGTGTGAGCAAAACGACTGAAAATCTATGGGCTTCTCTACTGACAGAAACTTCCATGGAAAAAGCAGAAATCATGCTTTCTTCACAAAAATTCCCATGAGAACAAAACAGGACTTTTCACACATCCTTATATGTTATACGCTGCAGGCAATACCTACGTTATTTTTGCAGTTCATCCTATATAATAATTTGCTAAAATGTGTGTAACTCCGCAGTCATGCGCAGTAGAGACTGCTGTGCGTGCTGCAGTCATGCGATGTAGAGACTGCTGTGCGTGCTGCAGTCATGCGCAATAGAGACTGCTGTGCGTGCTGCAGTCATGCACAGTAGAGACTGCTGTGCGTGCTGCAGTCATGCGCAATAGAGACTGCTGTGCGTGCTGCAGTCATGTGCAGTAGAGACTGCTGTGCATGCTGCAGTCATGAGCAGTAGAGACTGCTATGCGTGCTGCAGTCATGCGCAGTAGAGACGGCTGCGCGTGCTGCAGTCATGCACAGTAGAGACTGCTGTGCGTGCTGCAGTCATGTGCAGTACAGAGTGCTGTGCGTGCTGCAGTCATGCGCAATAGAGACTGCTGTGCGTGCTGCAGTCCTGCGCAATAGAGGCTGCTGTGCGTGCTGCAGTCATGCGTAGTAGAGACTGCTGTGCGTGCTGCAGTCATGCGATGTAGAGACTGCTGTGCGTGCTGCAGTCATGCGCAATAGAGACTGCTGTGCGTGCTGCAGTCATGCACAGTAGAGACTGCTGTGCGTGCTGCAGTCATGCGCAATAGAGACTGCTGTGCGTGCTGCAGTCATGTGCAGTAGAGACTGCTGTGCGTGCTGCAGTCATGAGCAGTAGAGACTGCTATGCGTGCTGCAGTCATGCGCAGTAGAGACGGCTGCGCGTGCTGCAGTCATGCACAGTAGAGACTGCTGTGCGTGCTGCAGTCATGTGCAGTACAGAGTGCTGTGCGTGCTGCAGTCATGCGCAATAGAGACTGCTGTGCGTGCTGCAGTCATGCGCAATAGAGGCTGCTGTGCGTGCTGCAGTCATGCGCAATAGAGACTGCTGTGCGTGCTGTAGTCATGTGCAGTAGAGACTGCTGTGCGTGCTGCAGTCATGTGCAGTAGAGACTGCTGTGCGTGCTGCAGTCATGTGCAGTAGAGACTGCTGTGCGTGCTGCAGTCATGCGCAATAGAGACTGCTGTGCGTGCTGCAGTCATGTGCAGTAGAGACTGCTGTGCGTGCTGCAGTCATGCGCAATAGAGACTGCTGTGTGTGCTGCAGTCATGTGCAGTAGAGACTGCTGTGCGTGCTGCAGTCATGTGCAGTAGAGACTGCTGTGCGTGCTGCAGTCATGCGCAATAGAGACTGCTGTGCGCGCTGCAGTCATGTGCAATAGAGACTGCTGTGCGCGCTGCAGTCATGTGCAGTAGAGACTGCTGTTCACGCTGCAGTCATGTGCAGTAGAGACTGCTGTGCGTGCTGCAGTCATGTGCAGTACAGAGTGCTGTGCGTGCTGCAGTCATGCGCAGTACAGACTGCTCTGTGTGCTGCAGTCATGCGCAGTAGAGTCTGCCCGCGGCGTGGCTGATACAGAGCTGGATGCTCCGAAGGAACGTCCAGCTCTGTATCAGCTGCGGCGCGGGCAATCTCTACTGCACATGACTGCCCCGAGACCGGTGGGCAGTGGCACTGTGGCCCATGTAACGGGCTCTTCAACTAGTAACATAATAAAACACTCTGAAGAGGAGGAGACTGAAGTAATGTATTATTTATGCTAAGCACATAACAGCAAGCAAGGAAATGTGACACAAACATTTCAAGAGAAAACCAAACAAACAAAAACGACTTTTCCTGAAGAATTTCTCAACCCTTATTAGGAGTGGACTAAACCATGGCTGTCCAAATGCTGAACTGCAACTGCCGTCATCTCCACTGAGCCAGTGGCCAGCTGAGCATAGTGAAACCATAGTCCAACAATGTCTGGGAAGCCACAGGTTAACCGGTCCTGCTCTAATTTGCTAATGTTCAAATAACTATTCAATTTTATGCTACAAGCAAATGCACCAATGAGGCAGATGCATTAACTTCAGAGAACTGGAGCAATTCTGTACCACAGGGGACAAAAAAGAATTCTCCAAAATGCATTGAAAACCTATATAGCATTCAAGGGGTTTAAAGCCCCATTGAAATCAATATACAGTTTGATATGTCTCCTGTAATATAGTTGGTTTGCTCCAGAATGGCTCCATCTCTCTTTAGTACATCAGCCTCCGAGTTATTGCTGTTTGACTAAATTGAATTGCTTCAGTTGCACTGACTGATATTCAGAACTCTTAACCCTTTGAATGCCAAATAGGTATCCAACACATTGCAACACAATGTGTTGGAGACCATGCTGGCACTCAGAGGGTTAAAGGGATAGTAATGTTTCAAAATAAAAACAGCTCCAATTAATCTTCATAGTATTTGTGCCATTGAGAGTATTATTTTTATACTGTCAGTGTTGTAGCACAAGAGTAATTGAATGATAAAGTATCCCTCTCCCGCCCCTTTTACTGATGTAACACTGCTCACCTCAGAGCAACAAGACTGTCCTGATGGATTGCAGAGAAGGACAATCTTCAGTGAGCATATGGGAAAACCTGAAAAACCTGTCAAGGAAGCAGGGTTTTCCTTAAGCTCACAGTAAGAAGATTGTCCCTTGCTGTGAGCTGTCTGGTCTAAAGACCAGATTCCACTTCTGAGGGGACGTGGCTTACACTAGGTAAAAGGGGCGGGAGGTGGGATACTTTATCAATGAATTACTCTTGAACTACAACTCTGACAGTATTGAAATAACACTCTCCATGGTCCAAATACTATGAAGATTATTTTGAGCTGCTTTTATTTTGAAACATTACTATCCCTTTAAGCTGGAATTAGATCAGTATACCTCATTTTGCTTTTTGTGCCATGATAAACACAACATGGTCATAATCTGTGGCATCGGTGGACTTTTTACAGAACATCACATCTGTCTTCTTAATAACAAATCCTGCATTAATCACGGCCTCTTTAACAAATGCCTCATCAAATGACAGTGCAAAGAACCTGTGCTCACCAACGACAAAATATGTCATATTTAGACTAGCAAAGAAAAGCAGATGACCCCCAATCTTCAGTGCCGATGAAAGATTTTTCAAGGCATTTTGGAATTCCTCCTTGGTTTTAGAAACCATATTTAAAAGCCATACACTGAGCAGACAATCCACTGGTGGCATACTAGGATCCAGACGAGCTCCACAAACATCCCATTTTATAACTTGCTTAATAGTCCTTCTTACTTTGTCTTGCTCTTCCTGCCACCCCTCTCTGAAATGAAATGAAGCACAATTAGAATTAATCAGGAATATTATATATATGAGCCCAATAACTGAATGGTAATTTACATATTTGGAACCATGTAAAAAGGCCAACTCACGCTGCAAAAGGCATTTTTATCTGATGCACGTGTTAGTAAATTCCAACTGTTTAATTCATTTGCGATAACTGTAAACAGACCACTTTAACTTGCTTTAATCATTAGAGACTACAATAGAAAGAGTGAATTCCAAGTTTTCTGGGAATTCTTTTTCCATGTCAGTCTCAGGGCAGCACACACAGAGATCATCCCCCCAAGTCAGGAAAAAATCACAGGTATTTCTCCAATGCTCAACCTATAAAAGGGTCCCTCGTCCTCCATCTATCAGTGTAGTAAATAAGAAAGGAAGTCAGCTAATTCTAAATCAGTTTTATTAAGGTGGGGAATCTGTGTGGTGCCCGGGATCTGACAAGGAAGAGGAATTCCCAGGTAAGTTTGGAATTCACCCTTACCATGTCATCACAGCCAGCACACACATAGCGATGTAACAAAGATATAACAATTACGGTAATCAAGACTCCACGGCTAGGAGAACTCATTGCCCAAAGGATGACTCTTCAGGTATGAGTAGGTCCAGATGGTAATGCTTCAGAAAGCATGGATCCTCTTGTAAGTCACTGCCCTGCAAATTTGGTTGACGGAGATATCTCCATTACTGCCCATGACTTGCTATGGCCTGTGGAAAATGTGCTTTAAATGAGGAAGGGGGATCCATTCTTGCCATTTCATAAGTAATAACAATGGTTTGCTTAATCCAGGGACTAATAGATTGTTTGAATTCTCCTTTACCCTTAGAGGGACCCTTCTTTCTGCTGTGCCTCAATGTCTCATTTAAGGCATATGAAAAGCATTGAAGCTTTTAGGAGATGCATTTCAGCTTCCAGGTATTCAGAGAGAAAAACTGTGGATTGGGTTGGAAGAGTGGCCCTGATGAAGGAAATCTGGTCTTATAGAAGGCAGAATGGAGGCTTCATTGAGAGATGGTGGAGGTCTGCAAACTAGGCCCTCCCGGCTCATAAGAGAGCAATGAGGATTACTACTGCTTTCTCCTGTTTCAGTTTCTTTAAGTACGTTGACAGAACTGGAATTGGGGGCAGGAAATGTAGCCCAAGTCAAGATTAAAGTGTCTACTGCCTCTGGCTGATCCTCTTGATTCAAAGGGTAGAAATGGGTTGTCTTCTGTTCTTTCTTGTCACCATTAAACCTTTGAGTACCAAAGGTGTTCAAAACACATAGCAAAGCAATGCATTGCATATCCCTCTGGTATTTGAGGACCCCAGGAGTGCGAGATCTGGAAGGAAATTTCCTGGTTGAGGGACCACTCCCACTGGAGGAATCTGAGTGGGCGTTAAGGTGGCCTTCACCCAGGAACAAATAATCATGGAAAGTTCCAGTAGGGCTGGACTCCTGGTGCTCCCTTTTTGATTGTGGTATGGCACCACAGAGCAAATATCAGACTGTATTTACACAGCCATAACCCAGAGGATGGTGGGCCAATTCCAAAGAGCTCACTACATTGCTAAGATCTCTATCAAAATGGATCATCTGTCAGACTCTCTTAGTGTTCATACTTCCTGCATCATCAGGTCATGAAGGTGAGATCCCCAACCTAAGCTGAGAGCATCCGTGGTAAAGACATGCTGGATAGGTTAAGCCAGAAGACAAATGGTTGCTTTGTAACCACCATCTCAGGGATATCTTGACTTAGGTTGGCACTCATAGGGATAGGTTGAGGGAAGAAGTAGCCCCATCTTCCTAGGAGGAATGATTGGAGAGGTGCAGGTGCAGGTGCAGCAGGGCTGAAGGGACTGCCTGAATGCAGGATGTCATGAGCCCCAGAAGGAACATGAGCTCTCTGGTGCTTGATGAATGTGAGGCAAGGATCTTCTGAATTTTCCACTTCTGGTTGCACTGGCGAGTGTCTGTGAGAAATGTACTGGCATTACCTGAATCAAAGATGAGCCCCAGAAAGTACTTTCTCTGTGAGGGATAAGATCTGACTTTTTCCGACCCCAGTTTCTGAAGCTTTCATAGAAGCACTGTTAGTTGATTGTACAGGATGGAGGGGGTGGAAAGCCTTCACCAGCCAATCATCCAAGTACTGGATGACTTAGATACCCCTGCTGTCTGAGGTGATCTGCTATTATGACCAGGTGTCACGGTTTGTTAAGACTCTCAGACGCAAAGTTCGGTAAAAACACAACTTTATTGAAAAGTTTAAGACAATCCCATAGGATCTCATACATATACATACACATACATAGAAATGACAGGAAAATGGTAATAATAGCGAGTAAGGCTCTACCGGCCCTGCCAATATAGCGGGCAAGGCAGCCTGGGCAAGCAATGAGAAATAGGTGGCTCTACCAGCCCTGCCAATATACTGGGCAAGGCAGCCTATCGGAATACAAGGATAATACAGGCTCTACCGGCCCTGCCAATATACCGGGCAAAGCAGCCTAACGGAACACCATATGATACAGGCTCTACCGGCCCTGCCAATATCGGGTAAGGCAACCCAAAATGGAAATGACAGAAAGGCTCTACCAGCCTTACCAATATACCGGGCAAGGCAGCCTTGAAGGAGAGGATGGCAACCATTGTGGCCTCAATGACTGTCAGATGACAACGACAGTCATAGGGATGGTATAAGGAGGCTAAATGAGCAAGTGTTAATACCAGGCATACAGGAAACCCCAGTACCCGCGTACTGAGCAATCAACTAGCTGTCTAGGATTTGACAGCAACCAGCGTGAAGCAAACCAGTGCCCTCGCACCGGGAACCAACAGTATCACGGTAATGTCAGCCGTAAGGCAGTGGAGCAAACCAGCGCCCACGCTCTGGGAAGCAACAGTATCAATGTAGTGTAAGTCGTAAGGCAGTGACGCGAACCAGTGTCCGTGCGCTGGGAACCAACAGTATCAATGCAATGTAAGCCGTGAGGCAGTGGAGTGAACCAGCGCTCGCACGCTGGGAACCAACAGTATCAATGCAATGTAACCGTGAGGCAGTGGAGCGAACCAGCGCCCGCACGCTGGGAACCAACAGTATCAATGTAATGTAAGACGTAAGGCAATGGAGCGAACCAGCGCCCGTGCGCTGGGAACCAACAGGAGCAATGGTAATATAGGCCGTGGAGCGAACCAGCGCCCGCACACTGGGAACCCACAGAGTAGAAATGTCGCCTGGGCGACCGGAGATCATAGCTGCCGCAGATGAGATGGAAACTGGACGCTGAAGACTAAACAGGAACCAGCACTCTGATGGTCAACCGGATCAGGAAAGACAATGAGGACAGGAAGCAGCAATGTCGGACGACTCCAAACGGATCAGGAACGGAACCTGGAACCGCTGATCTAGGAGACTCAGGAGCTGGACGATCTCAGGATAGCAGGAACACAGCTATGGCCCATAGAACTTCAGGAACATGATGAAAATAGAAGCAGCCTAGAGACAACACGAAAGGGCAACCAAAGGGTGCCCAGACTCAGTCTAAATAGGCAAAGTGGGGCGGACTGAAGGCAAGCGGCCAATGGGAGCCCCCTACAGGTGATAGACACAGAAAGGCAGCAATCACAGGCACCGTGATACCAGGATCTTTGTGAAAGCTTGGTGGGCTGAATAGAGACCAAAAAAGCAAGACTTGGAAATGAAATTTTCCAGTTTTCCCTGGACAGGTGCTGCCACCCTGAAAAGCACTGGTGGGTTGGATGGATCAGAACATTGATAGACATCCATTAGGTCTATAGTGGTCATAAAATCTGCTAGAGCAAGGATCTCATGACATATTTCTGTTGTGAGATAGATTTTCTGCAGGGCCCTTTGGTACCAAAAACAGAGGGGAGTAAGTGCCACTCCCTTCATATCCACTAGGAAATAGAATTGAGGACCTGAGTGCTGAGAAAATGATCTCGGTCCTTGAAGAAAAAAAAAATGTTAACATCGCAAAATGGGCAGCTGAGGAGCTAGAAGGTGAAAATTATTTATGCAGTGACCTTCGAAGAGGAGACCGAGGACCCAGGCGTCTGGAATGATGTTTTGCCATGCAGGAAAAAATGCCACAGACTGCGCCCAAGAGCAGTAGTGTCTAAATCTCTGGTGACAGGAAGAGGATGGATGAGGGCCCACAGAAGAGGATGAGGAGAAGAGATTTCTGCCACTGGATCATAACGGTGTCTTCTGGTTGTGGGGGGAGAGTTTGTTCCTTGATGGGTGAAAAAAGCAGGTTTTATATGATGCATCTGGAAATCCCTGGAAAGATCCTTCCAAAAACGTAGAAATGTATGTCTAAAAAGAGTTGCTTCTTAGAATCAGACTTGTCCAAAAGCTGTTCCTATTCCTGCATGAACAATGCCCCTGCTAGAAATGGCATGGAACATAAGTGGTTCTTTGAGGCTGCATCTTCAGCCCAAATGCTTTCCTAGCCACCATTGTCAATGCAGAGTATATGCGCACATGCAGACTGACTTCAGAGAGGCGTTTCTAAGAAAAATCCACACCAGACTTTAGAGTAGGGGTGGGCAAAAGTTGTCACCATGTTCCTGTGAGAAATCCAGTGAAAACAACATTATTGCCTGCTTTTTTTGTGGGAAAATCTGCTTTTAAAATAGTGATCTTTGAGGTTTTCGCCCATTAGCCAAAATTCTCCGCCAATTTTGCAATGGTTAGATAGTTTCCGCCCATTGATTTACGTGGTTTTCACCTTTTCACTATAAAAACATGACATATTTGCGGAAGTGAAACACAACAGAAGCAGCTACAGAGCGAGGTAGACGTGCTGTGCTGTTCTGCTGTTATTTGTTTTGAAAATTGAGGCAGGAGAGGCTCATAGTGACTGCTATCACTATGAACAGGTTTAAAAACTAGTAAAAGGAGGAACCGGAAGGACCCTTATGTGTCCACTGAGTCTGAGGAGGAAGTGAGCACTACAGAACTAATCCTGTCCAGTCCCCCTAAATCAGCCCTAGGGATCTTGGGAAATGTAAAGGGAAGGGAGGAAGAAAATGTCAGTACTAGTGAGAGCAGTACAGGTCAGCCTGTGCCTTTTTCAAGATGTGCTGCCCCTCCTAAAACCATTTCTGTACCTACTACCAGATGTGCTGCCTCTTCTGCCACTAGTGTTGTGCCTGCTGTCAAATGTGTTGCCCATGCTACTGCTACCATCATTGCTGTGCCTGCTGTCAGACGTGATGCCAATGCTGCCCCCAGTGCTATGCCTGCTGCCAGTGCTGCCCCTGCTGTCACCAGTGCTGTTCCTGCTGCCAGTGCTGAACCTGCTGCCACCAGTGCTGTGCCTGCTGTCAGACATGCTGCCCCTGTTGCCATCAGTGCTGTATCTGATGCCAGTGCTGAACCTGCTGCCAACAATAATGTGCCTGCTGTCAAATGCGCTGCCCCTGCTTCCACCAATACTGTACCTGCTGTCAGATGTGCTGCTCCTGCTGCCACCAGTGCTGAACCTGCTGCTAATGTGTCCTGCAATACTCAGGAGGGGGGAAGGAGAAGATGATGCCACGTGTGACAGCAAAGGACCCTAAGTCACACTTGGCATCCCCAAGCAGTCCGGACAGTGCTAGCACTACTACTACTAAGAAGATCCAGCATCTTTTTAGTATTAGGAGTTAAGGAGGGGGTAATCAATATCCTCATGTTATAAGTGACTGTGAGGAGGAAGACTCTGCTGCTGAACTTGATGTGGTTGGTGTTAGTAGTAGTAATGGTGAAGCAGCTGGTGGGACTAGTGCTAGGAGAGTGGTAGGGGAAGAATTTGAGAGCATCCAGACTAGAAGTCAAGGGAGCCCACACCATTCCTCTGCCACTGGAAGTCCCCTTCCTTCACTACAGTGTCCAAGTGGAACATTATCCTGAAGAGACCAGAACTGGTGTTGGGGAGAGCAAGCTCAGAATTAATAACAACACCACCAGCAGGAGCACAGATCAGCTGCCTGTGCCTGCTGCTAATGCTGCCACACTGCCTTCTTCAGGTTAAAAGAAATATCAAGTGTGACATTAGGGGACCCTCTGTCACATTGCTCATCACCTCCTCCAAGCAGCAATGAGATGTCTGTAATAGAGCACCAGCAGCAAACAGAGACTAGTAGTGGTGGTGATGATGATTCTGGAGAAGCCAGGGTGGAAGAGACACTGATGGCCATTTTAGCAGAAACTGAGAAGGAATGGGAAACATGGATGAGGCTGGGCATCGCCACCACACCACTAGCAGTGATCTGCAACTGCACTAATTCCTGTTTCTGCTGAGATGCAAGGGCAGCAGGATGCTGAGGAACAAACTAGAGTGCCACAGGCCACCATGCACACAGTGTGAATAGGGTCAACAAGTGATGCAGGACTGCCAGAGGCAGCAATAGTCCTGGTCCTAGTTGCAGTTCTGAATCTGAAGTCATGGGCATGGGGCAATTTTTCTCTTGGGGCTGGCATAGTCATCACCAATGGAGCTGTACACAATTTATGACAAGTCAGTGAGAAGAGGAAAGGAGGGCACACACCTTGGCACAAGAGCTCTGATATCACACACGAAACAAAGACACCATGACATTTATGTCAAACATGTTAAAGCCAGACACCCACCAGAGGAATCAAGCACCGCTGTTGCTGTACCCCCTGACTCTCCAGAAAGGCAACAAGTGGCAAGTCAAAAATCAAAGAGGTGGAAGAGTAAAGATTCTCAGGCAGAGATTGGAAATTCTATGAAGAGTGAAACAACTAGCCATCACCATCACCTTCTTCCTGTAGGGAAACTACATCTTCTGCTAATCCACTTCATTCATTGTTACCTTCCCGTTAAATGATAGCCACTCTGTTGATGTAGGATGTGGCAGTTTGTGTCCACCCATTGCACCCTGTGTGGTGCACTGACCACATATGGCAGTGTAGTGGAGGAGAATCTCAACCAGAGAATCAAGCAGCATCTGAGGAGACTCCATCCTGCAGAATAAGCTAAGATGCTATTTATTTACCACACACACACTGTGCACATTACAGTTGCTGATGAGAGCCACAGTTCCTGCTTTCAAGGGAAAAAAATACATTCTAATAATAGCACACCCATGATATTAGAGGAGGGGCAGGTGGAGAAGAATTATTGGCCAACTTCATCTTTTGTCCACATAAACTGGGGGCTACTTATTGCGCTGCTACTGTGTCAGGCACATCACTGGAGCCAGTCGTGGCAAGTGGAACCTTCATCAACTATCTTGCATTTTACTGCTATTGTTGATCCAATTCCCTTTCAGCTGCCTAATCATCCTGCTGCTTAAACATCCCAGCAGCAGCAGTTGCAAATTCCGCAATTGTGGATTCAGACTCAGGAGGAGGACATTTGACAATGGCCAGTGAACACTGGCTAACATGACCTGCTAGCACTAGGCCAGTAGGGCATTTTTTTTATTTTATAACATAGTCCTACAAAAAAAATATAAACAATTTTTGGGGGTCTAAGTCATACAAATCAGTGTTTCCTTAGGGCTTGTGCCAAGCAAGCTTAAGTCCTACAAATCAATGTTTCTTCCGGGCTTGAGCCTCTAACAACAAATCTAACAAATCATCCTTTACAAAATATCAAATCAAATGTCAGTCCACCTCAGTGGCAGCTTATGTCAGGGGGTTCCTGTCTCTATCTCTATCTCACTTTACATACAAATTTCTTACTTTGTTTTATTGATTTATTTTTTTATTAACTGTTCCCTCCAATACCAGTCAATAAACTTCCCCCCTAAAACAAATTCCCTGTTCAGACTCTACCCACAAGCACAGGCACCCTCCTCAGACCCCTTTTATACCATGTCTTATGGGGGGGTTAATTTTATATAGGATCTATTTTTTATCAACTGCCCCACCCCCCAATCCCAGTAAACAACCCCCCCTAAAAAAAAACATTCCCTGTTCAACTGATTCTTTCCCCACACCCCACGAACACAGGCACCCTCATGCCCCTTTTATACTATATGCCTTTGGGAAATAAAATATTAGCTGTGTTGTGTTTAAATCCAATGTTCCCTTTGATTTCAATGGAAAGAGCTAAGCGAAAAAAGCAGAAAATTTGCACATTTCACAGGAAACTATGCCATTATTTGCCTATTTCAGTTTGAGGTGAAATTTTTCTCCAATCCCTACTTTAGAGCCTAAAGTTTGCCTAAGTTGTTTTCCCTAGTTTACCTCAAGTCCTCATGAAGATCTGAGAACCATACTTTCAGGTAACAGGAAATGGAGAAAGCCTCAACAGCAGGTCTCAACCTCTAAGTGGAGGCCTCAAAGGCTTTTTACATTGCTGCCATCAAAACTGGAACAATCTTCCAATGGGATAGCATAGTTGTAGATGACCCTGGAGACTGCAGTATCTGCTTCCTAGTTTTTGACATCCTTAGTGTTTAAAGGAAAACATAAAATGGCAGATTGGACAAGCAAATGGGATATGAAATTTAATATGGGAAAGTGTAGTCATGCATCTGGGAAGAAAAAAAAATCCCATTGCTAATTACAAACTAAATGGAATCATTTAAGGGGACTCATTGATACAGAAAGACCTGGTAATTACAAACTTGGAATTACAAACTTGGAAACAGTGACCAGTGTCAAATAGCAGTAGCTAATGCAAACAAAGTCCTGTTTTGCATAAAAAGGGGTTTTTAAGCAAGAGTGGGTAACATCATTTTGCCAAAGTACAAATCATTGGTAAGACCTCACCTCGAATATGCAGTACAGTTTTGGGCACTGCTTCTAAAAAAGGATATTCTAGAACTGGAGAGAGTACAGTGAAGAGCAAAAAAATGAATTGCAGGAATGGAGGACTTGACGTATGAGGAAAGACTAGGCAAAGTTGGTTTATTTACGCTAGTAAAAAGATGACTAAGAGGAGATCTTATCACAATGAACAAGTACATGAGATGTCAATACAATGATCTCTCTGGTGAGCTATTCATTCCAAGGACTGAGCAAGTAACCAGTGGCCACCCCTTGAGATTAGAGGAAAGTTGGTTTGGACTTCAGCAGAGGAAAGGGTTGTTTATATTTAGGTATGTTAAATTATGGAATTCCTTGCCCAAGGATGTGGTTATGGCAGATACAATGGATGCATTTAAGAGATTATTAGATACAATTCTTACAAAAGGGAACATACAGGGTTATACTGTGTATTAGTAGGCAAAACAAGAAGGTCCTAAATTATTTGGCAGCAGGAAAGTTTATATAATTCTCATTTCTCTGGATTATGAGGCAAGGGTTGAACTTGTTGGACTTATGTCTTTTTCATCCTAATTTACTATGTTACTATGTTTCCTCACCCTTCTGAAAATTTCCAGTTTTTGGTCAGGCACCTTCCATTAATCAGATATAAAGGAAAAACCTTAGAATAAAGTTCAACCGGCAAAAAAGCTTCTTAAAAGTGGGTCTTTAGAATCCTTACCATCTTCCACATCCATAATGGGTCAGATTATCTTTTCTATCTCTTCCACCAGAAACAAGCATGAGTCAACCAGACACCTCTCCCTCCTCCTCTGAGGGCTAATCTTACACAGGAAGCCTGTCTTTCACATCAGACCCTGAGGATTCAAATTCTAGGTAAAGCAATGTATTGAGTACCCGTCTTGCACTCAAAAGGGTTACAATTTCTTGTACTTATTGGTCTCTACAAGATTGGAAATTCTCCTGCCTATTGTTGTTGCACTCCTAATTCTTTTTCTTTCTGATTTACACTAAAACAGTTCAGGAATTATTATCTCAGGAATTATTATCTCTTCCCTGTAGTAAACGTGGATTGTGCCATAAGTGCATCAATTTTATTTCAGCTTCAGTATACTTTAGTCATTAGAAAACTGACCTGCCTGAAGGCCAGTTCCAGTCTATGTCTACTGCATGCAGACCATTTACATTACAGTTATCCCTGATCGTCATTTTATGTCCAAGAAAATTACTGTGCAATTAGCAAATCTGATCTCCTCTGTAGCCATATTAATGTTAATACCCACATGAATGATGAACGAGTTTCACGCATTAAGCGTGTAATGCCCAAAACGCGTTGATAAGTGTGATGCCATATATTTACATCTACTGGTATGTGACTCCATGATACAAGTCTCTCCATACAGTGAATGAATATTAGAAGATTTACTTTGGAGTTATTTGTTACTTTTTATTTATGCAATATAATAAAAGTTGTTTTTATATCTGTGGATCAGATTATGGATGTACAGTTTCTTCAGTGTGCTGTGAGTTGATGAGTGTTCAGCCAAATCTTCTGTGTGTGGCAATGCCCCACATACATAGGTTTGTTATGGTTTGGGGAAGGTACTGGGAGAAATATGGAACAGACTTGTTTCCATTTTCAGATATGGAGTTTTCATGAATTGATTTACCAGTTTCATATTTCATTTGGGACCGTTTAGCTGTCCTCCAGTTCAGATTATGACCACAATATATATTTTTTTGAAAAGTAGACATCCCAAGGTTTCATCCTAAGTGCATTTTGATGCATTTCATGCAGTCGTTCTATCACCAATTCAAACCTCTTTCAAAAACTACAGTAAGAAAAAGAAATCTACTCATATTTGATGGATTTTCATCCAAACGTTTTTTGGTTACAGAGAACTATAACAAATTAGATTCTGTTATTGCTCCACTTTATGGAAATATCAGATATGTATAGAATGTTATATGCTTTGCTTCTATTAATGGATGCTGTGGTTTGGGGTTTTTCACTTTGCACCTGCTACCCTACATCCCTAAATTTATAAACAATACAGTCCCATCTTCAGATTAAAAAAAAAAAGAAGAAAAAATGAATTCTATTAGTAAAAAAAGTCTTAAAGGGATAGTAATGTTTAAAAACAACAGCAGCTCCAATTAATCTTCATGGTATTTGGCGATGGAGAGTGTTATTTCAATACTGTCAGAATTGTAGTTCAAGAGAAATTGAATGACAAAGTATCTCACTTCCTCCCCTTTTTCCCAGTGCAGGCTGCCTTCCTTCAGATGTGGAATCTGATCCTGGGACCAGACAGATAACAGAAAGGGACACTCTTCTTACTGTGACCATGAGGAAAACCCTGCCTCCCCCGACAGTTTTTTCAGGTTTTTCCTTATGCTCACTGAAGATTGTCCCTCTCTGCATTCCATCCTGACGGTCTTGCTGCTCTGAGGTGAGCAGTGTTACATCAGTAAAAGGGGCGGGAGGGGGATACTTTATCATTCAATTACTCTTGAACTACAACTCTTGACAGTATTGAAATAACACTCTCCACAACCCAAATACTATGAAGATTAATTGGAGCTGCTTTTATTGTGAAACATTACTATCCCTTTAAAATCACCAGAAAAAAAATTATAAATTAAGAACTTAAGGTGTATTGCTTTCAATTATATTTTCATAGTGTTATATCTAAGGAGAGAGGTGTTCTAAAAACTATGCAAAGAACAGGATACTTCTGGGGAAAAAAGTGGCCACATAATAAATGGTAGCTGTTACATCACTACTGCATTGCAGCTATGTAGTATTGCTTAAAGCAGCTGTCAGTGCAGATCCCAGGTTGTTAAGAGTAAACTGGACAGTAGAAAGCAGTTTCTGTCCATTTCCCATTACTCTAGGGTACTCTGCACTATTTCTGTGTGTTTTTTTTATGCTGGTTGGGAGAGATTTAAAGGGATAGCAATACTTCGTTTTAACTTTATTTTATTTTGTAGGTATTAAAAAAACATGAAGAATGATATAGGTCTTATCTCTCAAACCTTTATGGTTTATGAGATATTCACAAGCAAAGTTCCCCCTCCCGCCCCTTTTACCTAGTGTAAGCCATCTCTTCTCAGATGTGAATCTGGTTGTATGACCAGACAGATAACAGAAGGGGACATTCTTCTTTGTATAAAAACAATGAAAGCCCTGCCCCCCTTGACAAGCTTTTCAGCTCTTTTCCTTATCTTAATTGAAGATTGTCCCTCTCTGCAGTCTACCTGGGCACCTCCCTTCTGAACTGGCTGAACAGGGGGGGTGGTACTTTGCTTGTGAATATCTCTTAAACCATAAAGGTTTGAGAGATAAGACTTATATCATTCTTCATGTTTTTTTAATGCCTACAAAATAAAATAAAGTTAAAACGAAGTATTACTATTCCTTTAAAAGGACAGTGTGAAACACCAGTTCTCAAGACACAGCTGTAGAACCAAGTGCTTCATGAAACGAAACAACTCATAATTACTTGTAGCTGGTACTGCAAAAGTCTGCATTTTGTAGTGGAGTTTGCCATTTTAAAAATTAACTATGAATTATGAGTTGCAATCTGCATGATGTAAAAGGCAAATGTTTATACCAAGTGCTGCTTTTCCTCATAATGAGGAAAGGCTGAATAAGCTGATCAGACAGATTCCACCATGTGCCTGTTGGATTCTTTGATGCAGTGCAGTGCTCTCTTCATGGATGGTAAGTAGCATGCATATATACTTTTTGTCCCTAAACTTAATCACAAACAGCTCATCTTGATGCAAAACTGACAACATTCCCATTTCAGGAGGCCACCATTTACAGTTTTTTCAGAATTTTTAGGATTTTTCTTTCTCTCATTTGCAATATTTCTCTCATTTTCAATTTAGCTAGCTTAATTGCTTGTTTGCAGATTTTATTATTTTCTTTACATTTTTAAATGATGCATCTGACCCATTTGACTTAAACACTTTAAAAGCCTCTTTTTTATTTCTCATTTCCCTGCAAACCTCATTATTAAGCCACATTGGTTTCATTTTACTCCTATTGTGCTTATTCCCCAATGGTATATATTACCACATCCCACTGAATATCATTTAATACTACTCTTAGATTTGTAAAATTAGAATTTTTAAAACTGAATGTTTTGTTTAAACACTTGCTACTGGGTTTCTTGTAACAAATTTCAAAGGATACCCTATTGTGGTCACTACTGCCCAAATGTTCCCTTTCAAGGTCAAGCAAGACCTCTTTTCTAGTTGGCTCCTCTATTAGTTGGGACATAAAATTATCATTAATCATACTTAAAAAATTGTTTCCCTTTGTTTTGCCGAAAGTCATATGGTTCTAGTCAATTTCAGGATAGTTGAAATTTCCCACTATAATTCCATTTGCAGTAAAAGTTGGGCTTCCAACTCCCCAACATTAGGTGGCTTGTAGCAAATCCCCACTAACATCTTTTTATTATGTGTGCCCCCAGTGTGTATTTCAACCCACAGGGCCTCTACATTTTCATTGGACCCTTAATTTATATCTTCCCTTATACTAGGTTTTAAGGTATGCTTTACATATAGGCATACCACCCTCCCCTTTTATTAACCATATCCCTTCTAAAAAGTGAATAACCCTCTAGATTGACTGCTAAGTTATATGTATCATCTAACCAGGTTTCAGACACATGTATTGGATCATATTGTTTGTTGGGGATGGGTGAAAATGTTTGCCTCAAACTGAAATTGGTGAATAATGGCACTTCTCGCTTGGTGAATAATTTCACTCTTTTTCCTGCCTTTTTCTCGTAGCCCATTGTACATTGAAATCAATGGGAAGAAAAAAAATTCTACACCACACAAATCTATTCTACAGCCATATAAAAGGGTGTCAGGCTCTCACAGAAGCCATTCTGTGACTGGAGAGAGAAGCACGTTGTTTGAGCTAGAATTGAAGTTTAGATTAGGGAGTCTTTTAGGTAGGACATGTGTTTCCTGTATTAGGAGAGTCAGTGGGGCACTCTGGGGAGAAGAAGGGAGGAAGGAGGTTGACCCCAAATTCCATGTGACTGACTGGCAAGACACAAGCAGCTGGAGACCTATTTGCTTGCTGATCTTGTTGTTATTGTCTCTGTGCTGGGTGGGGAAGTCTGGGGAAATAAGTTGTTGATTTTGTTTTTCAGTTATAATTTTTTTGGACAGACTGTGCTAAGACAACAGGGTGGACAATTTAAAAACAATAATAAATAAATAAATAAGAATAAAGAACTAAATATACTAGGTGACAGTGACAGACAGCTGACTGGGCTTAGGAAAGGAGTCAAACAGTGTACTGTAGAGTAAAAACACACATTGTACTTGAGTAATGTCCAGCAAATGGGGAGGGGTTGAGCAGTGCAGGGTTGTGAGAGTAAATTAGTAGTTCAAAGTTCAAAAACTGACTGCAGCAATGGTCGGTGCAGCGTGTGCAATAAATGATGGTGATCTCTCCACTCCAAGGGAGGATGCAGTTTGTCAAGGTCCCAGCAAAACTAGTTCCAGCACCGCCAGTGCCAGTAGAAATAAAGAACCATATAAGAAGAACAATGAAGATGACAAGTCACATTCAAGTGTTGATTATGTTGGAAATAGAATAATAGAGGAAGGAGTAGCAGATGAACCACCTGCTGCATCAGATAGTGAGACAAACAAGCACCAAAACAACCATCCTCAAAGTAGTAGGGAACTGTGTTACAGTAAAAGTAAAAAGAAATTGTTTGAGACCTCCAAAAGCTTAGAGGAATATAAAGGTAGTGGGCAAGAATCGTCAAATGATGCTGCTGAGGATAGCCTAATGATGACTGATGATGATGATTCAGGTCTAGAATATATCCCTCCAGCATCCTTCTGTTGTTCAGATACAGATGAAGTTGTGAATGAGGATGATGACAGGGCTATAAGGTTAGCAGAAAGTCAAAGGCTGGATCATCCACCACATTTAAGGAGCACTGTGCCTGTCTATAAACTATTTGAGAAAGCCACTGGAAAAATCTGACCCTGGACAAGCACAGATGTCAAAAAGCACACAGTAACCCTATCAGTCATCATCAGCATCATCAGCTCTTCAAAGTCCATGCCCCACTCAGCCACACACACCTGTTTTGAGTACCCAGCAGCCACATCAGCAACACAGGTTATTAACATCCACAATGTTAGATATGAGTGCCTCTGGTGCTGCTGCTGTAAGTGCTGCACTTTTGACACCTAGTAGTAGTGCCAGTAGAACTGCATCAACATCTAGCCCCAGTAGTAGCAGCAGCAGCATCATCTCAGGAACCCCTCATTCCATGAAGTCCACAGTACTTCACTCAGGATCCTAGAGCTAAGCATGTTGCTATCTGTTGTCTGCGCAAAAAGCATGTGAGCAGGGGTAAAGCAGGCTCACACCTAGGCACCACCTCTATGAGATCCCACCTGAAGCACAACCACAGGTCTGACTGGGAGACACACTATCAGCAGGCCAAATATGCCACAACTATCAGCAGCAGCAGAAGGACTTTAAAATGTTCCCAGGGCTCTAGGGTAGAAAAAAGAAGTAATGAAGTGGTTTTATGTGTCAGAGCGTGTGCTACTGCCAGTGCCATCAGTTAGTTTAGTTCAAATAACACCCATGGCTCCTGCTGCAGAGGAGTATGAGGACTCTGGCTTTGCTGTAGGAAATGGAAAGAGTCATAGACTACCCACACATGCTGCCTCTACCGCCACCACCTCCTCTAGTCATGTGGTTAGCTAGTGTGGTGGGCAAATGACTGAAAAGTGCGTATAGCAAGAAAATATACCTGACAACAGATATGTGGACAAGTGGGCAGAGCACAGACTATATGACTGTGACTGCTCACTGGGTTTCCCTCCCAGCACCAACAGTGGAAAACACTAGCTTCCAGCATTAGGTAAAGCCAGTAATTGTGCGTCTGGTTCTGGCAGTGTGATTAAAAGGTGGCAGCAGCAGCACCAGGATAGCCCATACCATTGTCATGCCACCTTGTGCATGCAGACTTTGAGACAGTCCCACAAAGTTGTACATGTTCTAGGCAAGCTAGAGCAGGTGATAGAGGAATGGCTTGTGCCCCACTCCTTAAAAACTGGTTTTCTGTCTGCTGATATGGCTTCAACATAATGGTTGCATTGAGAATACGTGGTATGGTGCCCTGCTTTGCCCATGTACTAAATTTAGTTGTGATCAGATTCCTGGCAAAATCTGAAACCCGCAATGACATACTTACTATTGCTCGCAAAATCTGTGCCCACTTTAGTCACTCCTACAGTGCACGCAACACTCTATATTCCATACAAGAGGGTAAGAACCTGACCCATCACCAGCTGAAAATGGAGGTCACTGCCAAGTGGAATTCCATGATGTACATGCTAGAGCATTTGTACGAGCAGAATAAGACCATTAGCGAGTGCACCATGCAGAACTGGAAGGCCTTGGAGGGAACCTCTTTGTCACCTGGTCAATGGAAACTAACGTGCGATGTATGTGAGCTGCTGAAACCCTTGAGGAGGCAACCGTGTCATAATGACAACACAGACAGACACCAGCTGGTAAAGAACATTCTTTGAACAAGATCCTTGCAGAGTGTCCATTGAAAGCAATGAGGAATACATTCTTGCCACTTTTCTGGACCCCTGCTTCAAACACAACATTTCTGAATTTCTGCCAAAGGGCCATCAGCAGTTTGTCACAACAAGGAGTCATGATCAGCAGCAACTCTCTGAGGAATGGGATTCTGTCAAGGAATATTGAGACATGCTTATTGATCGAGTGGAGGGTTGCATTGTGGAGGATGAGAGGGAGAAAGTGAGGGCATAAAAACATCTAGACAGTATAGTGTAAAGGAAGGGAGCAAAGCATTTCAACTAGCAGAAGCAGCTACATCATCAACCAGAATATCCCATTCGGAACACATGGCAATTCAAGGGTCTCAGCAGGGGCAGCAAAAACAAAATAAAAGAGGTAGTGGTAGTGGAACCGGCATACATCTCTTGGGACTTGCTCCCTTAGTATAGGTTGGTAACTGACACACAGGATCACGTGTTGCTCCTAGAAATGGTCCCACTGCACGTGAGATGGTTTCTGCATACTTGCTGGAGAGCTACATTTTAGGCAGAAACAATGACCCCATGGACTACTGGAAAACAAAGCAGTGTGTGTGGCCAGAATTGCATACTGCAGTGGAAACCCTCAGTTGTCCTCCAGCAAGAATTGAGCCTGAGAGGGATTTCAGTGTGGCTGGTTACATTGTCAATGACAGCAGGACATGGCTATCAAGCAGCAATGCTGGGAGACTAACATTCTTAAAAATGAACCAACATCTCATACCATCTGAGTATCAGGTAGCAGAAACCACACATGACAGATAAAGCCAGGACAAATATTAACAGCAGCACAGATGAGGAGCTGGAGGAGGGATGTGAAGAAGGGTTGCCACCATCTAACCCTCTTGCGACCACTGCTATGACTGAAAAGTAGTGTGTCAATAATCTGAGGAGGATTGCAATTTGACACAAGCATGACAATGGTAAAAACTATATACATGCACAAATCACACCATACCAGCCAGTCCCCCACCACCATACACATCTGCCACATTGTAGGTTTTACTTTATTTTTTTTATTACTTTACATCATCATGAATATGTGTCAGTGTCACTTAAGCAGGAAGGTAGTAGTGTGGGCAAAGGACAAATGTATTCTGCATGCTAACACATTTTCAAGGCTTATGTTGCTCTAAGACTCACAACTTTGACTTTCAGACACTTATTTCTAAACTACAGACCTCAGGAGAAGTAATATTACAGTGGGAAATGTAGTACCTATAGGAAATATAGGCACAAATCTGTTAAAATAAGTCAAAAGGAGGAACATTTTTCATAGGTGCAAACGAGAATCTTTTGTGAAAAAAGAGAAAAATCTGCAAGTTTTCTTGAAAAATCACGTAGGAATTTTTTTTACACTTTTCTCCCGCCCCTATTGTTCATACACTGCAATAATTTCTACTTTTACTGTCTTACCAACCAGACTACGAGCATTTGCATGCAAACATTTTATATCTTTGCCATTCTGAAAGATATGATTCTTTGTAAAAAAGAAGATTTTAGTCTTACCTGTTAAATCCTTTTCTCTTAGTCCATATATATTACAGGTAACTCTGGGAAGGTGACAACCCCTTTAATTAGGCAGGAACAATTCTTGGAAAAATGCAGGATGAAGCCTTCCTCTTTCCCTTAGCTGGGCACTACCCAATCTCCTCCAGTTAGATTTGAGACACTAACCTAGCCAGCTAGATAGCAAGAAGGAAAAGAGAAAAGATTCCTGTGAGCATGAACTCGAACGGATTCCCACATCCAGCCACAGGAAAACCAAGCATGGTCCCTTGATAGGGTGGGTGAACTGTAAGCTATATAGACTAAGAGAAAAGTATTTAACAGGTAAGACTAAAATCCTCTTTTCTCTGTTGTCCAATATAGTTTACAGATAACTTTGGGATGTACTAACATTGAGTTCCCAGTGGTGGGAAAGAAGGCAAGGACCAGGCACTGTTCCCCATGACACCAGAGCTCTGATGGACTAGTCAGATCACAGAATAGCCCAAACAAGCAAAGACACTGAACTAAAACACAGTACAACAGTAATCGTAACACAGCACACATAACAAGAGCCAACAGGGCTCAAAAGTTAAAGATCTCTAAGAGACAGGAAATAAATTCCTAGACAGGTAGAACTGCCTCCAGGACTTTCCAATAGTCACCTTGGATGCAGCTTTACCTTTCCTAGGACCCTTAGGGAAGACAAAAAGCGCATCAGTCTGACAGACAGACTCAACGCGGTGCACATAGAACATAAGGCAGCACACTACATCCAATAAGTGGAGAACTCTCTCCATGTTAGATTTAGGGTCAGGACAAAATGAAGGCACAACAACCTCCTGACAGATGTGGAACTCAGAGACCATCTTAGGAAGAAATTCCTGGGAGGTATGGAGAATAGTCGTATCCTTGTGAAACACCAGGAAAGGCAGATTGTAGGACAAAGCCGGCAACTCAGACACCCTGCAGACAGAGACTATAGCTAAAGGAAAAGCCAGATTCCATGGCCAAAGACTCAAGGGAATGGTAGCCAAGGACTCAAAAGGAGGCCGCTGCAAGACTCCCAAAACAAGGTTAATGTCCCACTGAGGAGTAGGAGCCTTGTAAGCTGGGAAAGCATGAGCAACACCCTGAAAGAGACCCTGACATCCGGTAAGGTGGCAATGAGTCTCTGAGGAAAGACAGAGAGGTCTGAGGTCTGAACCTTCAAAGAACAAAGGCTAAGGCCCTTGTTCACACCATCCCACTAAAAAGACAGGATAGCTGGAAGATCAAAGTCCTGTGAGGACAGATCCCTATCTACACACCAAGCATGGAAGATAGACCAAACCCAAAAATAGGCTCAAAGAAACTGGTTTCCTATCCTTAATCATAGTGGATACCACCTCTGAAGAGTACCCTTTCTATGTTAAAATGGCGGCCTCAACAGCCATGGTGTCAAACCAGATGGTCCATTTCCTCCTTCCACAGGTACCCCTGGCAAAGGAGATCTGGTCTGCGTGGCAGTGGAAACAGTGCCTAGACAGATAGAGGTAGTAGTTCTGGAAACCAAGGCTGTCTGGTCCAAAATGGAGCAATCAGGATGGTGGGCGTTCTGTCCATCCGAATTTCCCGCAGCACCCGGGGTAGGGGAGGAAGAGGAGGAAAGATGTGTGCCAGGTGACAAGCCTATGGAATTGACAGGCATCCACCGCAAATGCTACGAGATCCATCCAGTGTAAGCAAAACATCCCAAACCTTCCAGATGTTCCTGGTAGCTATCATGAGAAGACCCCACATATGCACCAGGAGATCAAACACTTTTGGATGAAGCTCCCATTCACCCAGATCTACCGTGTGTTGACTGAGAAAGTCTGCAAGGACGTCTTCCACACCTGGAATGTGCATACTGAGATAGCAGGTACATAATCATCCGGCCCAATAAAAATACCTTGACTCCTAAACAAGCAGCAGGACTTCGGGTGCCTCCTTGCTTGTTGTTTTGAGCCATGACCATAGAGTTGTCGGACTGAACTCAAACAGGACACCCCGTAGCTGGGAGGGCCAATACTTTAGAGCAGGGGAGACCACGCTGAACTCCAGGATGTTGATGGGAAGAAGAACCCCCTCCACTGATCATTGCCTCTGAATGCTCAGGTGACCCAAGACTGTACCCCAACCGAGTAGGCTGGCATCCGTCGTCACTGTGGTCCAGTATGGAATCACAAATGGTCTCCCTTTAACCAGACTGGAGATGTTCAACCACCAGTGAAGGCTCTGATCTGCCTCTGAAGGAAGGGAGACAGGCTGATCAAGAAGATCAGTATTCTCTCTGCAAACCTGGATCACAAACCTCTGCAGTTTTCTGGAGTGAGCCATGGCAAATGGGACCGTTTCCAAGGTGGATATCATTCCCCCCGCCAAGGAGGAGAACTTCCTCACTAGAGCTGCAGTCCATGGCAGGACTGAAGACACAGTGGAGGTGAGCTGTTGAATGGAGTCCACCACAGGCAAGCCATATTCTGCAGAGTATCGACACAAAGACTAGGTCCTGAGTAGGCACTGGGACGACTTTTCCGTATTCAGACTCCAACCGTGGGAGGAGAATCTGTGTGCAGTCCTGTACTTGGCAGTCCAGGAGGGTCTCTGGACTTTGCCTTGAGAAGAAGGATGACCATTTATGGCATCACCTGAGTCCCCTTGGTGTGCCGGAGAGCAATCAATGCACCCATAACTCTAATGAACTCTATAAAGAGCTTTTGTGAGCCAGAAGGAGGAAGCAATGGGCTGGAAGTGACCCAGTTCGCAGACAAACCAGTGGCACTGTAGACTTACCAGATGCACAGGGTTGTGCAGATAGGCATTCTGAAGATCCAAGGATGCCAGAAATACCCTCTGACACCTCTCTGTAATGACTGAGCACAAGGACACCATCTTGTAGTGGGTCTTAATCACAAACTTGTTGAGGGCCGTGAGGTCCGGAATCGGGCGGCAGCCAACATCCTTCTTGGTAACGACAAGGAGGTTGAAATGGAAGCCAAAAGCTCTCCCCTGTTGAGGGACCAGTGCCAGAACTCCCTTGTCCAAAGGGAGACTGGACTGCCCCATTGAAAAGCTGGAGCTTTTCCAGTCCTTGAGGGGAGCAAGAAGGGAAGAATCTGAAGGGGGCAGGAAAGAAACAGGAATCCTGTCACCACCTGTAAAAACCACGGGTCCACAACAATATCTGAGCAAAAACTGAGAAAAAGGGCTTTGCAAAGGACCACCCACAAGAGCGTGCTACCAAAGTTTGGTGAGTCATGCCAAAGAAGGATTGGTGGGATTGGGCTCGGTGGAGGATCTGGTTGTCCTCTTTTGCTGTGTAGGTGTGGGGGTGAAACACGGTGTCTGAGATACCCCCAGGTTCGTCCCTTGTGCTTCAACTTAGCAAGCACTAAAAGGATGAAGCATCCGTCCCTGAGGATTGTGTTTAGGGGCCAAGGGTAACCAGATACTCTGGCCTCCAGTGCCTCGCCAATGAGGTCCTTCAATTCAGGGCCAAAAAGGGATGTACCCTGGAAGGGAAGAAAAATCAGAGATTGCCTAAAGGTCAGGTCAAAAGCAGCAAAATGTCAGCTTTGAGGGCATTCATACAGACAGCGTCAGTCAGCTGTTCAGTCCAAACAGCAATGGCTCTATTAACCCATGCAGAAGCCAAAGTAGGTTGCAAGAATGCATCTATGACTGTAAATGTATCCTGTAAAATATCATCAAACTGTCTATCAGCTAAATCGGTAAGAGTTGAAGCGTCCACCAAGTAATTTAGAGGACTGACAAAGACTGGCAATATAGTCATCAACCCTAGGAGGTGTAGCCCACTGAGCTAAGGCCGCTTCAGAATATGGATACAGCTGATATAGTCTCTTAGACAGAGATAAATCCTGAACAGGGAACTTCCACTCATCTAGTATGATCTGGTCAAGAGTTGGATGAGGCGGAAAAACAGTGCAAGACTTTTTGCGCCTTTGAAAGATGTCAAAAGTAGACTGAGGAGTAGGTAGGTTTAGGGTGCTTAACCAAAACTTCTAATGTAGCATGTGGTACCGGTAGTATTTCAGAAAATAATACCTTAGTGGTCGTCTGCTTAATCTTATATCCTAAATCCCTGAAATCCTTTTTAATGGACCTCCATTTTCCACTGACTTTGTCATTAGTACCAACATGTACCATGACAGCCGGGTCATGACCAGCCCCTCTCAACAAACTATAAATCTGATCTGCCACATATCGAACCCAAGCTCCTGGGAGACAGCAAACTGTTCTATTGTAGCGATCCTGGCAATAGATTACCCTGTCTGTTTTCTTAATAATAGAATCCCTACCACCATCTTCTTTCTAGGTCTGCCTGAGTCCCGGATCCCATCAGTGCTAGAGGGGCTGTTCTTCTGGTTGTTAGAGAAAACAGTCGTCTCCAGCAAAGGCATTCCTGTGTCAACATCCTCATTACTCTATGTAGCAAATCTGTTAGGGTTAGTAAATACAGGAGTGTCATCCCTACTCCTCTGCCCCCTTGCTATGTCTAACTAACCCATCTGGCTTCTTGCTCTTTCTTTGTGCAGTCTCCACCCCCAGAACTACCTACTACCACTTCCTGTTACTTAGCAAACTCCTCTCAAGATTGGCAGTCTCCCTCAATGTTGCAACTTGCCTCTTCTGATCTGCACTGAGTTAAATCGACAGTCATGCTACCACTCATATTATGCCAGTTACCACAAGTTAAAAGGCAGGCAGAAAAAAATATCTGCACAATAAGGTTAATACATATGTGTTCCTTATGTAACCCCTGTACTTGAATCCCCTTATTTAAATTCCCAACACTTACCACACTTCATCACCTGCACACTGATGCAAGATTCACTGTCTCTCTACCTTTAAAAGCAGAACTCCACCACTTACAATCCAGCAATTAACCAATTCCAACACACCAGTCTGCAATCAAACACTTGTACAACTGCAGAGGGAGTGGAAAAAAAGGAGTTTTTTTATCCTCTCCCTTACCATACTACAAAACCCAAAAAATACACTTCTTCAATTTTTCTTGCAAATATCCCAAGTTTAGCTTTTTCAGCTCACATATATCAGCTTACAGATCACACTCTCTCTCTACCTTTTAAAGCAGAAAGCTACCACTTACAACCCAGCAATTAACCATTCCCACCACACCAAACTGCAGTCAATCCCTTGTACAACTGCAGAGGGAGGGGAAAAAAGGATTTTGGTTTTTAACCTCTTACCACTCTACACAACACAAACAATACACATTCAGTTTCTCCAGCAAATATCTCAGCTATATGGTTTTTATATCACCTAGTATGGCTTCATACTTCGTGGAAAATCGTCGTCACAACAGTGGATGCTTGCAAATTGGGTTCTGTAGCAGGGAGAACCAGCATCACCATTCCCCTCTGGCCTTAACCCCTTAGGGACCCTTGACGTACCAGGACCGTCATGTTCCTTGAACTACTCAAGGACCGATGACGGTCATGGTACGTCACGTACTTTTTACTTACAGCGCTCTACCGGGAGCGCTGTAAGTAAAAATAGGGCATGAAATAGACCGCTCCAAGATCGGAGTGATCTCTTTCAAGCCCCATAGTGACGCGCCGATACACGTGACAGGTCACGTGTACCGGCGCGTCAAAGTGCCCCTATGCGGTCATTATGGGACGGAAATGTCCCACGACCGCTGGTCGTTAAGGGGTTAAAAAACGGGATCCATTATTTGGAACTGGTTGGATATTCCAGGTGAGGACCACGGTTTGCTATATTCAGGATACATGTTGTAATATTGTAACAGTGCTGCTCTCCTCATATTCTTGTTTGTTTAGTGTTTTCTAGACACTCCTGGAGGTTATGGTTTTTGAGTGATCGAGCTATCTGTGTGGAAGCAGAGTCAATATCCTCCACAGGCTCTATTTGTCACCGGTATTTCCCCGATGGCATATTCAAAATGTGAATTTGTTTGCATTTGGATATAATTCTTTAATAATATGAACATACTATACCATAAGTCTCTCCCCTCTTTTTTGTATTTCAAGTTTGATATTTGTCCTCTCAAAGGGATAGTAATACTTCATTATTACTATCTCCCATGTTGTAGCCCTTAAAATTCTGAATT
This sequence comes from Rhinophrynus dorsalis, assembly GCA_037306005.1. Taxonomy (NCBI): domain Eukaryota; kingdom Metazoa; phylum Chordata; class Amphibia; order Anura; family Rhinophrynidae; genus Rhinophrynus; species Rhinophrynus dorsalis. The sequence goes on from CM074724.1 coordinate 375,369,411, forward strand.
CAATGATACCAGCGGCATCTCTAAAACCTTTATGGTTTGAGAGATATCCGCTTTCAAAATTCCCTCTCCCCTGACTTCAGCAATTTATCTGACAGCAGTGGAATCCGGTCCCGGGACCGGCGGCGGCTCTGAAGCAGTGCTGAGATCTCATTATAGAAACAGAAATCCTTCACTAAACTGGTCTTCAGATAGAATGCTGACGTCAGGGGAGAGGGAACTTTGAAAGCAGATACCATGAAGGTTTGAGAGATGCCACTGGTATTGTTGAATTCAGAATTATAAGGGCTACAACATAGGTTATAGTAATAATGAAGTATTACTATCCCTTTAAGGCTGAAACGGGTGAATTGATTGGTGAGGATAAGGCTATGACTGACACCTCAATCCCTTAATGACGTATGATGTGCCAGTACAGTCACGCTTGTTCAGACGTTAATGACTGGTGATGGTCCTGGCAAGTCATGGAATTCTGGGATGGCAGCACAGATGCACACCTCTCTGCCATCCTAGAATTCCCTGGGAAGATTAAAAAAAAGTGCAGTGGTCCTTAACAGCCATCCACCATAGGATTGGGTGGTCGTTAAGGAGTTAAACACATTTTCTTCTGCGTATACAAAAGAAGCTACAATGGCAGACTATGGGCAGACAGAAAAATGTACATGGCTTACTGATGACAAAGTGCAAAAGAGAATGGAAAAGGTTATGGTGAATAAAGCACTTGGACTTGATGGTATACACCCAAGGGTACTTAAAAAAACTAAGTTCAGTACTAGCAAGACAATCATACTTAATATTTATTGATTGTGTTTCATCAGTCATAGTGTCCTGTGACTTGGGGAAAGCGGATGTGATACCATTGTTCAAAAAGGGGGCAAGATCTAAACCTGGAAATAGTAGACCTGTGAGCTTGAGTTCTGTGGTGAGTAAAATATTAGAAGTGTTACTAACAGACAGTATTCAGAACTATGCGAAAGTGAACAATATTATTAGTAGGAATCAGCCTGTTTTTATGAAGAATAATGTCAAACTAATTTATTTCCATTTTGCAAAAAGTTAGGTAGAAATTTGGACAAGGGAATTGCTGTTGATGTAATATACTTGGATTTTTCAAAAGCCTTTGATACAGTGCCTCACAACAGGTTACTTCATAAATTAAAAGGCTTCAGTTTGGGCGGTGATATCTGTACATGGATTAAGAACTGGTTAAAATGTTAGATGGCAGAGAGTTGTTTTAAATGGAATATTTTCAAGTTAATATAAAGCAGTAAGTGGGATACCACAGAGTTCAGTCCTGGGCCCAATGCTTTTTAATTAGTTCAATAATGGTCTAAAAGTGGGAATTGAAATGAATGTCTCAATCTTTGACACAAAGTTATGAAAGGAAGTAAATACAGAGCTGGATGTTTCTTCTTTGTAGAAAGTTCTAGATAAATGGAGTGAATGGGCAAAAAGGGACACACAATGTTAAATGTAGATAAATGTAAAGTTATGCATTTTCGGCTATAGAAACAAACATGCTACAAATACACTAAATGGGAAACTACTTGGGGAGAAATGATTTAGAAGCACTAACAGATGATAGACTCAGGTGCTGCAAAATAGGGTGCTAGCCTACATTAAAAGGAGTATAGATATAGATACATGGGATGCTAATATAATTCTGCCTCTATATAAATCCTTAGTAAGGCCTCATCTAGAATATGGAGTACAGTTTTGGGCACCAGTTCGTTAAACAATTACATCATTGACCTGGAAAAAGTGCAGAGACATGCAACAAAACTGATAAAGGGATTGAAGGATCTGAGTTATAGAGAGACGAGCCAAACTGGTTTTGTTTACATTAGAGAAGAAATGTCTAAGGGGTGATACGATTACTATTTACAAATATATTTGAGGTCAATACAAAGTACTTTCCAAAGAACTATATGCTCAAAGAGCTGAGCGAAGAAGAAGAGGTCATCCATTAAGATTAGAGGAAAGGTGCAATCAACCAAAACAAAGGCAGGGATTTTCTTTACAGTAAGGGTGGTAAAGCTATAGAAATCTTTATCTCAGGATGCCTTGCTTGAAGATATTGTGATGGATACCTATCTAGCACATAACAATATTGACAATTATGACAGTTGGATTCAAAGCAGATAGGATAGGATCCATGGAACTATCTAACCAGGAAGGATTTTTTTTTACCCACTTGGGGCTCAATTGGCTTAAATGGCTTCAATTTGTTTTTCCTTCCTCTGGATCAATAGGGGTGATTTAGCATGGGCTGAACTTAATGGACCCACTTCCTTTTTCATACTCATCAACTATATTACTAGGTTTAATCAAGATACAGGGAGATAATATTGCATCTGACAAATGTAATACTTGAGGACAGAGAGAGCCAGTAAAGATACTTACAAATTGTGAATATGAGAAAGATGAATTATCTTGGCATTCATGACAGACTGAAGTGACGACAATCTTACAAGAGAAAGACCAGCTAGGAGTGTGTTGCAATAGTCTAGTGATACATGATGAGGCAATGGTTTTAGTTGTGTCATATTTATGGAAAGATCTTAACCTAGAGATGTTCAAGAAGTGAATGTGACATGACTTTATGAGTGACTTTATTTGGAGAGTGAAGAAGAGAACATGTATGGGTACAACAGCATGAGGGGGGAATATGATAAGCTAAAATTTTGAAATGTTTATTTTTAGCTGTCTTTGGGGCATCCAGGAGGAAATATCAGATAAACATGAGAATGTACAGTGAGTGAATGGTGTGGAGTGACAATGTCAATAGCAATGAAGGCAATATGAGATTATAAGTTTCCTATGATTTGAGGTATAGATGAAAAGGACCAACGACTGACCCTTATGGTTTACAAACAGGAAAAGGGATAGAAGAATCAAAAAGAGAAAACTGTGATTTAAAGGAGCAGTAAACTTTTTTTATGAAAAAATATATATTGTAGGGATTTTCCTACTGAGTAAAATAAGGGTACTCCCTGCCGAGAGATTTATATTTCCAGAGTTATTACAGTTTAAACCTTAGCAATGCCCTCTAGTGGTCAAATTCTAATTAGATTTCCTGTTAGATTCTAATGGAGAGGAAAGTCAGAAAAGTCAGAGACATACAGTTCTCCATAGAATGTGATAGAAACTGCTGAGTTACTTCCTGTCAGTTAGAACTATCAGGAAGTAAACACAGTAAATTCACTTCCTGATTATTTAAACTGCTATAAATTTTGAATAAAACATCTGACAGCAATGGGAGTGACCTTGTTTTATTCAGCAGGAAAAGCTCTGTAAAATATGTATTTTCATAAAAAAAAGTTTACTGCTCCTTTAAATCAATATCAACAGAAATAAACCTACCTGAACAGAATATATCGTGAAGGTGTTTCATAGGAAATTCCATAGCTGACCTTCTTAGTTCAAGGTTTTCATTAAGCCAAAAAGTTTCCACAAATAATTTGGGGTCAAGCTCTTGATCATGATAATGTTTGTTGGGCACGAAGACCATTGCAAATCTCTGATCAGCTCTGCAGTTTCCTCAGAAGAACTTACTTTGAACAGTTGGTTAGAACATGTTACAATCCACAAATCATCAGTACAAATATAATACTAGGTATGCTGATTATTGTTTGCTAAAATGTATTAGATATGGTCACAATGACTCATGTTGTTTTGTGTTATATTTGTCATATATATTCCTTTTCTGTTGCAATCATCTGAGCAAAGTGTGCTTCTTTATTAATTAAGTAAATTTTAATTACTACCCAGCTGCTTTTCACATAATATACCTGCCTGTGTGGTTTTAATTAACCATTGTCCTGTAAATAAAACTTAATTTCTCTACAATTAGGTTTTGTTTGAACATATATCAATCAGTCAAGCATCAACAGTCTTTCGAATTACAAAAGTCAGTTTTTCAGTTAATACAAGGGACATTCATATTTTAATAGGGATGAGAAATGGTCTCAAAAGAACAACTTTCCCCTATTTCCCACCTTTTTCATTGTATTGAAATCAAAGATAATAATGTATCCTCTCTACAAGGAGACTTTCACCCTATGTATTCTTACTGTGCTAATATAAAATGGGTGTTTGTGCCCCGCATATTGTCAGTCTGTGCATGGAGGAGAGAAAGAGAGAGGACAGTTTTTCATGTTTGCTTGCATTGCAAGCACTGAAAAGATTCACACTATCTATTATAATTGGGATCTGGCCAATTAAATATAAATGTTCACTGGGTGCAATGGTAAAGAGAACAATACAACAAGATTCTCCTTATAGAAGAGGAAGAAAAAGCATTACCCTGGCTGCACAACCAGATGTCTTCCCTGTTAGTCTGGATCAAGAACAAAGCGGAATTAGTAAATTAATTTTTGTGGGCAACTAAAATTCATAAACTTTATTATGTCAAAACTAAAATAATGTATAAAGAGAGTGAGGTCTGAGTCTCACTCAAAATAACCCAAGGAACTAGATAAATCAGTATATTGGGTCCTATAGTATGTGTCTCTATTGATTAAAACACCATACTTTAAACACTTAGTCAACCAATGATTCCAATCAAAATTTTAGAGGGAGAAAGCTAATGCTCCAAAATATAATTGTTGATTGTTCTAGCAATCATTAATGAACACTAATATGCTTCTGTTCACAGATACTTTTCTTATACCTTGATTGATTGAATGATAAATCAGCACAAAGAGTAGGGGTGATTACTAGACATATGAAAATTATAACCCAAAAGTCTGCAAGTGGTTTGAGATACTCATTGACCAGCTAACTTGTGTAGTTTCATCTTTATTTTAGGTGCTGTTAATGTCAAGGGCTCACAAGGGCCCTAGACTAATGGTAATTCTCAGGTATTCATTGCAATCCTATTGACTGATAGGTTATACAATTGTATATTATCTCAGGACATAACCAATTAAATTACTTGGTCGTCCATATTATCGTAATGAGTGCTTTGGAATCACCATTAGTCTAAGGTTCTCATGATCCCCTGATATCAACAGCACCTAAAATAAAAGTGAAGATGTTTTTCAACTGATTTATTCAAGTTTACTGGCCAGTGGGTGTCTTATACCACTTGTAGAATTATATTCCTGGCAATCACCTCCACTTTTTGCACTGAACAAGGACTATGGGCTCGATACTATTACCTGCGCTAAACTGGTGTTACAAGAAAAATAAGCAACATGTATTTTGCAAATGAATATTAAAAGTCAGAGACTGTTCTTGGGTGGCTAATCCCAAGAATAATTTGCATATGTATATTAAAAGTTAGAGATGCTCAACTATGAAAGAACCTGCAATACAAAATTGCAGACTCTATAGGAATGGTGTCCTATCCAGGGTGCAGTCTCTTTTAGCCCACTAGTGCCTTTCACAGAGAGGAAATATCCTAAAGCATATCATATTGGTCCTGCCATTACAGCAGTCCAACCACGAAATGCCAGACAATTCCTCTCTGAGCAGGAGAAGCAGCCAACCCCAGACGTACATTTTGGTTTTGTTGGGCCTCGTCAGTGAGGTGCAGCTGATCTCTCTAGACTTGTGCGAATCGGTTCATCCAAATTTAAAATTCAAACGAATAAGGGTCATTGTGCGTCATTCTGGCCAACCGAATGGCAAGGTCCATTTGTTTAAAAATATCTGAAACCAAACAGCCCTGGTCCGAAATTTTGGTGTAAAATTCGGAAAATCGGAAGGCACTTCCTGCTCTCTACTTTCCCTCCCTCTCTAGTCCAGTTAGCTTCTTCGTTTTATGATGGGGGTCCTCTCTAATCCAATTATATCATTCATTTCATGATGGGGGTTGGACTAATGACACAGACATCCAGACAGCCTGTATTTCCTGTTAGTCCATTGTTGGAGCTCAGAGAGAAAAGGAGAGAGAGAATGTCCAGAAAAAAGCAATTTTACTAGCCAGTCTAGTGCCTTATTAACCAGTCTAGTGCCTTATAGCCAGTCTAGTGCCTTATTAACCAATATAGTGCCAGTCTAGTGCCTTATTGCCACTGTCAGGAGCTGTTTTTCTTTTTTAAAGTTACACAGCCAGTCTGACAGTTGTTGTATAGGCAGGCGAGCATCCAACAGAAGTGTGTTATTGCCACTGCAAGTCATCTTTGTTCCTGTTTAAAATAAATATTTTAGGGATCTGTGGAAATAACAATTTCCAGAGTGACACAGCCTGTGTGCGTTTTGTGTAGGCAGGCAGGCATCCAGCAGAAGTGTGTTATTGCCACTGCAAGTCATCTTTGTTCCTGTTTAAAATAAATATTTTAGGGATCTGTGAAAATAACAATTTCCAGACTGACACAGCCTGTGTGCGTTTTGTGTAGGCAGGCAGGCATCCAGCAGAAGTGTGTTATTGCCACCGCAAGTCATCTTTGTTCCTGTTTAAAAGAAAAATATTAGGGATTTGTGTAAATAACAATTTTCAGAGTGACACAGCCAGTGTGCGTTTTGTGTAGGCAGGAAGGCATCCAGCAGAAGTGCCTTATTGCCACAGCAAGTTATCTTTGTTCCTGTTTAAAAGAAAAACATTAGGGATTTGTGAAAATAATTTCCAGAGTGAGAAGGTCAGTCTGATAGTTGATGTGTGGCCAGGTTTTAAAATGTTAAAATGATTGTAGTACACTACCGAACTATCTGTAATGGATCTGAGTCCTAGTGAACAACCTGATGTTGCTCGTAATGGTACCAGCTGCAGTGACCCAGCAACCACCAACACCACCACAGTGCCGTTGCTTTCAAGCAGAGTTAGCAGTAGCCGATGGCTAAAGAAGAGGACTGTCAGCAGTACTAGTACTAGTGGTCAATATCATGGTGAGACTCAGCAACAGCACTCCAAACAAAAAAATACAAAGAAGAAGGGAACTGCAATCGTTCTACCTCTACTAGCAGGGTAGAGAGGTCCAGGTTCTCCTCTGAGACCACAAAGCAGCCAGCATCTGTTTCTCGTTGTCAGCTGTTTCGTGATGATCCCCCCAGAACCACCTGCACAATGATTAGTGCCACTGCCAGTTCTGTCACCACCTCTGCTATAGCTAGTTCTATAAACAGGGGGACACCTAGCGTGTTGAACATGAACACTACTGGTCTGAAACTGCGAGCAGTATCAGTGCTGGATTTTTACAGTGAACTTCCGTATAAGCAGCCCAAACGGGAATTATTGCAGTATTTCGAGAAAATTCCTCCTGCCACCACTGTCGCTGCCACTGAGAGCATATCTTCTCCAAAAAAATGTTATTGAGGGTGAGGGAGATAGTTGTTTACCATTTCCCGGTAGGCACCAGGCAGAAGAGGTAATTCAGCAGGTCTCCCCAAAATCTGCTGCTGATGATTTTTCTTCCTGTCCAAACCTACAAGAGGTGGAAGAAGAATATGAGGGACCTTGATTTTTCCTTTGAGCTTGATTATTCCCCTGAGCTTGATTTTTCCCCATGGATTGATTTTTCCCCTGCTATCCATGGTACTCATCCTGTTTCTCCAGATACAATTGTCTTTTCTATTGAGAACTCACCACCTGCCTCTTCCAATTGAGTCTCCCAGGTAGGTAGTAGCTGCTAGTGTCTCCGTGTCACGGGCACCCAGGAATGCTCAGAACTCAGTACGGTAATATAATGCAAAATATTTATTAGAATAAATCACAGCGATAAATAAGTGGTACAACAAGCAAAGGGTTTACTACCAGAAATAGTAGGCCTCTCGCTAGACCACAATGCCAAAGCCCCTGTTAGTCTCAGCAGGATACAGGAACACCAACTCTTGATCCGTCGACTGGAACAGGCGACCACTGTGAACACTGGCTCAGCAATCTTGATCCGATGAATAGGAACACAAGGACTGCTGGACTGGAGAACTGACCCATGCCTATAATCAGTCAAACCAGCAACACCACACCTTTGCAGCAACCTGGTGACCCACGCCTGCAGTCACCGCTAAGAGACCCTGTGACTCTGCCTGTAGTCACTATATCGGACCCCTGTGACTCAGTCCTGCAGTCACATATAAAGACCCTGTGGCTCACGCCTGCAGCCACCACACGAGACCCTGTGACTAACACCTGCAGTCACTACACCAGACCCTGTGACTCTGCCTGCAGTCACTATATTGAGACCCTGTGACTCACGCCTGCAGTCACCAATCAGACCCTGTCCACAACAGTGGTCTGTCTTAAGCCAATAGCACAAATTGATCACAGTAAGGGATACTCGTGATCACTGGGTCATACACAGAGAGGGTTCTCGTACTTAGCTGGGTCATACACAGAAAGGGTTCTCTTACTTAGCCGGGTCATACACAGTGCGGGTTCTCATAAATAGCCAGGTCATACACAGAGTGGGTTTTCATAGATAGCCAGGACACACACAGAGCCCAAGTACTTCATCTAATAACAACAACGCAAGGGTGACTGAGTCAGGACTCAGTCTGCCTTTTAAACCCCTCCACAGGAAGTAGGAGGAGCAGCACAGAGGGAGGAAGTAGGAAGTAGGTAGGAGGAGACTACAGGAAACAAACAGATAAAACAGAGGCCTGCTGCATGCTAGAAGCCTCGCGCCTGTAGATGCTGCTGCAAACAAGGTAAGCTGTACTATAACTCTCCACCACCAATGTTACTCCACTATCCTCCTCCAATCCCAGTCCCAACATCCCTGCTGCCATGTCTAGTTCTACTATTATCCCTGTAAAGGTACGTAGAACCAAAAAGCATAGTGAGGTTGCTCCTGCATGTGAAGATGAAGAAAGTGACACCTCAGTTTCTTCTTCTCCACCACCTTCGATTTTAACTGGCAGAGTCATCTGTCACTCCAAAGCGAGCATTTTGTGACAGTTGGCGATGGCCAGCTAGCAAAATTGCGTGGCAGGGAAGTTAGCCATGAGAGCGTGTGGGTCATCTAACCACCTCCGGGATGAACCAACACCTGAACAACTACAGTCAGTGTTGATAAGTGCAGAAAGTCGCAATACTACATATACTAGTATCACTCTCCCCACCAGTAGGCAGGAGTAAGGGCAGGGGGATTGTGCCACATCTGGTCCTAGTAGTAAGAGCAGACAGTCACAGCCCATCCCAAAATCAATACAGGCCACACTGGAAGAATTTGATGGGTTTCATTCAAAGGGGATGTGCAGACAGCAGTCCCGAAAAATCACACGCCTCATTGCACAGCTCATAGCCGTTGGGGGTGCTACTTTTAATTTGGTGGATGGGGACCCCTTCCAGCAAGTTATGGAGGCTGTTGCACCCCGATATAAAATTCCATCCCACACCACATTTAGTAGTATTATAGTGCTCTCACTGTACCTGTCATGCATTGGGCATTTGATTGACTTATGGAGTGCTCCGAGTGGCCAGCATGCCTTCCTGTCATTGATGGCATATTGGTGGCAGCCCAGTGTGTTGCAGGACCACCGCTCTTTCCTCCTCCATGCTGAGGTAATGGATCAGCAGCACACCTCAGATAACATTTGCAAAGCACCGCAGGACATGGTGTCACAGTGGCTAGGGGAGCAGGCACACAGGCGCAAATGGGGTTTGTGGTTATTGATGGTGCAGCGAACATAATAAGTGATCTCTGGAATGGCAGATTTGTGGGTGTGCGCTGTTCAGAGCATGTCCTGCATCTGGTAGTTAAGGCAATAATACTGGAAGGTTGTCAGCAATTCTGGAGTTGTGCCGACAAATTGGTGGCCACTTCCATCGTAGTGTCAAAGATAGCCAGCGCCTCAAGGAGGAACAGAAAAAGGCAAACCTCCCAGAGCACCACCTCAAACAAAATGTTGGGACCAGGTGGAACTCCACCTTAGATATTCTAGAGTGTATCCTGGAACAGAAAAAGGCAATTCAAGCAATGTCATGTCACCATTTCATTGTCAGTAACAGAACACTGGACAGGGCTGACTGGGCCCTGATGGAACAGGTAGTGACAGTCCTCATGCCCTTCTGTGTTTGATGGAAATTTTACGCAACGAGAACTCTAGCCTGGCCAAAGTCATTCCCCTCTTCACACACCTCCTTAAAAATTGACGATTTCCTTGCCCATAGGGAATGCTTGCCTGGTGCTGAGGGTAATATAATTCCCGATGTTGCTGCCCTTCTAACAAGGCTGAAAAAGGAACAGACTCAGCGCATGGAAGAGCGCATGAACAATTGTCCCGAGTTAATGCTTGCCACAAGTTGAGATCCTCATATCAAAGGCAAGATGGCATTTAGTGCCAATTCCCTCACTGCCTGGAAGGAACAATTGATAGTGAGGGTGCGTGAGAGGCAAAGAAAAAACAGAATACAGTCACAGGAGGCAGGAGAAGATTCTGCAGCACCAGTAGCACTTCATCTTGCTCCACTGGAGCAGCTGCTGCTTTTATGCTGAGGCAATGGACAGATTATGCTTCCGACAAAAGAAAGAGCTCCTCATAAATAGAAAAACTGCTGAGTTTGAGGTTAAGGCTTACCTTGTGGAACCTTCTTTGCCCCCAAGTACAGATCCCTTGAGTTTCTGGGATAAAAAGAGGGCTGTGTGGCCTGCTTTGTCCCTGGTAGCCCAGGAGTTGCTTTCTTGCCCCTCAACCACTGTCCAGAGTGAGCAGGTATTTTCCGTAACAGGAAAGATACTTAGCCTCCAACACTCTCACTTGGCCCCCCAGCTTTTTTTTTTTTTTTTATGTCAACCTGCCAAAGCTGTGTTACCCTGTTCTCAGGTTCGATGCAGATTGAAAAAAAAAAAAAGGACTTCATCTATAATCATCCATAGTACCATAATACACTGAGAGCTCAAGCTTACACAGCTCTAGAACCATGTTAGGTTGGGCAGAGGAAACCCCCTGACTTGGTGGGACACAGGGGGGAATTAAAGTCTACATTGTTGTCCCACTATACAGGTTGTTCAGTCTGGCTCTATTATTTTTTCATCTCTTGTAAAAAAAAAGTCTGCTGTGTGTCTCTACTGAGTCCTGTGTGCTCCAGTGTTCTTCAGTTTGCTGCTGATACATCTACAGTGTTGCTGTCATCCTTATTCCACCCTGCACCAGTCATCCTCAGTTTTGGAGTCTCTTGAAGTCTGTGGTATCCATCTACCGAGTCCTGCCTGCTCCAGTGTTCTGCAGTTTTGCTGCTGGCTACATATACAGTGTGGCTGTCATCCTGAGTCCGCCCTGCACCAGTCATTCTCCGTTTTGTAGTCTCTTGTACAAAAAGGCTGTGGTATCTATCTACTGAGTCCTGCCTGCTCCAGTGCTACATCTACAGTGTTCCTGTCATCCTGAGTCCGCACTACACCAGTCATCCTCCACCTTACCCTGTTCCACCATCTTCATTTAGACCCTGGAAATGGTTACATTTATTTTTATTTATTTAATTTTAATTTTTTATTGTATATTTTAAAGTACTGTAAATTTGGCCGAATTTCGTCCGAGTTGAACAGGTCCGGAGCCTGCGAATTAAAAAAAATAAATAAAAATTTGTCTGAAATCGAATTTTAGCGATTTTTTTTTGCTGTGCACAATTCTAGATCTCTCTAAGCACTGTGAGCAAGGGGTCCAATGCTGGATTCCCCATATTACCCTTGGGGTGGCTAATCCCAAGAATAATTTGCATATGTATATTAAAAGTTAGAGATGCTCAACTAGGAACGAACCTGCAATACAAATTTGCAGGCTCTATAGGAATGGTGTCTTACCCAGTGTGCAGTCTCTTTTAGCCCACTAGTGCCTTTCACAGTGAGCAAGTATCCTAAAGCATATCATACAGGTCCTGCCATTAAAGCTGTCCAACCACAAAATGCCAGGCAATGCCTCTCTGAACAAGAGAAGCAGATAACCGCAGATGTACGTTTCGGCCTTGTTGGGCCTCATCAGTGAGGTGCAGCTGATCTCTCTAAGCACTGTGAGCAAGTGGTCCAATGCTGGATTCCCCCTATTACCCTTGGGGTGACTAATCCTAAGGATAATTTGCATATGCATATTAAAAGTCAGAGATGCTCAACTAGGAACGAACCTGCAATACAAATTTGCAGGCTTTATAGGAATGGTGTCCTACCCAGGGTGCAGTCTCTTTTAGCCCACTAGTGCCTTTCACAGTGAGGAAGTATCCTAAAGCATATCATATTGGTCCTGCCATTACAGCTGTCCAACTATGAAATGGCAGGCAATTCCTCTCTGAACAAGAAAAGCAGACAACCTTAAATGTACGTTTCAGCCTTGATGGGCCTCATCAGTGCAATGAAGCTGATCTCTCTAAGCACTGTGAGCAAGGGGTTCAATGCTGGATTCCCCCTATTACCCTTGGGGTGATTACTCCCAAGGATAATTTGCATATGTATATTAAAAGTCAGAGATGCTCAACTAGGACTGAACCTGCAATACAAATTTGCAGGCTCTATAGGAATGGTGTCCTACCCAGGGTGCAGACATGTGTTTTACCAGTATTCTATTGTAGAACCACGGTATAACAAAACCGGCATAGACAGCACATTTCAACGTGTAAAAATTAAGTTACTAATTCAGTTTTGTTCATAATTCAGATTAACAGATCTCAATATAGGGAAGACATCTGGTTGTACAGCCAGGATAATGCTTTTTCCTCCTCTTCTATGAAGCATTGGCAAACCACAAAGAGCAAGCTAGAGTTGCTTGATTGGATTCTTGGTTGTTTGACTAATAAGTGAGAGCCAGACATGCGGCCTAGCTCAGCTTGGCTGAGACTCTACTTAGAATGTGTGACAGTTACTATGCAGACAAATAATTCATCATACATTCAAGACAAATAGACAAGTGGGTAAACCTTTACAATCTGTTTTACTTATGGACACTTACTCCAATATCTGCAAGAACAAGAGAGACAAGCATATACTGAGTCCTGGTGGGTGTTGCACTGTCTATTGTGCACTTTTTTCTTTTATTGCAATTTGGTGATGTTCTGAAGCTAAAATATCTATCATGTACTGTAAAAAATAGCACTGTAGTCCTTGTGAGACAAAGATAATTTTGACACTAGCTAACCAGAGATAGACAGAGATGTAGAGATAGACAGGCAAAGAAGAAGAGCTGAAGTTGCTTGTTGTCAGAGATCTGGAGCTGCTTGCTGATGCAGGGAGTATGGGTAAGATTTGTAGACAGTGACACTGAAACACATGGACAGTGTAAGAAAAATCTATACAAATAAACAAACATCTTTAGACTGTTAGGTGACACAGGCAGTCGAGCTGGAGTTTCTTCACCTGAGCTGTGACTGAGAGTGACAGTGACAGATATAGCTATAGATCATACATTTTGAGACAGATGAAATATCACTCTGCACATTAACAACTCTGCGGTGTTCTTAACAGTAACCATCAACAGTACTATCATTATGGCCACCAAACATTCTAAGGTCAGGGGTAAGGGAAAAGGAGTAGGAGGAGAGCATGAACATCTTATTGGTGTAAACTCTTACTACAGAAACCGAATGCACCCATGGTTGTTGCAGCTTGTGCATTAAGTGATGATGATCTTCCCCTAGTGAGAAGGTCATTATGAAACCAATATGACAAGTTCCTCCACCAGCACCAGTACTAAACCTAAACATGATGAATTATCATTATAACATCATAGCTTGTGGCACAATGCAAAATTTACTTAATTTTAGGAACTATGCAAAAACTCAGTTCATTCTGAAACAAATGATACATACTAGAAAGTTACCTACAGGAATAGTACCTAAGCAGATCGTAAAAATGCTGACAAATGGCCCAAGTCCCTGACACTCCAAGTGTTAAACAGTTAACTCTTTCACTGATTGGATTTAGGGTTACCAGGGATGTAGGTTTGGGGGATAGGAATAAGAGGAGTACTTTACATTAGTCAAATGGTAACTGTAATTCTTTTGTTGCCAGAGAAATCAACGATGTATATGTTGCTAGCCAGAGTCATCGAAAAGGTTAAGCCCTTGAAAGTCAGAGATATTCCCATCTTATTCAGAAACAATACTTTATTTCCCAAGATAAAATACAAAAACCTGGGTCTACGCACATACACACGTGTCTAGCAGTGTGAGTGGATACACCCTTCCAGTTCTTACTTCCTAAATTTTCAGCCTTGTAACTTTGCTGGGCTAATTGATCAGGGAGAGCAGGTAGAGCAATACAGTGGTGTTTCCTTAGAAATATTTGTGAAACCAAGCCATTACTTGCAAGAAAGCACTCATGGGAAAATCATCAGCAAAGACTTTGCCATCAGAATCTCATCATGTTTGTATTCAGTTGTTACAGGCATAGTGCTCCCTAAGAGTCTTCATAGCTTCAACTCACCCCCCTGACCATGCAAACTGCATTCACATCTCTCTCCTCCCCATGACACCTGCTTGCTCTTACACGCTTCCCCAGATTTTAACCCCATTCTCCCCCTGCAAGTCCTGCTTCAAAACATCAGCATAAATTCCACTCCCATATCTCTGTCCTTTGTCTTATCCTGCTGCTTGCTGCAGGGAATATTGTCCCCAATCCTGGCCAAAACCCCATACCCACCTTTTATCACTCAGACTTGCCATGTCCTCCCACCGCTTTTTGAAGGGTTCCAGTCCTTCAAATCTCATACACATTCCCCATTTTTCGCCACCTTGTGTCCCCTTCTCCTGTGCTCTTTTGAACACCCGCCCCATAGGTAATAAGTCAACACTCATTCACGATTGTTTCTGTAAGCAACCTCTGCAGCTGTTTGCCTTCACAGAAAGTTGGTTTCCTGCACATGACTCAGTGTTGGAGGCCTGCACTCTATTATGGCAGGTTCTGCTTCTCACAAACCCCTTGCTTAGTTGGGGTGGGGGTTGGTGTCCTTCATTCCTCCCACTGCTGCTTCCAGCCCCTTTCAATGCCATCATCTATTCACTTTTCTTCTTTTCATCCTCTTTCTATGCATGTGGCTGCATATACAGGCCACCTGATAATGCCTCTTCTCCTTCAAGCTTTCTGCCAGATTTCGTATCATGGCTCTCCTCCTCCTTTCTACTGACAATCCTGTACTTATACCGAGTGACTTTAAATGTCATATTGATTACACCTATGTCCTTTGGGCTTAATGTCTTGTAAAGCTAACCTCCTCATTTGATCTCTAGCCATGGACTGACTGCTCTAGTCACAAAACTGGTCACTGTCTGCATCTTGTCTTTACTAAAAGCCTGGATCTTTCACATTTTCCCCATTCCCTCTATCAGACCACCATCTTGTATCCTTCTCTCGCTCTCTCTCTACCACTCTGCCCATTCCCCCATCCATGCCAAGCAGATACCTGCTTGCTTGATCTCCCTGGGATTAGCACCTCACCTAACTCCAACCTGTCCTCTATCTTGTCCATCTTTGACACAGACATTCTTGTTAACTTCTACAACTCATTACTATCCTCTGCAAATTAATTATTTGTCATTGTGAAGCAACAATGGGTTCATCAATTTAATCCACCACCTTGGATTAACTCCCACACTTGCTTCCTACATTCATGCACTCATTCTGCTGGATATCTCACATACAGAATTCATCTGCTTTAAATTTCTGCTGCCTTGCCTACATTCTGCCTTATCAAAGGATAAACATGAATACTACACCACACTAATCCACTACAAAAAAAATCTAGCCCTTGCTGTCTCTTTGCAGTCTTTGACTCCTTGCTCCATCCTTCTTCCACAACTTCCTCTCATTCCATACATTCACCACAAGCTTTTGCTGAGTACTTCAAAGACAATGTGGAATGTATTCAAAAACAGATTTCTATTCTTCCATTATGTGTCTCCAAACCCCTTTCATCATGTTTTGATAATTTTACTCCAGTAACAGAGTCAGACGTTTCTCATTTTCTCCTTTTTATGCACCTCACCATCAACTCCTTGGACTCTATGCCCTCCCAATTTCTCAAACCACTTGCACCAGACCTTACACCTATATTAACACACATTTTCAACACATCTCTCTCCACAAGCACTTTCCCTTCTTCATTCAAACAGGCACAAATCAAGCCCCTACTAAAGAAGGCTAACCTCTGCCCCTTACTTCTCCCATCTACTTCTTACTTCAAAACTCTTGGGAGAAATTCACTAAGTGGTGATAAAGAGATGATAAAGTGGAGATGACTTCTCCAGTTTATCACTTCTCCAGTTCCTATTTTATTCTATGGAGCCTATTCACTATGATCTCCAAAATGTAAGAAATTTTAGTGCATATGGTCTATAGAATAACATAGGAACTGGATAAGTAATGAACTGGAGAAGTAATTTCCACTGTATCACCTCTTTATCACAGCTTATTGAGTCTCCCCCCTTGTCTTCTCCCAAATAACCAGATTCCTTTTCTGTAACAATCGTCTGGACCCATTGAAGTTTGGATTTCAGTGGGAATATTTAACTAAGACAGCTCTTTGTAGAGTGGCCAATGATCTCCATACTGCAAAATCCAAAGGCCAGTTCTTTATATTCATACTACTTGACTTATCCTCTGCCTCTGATACAGTTAACAATTCTCTTCTTGCTCATTCTCCACAATCTTGGTTTCTGCAATCAAACTACTTCATGGCTCTTCTTCTGTCTCTCACAATGTTCCTTTTTGTGTCTTATGGCAATAACATCTCCTCTAAAGTCCCTCTGTCTGTGAAGATGCCTCAATGCTTTGTTCTGGGTCCACTATTTTTGCCCTTCGCAACCTTTCATTGAGTGAGCTTATTAATTAATTTGGCTTCAAGTGTCATCTATATGCTGATGATATCCAAATTTATATGTCCACTATTGATCTTTCAAATTTAGTTACAAATTTCAGACTGCCTCTTGGCCATAAACTGCTGGATGGCCCACCGTCATCTGCAGACAAACATGTCCAAAACCGAACTTCTCATTCTCACTCCAAGATCTCGCCCAGTACCTAGATTCACCATTAGAGCTGATGGAACTGACATTTATTCGGTCAGCACAGAATGCTGCCTTGGGGCCATATTTGACTCCTACTTTTCATTCTCTACTCACATTAACTCAGTGAGTGTCGCTCCTTCCTCAGCAACATGGCTAAAATCCACCCCTTCCCTTGTAGCACCATTGAGAGGCTACTATGCCTAGAACAAGACACTGTACCTTTTTCGCGCTTGATGGATGCTCCTCACAATTCTTTGTCTCCCTATGTATAAGAGCATTCTAGGCATGGGCCATTGCTTCCATGTGCCTAGAAGGTTTCAGCTGCACCACACCAATGAGGCCCACATAGGCCAAAACGTACATCTGTGGATTTGCGGTCTCTCTTGTGTGGAGAGGATTTGCCTGACATTTCAGAGCTGGACTGTCTGTGGGCAGGGCCCGTCTGATATGGATATGGAAATTTTCTCTCTGCAATGGCACATGGGAGTGAAAAACGTGACTTGTAGCACAATTGATAGGCTACCATGCCTAGAACAAGACACTTTACCTTGTTCGTGCTTGATGGGTGCTCCTCACAATTCTTTGTTACCTTCAGGATCACGTTCCATCTAGGCAATTCCGTGGGGGTAAGGGGACTCCCAGGGTCAGGGGAATGGTGTGGGCTCCCTTGACCTTAGCCTCACTGCTCTGCAGCACTTCCTCTACCACCTCAGCATCAGTAGGAGGATCTAGTGCTAGTCCCAACATCTGCTTGACCATCACTGTTACTAATACTAACACAAACCACATACATTTCTGTCCCTGAGTCTTCCTCCTCACTAGTAGTATGATCACGCCTTCCCTAACTCCTAACACTCTGAGTCTGTAGCTGCTGGACATTCTTAGTACAAGCAGTAGTGGCCAGACTGCTTGGGGATGGCAAGGGTGACTTAGGGTCCCCTGCTGTCACACTTGGCATCATCTCCTCCTTTTCCCCTCCAGAGAACCACAAGACACCCCAGTATGCGCAGCAATGGCAGCAGGTTCAGCAACAGCAGCAACCACAGGCAGCTGACCTGTCCTGCTCATACTACTACCTTCTTCCTCTTCCCTTGACACAAATTTCCCC
Source organism: Rhinophrynus dorsalis (assembly GCA_037306005.1). Taxonomy (NCBI): domain Eukaryota; kingdom Metazoa; phylum Chordata; class Amphibia; order Anura; family Rhinophrynidae; genus Rhinophrynus; species Rhinophrynus dorsalis. Next base: position 375,387,386 of record CM074724.1, read on the forward strand.
AAGATCCCTAGAATTGAAGGCTTCCTCCTCCTCAGAATCACTGGACACATAACGGTCCTTCCAGCCTTTTCTTTTATTATTATTCCACTTGCTCATAGTGATAGCAGTCACTATGAGCCTCTCCTGCCTCTATTTTGCTACTAAAATCACAGCTTAGTTGTAGCTGCTTGTATTGTGTTTCACTTCCTGGAAAATGTCACGTTTTTATAGATAAAAGGTGAAAAACATGAAATTAAAGGGGTGAAAATTTTCTAGGCATTGAAAAAATATCAAAAAATTTATGCAATGTGCAAAAACGGCAAATATTTTAATTTCTTTATTTCAAAGCAGATTTTCATTCAAAAAACAGAGAACCACGTGGTTTCGCAGATTTTATCTCAGGAACACAACAGGACCTTTCACTCACTACTCATAACCCAGAGCTGTATAGCACTTACCTGTCATCCACTGTCAGTCACCTTTTGTCTTCTCATCTTCTTCTCTTCATGTTTTTCCGAAAAATTAAACTGTAATAGGAAGAAAAGCCAAACTAAATGGACAATAAAAAAACTTGTATAGTTTTGTAGAGGAGGAAAAAATAAGCTTAATGGCTCAAACCCTATCTCTCAAACCACTATGGTTTGATATATATAAGTATTAAAATATCCCCCCTCCCTCCCCTTCTCCTGACGTCGCAAAAATAGCCTTGAGTGATGTCTCAAGCTACTTGTCAGTCCAGTCTGTCAGAGCAGAGGTGTCAGCCACAGGCAAGGCAGTGGACTTAGAAAGCCTGGAAACAGGGGCATCCACCTTAGGGGGATGGACCCACTGCGTGAGGGCCATTTCAGAGAATGGGTAAAGCTTAGCAAACTTTCTAGACATAGATGGTTTCCTGTCTGGAAACTTCCACTCCTCAGACACCAATCGGTCAAGGGTGGGGTTAGGTGGAAAACAAATATGGGGCCTAACAGGCTCCTGGAACACGTCAGAGGGGTCAGAAGAAACCTCCTGCACCAAGGGAATGTTCAGGGTGGTCAACATCACCCTGATTAGGCCCTCAGCTGAGGGAATGGGGTCAGCCTCAAAGGGGTCCCCAAAAAACTGAGATGAAGGAACAGCTGAACAGTCAGCATCATCAGAGTCCACCAATAATTCCTCCTCAGAGGAATCAGATACATCAGGTACACCCGGCAGTTTAGGCAAGGAAGATCTGATAGAGGTGGGGGCCTGCCACGAGTGGAAGATCCCCTGTAAAGTGGATGGAAGGAGTTGTAAGGTGGACCGGAGGTCCCTGGTAGTAGCCTTAAAGTCTTGCATCCATACTGGCTCTAGTGCATGGCTGGAGATTCCTGCAGGGGATTCAGGGGCAGCAGCGCATGCTGGGCAAACATGACCTGAATATTCTCTAGGTAACACTGAGTGACATGAGGAGCAATGAGGGACACAGACGCCCCAGTGTCCTTAGTCTTAGGTTTAGACCCAAGGTATAATGGAGTAGATATTCTCACAGAGTCAAACGGTTAAAGTATCAGAATATGCACAAAACAGTGTGTATGATAATTATATTCACCCCAGAAATGCTAAATAAGATTTATCTGGTAGGCGAAGGGTTAAACTGCTGAGGAAAGAAGGAGAGTCCAAGCCCTGTGTAGGATACTTGATCTGCGAAGACACAAAATGCCACAGCGGGAGCCAATCAGAGACGAGCTCGCAAAGTGAGTGCTCATGGGAATCATAGTTCCACAAAAGGAGTACCCCAACAGTGCCCGAAGCCCCCTAAGGCCCCCAACATGCGCAGAACGTTGACCAGATAACAGAGCAAGGGCAAACCAACAAAATGAGCCATCTCTGACCTCGCTACATGGAGCGGTTGCAGAGACCTGTCCCAAACTGTAAAGTCCCATAGAAGTGAATGGAGCAATGGCGTCTGTGCGTTAAACGAGTGCCTTAAAGGCGCGGGACAGAAATTTAACAAGGTGGATACCAAAACTTAGAAAACACTCAAAAGCCCACTAGAATAGATTAGTATACCCAATAAATACTGGTCCCAGCAGGGAAAGAGCCCCAAAAAAACCCAAAAGGTGCTAACCAGCAGCAAAACGGTTAAGTTACCACAGAAACTTGCTCCAAACATCTCACAGACATACAGATAAACCCAATGAGTGCATGAGTATGTAATAGGAACTCCAAATGAGACCCCTGCGCGGAGGGGAAGCATGGGACATGTGGACCTCAGCACTCAAAGGGTGCTCACCTTTTTCAGCAGATCTTCTGTCTTCAGATTACCATATATCAAGAAGAAGCCTCAGTGGGCAACTCCTGGGGAAAGAACTTGCAGCCAAGATTTCCCCCCCAGGGCTTAGGTCCACAAAAGCACCTGGTAAACTGAGCTAGCCACATTTGGGTGATGGGAATTGTCAGTGATGGTAATCCGCCTAATGGTGGTATACCATATCTGACAGAAAAATAACAAAAAAGCTAAAAGTATAGCAGAACTGTTCTCTTGCCTTGTGTCTTGACCAAGGAACAAATCTTACTGGTTGGGGATTGGCTAGCTGCAAGCTAAGGAGAGGAGGTAGGCTCCACCCAGCAGTCACTTCTCAGAATTGTTCCTGCCTATTTAAAGGGGCTGATCGCCTACCCCCAAAGTTACCAGTAACCTGTATTGGACGACAGAGAAAAGTTTTTATGGGACATTACTGTCCCTTTAAAGATGCACCCAAATAAATGCCACAAAGATATGATGGTATTATCCCTCTGAGTGCAGGAGTAGAGAGGTGCATTGTTTTCCTCTCTGGTACTCAAAGGGTTATATTGTTGCTGGCACTCCAATGAGTTTACATGTTGGCAATCCAATGTTAAATAAAGGTTAGCAGTCCAATATTAAAATAAATGTTGGCAGGCAAAGGGTTAAATGTAAGATACTGCTGTCACTGACTGTGGCAGGAATGCAGAGAAAAAAAATCTCCTCCCCAGAGTTACCTCTCAGGCCACTGATCAAGCCTTTCTGTGAAAAAATTGAACTGGCTTTTTTATGGCCACTCTCTGTTCAAAATGGTTTCCACGCTACAATTGGCTGGGATGTGTGCTTATGCATCTCCCAGCCAATCAGTGCCTAGTGGGTTTTGTTATCCCAGCCAACTGTATGGTATTTTTTTCTTGCATTCCTACCGCAGCCAGAGAAAGTAGCAGCAGCAGCGTATATTTAACCCTTTGCATGCCAACATTTAATATTGGACTGCCAACATTTATTTTAACATTGGACTGCCAACTAGTGATGAGCGAGCATGCTCGGCCGAAGCTCGGTTCGGCTCGAGCATCGCTCTGCTCGGCACATGGCGGTACTCGTACGAGTACCGCATGTGCTCGCCCGCCATGTTCGGGTCTCCTCCCCGCACGTTTCGCGGCTGCTGCGCAGCCAATAAACGTGCGGGGAGGCTCTGACATCAGTGTAATGCCAGCAGCCATGTTGGCTGCTGGCATTACACTGATTGGCTGGCCAGAACCCGTGATCGGGTGCTGTATAGCACCCGACGCGCGAGTTCGGCTCATTCTCAGCCAGGGAGAGATGAGCTTAGGCAGGGAAAGTCAGTGTAGGGAGAATAAAATTGTTTAAACTCTTTCAAGACCCAAAAGTCCTTTTTAGGACTGTTGTGTGTGGGGGCAGCATTTATATTTTGTTTGGGGGGGCACAATTTCCTTTTTTTTCTGGGGGGGATATTTTTAAGGTGACATATAATACTAGATGCACAGGAAGTCAGTGTAGGGAGAATAAAATTGTTGAAACTCTTTCAAGACCCAAAAGTCCTTTTTAGGACTGTTGTGTGTGGGGGCAGCATTTAATTTTTTTTGGGGGTGGCAGAATTTCATTTTTTTGTGGGGGGGGACATGTTCTAAGGTGACATTGTACTAGGTGCACAGGGACAAATATTTCACAGTGCAGTGACAAGCTGACATATTCTGTTAGGTGCACAGGGCCAATTATTTTACAACGCAGCGACAAAAAGGGCCATTTTAAACGTGTGCCTAGCCATAGATTATTGTCACATTCTGTTTAGTGTGCAAATTCACAAATTAACGTCACATATTCCGTTCACTGTGCCTAGCCGCAGATTAGCGTCACATTCTGTTTCGTGTGCCTAGCCGCAGATTAGCGTCACATTCTGTTTCGTGTGCCTAGCCGCAGATTAGCGTCACATATTGTTTAGTGTGCCTAGCCGCAGATTAGCGTCACATTCTGTTTCGTGTGCCTAGCCGCAGATTAGCGTCACATATTGTTTAGTGTGCCTAGCCGCAGATTAGCGTCACATTCTGTTTCGTGTGCCTAGCCGCAGATTACCGGCATATATTCCGTTTAATATGAAGAAGGTGGGTAAAAAGGGACGGGGAAGTGGACGTGATCCTGATAGTTCAAGTAAATATACAGCAAATACTGTTTGGTAACAATTTTTCACCTAAAATCGTTTTTATCTTCCTTTTTGTGTGTTTTACAGTCAGTCTGTAAAAATGGCGTACTACGGGCGAAACATCGTTCCCAGCAGCAACGTTGGAGTCCAAGATGCATCCAGACATCCTCCCTATGCTGTCCCTGAACCATTTCTGTGGTGTTTCCATCATTTTCTGACCTTTTCCTATGGACCAGGCACCCTCCCCTCATCAGAGCAGGGGGTGCCTGGTGTAATGCTCGAGTCCTCCCATTGACTTCAATGGGGCTCGGGTGCTCGGCCGAGCACTCGAGCCTCCGGGGGCGCTCGGCCAGAGCACCCGAACACCCGAGCATCGGGGTGCTCGATCATCACTACTGCCAACAAGAGAGAAGATTAAAGAAGAAGATTGACAGGAGCTGTCCAGGGTATAAAGGACATTAGGATTACAGTTACGTGTTTTTTTTCAGGGGATGTTGATAGCTTTAGTCAGATTAACACTGTGAGTGCTATGTAATGCATTGCATATCCCACTGGCACTAAAATGGTTAATTTTTCTCATATTTCACACACTTTTTGAGTACTTTGGATGTAACATAATAACATATTAATTTAGGTTGAAAAAAAGACTTGAGGCCATCTAGTTCAACCCTTTTCCTATTCCTGTTTACCATCGTTGATCCAAAAGAAGGCAAAAAAAAAAACCCCTCATTACAGCAATTTCAAATTCTACCCTGAATGGGGGGAAAAATTCCTTCTTGATTCCAAATGGCAATCAGATTTCTCCTTGGATCAACAAGCACTAACTAAATATCAATCCCAATACTAACGTACATAGCCATCTATGTTCTGCTCTTTTATATATGGTGGCTTGATAGCTCTACTTTTTCTGGCATTTATGCAAAGAGCTGAGCTAAGAACAAGAGGTCATCCATTAAGACTTGAGGAAAGGTGCTTTTGGCTAAAACATAGGCAGGGATTCTTTACAGTAAGGGCGGTAAGGCTATGGAATTCTTTACCTCGGGATGTTGTGCTTGCAGATAATGCAGCTGCATTCAAAAAAGCAATGGATGCCTATCTAGCACAGAACAATATTGACAATTATGACAGATGGCTTCAAAGCAAATAGGATATTGATCCGGGGAACTATTTGACTACCAGTTGGAGTCAGGAAGGAATAATCCCCCCCCCACACACACACACACTTGGGACTACATTAGAAATTGCTCCAGAGGGCTTTTTTTTTTGCCTTCCTCTGGATCAACGTTATTGACATGGGCTGGACTTGATGGACGCATGTCTTTTTTCAGCCTTATCTACTATGTTACTATATTAAAGTGGGTCCCTTAACACATGATCCTGCCAAACGCATGCAATTGTATTGAAAATTCCAACTCTTTTTAATGTGTTCAAATGGACGCAAAGCTTAGCGCTCGACATGCTTTTTTTTTCTCGGAGGTATTTTTCACAGCGCAGGTAAATGAATAGTTTATCAAGCTTGAAAATAAAATATCCTAGGACTTTCAATACCACCACTAGAGATCACCCAATAAATGGGTACTCACAAGAGTAAATGTGCTGAGATATTATATACATCATTCCCAGCTGCAAAGCATTTAGCAGACACATTGACTCTGCTGTTGATAGAATTCAGTGGGCAACTCTTCTTATAAACACACTCTCCAAATAGCAGTGATACATGCAAAAAAGCAAAAAAGAGAGAAGGCTTCCAATTGTGAAATAACACTAAATATTAACAAATATAAAAAATTAAACTGCACTCACAGATTTAATGGGTCAGAGAATCTAGTGAACAAGCAGAGATATTAGCCCCTGAACAGACAATAATGTAACATTATTCCAAAATAGTTATTTAAAATAACAGATGTAAATTTCATACCTCCCAAGTGTCCCTCTTTAGGAGGGACAGTCCCTCTTGGAGACCCAAATCCCTCTGTCCCTCTTTCCCACCCTGATGTCCCTCTTTTTAGGAGATCAGATGTGTGGTGTGTATCTAAGTGTATCATATTGCCCTACAGCAATAAAACTCACCTGTATGTTTGTTTAAACTTCAGTATATGTGTTTATACATTAGCTGTGTAAATAAAATACTTTGGTCATGTTATAAGTCATTTATTAGGTTACACAAGGAGGTGTCAATAGGTCATGAAATAGCCTAAAATTTCTTGGTAATTCCCTGCTCACCAGTCACACCCCAAGCAACACCCCCTAAAACATGTGTCCCTCTTTGGCAATTTGAAATGTTGGGAGGTATGAAATTTTAAAATACCCTATAATTCAGAACCCATATCTCTGATAAAGCATCCCATAGTCACAAAACACTTTTTAATATTTGTATAGGTTATTTTAAATAAATATATTGGAATAATTGTACAAGAAAGCAGCAATCTATTCCAGACAAGTGGACCCCTGAGTGGAGACAGGGGCTAATATCTCTGACTGCTTGTTCTTCAGATTCCCTGACCCATCAAATCTGTGAATGCAATTTTATCATTTATATTTGTTAATATTTGGCATTATTTCATGACTGAGCGCCTTCTGTCTTTTTTGTTTCTACAAAGTCCGACAATGGGAAATCCTTAACCCTTTGAGTGCCAGAGAGGTCAATGCGTTGGGTACCTCTCTGGCAGTCAAAGGGTTAAATTGTGATCTCCTGTGGACAGAACTTCTACACCCATGCTGTAAACTAACACTGGGTTAAAGTACAAGAGCAATATTAGATACACAGGAGAAGATAAGATTAATTAACCCCTTAAGGACGGACGATCGCTCATGCGGCCGTCACTTAAGGACCACTTTTTTTTTTTTTTTTTTTTTTTACTTCCGCATCTGGTTCAGGGCTCCCTGAACGACGTGCAGCCGCGTGGGAAGCCCTGAATTCTATGACTGTCTTGGCACGTCATGGGTCCTTAACGCAAATATACCCATGACATGCCCAGACCGTCAAGGGTCGTTAAGGTGTTAAAGCTTCTCTTTTTTTTTTTTTTTTTTTTTTTTTTTTTTTTTTTTTACCAGCTGTTGTTCAAATAAAGGAATATAAATACTGGATTGGACACAAATTCAACAAGTTATTGTGTACCAATTTACACCTGACAAGAAATTAAATAGTAAATGTTTTATGTGCTTCTTTGTAAATAAAAAAAGAGCTCATGATAAAACTCTATGTGGATTTGATTACTAGAGATAATGTCAATATACACTTTGGTAAAAAAAAAAAAAAAAAAAGAGCAAAGGATTAACCCCTTAGTGACAGCTGCGTGCATACGCGGCTGTCACCTTAACGCCCATGGTACATTTTTTTTTTTTTTTTAAATGATTCCAGAGTCTCCGAACGGCGTGCAGCCGCATGGAGACCCAGACTTCAGGGACTTACCCGGTACGTCCTCTGTCACTAAGTGACAGTTTTTGCGGGATGTACCTGGTAAGTCAATTGCCACAATGGGGTTAAAAACCAGGTAAAATTCAATATATTAAAGGAACAGTAAACTTTTTTTTTTGAAAACACATTCTATAGATCTTTTCCTGCTGAATAAAACAAGGGTAGTGCCACTGCTCTCAGATGTTCTATTCAAAATGTATAACAGTTCAAATAATCAGGAAGTGAATTTACTGTGTTTACTTCCTGATAGTTCTAACTGACAGGAAGTGAATTTGCTGTGTTTACTTCCTGATAGTTCTAACTGACAGGAAGTGACAGGCAGTTTCTATCACATTCTATGGAGAACTGTATGTCTCTGACTTTTCTGACTTTCCTCTCCATTAGAATGTAACAGAAAAACTAATTAGAATTTGACCACTAGAGGGCACTGCTAATGTAAAAAAAACTTGGGTTTAAACTGTAATAACTCTGGAAATATAAATCTCTTGGCAGTGGCAGTAACCTTATTTTACTCAGTAGGAAAATCCCTACAATATATATTTTTTTCATAAAAAAAAGTTTACTGCTCCTTTAAACCAGAGGTAGGCAACCCTGGTCCTCAAGAGCTATTAACAGTGCAGTGCTCCCTTAACACTTTGAGTGACAGAGGGGTACTCAGTACATTGCTCTGCAATGTGTTGAGTACTGCTCTGGCACCAAAGGGTTAACAGCAGTGCTCCCTTAACATTTTATTAAGAACTAGCAATGTGGGACGGCGTTGCCCGTCATATTACTTACACAGAGAGACATTGTGTGAAACAGACACAATGCAGTGTTACAGACACGTACTTAAAGAGACAGAGCGTGTCACACACTGTGAAACACATACATACAGAGACACACACACATACATGGACATATGTCACTTATGTAGACAGTGTGTGACAGACGCAGTGGTGATAAGAGTGGGAAAAAATTATTTAATTGCAGCTCTTCAGCTTGATGAATAAGGCCCTGTATTCTTACAGTTGAAGTGAGTGTGCTGTGTTACTTGGTGAATAAGGCCCTGAATCCTTAGAGTTGAAGTGAGTGTGCTGTGTTACTTGGTGAATAAGGCCCTGAATCCTTAGAGTTGAAGTGAGTGTGCTGTGTTACTTGGTGAATAAGGCCCTGTATCGTTACCATTGAAGTGAGTGTGCTGCATTACTTGTTGAAGGTAACAGTGAGTAGATGTTTGTGAGTAAAGGATACTTTAGATTACAGCAGTGGATACTACAGTACATTTGAAGAAATAGGTTGGCAGACAGAGGGTTAAGTGACAGATGCAGTGATAGATAATGTAATGGTGATGTGGGAGTAAAATGTCAAGATTGGGACTATGGATGAATGGCAAGGGGATAGGTGAGTGAGGGTGACAAGGGAGGAGGAGATTGAGAAGAGGGACAGTGAAGTGTTAAAGTAAAGTAATGGGTGAGGGGGGGAAATGACTATACATAGACAGTGAAGTAGACATGAAATACAGGGCTGTAGGGTTACTGCATTATACAGACCTAGTGTAGCAGTTGGTTGGAGTGAAGCATTTAACTCTGAGTGTGAGAGAGGTACGCAACACATTGCTGTGTAATGAGTTGTATAGTCCTCTGGCAGTGAAAAAGTTAAGTGACACATGTTGGGCGCTCCTTGCATTAGTGGGCCATGGTGGTTGGCTGGGACAGAACTGGATTATATGTCCATGGGCCGTAGGCAAGGGATCAATACAGGGACCTCTAGCAGCTAATAGGCTTCAAAACAGGAAGGCTCATATACTAAGAAAGTGGTAGAATTTTGTGGAAAAGTAACAGCAGCACAGGGAACAATACCCATTTATTTAAATGGGCGTTTTAACATCTTCAACGCTAGAGAGGTCAGAAAGCATTTTATTTGTTCTGTATGGTACAGATGAATTTTTCCTCTATGTGTTAGTACATTAGCCTCACAGATCACAGTGCACAGTCAGCTGCTGCAAGAGCCAAAAGTATAACTCTTTGAGTGCACAGCAATGCGTTGCGTACCCCTCTGGCACTCAAAGGGATAAATGAGTTTAAATTAATGGGGTAAGAGAATAATTGTATGGGCATTATGTATCAAGATAAAGGGTTCAACTCAAAAAAAAAAAAAAACTGACACCATAGGGTTGAATTGAAAATTCAGGAAAATTGTGTTGATGTAAATGGGGCTTTAACCCCTTGAATGCTACAGTGGTCCCCAACGCGTTGCTTTGGCAATGTTTTTGCATTGTCTATAGCATTCATGGAATTAATAGTCTCATTGAAATCAATGGACATTTTCAAAGAAATCAATGTATCCCTGTGGGCAGCTTGTGAGGAAAGAGTGGGCTGCACAATACCCAAATGTGGAAGCTTTCCAAACAGATATTAACCCTCTGACTGACAGAGGTACGCAGAGCAATGTGCTGCCTATCATCTCTGGTATTCCAAGGGTTAATGGGCTTAACCCTCAGGGCCAGAGAGGTATCCAAGGCATTGCAACAGCAGTCAAAGGGTTAAATTGAAACAAAGTGAGTCCATCAGCTCCAGTTCTTACCATGGAAACTGAAGGTAGGTAGGTAGGTAGGTAGGTGTGTGTGTGTTCTAACCTGTTCCTCAGCTGACTCCACTCACCTGATTCCAATCTGCCTCTGAATGTCCCAATGCATTATGTAACAGGGAGTGGAAGCAGAAGTTTTTATGCTCTTTGAAAGAAGTGATCAATGTGTGGCTCTCCAGCAAAATGGGAGCTGCTGGTTGGTGGGTTATATTATTGTGCCGTGAGTTGTTTACTGTAGGAGTTGTAAGTCGAGAGAAGTGATGTAGCAGTAGGTGAGTTGTGGAGGAGAGGGTTAACCCTTTGAGTGCCAGAGAGGTGCGCAACACATTGCTTTGTAATGTATGTGTACCCCTCTGGCACTCAAAGGGTTAATACTGATGTTGGGTATGCTGACCAGATCTCACCATTAACCAGGGACACATAGGAAATAGCCATTTTGCAGTACTTCACTGAACTCAATGCAGTCCTGCAGTATGCATTTCTCCTATGCATCCCCAGTTAAAGGTGAGGTCTGGTCAGCCTAATGTTGGGGGGTGGGCTAACTCTTCCTTACAGTCACTCCTGGGTGTGTGTGGCAGGGGACGCAGGTTTTCTCTCTTATATATATATATACTAGTTGAACAGCCTGTTACACGGGCCACAGTGCCACTGCCACCTGGTCGCGGGACAGTCACGCGCAGTGGTGACTGCCCGCGCCATGGCTGATACAGAGCTGGACGCTCCAAGCTCCGTATCAGCCGCAGCTTGGGCAAACTCTGCTGTGCATGACTGCAGCACGCGCAGCAGTGTGTAATGCGCATGTCGCGGCGTTACACACGTTTTAGCGAATTATTATATAGGATACTCTAGCAATGTGGGACGGCTTTGCCCGTCATGTTATGACCTTTGGGCGCACGTGTGTGAAATGTAGACACATGGATAAACACAGACATATGCAACACACAGTGAGCGGCAGAAACATGCAAAAGACATGCACACATGGACACACATATGTAACAGAGATGTACACATGCAACATATTGTAACGGTTTTGTAGGACACTCAGACCAGCAGGTTAGAATAAAACACAGTTTTATTAATAAAACAAGAAAGATCGCCCTCTATAGGCAATACAGCATCATAGAAAGAACAGTGGTTTACAGATGCCTTCTCAGGCCCAGTATACGGTGGAAATAAATATACATATACTGTCACAGGACAGGCATATAAACATAAGGGTACTCAATGGTTAAAGTATATGTAACTCAATCAGTCTCTGTTGTGGTGTTTGACACACCCAAGGTGGTAATGGAGCAGCAAGTGGTGCTAGATGAAACAACACCGTCAGTCTATTGAGCAGAGATAGCTGCTTAGGCAGAACAGGAACTGAGGCCAAACACTCCGCTAGAGATGAGCTAGAGCCACAAGCCCCCACGGGCATTGCAACGCAGATAACCACACTGCAAGAGCTATAGCCAATAGCCCCCACGGGCATAGCAACGGAGACAAACTATACTGCAAGAGATTGAGCCAATAGCCCCCACGGGCGTTTAACGGAGACTAGTATCACTGCAAGAGCGAAGATACCAGAGCCAATAGCCCCCAAGGGCGTAGTAACTGAGATCAAACACTGTACGAGCTTGAACCAATAGCGCCTCCCGCGGGCGCGGTAATGGAGACCGACTACACTGCAAGATAGACAGCAAGAGCCACCGCCCTGTACATGGGCTCTGTAAGGTAACCAGCTCAGCAATGTAGCGGAAGACTCAGGGCAACGGCTCAGCAAGTGTTGTGGAGGCTCAGTGAATGGAGACAGCAGCTCTGCAAGTGTAATATGGAGGCTCAGTGAACGGAGACACAGCTCTGCAAGTGTAAACGGAGGCTCAGGGAAAGGAGAACAGCCCTGCAAGTGTTAACGGAGGATCAGTGAACAGAGGCACGGCTCTGCAAGTGTTAACGGAGGCCAATACATGACTAGTCCTGCCACCAGCACCAGCCGATACGGGTCACGGAGCAGGTAGTCAGCCAGGCCGGGTCAGGTCACGGAGCAGGTTTCTCAGACAAGCCGGGTCAGATCACGGAGCAGGATTCTCAGACAAGCCAGGTCGGGTCACAAGCAGGAACGTCAGCCAGGTCGGGTCAGATCACGGAGCAGGAAACAAGGAGCATAGTCAAACAGGCCAAATCGGTACACAGGAAGCAGGAAAACAGCAACACTGGCTCAGGAACACCACGAAAGGGCACCTGACAGGTGCCAAAGGCCAGGTATAAAAAGGCCACGATGGGCGGGCCAAACCAGCACAGCCAATGGGAGCTCCCACAACCAAGAGTGACAGATAAAGATCATGGGCACCGTGATATATATATGCGCAGAAACCCATGTGTGCATGAGTTGTGCACCCCTCTGGCATTCAAAGAGTTAAGGTATATAGAGGCATGTCAGAGTTAAATAGCAGTGGGAAGTGTATTCATACCTGGGAACTTTGACTTGCAGTCCCTGGAAGGGACTGATGTGGAGAGAGCAATGGGGCAATTTGCGTTAAAAGTGGGCAGGGCTTAACATAAATGTGGAAAAAGTGTTAGTAATAGGCTCGGGAAGGAGGAGAAGTGGGAGGGAAATGCAAGTTTACAGTGTGAGAGGTTTGAATACACTCTCTGAGGGGTAAAACTTGATACACAACCCTGTGGCAGTCAGTGGGTTAAGTGTGTACCTGATGGCTGTCTGTCCAGTGTCTTGCATGGCAAATGATGACAGTCAAGAAATAATTCAGCAATGAGGGCCTGCCTTAACCCTTTGAGTGCCATTTTGTTCTCCTGGTGCTGCAGCTTCCCTTGAGTGGCTGTACTACAGGTCCTGCTGAGGCCACTGGGAGTCAGGGCGAGTGACTGTGTGTGCGTGTTAGCCATATTTCTTTCTGGCTTCGTGTTTGGTGCTGTGTGAGTGGGGCATATGTGTGTGTGTTTGGTGCTGTGTGAGTGGGGCATGTGTGTGTGTTTCATGCTGTGTGTGGTGCTGTGTGAGTGGGGCGTGTGTGTGTGTGTGTTTGTGTGCAGTGTAGGAGCAAGTGGCATCCATTTTGTTTTTTTCTGACTTTGATAGTGGTGGGCGGGCTGCATAGTGGGGGCGGTCCAACTCCCTGCATGATTGAATCACCCAATGGGAGCAGTAACTCCTCCTTTCTGCCTCTCCTGGGTGTGTTTTGGCAGGCACAAAGTCTTCTTTTATATATATATATATATATATATATATATATAAAAATGCTCTCATACTAAAAGGGGCTGTATATTAAGTGCAGGGAGTATCCTATTGAAATGTCGCGATCTAGTTGGTGACCATCAAAAGGGCGATATTCTGATGTTGCACGTCTAAGGGTCACCAGCTAGATGGCAACATTTCAATAGGATACCTAGTCTCCTAAGGCACCCTTGATAAGCCAAAGTCAAGGGCGATATACACCCAATAACATTAATAAATGGCCTCGCTCTTTAAGAGGCAAGGTTTGAATTTAACATTTTGTGGTCTTCTTGATGAAGTACTGTGCCAAACAGGAAATATGTTGAAGAACTTTTAATATTTAATAATAAATGTTATACCTTTTTATTCAACTGGTCTGCTGTTTTGGAATTCAACATACACTGTTTCACACAGAGAAATATTGAAAAGGGTATATATGATGCCCGTCAATGAGGTTTCTTAGCAGGGAGAACCATCATCAAAAATCCCTGCCAGCTTTCATACCGGTTACCGTTCGTTGGAGCTGGTAGGATACACAGTGTGAGTATCTGACATCCATCTAAAAAGTTGGATTTATGCATAAGGCAGTGATTAATAGTACTGCTCTCCTTGCACGCCTTTCTGTATTATTAGAGGGTGCAGTGCTGGGCGATGTAAACCATATCACCATAATAAATGGCCTTGTGCTTTAAGAGGCAAGCCTTATTAGAGGTTGCAGTGCTGGGCAATACCCACCATATAACATTAATAAATGGCCTCATGCTTTAAGAGGCAAGCCTTATTAGAGGTTGCAGTGCTGGGCAATACCCACCATATCACATTAATAAATGGCCTCATGCTTTAAGAGGCAGGCCTTATTAGAGGATGCAGTGCTGGGCAATACACACCATATCACATAAATAAATGGCCTCATGCTTTAAGAGGCAGGCATTATTAGAGGGTGCAGTGCTGGGCAATACACACCATATCACATAAATAAATGGCCTCATGCTTTAAGAGGCAGGCATTATTAGAGGGTGCAGTGCTGGAGTATCAGTTTCCTTTTAGGAGAGGATGGGAATGTCTATGAAAAAATGTCTGGACTACAGTAGGAGCTAATGCCCCAAACTGTCAACTGAAAGAATTATTTTACATGGCCCTTCAGGGTGACCCTCAACCCTTTGAATGCCAGAGAGGTGTGTAACGCGTTGTAATGTGATGGATACCCCTCTGGCACCCATAGTGTTAAAGGGATAGTAATGTTTCATAAATAAAAAAATAAAAGCAGCTCTAATTAATCATCATAGTATTTGGACTTTGGAGAGTGTTATTTCAGTTCTGTCAGAGTTGTAGTTCAAGAGTAATTCAATGACAAAGTATCCCCCTCCCGCCCCTTTTACTGATGTAACACTGTTCAGCCAGAGCAGAAGGGAGGTGCCCAGGTAGACTGCAGAGAGGGACAATCTTCAATTAAGGTAAGAGAAAAACCCTGAAAAACTTGTCAAGGGGGGCAGGGCTTTCATTGTTCTCATAGGAAGAAGATTGTCCCCTTCTGTTATCTGTCTGGTCTATGGACTGCATTCCACATCTGAGAAGAGATGGCTTACACTAGGTAAAAGAGGCGGGAGGGGAAACTTTGCTTGTGAATATCTCTCAAACCATAAAGGATTGTGAGATAAGACTTATATCGTTCTTCATGTTTTTTTAATGCCTACAAAATAAAATAAAGTTAAAACGAAGTATTACTATCCCTTTAAGCGTGTTGAGTTGTAATTTAGGGCATGAGCTCCTACTCTAGTCCAGCCACGTTCCTCATGGACATTCCCATCCTCTCCTACAAGGAAACTGTCATCATTTTGATTTGAGCATTGAAAACTGTGATAAGATGGATATTACATCGCATGCACCTTTGATACCTCTCTGGCAGCCATAGGGTGAAGCGTGCAACATCAGACTGCTTCAAACTCCTCTGATTGCCAGGCAGAAAATGGAATGGACACTTCTATGCCACTCAAACAGTTAATGAACAGATACCCTACAGGATCTGGAAAATGGAGCCAGCATGCAGCAGGTAAAGACCCCCTCTCTTTCCCTCCTTTCGTCATGTCCCTCACTCCCTTCTTTTTCCACTTCCAACTTCTTCATATCTCTGTTTTGCTCCCCCTGTCTTTCTCCCACTGGCTTCCTCTCGTCCCCAGAACACTCTTTCCCCATCTTTGTGTCAGTATAGAAGTGTGAAATCAGCTGTATTTACTAATGAAATATCACCCTCTAGTGGCAACCCTTAGGCTTGTGGCATCAGAATGTCGCCCTGTTGATGGTCGCCGACTAGAGGGCGCATTTCAATAGAAAACCAGAGCAGGGTCCATGCAACACCTTTTAAATGCTAAGCTGTGCCCCAGGAGCTTTGGGAACTGATCTCATGGGAGATTGCTCTGCTCTTCATGACAACTCTATGACAGTCTCGTATCAGTGAATCTGCTGTCAGTCAGCTTCATACAGAAAAGACCAATTTCCCACGTGCACCTCAGTTGGCAGTGACGTCACCTCACCTCACAGATTATCATGATCTGCAAGGCACACTGGAGGACAATGGAGGAGCTTGGAGCTGTGGAGACTCAGTTTCCAAAGCTCTTGAGATACAGCCTAGTATTTAAAAGGGTAATGTATGGAACCTGTAAAGGGTTAAAGGAAGTTATGCTTATATTTCACTTGATTCCTTACCTGTGATTCCTTTCCTAGTATGTTCTGCACCCTGAGAAACCTGCATATCAAAGTATGTATAGGGCATGGCTTATAACGCACCCAGTCACTCTGTCAGCCCTACTTTGCAATATGCTGCATACCCATCTGGTGCTAAAACAGTTAATTAGATCGACTACTCCACAGTAAAGTAAGAGACGAATAGATTTAATTTAATGAGAGGAACGGAACTTATAAAAAAAATGTACAAAAACATGAATAAACTAATCCAAAGCCATGTCTGCGGCGGCGTAATCATAGATCTTCATAAAGCCTTTATTTAGCTCTTCAGGGTAAGGTAACGAGGCTCTTACGATGTTGACTACACATGCTGGGATTGGTCTGGTTTTAGGAGGGTCCAAGTATCCATGTACCCATGCCATGAAGGCTCTATAAGATGTCTTTCTTAATTTGCTGCAAAACAGTTGAGGAAAAAAGTGTTACAACCAGTGAAAATGTATTTTAACATAGTAACATTCATTCCAAAGGGCTGACAACTGTCCATCAATTTAGTCACAGTCAGTAAAAATAACCTAAAATTGGCATGTGTCTGAAAAAGAAAAAAAACAAAACAACTTTCTGTGCTGTAAAAACATTTTGATTTGAAATACTACGCACTTGCAGAATATATTAAGTGGAAAGGAGGTTGACTGTCACTTTAAACTCAAGTATGACATAAAATGATAGAAACATCCCATACAGACAAATACAGAGAACTGCAGTTTGATTTAAAAAAGCCAAATATGAACTGTGATACATTTTGAGTGAAGCATCTCCCAGTATTAATCATACCCTTGTACCCATAAGGCAAAGTCCTAAGTTATCCTTATATAATAATTAGCTAAATCGTGTGTAACGCCGCGACATGCTCAGTAGACACTGCTGCGCGTGCTGTAGTCATGCGCAGTAGAGACTGCCCGCGCCGCGGCTGATACTGTATGAGCCGAGGCGCGGGCAGTCTCTACTGTGCGTGACTGCCCTGCGACCTGGTTGCAGTGGCACTGTGGCCCGTGTAACGGGCTGTTCAACTAGTATTTTTCATAATGAAACATTACTGCTTCTTTAAAAATCCATCTGTGTGGCAAAATGTACCATCTCAGGACTTACTGGACATAGTCAAGAAATGCCTCTCTTCTCATTGTTCTCCCCCCTGAAAAGCGATACAGCAAATCTAGGCGATCACGATCCAGGCACAATTCATGGAAGAACGGGTGACTGGTGATACAAACACAATCGTCACTTAGGTGCCTGCTTAAAATGGGAATCTCCCGACAACATATAGTCTCATCCTTTGTGGGGAGCACACAACAGTGTGCACATTTGCACCAGGCAATGTTCCCAGCACGTGGGTGTCCCTCTTTCACTGCATCCTCTTCTTCTGCCTCCTGGAAGGTAACAGTGGGATCATACATAAAGCACGGCTGTTCTCTGGACGGCCTGTTCATGACTTCTCGATGGTATATAAACTGGGCTCTCTACAGAGAAAATAACACACAAGGACCTGTATTCATTGAGTTAAAGAACTGGAACTCTGAATGCGCATGCAATTCTGGAGCAAACAAACTGCACCATAGGGGACAAATGAAAATGTCCCCTGGGGCTTTTATTTCCACTGAACGCAATAGCTGTTTCCAACACATTGCCAAGGGGTTAAAAAGCCACATTTAACCATCTGTGTGCCAAAGGGGTGCCCAGTGGATTTCAAAGCAATGCTATGGACATCCTCCAGGCACTCAAAAGGTTAAAACAATGGGAATGTGTATCTTCCCCTCTCCTCCCACAGGGTGACGTAGGTTTGCTCCAGAATTGCACCTGTTTAGATTACTGAATATGACCTTTAACCCTTTAAGTGCCAGATGGGGGCAGCCCTCTGGCACTCAATGGATTCATCTCATAAATATAGGGCCCATAACCCCCCAACCAATATGTTTTAACCCCTTCAGTGCCTGACGGGTACTCAACACGCTGCAAAGCAATTTGTTGCTCACCCCTCTGGCCCTTAAAGAGTTAAGCCAGACCTCCCGTTTAGAGCTTTGCCCCTCTTAATCATGTGTCATGGAGTAATTCTGGGGTACAACAGCTGCATGATATATAACAAATACAAATTCCCATTTACTTAAAGGGGATCTACCACCACTATACATGTTAGTGCAAAAATTAGTTTATGTAGTGACTAGATGTTATAATATTTTCGTTTTTTTAAATAAAATCTCTTTTTGCTGAATTTCATTGAGTAAATATTGCCCTGCACCCTACTTCTGGACAGACTGCAGTTACCAGTTCTATACACGCAGTCTGTCACTCTTCCTCTGCTCCCCTCCCTCTGTTCAGCCTCTTCCAATGACGGAGGATTTCTACATGCAAGCTGGAGTGGTCTCTGGCCAATGAAATCGCTCCAGCTTACAGACAGAAATCCTCCGTCATTGGAGGAGGCTGGATAGAGGGAGGGGAGGGGAGGAAAGGCAGAGTGACAGACTGTGGTACAGAGCTGGTAACCGCAGTCTGTCTGGAAATAGGGTGCAGGGCAATATTTACTCGATGAAATTCAGCAAAACAGCAATTTTATTTAAAAAAATGAAAATATTGTAACACCTAGTCTCTATATAAACTATCTTAGCCAACATGTATAGGGCTGATAGATCCCCTTTAAATTAAAATGTTAACCCTTTGGGTGCGATTGGTATTGTTATTTCTCCCCACCAAACAGCACTGCTGAGAACACCAACCTATACAAAATCTATTAAGAGGTAAAAAGGGGGGAAGCAAAAGTGTCCAAATGACACTCAAGGGTACGTACCACCGTTGCCTTTGCTCCGATATTTAGGTGATCGTCTTCATTGGCATCAAAACTGCATTTGTGCCTCTTGGGTGCAATTATCTATTCAAAGGTACACAGAAATATAATTATATATATCAATGCTCTGAGACGTCTCCCGCATTCAATGGTTTCCTTTAAGGACGGACGATTGCGCATGCGGTCGTCACTTATGGACCACAGACCATTTTTTTTAAATTTCTGCATCCGGTTCAGGGCTCCCTGAATGGTGTGCAACAGTTTGGGGAGATCTGAATTCCATGACGGTCCTGGCACATCATGGGTCCTTAACACAAATCTACCCATGACATACCAGGACCGTCAAGGGTCGTTAAGGTGTTAAAGCTTAACATCCTAAAGACAGCTATTAATTATCTCTCTCCTTCATAAAACCTAGTGTTTCCCTCCCTGTTGATAACTCCACAATTCAGCCAACGTCCCAGGTCTGCTACCTCAGAATTATACTAGATTCTTACCTTTCTTTAAAGGGATAGTATTGTTTCACAAAAACAGCAGCTCCAATTAATCTTCATTGTATTTGGGCCATGGAGATTGTTATTTCAATACTGTCAGAGCTGTAGCTCAAGAGTAATTGAATGATAATGTAAGTGTAAGCCACCTCCCCTCAAACGTAGAATCTGGTCACTTGTCCAGACAAATCTCAGTAAGGGACAATCTTCTTACTGTGATCATAAGGAAAACCCTGCTCGCCTTGTCAGGTTTTTCAGGTTTTCCCTTATGCTCACTGAAGATTGTCCCTCTCTGTGATCCATCCGGACAGTCTTGCTGCTCTGAGGTGAGCAGTGTTACATCAGTAAAAGGGGCAGGAGGGGGACACTTTATTATTCAATTACTCTCAAATGAGAACTCTGACAGTATTGAAATAACACTCTCCATGGCCCAAATACTATGAATATTAATTGGAGCTGCTTTAATTATGAAACATTACTTTCCCCATTAACCCCCACATCCATTCTCGTGCTAAGTCTTGCAGCTTCCAATTGCAAAACATCTCCAAGATTCACACTTTTCACTCCCAAGATACAATTAAAATGCTTATCCGCTCTCTTGTAATGTCCTGTCTGGACTACTGCAACTCACTCCTAATTGGCCTTCCCTTCACCTGACTATCCCCACACTAATCCATTCTAAATACCTCTACTTGACTCATACATCTCACCCACTGGTCTTTATACTTTGCCCATCTCTGACAATCCCTCCATTGACTCCCTATTGCCTCCAAATTAAAACACAAAGTCCTGTCCCAAACCTACAAAGCCATCTATAACATTGCACCTCCTTAGTTTCCAAATACTCTCCCAACTGCCCTCTTTGTTCTGTCCATGACCTGCAGCTCTTTTCTCCTATCCTGACTTCTTCCCATTCTCATCTCCAGTACTCCTTCAGGCAAGGGTTGAACTTGATGGACTTGTGTCTTTTTTCAGTCTAATTTACTATGTTACTCCTCCCATGTCTATAGGTATAGCCATCTCACTTATCCACTGGATGTTCCCAGTGTATTATAGATCACCCTCTTCCAAGCAGTCCCTTTACTTCCTGTGTCTACCACCCCATACACTTTCTAGACTGTAAGCTCGCCCTCAGAACTTTTTGTCTCCTATCTTTAAACCTATGTTATGTAGCTCATGTAATGTTTAATTGTATGTCAGCTTGTTAGTAATCCCATACTACTGTATAACTCTGCAGACACCGCTGCACATTATAAATAAATAATAATAATAATTATCTCCTCAGTTACTCCCTTGACAAGTACCTAAAACAGCGGTTCTCAACCTTTTGTCTGAACACCTGGTGTACTGCAGGTAAACGTACACCAGAGGGCCTGATAGAACACACCGGCAGCAGAAGTACCCTTGCTTTAATTGGTCCTAAAATATAACTTTTCATAACAAAAAAGGTTTACTTATCCTTTAAAGGAATCTATTTAAACTGTCTATACTTTGTGCATTTTGTCTTTCAATCAGTTTAATTAAACTTTTGAGTACAATGTGTTGCACATGCTTCTGGCGCTCAAGGAGTTAACCCCTAGCATGCTAGGGCCGTACAATGTACGGGCTTGGTCAGCTGCTCCCGCTTTGGCTGGGAGATAAATAGTGGTAATTCAAGACAGCAGCATGGCTACCATGCTTTCACCCTATTTCTGGGTAGAAGTGAGAGGGTTTGGAGAAAGCCTTCCACGTCATGTCACTACTGAAGAGGAAGACTTTCCCAGATGTCTCCCAGTAGTTAATGTAAGATGGAGGGAGGGGAGCCACGGTGCATTCCTGTATTGCCATTTATTGATCTTCCAGCTGAATTGGCTAGGAGATCTGTAGTGGTCCTGATGCCCCCCATGAGGTCTGAACTTAAAGCGGAACTACCACCCCGTAGCAACATTGCCCCACATAATTCCACATATGGTGACTAGCTGGTCAGTAGCACTAGTCACCAGAATTATTACCTTGTTAAAGAGGATGGAAAGATGTCTGCGCTCCATCCTGCCTGTCAGCCCCAGAACAATGGTGAAGTCTCTTTAACATGGTAATAATTCTGGCGACTAGCGCTACTGAGCAGCTAGTGCCAGATAGGGAATTATGTGGGGCAATGTTGCTATGGGGTGGTAGTTCCGCTTTAAAGCAGAACTGTCATCGACCTTATACTGAGCCCCAAATACTAATTATAATAGCCATATAATAATGATATGCAAACACTTGCATTTTCAAGAATAATTGAGGGATTAGTGAAAAATAGAACTTTGTAGGCAGACAGGCATCAGGAAACAGCTCAGACATCTTGCAGAGATGGCATCTCTGAATCTGCACTGTCCATCCCCTTCTCCTCCATGATTGGTCAGTTGAATGCCTTGGCACCTTAAGCCACTGGAAGGGTCTGACAGCACAGGTGCAGAGAGCGCCTACTGCATGATCCCTGCCAGTGTCTGACTGCCTAAAAATTCTATTTCTCACTAATGCAGCAATTATACTTGAAAATACAAGTACATATATGCATACCGCTATTATAATTAGGATTTGGGGCTCAATATAAGATTGATGATAGTTCTGCTTTAACCCTTTGAATGCCAAGGAGGGATACAATGCATTGCATTATATTGGATACCTCTCTAGCATGTAAAAGGGTAAAAATACATTGCAAAATAATTTTTTAAAAAATAATAAAAAAGTAAATAACAAATATTAACCCCTTCAGTGCCAGAGGCTCGGGCCATTTTCTGAACCCTGCAGGCCAGACACTTTTTCAGCATTTTTGCTATCCTTCCGTTTAGGCTTGATTTCCTCTGGGGATTTTTAGTTATTTATGGAAAACTATATATTGTTTTTTTCAGAACGAATTGAGCTTTCTCGTGATACCTTACATGAAGAGAATTTTACATTGTGCAAAAAGCTATGATGTCATAATGACAAAAAAAAGTGAAAATTTACTCATTTTGCTAAAATCACATACTATGTATCAAAAACATTTACCTTGATTGAAAAAGTTTCAATTATTTGAAAAAGCCCAGAGTCCCCCGAGTAAAAAAATACCAAATCTGTATAGTTTTACCTAAGTCCATGGCTAGCGTAGAGCCCTAATCACCAGCAGCGCAAAATGACATTTTCAACTTTATAAACTAAAATGCACATTCTAGGGTTTTTGTGGTAAAACTACCCTAAAACAGTGGAATAACTATATAAAACTATATATTTATGAAAGTAGACACCTGCCGCATCTAATGAGGGGTAACTTGCCTTCTTGCCCCAAGCCTGTTGTGCCCAAATGCTTCCAGAAGGTGGCACTATAGAAAAAAAATTGCATTTTCTTACATTCTTCTGCCACTTCAACAGTACTGAAATCTGGGAAAACCATGGAATTTACAACTATATTGATTAGCTAGTGCTCTTGGGAGAAAAATGACACCCCATTGGTATGGGTTCACCTACCACAGGGGATGCTAGAAGTGCAAAAAGACACCTACTACAACCTCTAAATTTCTAACATTTTTTCAAACATTACTTGTCTATACAAAAATGGTTATAACAACTAGAGAAGTAAAGAAAGGCTACACAAACCATACCATTTTGGAAAGAAGACAACCTGCCGCATCTAATGAGGGGTGAATTGCCTTCTTACCCAAGCCTGTTGTGCCCAAATGCTTCCAGAAGTGGCACTATAGGAAAAAAATGGCATTTTCTTACATTTCTGCCCCTTCATCTGTATGGAAATCTGTGAAAACCATGGAATTTCCAACTGTATTCATAAGCTAGTGCTCTTAGGAGAAAATGACACCTCATTGGTATGAGTTCCCTACATTAGTGGGCGCTACAAGTACCAAACTACACCTATTGCAACCACTAATTTTCTAACATTTTCTCAAACATTACTTGTCTGTACAAAAATGGTTATAACAACTAGAGAAGTGAAGAAGGCTACACAAACCATACCATTTTGGAAAGAAGACAACCTGCCGCATCTAATGAGGGGTGAATTGCCTTCTTACCCCAAGCCTGTTGTGCCCAAATGCTTCCAGAAGGTGGCACTATAGGAAACAAATTGCATTTTCTTACATTTCTGCCCCTTCATCTGTATGGAAATCTGTGAAAACCATGGAATTTCCAACTGTATTCATTAGCTAGTGCTCTTAGGAGAAAAATGACACCCCATTGGAATGAATCGACATACTTAGGGGTGCCAGAAAAGCATAACTACACCTACCTGTTTGCTTCTTCGAAAATGGCTGCTTGTACTAAAATGTTCATAACTGTTAGAGACATGACGGAAAGGTATAAAAGGTATACCATTTTGGAAAGTAGACATTGTCCCGCATCAAATGAGGGGTCACTTGCCTTTCTACCCCTGGGCTGAAGTGCACAAATATTTCCAAAAGGTGGCGCTATGGGAATAAATACATGTTTTTTTTACATTTCCACCACTTCAAAGATACTAAAATCTTTGAAAACCATAACATTTCCTGCTGTATTCAGTACCTGCTACCAACATGAGAAAAATGGTAGCCCATTTGTGTGGCTTAACATACAATATATGGGTGCTAGGAACACGTACGTAAACCTGACACTTTTGTTCTTAAATTATCTGCTTGCACTAAAATGGTTATAACCATAATAGATATGCAGGAAAGGTAGAAAACAATGCTATTTTGGAAAGAAAACAACCTGACGCATCTAATGAGGGGTCACTTGCCTTCATACCCAAAGGCTGGCATGCACAAATGCTTCCAGGAGGTGGCGCTAATGAAAAAAAAAGGCATTTCTTACATTTCTGCCCCTTCAAATGTATGGAGATCTGTGAAAACCATGGAATTTTCAACTGCATTCGTTAGCTAAAGCTCTTAGGAGTCAAACAACACCCCATTGGTATGAGCTGAACTATCTTAGGGAGTGCTAGAAGTAGAAAACTACACCTACTACAAACTGATGTTTCTAACATTTTCTCAAACCTGACTTGCCTCTATGAAAATGGCTATAACACCTTCAGAAGTGAAGAAAAGGTAGATAAACTATACCATTTGGAAAGAAGACAACATGCCGCATCTAATGAGGGGTCACTTGCCTTTTTACCCCTAAGTTAGTTGGCACAACTATTTCCAGAATGTGGTGCTACAGGAAAAAAACCAACATTTGTTTTACACATCAGTCACTTCAAAGATACTAAAATGGTTCAATGGCGTGGATTTCCTAGGAGGACTTCTTGCCAGCCTAAGAAAAATGGTACCCCACTGCTATGGGTTGACATACCAATTTACACTACAGGAGCGTAGCTACCAGTGAAACAGGAATGGGAAAGCAAACAGTGTATGTGTGATTTTATGGCTAACAGATGAAAGAAGCTAGGGCGTCAGCCAGTGTACGCGCGGACCTGTGACTACCAGTGTAACAGTGTGGGAGGGTGAGGGATTAGGCAGTGTGTGTGGGTATGAGCAGAGGAGCAAGGATGGTGGAGATGGTGGGGCAGTGTCTGAGAGTGTGTATGGGAGATCTGTGACTACCAGTGTGCACTGTATGTCCCCCTCATACAAAGTTTGATTCCCAGCCTGAATCTAGTGCATACTGGTACTTTGAGTCTACCAATAGGCAGTGGAAACAGGCTGGGGGTCAGGCTGGGGAATGGTACTGCCAGTTGGCTGTGGAACCAGGCAGGGGAATACGGTACGTGTGTGTGTGTGTGGGGGGGAATCGGAGGCATTTTTTGTGCATGCCACAAGGGTGCCCAATGCACTGCAAAGCAATGCGTTGGACCGTCTGTTGCACACAAAGAGGTTTTTTTTTTTTAATTATTATTTTGTATTCATAACTCGTTGGGGAGGCGGTGTCAGGAACATTCCTGGTGTCCCCCATCCAGGTCTAAAAACAGAAAAAAAAAAAAAAAAAAAAAAAAAAAAAAGTGTGTGTGTGTGTGTGTGTTACAGGGGGTCCAACGTATTGCAAAGCACTGCGTTGGACCCCCCCCGTGTAACGTGCATTTTTTGGGGCTTTTCCCCCAATATTTTTGTGTATACCTCGTTGGGGGCATCAGAACCCATACAATGAGGTCTAAATAAAAAATAAAAGGGTAAAAAAAAATAATCCTTTGGGTGCCACAGGGGTGTCCAATGGATTGCAAAGCAATGCATTGGGCCCCTGTAGCACACAAAGGGTTAATTTTTTTATCGATACTTTGTATTCAGATGGCCACCAAACAAGCTCTGATCAAAAGTAATGATAAAAAGTCCTGTGTGTGTGCCACAGGAAGGGGGTCTGCATTGAACCCCTATCCCAGTGGCACACACAGGGTTAAATTTTTTTTAATTTTTTTTTTTTTTTTTTTTATTATATACCTCATTGAGGGGCATCAGGACCCCCTGATCCCTCCCCAATGAGGTCTTAGTAAAAAAAAATATATATGTCCACAAACGGAGTGACCCTGTGAGTGCCACAAGGGTCTCCAGCGCATTGCAAAGCAATGTATTGGATCCTTGTGGCACTCAGAGGGTTAATTTTTTTTCTATCATTACTTGGTAATCAGGAGCAATCCTGATGGCCCCCCAACAATCTCTGGTAACAAAATAATGATAAAAGCCCTGTGTGTGCCACAGGAGGGGGGGGTGCATTGGACCCCCACCTGTGGCACACACAGGGTTAATTTTTTTTTTTTTCCAATTATAGACCTCATTGAGGGGCATCAGGATCCCCCCTGATCCCCCCAATGAGGTCTTTAAAAAAAAAAATCCCCCCAAAGAATTGACCCTGTGAGTGCAACAGGGGTCTCCAGCACATTGCAAAGCAATGTGCTGGGACCCTGTGGCACTCACAGGGTTACTTTAATTTTATTTTATTTTTTTTATTTATTTTTTTTTATACTTTTCAGACCTCGTGGGGGACATCAGGACCCCTCCTGGTGTCCCCCCAGTCATTGATCTCCCAGCCGATAGGCTGGGAGATCAATGATGCGACCGCAGGAGAGCAAGAGCTCTCCTGCCCTTCTCTCCTACCACCGGTAGGAGTGAACAGGACCTTGGAAACTTCCCTAACGTCATCGGTGACCATGTCACCGATGACGTTTGGAGGATTCCCACGGTCCCGCCCACTCCTACCCGGAAGTTCGGGTAGGAGAGAGGGGGAAGGAGAAACTCTGTTTCTCCTTTGTGTATATTGATCTCCCAGCCCGATCGACTGGGAGATCAATAACTGGGGAGGCATGAGGAGTGATCCTCATGCCTCCCCATGAGTGCCAGGGTTTTGTTTTTTTTTAATGCGGCCACTGCATGCCGGTTATACCGGCTCATGCAGTGACCGCATTTCACTCTTACGCCGTACGAGCGTGGCACAGCAGGTACAGCTGTGTCCACTCGTACGGCGTAAGTAGCTGGCACTCTAGGGGTTAAAGGGATAGTAATACTTAAAATGTAAAAAAAAATATGTTGTAGGGTTTATCTCCCTGAGTAAAACAAGAGTACTCCCACTGCTGAAAGGTGTTTCATTCAAAAGTTAGTAATTTTCAAAGTTGAATTTTTTAGATGCAATATCACACTGGCCTGAAATTGTACAGTGGCGCTGTTGCTACACGATCCTATGGACAGCTCTGGTCCCGGGACCATAAATCTCCATAGGATGGTGTAGCAACAGCACCACTGTACAATTTAAGGCCACTGTGATATTGCACCTAAAAATTTCAAATTTGAAAATTAATAACTTTTGAATGAAACACCTTTCAGCAGTGGGAGTACTCTTGTTTTACTCTTGTTTTACGCCACAACATGCGCAGTAGACACTGCTGATCATGCTGCAGTCATGCACAGTAGAGACTGCCCGCACCACGGCTGATACAGAGCTGGGCGCTCCGAAGGAGTGTCCAGCTGTGTATCAGCCGTGGCGCGGGCAGTCTCTACTGCGCATGACTGCCCCGCGACTGGGTGGCAGTGGCACTGTGGCCCGTGTAACAGGCTGTTCAACTAGTAGACATATAAAGTATCCCATTAATGCTTTTTTGAAGTGCTAGGACCATCACAGGAATCCATCCTTTAAAGACGGATGACGGTCTTAGCACAATAAGGATTAATGATTGCAGAGCATCCTGACCATAGCTGGGAGGCTGTAACTGACTGCTCCGGGAACAGAACAGTCCGTTTCAGCCTTTCCCCAGTACTTCGGCACATGTGATCGTAGCAACAGCCTCTCTACCTCTCTCCTCCTCAATGTGATTGTGAGGAAAAGAGCAGAGAACAGAGATAAGAACATATAAAATGGACAAAGGTGGGGTGGGGCCCCCACTTTTTTATTTTAATTGTTGGAGCTGGGGGTAGGACTAGGGTAGATCAGGTCTGACCACTTGATGACCTATTGCCACCTCTGTGTGCTACTGAGTAAATGATTTAGATAATTGTGTTTTATTTACACAGTATAATTGATAAGCACATGGTGTACTGAAATGTAACCCTTCACCATGAGACCATGAGATTTGGGTCAAAACCCTGAGTTTCAGAATCAAACTCAGAGTTCCCACGCATGTTTATTATGGATTGAAACCCCCTATGGCAAGTGAGCTTTTTTAACGTGCTATTATTTGAAAAGATGAACTCTTCTAGATGACATGTCCACTGAGGAGAGCAGAACCGAAGTTGCAGCGTAGGGGAAGTGTGTTTGCGATAATTGCAGCAGGACTTCAAACCCCCAGGTTTTCCTTCTTACTGATCAAGCACAGTGCATGAGCCTGCATAACGACAGCACGTGCAATGGGCTTAGTTTTGGGGACTGGAAATCTGGTAAACAGCAATCCAGTCTACCTCCATGGACAAAACATCTATGAGTTTTTGAAGACTTTATCTTTTGGACCAATGCTGCCGGAGGAAAAAAAAAAAAAAAGAATCACAGAAGCCAAGATGGTTTTCAGGCCATAAAGTAAGGGAAGACTTATTAGTTTGAAGTGATGGCATTATTTTAGGTGAATTAATCTTACCTTATTTTCCACTGCCTCTTGCCGAGTCCCCCCATGTTTTCTTCTTCTGTCACCTGAAGCACAAATAATTGATACCTATATTAGACAGGCCAAAATAAGAAGCTCATTTCATATAGCATATATTAATGTCATTGCTAAATCCTGACGCTTTCTTTTGCGTAACATTGCTAAAATCTGTCCCTTCCTCTGCTCCTCCACAGCTAAAATTCTTATACACGCAATCATCCTCTACCGCATGGACTATTGCAACATTCTTCTGTCTGGCATTCCTGCTTCCCATCTCCATCCACTTCAGTCCATACAGAATGCTGCAGCACGAATTACTCTTCTGTCACCTACTTTGTCCCTGCCCCGCTCCTCCTCAAAACTATCCAATGGCTGCCTATCAAACTCCGGATATCCTACAAAATCCTACTTCTCTCTTTCAATACACTTCTCTCCTCTACTGCTTCTTATATTTCCACTCTGATCTCCTGTTGTACCCCATCCCGCCACTTACATTCGGCCAATGACTGTCTTCTCTCAGATCCTTTTGTGTCTACAGCCGTGTCACGTATCAAACCTTTTTCTCTCATTGCTCCGTATCTATGGAATGCTCTACCATCCAACCTGCGCCACTGCAACTCTCTGATAACCTTCAAATCTCACTTAAAAACGCACCTCTTGGATAAAATCTCAACCTGCTAGAATGCACTGATGTTGTACAATGAACGCTCTTATAAATTATGTACTTTACTGTTGTCCTTTATCATCATCAGAACTAGCACTGTATTCAGCACTTGCCCCTAATGTACTCTGTATGTCTCCCATTACCACTTTATATTGTAAGCTTTCGGGCAGGAACCTCGGACCCAATGTTTCACTCTACAAAACACCTGTAACCCTGTATTGTTTAAATCCTGAAATTATAAAGCGCTGTGTACACTTGTGGTGCTATATAAATAAACATATTCATTCATTCATTCAAGGTGGTACATTCACATTCCGGCAACTTCAGTTTAGAGTACCATGCAAACCATATGCACATCTACTGATAAGTAAAATACAACAACCTTTAAGTGGCAGAGGGGTGGGCAACGCATTGCTCTGATTAGAATCAAATGACTAAAACAGCAGTCATTACATGATGAACTTTGTTCAAGGCTCTGAAATATTTATACTCCATAGGAATGAATAGGAGACTCATACTGAGAACAAACTGAATTTAAAGTGGAACTGCCACTTTGTAACAAATACTGAAAAAGCTTTCAAAAACACTCATACTTATGGACTGCAGGTCAGAGTCACAGCTAAAGGTCAACACCAGGCAATGCAAAGAGTGACCAAACACAGCTCTTACAGTGCTTATTCTGCATTACCACTGATCTCCTATTCACTGAAGCGGGTATTACCCCATCCACAATCCGAGTATAAACAATACTATGTACAGAGCACACAGCAGAGATATATGATCAATATATAATACTGAGGCATCCTGTAGACTTAACCCTTTGAGTGCCAGAGGGGTACTCAACGCATTGCAGAGCAATGCGTTGCGTACCCCTCTGGCACTCAGAGGGTTGATGAGGACTTCAACATTTCATGTTTTATGTAATCATGAGTGTATTTTTATCTTGTTAATGCTCCCTGTTATTTGACAGTGCCCTCTGGTGGCCTGTGCTAGATTAGCAAAATGCAGGGCTAGTGGTGCATTTAAAGAGATAGTAATGTTTCATAATAAAAGCAGCTCTAATTAATCATCATAGTATTTGGACTTTGGAGAGTGTTATTTCAGTTCTGTCAGAGTTGTAGTTCAAGAGTAATTCAATGACAAAGTATCCCCCTCCCGCCCCTTTTACTGATGTAACACTGCTCAGCCAGAGCGGAAGGGAGGTGCCCAGGTAGACTGCAGAGAGGGACAATCTTCAATTAAGGGAAAAGGGAAAAAACCTGAAAAACTTGTCGGGGGGGGGGGGGGTTGTGGCTTTCATTGTTCTCATAGGAAGGAGATTGTCCCCTGCTGTTATCTGTCTGGTCTATGGACTGGATTCCACATCTGAGAAGAGATGGCTTACACTAGGTAAATGGGGCGGGAGGGGAAACTTTGCTTGTGAATATCTCTCAAACCATAAAGGTTTGAGAGATAAGACTTATATTGTTCTTCATGTTTTTTAATGCCTACAAAATAAAATAAAGATAAAACGAAGTATTACTATCCTTTTAACAGTGATTTACATTGTTGCTCTGTTTATAACATTGGTTTCCACCTGTTTCAGGTTTGTTATGTCTATTATAGACATATACTGTATGTCATTCTCCAGACATGTTTTCAGCACAGCTTATTCTTCTGTTAATCCATGTAGTGTAGTCAATGGTCAGTCTATTGATGGCAGTTTCCGTGAATACCCTCTTTACATGAGGGTTTGCTTCTGAGTCAGTGGGTGTTGGCTTGGGTATTTACAGTGGAATTGTCACCTTAAAGGGATAGTAATACTTATGTTTAAAAAATTGTAGAAATTAACAATATAAGTAGAATAACCTACCTACCATGTCTCAAAACTTTATGGTTTGAAAGTTCGTAGCATTTAAAGTTCCCCCTCCCTCCCCTTTCCCTGACATCAGCGCTTTATGGGACAGAAGTGGATATTGGTCATTTGACCAGCAGGCGCTCTTCATCAGAGCCGAGACAGAGCTATTTAGAATGAAATACTTAACTGGAACGGTCTACAAAGTGTGTCTGGTTTGCACCAGAACTGTCCATAGTATGGTGTAGTAACAGCGCCACTGTAACATTTCAGGCCATTGATATATTGCACCTAAAAAATGTATATCCTGAGCTGTAATAACGTTTGAGTAAAACACCTCTCAGCAGTGTGAATACCCTTGTTTTACCTAGGACAGTGGTTCTCAACTCCTGTCCTCAGGACCCACTAACAGGCCAGGATTTGATAATTTCCTTGTTAGAGCACAGGTGAGTTAATCAGTGTGAATGAGCCTCTGATCACATGATTTCCTTGGTAGAGCACAGGTGAGTTAATCAATGTGAATGAGCCTCTGATCACATGATTTCCTTGTTAGAGCACAGGTGAGTTAATCAATGTGAATGAGCCTCTGATCACATGATTTCCTTGTTAGAACACAGGTGAGTTAATCAATGTGAATGAGCCTCTGATCACATGATTTCCTTGTTAGAGCACAGGTGAGTTAATCAATGTGAATGAGCCTCTGATCACATGATTTCCTTGTTAGAACACAGGTGAGTTAATCAATGTGAATGAGCCTCTGATCACATGATTTCCTTGTTAGAACACAGGTGAGATAATCAATGTGAATGTGGATAACATTATTTTGCCATTATACAAATCATTGGTAAGACCTCACCTTGAGTATGCAGTGCAATTTTGGGCACCGGTTCTGAAAAAGGATATACTAGAACTAGAGAGGGTACAGCGGAGAGCAACAAAATTAATTAAGGGAATGGAGGACTTGACATATGAGGAACGACTAAACAAACTTGGTTTATTTACTCTAGAGAAAAGACAACTAAGAGGAGACCTTATCACATTGTACAAGTATATGAGAGGTCAATACAAGGATCTCTGCGGTGAGCTATTTATTCCAAGGCCTGCTCAGGTGACCAGGGGACACCCCTTGAGATTAGAGGAAAGGAGGTTTAAACTTCAGCAGAGGAAGGGTTTTTTTACGGTAAGGTCTGTCAAATTGTGGAATTCATTGCCCAGGGAGGTAGTTATGGCAGATACAGTGGACACATTTAAGAGAAGATTAGATACATTTCTTTCAAAAGGGAGCATACAGAGTTATACTGTTTATCAGTAGGCTGATCAGGAAGGTCTGATAAAGACTAATTTAATTGGTAGCAGGAAAGCTATAAAATTCTTAGTTACTGAGGTATGAAGCGAAGGTTGAACTTGATGGACTTGTGTCTTTTTTCAACCTAATTTACTATGTTACTATGAATGAGCCTCTGATCACCACAACTGTGCTCTAGCAGAGAAATCCCTAAGTCCTGGCCTGTTAGTGGGTCCTGAGGACAGGAGTTGAGAACCACTGATTTAGGAGATCACACTGTGTGGTGTATATACCAGTGTATCATATTGCTCCACATCAATAAAACCCACAGTAATGTGGGTATAAACTTCTGTATATATCTTATAAATTAGTCTGTGTAAAAAAATATTTCCATCTTCTTCTAAATCATTCACTTACAGAAAGACTAACTTAACCATTTCAATGCCAGAGGGGATACAATGCATTCCTTACCCCCTGGCACTTAAAGGGTTAAAACTTCTCTACAATGGTCTGGCACTGTATAGTATACAGTCTGCATGTGTCTGTGTATAAGGACTGGCACTATACAGTATAGGAGGGACAGTCCCTGTTTGAGACCCAGATCCCTCTGCTCCTCTATTTAGGGCAGTGGGTCTCAACTCCTGTCCTCAGGACCCACTAACAGGCCAGGATGTGATGATTTCCTTGTTAGAGCACAGGTGAGTTAATCAATGTGAATGAGCCTCTGATCACATGATTTCCTTGTTAGAACACAGGTGAGTTAATCAATGTGAATGAGCCTCTGATCACATGATTTCCTTGTTAGAGCACAGGTGAGTTAATCAATGTGAATGAGCCTCTGATCACATGATTTCCTTGTTAGAGCACAGGTGAGTTAGTCAATGTGAATGAGCCTCTGATCACATGATTTCCTTGTTAGAACACAGGTGAGTTAATCAATGTGATGAGCCTCTGATCACCACACCTGTGCTCTAGCAGAGAAATCCCTAAGTCCTGGCCTGTTAGTGGGTCCTGAGGACAGGAGCTGAGAACCACTGACCAAGGAGGATAAGACATATAATATATATTTTTTTCATATTAAGCGTACACACACACACACGGAAGGATGCTTACAAAATATGTAAAATCTATATTTCTGGGGGGTAAAACAAGAAATAAAAATGCCACACACTTACCTGTTTCAGAATGTTCACCGGGTTCTCTTTCCTCGAAGTGAAGTCCATGTATAGAATCTCCATCTTCCTGTTTCACCACAACGGGAACTGATGCACCAGGACAGAACAGTCATGAAACTTTGCAACACACAAAAATTAGGAAAGACGACATATCTGATAACAAGTATTGTACTTGGAAGCACTCAGGTCCTTATTAAGAACAGAGGAACGTTTCTGGAGCAAAATAACAACCGTAATGTACAAATAAAAAGTCCCATAGATTTAAATGGGGATGTTAATCCCTTCAATGATAGAGGTCTGTAACACATTGTGAAACGATGTGTTGAGACCTCACTAATATTTAACAATATAAGTAGAATAACCTACCTACCATGTCTCAAAACTTTATGGTTTGAGAGTTCGTAGCATTTAAAGTTCCCCCCTCCCTCCCCTTTCCCTGACATCAGCTCTTTATGGGACAGAAGCGGATCCTGGTCATTTGACCAGCAGGCGCTCTTCATCAGAGCCGAGACAGAGCTATTTAGAATGAAATACTTAACTGGAACATTCTACAAAGTGTGTCTGGTTTGCACCAGAACTGTCCATAGTATGGTGTAGTAACAGCGCCACTGTAACATTTCAGGCCATTGATATATTGCACCTAAAAATGTAAATCCTGAGCTGTAATAACGCTCACACACTGTGAAGCAATGCAGTGCATACACCTCTGGTGCTCAAAGGGTTTAAAGCTCCATTTAAATTAATGGGTATTTTGAAAATGTTTAGATCTGATCTATGGTGCTGTTTTGCACCAGAACTGAATCACATTGCTTTAGTACATAATCCTCAGAATAGCAGTAATATATAAATAGACATCTGCAAATACCCGTAGTCTGGCTAGTAAGATGGGAGAACTGTAGAGATGCACCGATACAACTTTTTTTAAGACCAAGTACGATTACCAATACTTTTTTCAAGTACTCACCGATACCAATTACCGATACTTTTTTTTTGCAGTCATTTGCCAGTTTTCCAAGTACTTAAAGTGCATATATATATATATATGCTTTAGGTACTTGGAAAACTGGCAAATGACCGCAAAAAAAATATTGGTGAGTACTTGATATATATATATATATATATATATATATATATATATATATATATATATATATATATACACACACACACACACACCACCTCTTGACTGTCCCCTTTTGCCTCTTTCTCCCCCTCTTGAGCTCCCTCCTTTTGCCTTGGCTTTTTCTCTCCCTTTTGATCCCCCTTTGTCCCTCTCCTTGACTCTTGATCCCACTCTTTTGCCTCTATCGCTCTCTCCTGATCCCCCCTCTTTTTTTGCCTCTTCTTGGTCCCCCTCCATTTGTGTCCTGATCTTTACTCCTTTTGCCTCTTTTTTTTTTTTCTTTCTCTTAGTCCCTTTTGCCACTTTCTCCCTCTTGGCCCCCCTCTCTGCCTCTTTCACCACCCGTTCAATGTCCCATCTTTCTCCCTTACCCTCCTCTGCTGGGTGCTCGCTGTTCTCTCACGAGCCCTGCAGAAGTCAGCGTCTGAGCGTTGCCATGGTAACCCACAGCAACGCTCCGACGCTACAGGAGGGAGAGAGGCAACCAGGGACCATTGTGAGCAGCTCCCTGGGCTCCCTCACTGCAGCACCAACCCTGACACAGGGTATCGGTGTTGGCATCGGCCGCATTTGCGCAAGTACAAGTACTCACGCAAATGCTGGTATCGGCACCAATACTGATACCAGTATCGGTATCGGTACAACCCTAGAGAACTGGAACTTGTTGCAATGAATGAGCCGTATGATGTAGGGATTTCTGAGAACAGGCTGGATGATACACACGAGTGGGTGATTAATTCAGACAGATATGAACTTTTTAGGAGGGAAAGGGTAAACAAGAGAGGAGTTAAAGGGATAGTAATACTTAAAATGTAAAAAAAAATATGTTGTAAGGTTTATCCCCCTGAGTAAAACAAGAGTACTCCCACTGCTGAAAGGTGTTTCTTTCAAAAGTTATTAATTTTCAAAGTTGAATTTTTTAGGTGCAATATCACAGTGGCCTGAAATTGTACAGTGGCAAGAAGAATTTTTATGGGACATTAGTGTCCCTTTAATGCTTCAAGACCTTTTAAAAGTGAACCGGATACCCTAGCAGTTTCACTCCGTTCCTTCTGACCATGGATCAAGCAAGACAGTTTCAAAGGTCACTTTTCTGATTTCTGATTGGCTCTCCGGCTGCACAAAGCAGCCACTGTAAGGTTAGCTATCAAAGGATCCTTAATAATGTTTTGCTAAGCATGCATTAACCCCCTGAATGATCCTTGATGGTCCTGGCAAGTCATGGGTATATTTGGGTAAAGGCCCCATGACGTTCCAGGACCATCATGGAATTTAGGGCTCCCCGTGCGGCTGCACTCTGTTCGGGGAGCCCTGAACTGGATGTGGACATAAAAAAAAAAAAAAATGGTCCGTGGTCCTTAAAGGGATAGTAATACTTCGTTTTATCTTTATTTTATTTTGTAGGCATTAAAAAAACATGAAGAACGATATAAGTCTTATCTCTCAAACCTTTATGGTTTAAGAGATATTCACAAGCAAAGTATCCCCCCCCCTGTTCAGCCACATCAGAAGGGAGGTGCCCAGGTAGACTGCAGAGAGGGACAATCTTCAATTAAGATAAGGGAAAAAGCTGAAAAACTTGCCAAGGGGGGAAGGGCTTTCATTCTTTTCATACAAAGAAGATTGTCCCCTGCTGTTATCTGTCTGGTCTTACAACCAGATTCCACATCTGAGAAGAGATGGCTTACACTAGGAAAAAGGGGCGGGAAGGGGGAAACTTTGCTTGTGAATATCTCTTAAACCATAAAGGTTTGAGAGATAAGACTTATATCATTCTTCATGTTCTTTTAATGCCTACAAAATAAAATAAAGTTAAACCGAAGTATTACTATCCCTTTAAGTGACGGCCACATGTGCAATCGGCCGTCAGTCCAGGATTAAAAAATACATTACAGTAAGGTAGATGTAAAAGTAACAATCGCAAAAAGATTTAACTGTTTGCAAGTCAGACAGGTGTCCAAAACTTGCTTCACAATGCACTGAACAACATATTCTGTCACTCAAAGAGTTACAGAAAAAGGAGGGGAAAAACCCCCCCAAAAACTTACTTATGTTAGGAAGACTTTCGGCATCCTTTTGATGCAAGTAATCAGCACTTATCGGATCAGGAGGTTCTTGCTTTATTACTACATGACCTGTCACACAAATACAAATCAGTACAAATGTTTATACTAATAAAACAAGGTTTTATCAGGAGACATTATTATACACAAAGAGTAAACCCAGTAAAGGGATGTATGAAACACTGCCACAGAGTTTACAAACACTTAAAGAAATGTTTCACAAAAACAGCAGCCCCAAATTAATCTTCATAGTATTTGGGCCGTGGAGAGTGTTATTTCAATACTGTCAGAGTTGTAGTTCAGGAGTAGTTGAATGATAAAGTATCCCCCTCCCACCCCTTTTACTGATGTAACACTGCTCACCTCATATGTGTTATCTGGTCTCTTGACCAGACAGATCACAGCAAGGGACAATCTTCTTACTGTGATCATAAGTAACACCCTGCCCCCCACCCCTGACAGGTTTTTCCTTATGATCACTGAAGATTGTCCCTCTCTGAGATCCATCCGGACAGTCTTGCTGCTCTGAGGTGAGCAGTGTTACATCAGTAAACGGAGCAGGAGGGGGACACTTTATCACTCAATTACTCTTGAACGAGAACTCTGACAGTATTGAAATAACACTCTCCATGGCCCAAACACTATAATTGGAGCTGCTGTTTCTGTAAAACATTACTATACCTTTACCCTTTGACTGCCAGAGGGGTACACAACACATTGCTTTGCAATGCGTTGCATACCCCTCTGGCACTCAAAGTGTTAAAGGAAGACCTAACAATGATACACAGGGTATTACCATTGGCTGAAGGTGGAAGGTCCTGAAAGCTCAATTGAAGGAAGCGGGTGGCAAGTGCACGCATGCCGCCCGCAGGGAAGATTTGCTTGCTCTTCAGGGACTTCACTTGGACAAGGTAAGGGTTACTGTCAAAGCGGTTAGTGCTGGGGGAGGGAGGGAAGATGTCTGCTAACACTACTTTTTTTTTTTTAATCATAAAAACGCTCTTGTATAATACACCCCCCACACTTCACATAAGGTGAAGTGGGGTAAAATTGTGCGTATTATACTTGAGAATTTACAGTAAATCAGTGGTCATTTTTATATGTCCCCTCTGGTGCATTTGGTTTGCCCCACAATTTCTCCAGTTTTGCCTTTGTGTATCTGCCTCAATACATATGATTGTGCAGTTTAGTGTGTTATGAAGCTGATCAATTCCACCACTTCACTGGAACAGTTAATATATTTAACCCTTCGAGTGCCAGCATGGCATGCAACGCATTGCTTTGAAATGCGTTACATATCCCTCTGGCACTCAAAGGGTTGAGAGGGAGCAACAAATTCTTACCTGGCGCGTGGCTGCCAGAATTCCCGAACCCAGAGTTGTAACTGTCGATCGAACAAATATCCTCCTCCGTTTTTATAATGACTGAATTAACACATTGGGTACCAGGAGGCTCTGCAAAGCAAATGTAGTTTCATTATAAGGAGCTATCCCCAATTTTATACAGACTCAAACCACATCAGTGAGCTGTGGTATACGTACTTGTCTGAAGTGCTAAATTGGGACTTGTTTCTGCGTGAGCTTCTTCTTCTTTCTTAATGGAAAAAGCAGATTGGATGACAGGATGGGGATGGGCTGCAAAAAAAGAGGATTTTATTTAGGATGAGAAAGTAACAATCCCTGAACAACATAAATTTAAAAACTCTTGTCACAATTTTTCTTAAAGGGATAGTAATGTTTCATAATAAAAGCAGCTCTAATTAATCATCATAGTATTTGGACTTTGGAGAGTGTCATTTCAATACTGTCAGAGATGTAGTTCAAGAGTAATTCAGTGATAAAGTATCCCCCACCCGCCCCTTTTACTGATGTAACACTGCTTAGCCAGAGCAGCAGGGAGGTGTCCAGGTAGACTGCAGAAAGGGACAATCTTCAATTAAGATAAGGGAAAAACCTGAAAAACTTGTCAAGGGGGGCAGGGCTTTCATTGTTCTCATAGGAAGAAGATTGTCCCCTGCTGTTACCTGTCTGGTCTATGGACTGGATTCCACATCTGAGAAGAGATGGCTTACACTAGGTAAAAGGGGCGGGAGGAGAAACGTTGCTTGTGAATATCTCTCAAACCATAAAGGTTGGAGAGATAAGATTATATCGTTCTTCATGTTTTTTTAATGCCTACAAAATAAAATAAATATAAAACGAAGTATTACTATCCCTTTAAAGGGGAAGTAAATCCTTATTAGAAAAATATTTATACTGTAGAGCTTTTTGTGCTGAGTAAAGCAAGGCTACTTCTACTGCTACTGTTTCATTTAGAGCTTGTCATGTTTTTGTGTCCAGGTGGCGCTGTTGCTCTTACTTCCCTCTGAGAAGCTGGGTGTCAAAGACAAACGTTTTCAACAGAACGATGTAGCAACAGTGTCACCTGAACACAAACACATGGCGAACTCAAAATAGCAAAAAATGTAATAACTTTTGACTGAAGCACATAGTAGAAGTAGTACTACCTCTTGAACTCAAGCAATCAAAAATAGTTTTCTCTGTGACAGAGTTTGAAAGAAACATCTCTCAGCATTGCTATATAGTATTTTGAATGGTCATCTTCAGCCATTGTCCATCCACTGCAGGATGAAGGCCTCCTCAGCAAGCCTCCAACTACTTTAGTTGCCACTGTGTACCAACAAATTTGGTAATTTGTCTTTGGTCTTCTTCTTGGATCTTTAGTATCAAGTGGAGTCCATTCCAAAATGTGTTGGTCCGTCTTCCGTTAGGTCTTCTTGCTGTGTGGCCTGTCCATCTCCATTTCAGGTGCTTTACTCTTTTAATGATGTCATAGACTTCTGTTTGCTGACGAATCCATGCACAAGTTTTTTGGTATATTTAGAATTCTCTGCTCCACGCTCCTCTGCGTAACCTTACTTTTTAGTATGGCTTTGGCATTCAGTATCCATGTTTCACAGCCATAAGTAAGGACTGGGAGGGCACATTAGTCAGAGTGGTAAAGACAGTATTACTAAATTTTTTCATAACTGCTTGCCACCCCAATTTTATTCTTCAAGCAATTTCCATCATAGCATTTCCATATGTTGTCATTTCCTGTCCAGGATAAACATACTTGTCCATTTCATCTAGTTCTTGTCCATCTGCTGTGATTTTCCTTGGTATGGGAAATCTGTTAAAGCAGAACTACCATGTCACAAAATGTTTAGCTTAACTAAGTCCCCTTCTGGCGACTAGCGGCTTAGTAGCGCTAGTCGCCAGAATTATTACCTGATTTAATAGAAATATGCTTTATTCCCCAGCTGTCAGTAGCACTGAGCGCGGACATCTTGCCAGAATGGCGTCCGCGCGCCTGCGCTGTCAGTCCCAGCCAGAGCCTGCTACAGGCACTTGCCGAGTAGCAGGCAGCTAGTTTTAAAGAAGCAGTAAAAGTTTTTTTATGAAAACACATATTTTACAGAGCATTTCTTGCTGAATAAAACAAGGTCATTCCCATCACTGTCAGATGTTTTATTCAAAATGTATAGCAGTTCAAATAATCAGGAAGTAAATTTACTGTGTTTACTTCTTGATAGTTCTAACTGACAGGAAGTAAAGTTACTGTGTTTACTTCCTGATAGTTCTAAATGACAGGAAGTGACTCAGCAGTTTCTATCACATTCTAAGGAGAACTGTATGTCTCTGACTTTACTCTCTATTAGAATCTAACAGGAAATCTAGTTAGAATTTGACCACTAGAGGGCACTGCTAATGTAAAAAAACATGGGTTTAAACTGTAATAAATCTGGAGATATAAATCTCTTGGCAGTGGGAGTACCCTTATTTTACTCAGTAGGAAAATCCCTACTCTATATATTTTTTCATAAAAAAGTTTACTGCTCCTTTAAATATAAAGCTATAGGAGTGAGGTCTCCCCCTAGCATCCAAACGGTTAATTGTAAATGAGGGTTCTTTAAAAAAAAAAAAAAAAAAAAAAAAAAAAAAGTAATGATGTTTCTTTACATAATTAGCAAGGTCACTCACCTGTCGCAGGTGAGTCAAAACTTTGCTTGTCTAAGAAGTCTTTTTTCTCGTCACTGCAAGGAACGTCGGGCTCATCCTTTATCCTGAATAATAGATCAGGAAAGTCTACAACAAGCACACAAACATCCAATTACTATTTATGGATACAAATAATTAGGGCA
Source organism: Rhinophrynus dorsalis (assembly GCA_037306005.1). Classification (NCBI taxonomy): domain Eukaryota; kingdom Metazoa; phylum Chordata; class Amphibia; order Anura; family Rhinophrynidae; genus Rhinophrynus; species Rhinophrynus dorsalis. Next base: position 375,428,284 of record CM074724.1, read on the forward strand.
GTATGTTAAAAATGAGAAAATTTGAGGTAAACCCCCTGTATCGTTGGGGACAAAAATGACCCTAATTCTCAATGCTTTGTATGGGACGTTCAAACCCACCAATACACTGAGAAGCGGTATTTTGAAGATATCTCTAGAATTCAAAGGGTTAAATGTCCCATTTAAATGACTGGGGATTTTTCTTTATATCCTTTCATACAGTTGGTTTGCCCCAGAATAGCAATTTTTTTTTTTTTTTTTTTTTAATACAAGCACCTCATTTTGTGTGGAAAAATGAGACTTTCAATGATGTGCCAAACAGATTTAACGCTTTGAATGCCAGAGGGGTACGCAGTAACCCACTGGCACTCAAAGGTTTAAGTGAAAAAAATGTTACCTTGGACTCCAAGATAAATGTAGTTGATTCTAGTTTAGTTTTACATAGTAGTTTAAGTTGAAAAAAGACTTGCGTCTATTAAGTTCAACCCTTTTCCTATTCTTGTTTACCGTCGCTGATCCAAAAGAAGGCAAAAAAACAAACAAACAAAAAAAAACCCTTATTTCAGCAATTTCAAATTCTGCTTTGCAAACAAAAACAGAAAAGGGCACCCAATCATGCCTGTTATTTTTTGGCAGTGTGGAGTATAGAATTAAAATTATACTCAACAAATGTAGTGGCTGTAGATAGGTATATACCTGACCACTGCAAATCCAGCAGGCAGACATATTTTCCTGTCTCTGCTCAGGCAGATGTACCCAGGAGTATATGAAGTCCACAGAGTGCTGCTTGCTCTTTCTTCAAATAATTTTAATATAGATCATCAATACAAAAATAAAATGCTGATAGTAAAACAAATGGCAAGCTATAACATTTCGTGGTCCCCTGACCACTTCTTCAACCTAGCTTCATCCACACTCTTTAGACTGTAAGCTCTCATGAAGCAGGGCCCTCTGATCCTCCTGTTCTCCACAACTGATTGTACTATTTAATACCTCTGTATGTCTATTCCCTATTGTACAGCGCTGCGGAATTAGTTGGCGCTATATAAATAAAGATTAATAATAATAATAATAATAATAATAATGGAGGGCATCTCGAATAGTACTGCGAGCTAAGAACAAATCTAAGCAGAGTCCACACATGGAGGACAACTCTAATAGTACCGCGTGCTAAGAACAAACCTAAGCAGAGTCTACACATGGAGGACATTTCTAATAGTACTGCGTGCTAAGAACAAATCTAAGCATAGTCCGCACATGGAGGACATTTCTAATAGTACTGCGTGCTAAGAACAAATCTAAGCAGAGTCCACACATGGAGGACATTTCTAATAGTACTGCGTGCTAAGAACAAACCTAAGCAGAGTCCACACATGGAGGACAACTCTAATAGTACTGCGTGCTAAGAACAAATCTAAGCAGAGTCCACACATGGAGGACAACTCTAATAGTACTGCGTGCTAAGAACAAACCTAAGCAGAGTCCGCACATGGAGGACAACTCTAATAGTACTGCGTGCTAAGAACGAATCTAAGCAGAGTCCGCACATGGAGGACATTTCTAATAGTACTGCGTGCTAAGAACAAATCTAAGCAGAGTCCGCACATGGAGGGAATTTCTAATAGTACTGCGTGCTAAGAACAAACGTAAGCAGAGTCCACACGTGGAGGACATTTCTAATAGTACTGCGTGTTAAGAACAAATCTAAGCAGAGTCCACACGTGGAGGGCATTTCTAATAGTACTGCGTGCTAAGAACAAACCTAAGCCGAGTCCACACATGGAGGACATTTCTAATAGTACTGCATGCTAAGAACAAACCTAAGCAGAGTCCACACCTGGAGGACATTTCTAATAGTACTGCGTGCTAAGAACAAACCTAAGCAGAGTCCACACGTGGAGGGTATTTCTAATAGTACTGCGTGCTAAGAACAAATCTAAGCATAGTCCGCACATTGAGGACATTTCTAATAGTACTGCGTGCTAAGAACAAACCTAAGCAGAGTCCACACATGGAGGACATTTCTAATAGTACTGCGTGTTAAGAACAAATCTAAGCAGAGTCCACACATGGAGGGCATTTCTAATAGTACTGCGTGTTAAGAACAAATCTAAGCAGAGTCCACACATGGAGGGCATTTCTAATAGTACTGCGTGCTAAGAACAAATCTAAGCAGAGTCCGCACATGGAGGACAACTCTAATAGTACTGCGTGCTAAGAACAAACCTAAGCAGAGTCCGCACATGGAGGACATTTCTAATAGTACTGCGTGCTAAGAACAAATCTAAGCAGAGTCCGCACATGGAGGGCATTCCTAATAGTACTGCGTGCTAAGAACGAATCTAAGCAGAGTCCGCACATGGAGGACATTTCTAATAGTACTGCGTGCTAAGAACAAATCTAAGCAGAGTCCGCACATGGAGGGAATTTCTAATAGCACTGCGTGCTAAGAACAAACCTAAGCAGAGTCCACACGTGGAGGACATTTCTAATAGTACTGCGTGCTAAGAACAAATCTAAGCAGAGTCCACACGTGGAGGGCATTTCTAATAGTACTGCGTGCTAAGAACAAACCTAAGCCGAGTCCACACATGGAGGACATTTCTAATATTACTGCGTGCTAAGAACGAATCTAAGCAGAGTCCACACATGGAGGACATTTCTAATAGTACTGCGTGCTAAGAACAAATCTAAGCAGAGTCTGCACATGGAGGGAATTTCTAATAGTACTGCGTGCTAAGAACAAACCTAAGCCGAGTCCACACATGGAGGACATTTCTAATAGTACTGCGTGCTAAGAACAAACCTAAGCAGAGTCCACACCTGGAGGACATTTCTAATAGTACTGCGTGCTAAGAACGAATCTAAGCAGAGTCCGCACATGGAGGACATTTCTAATAGTACTGAGTGCTAAGAACAAACCTAAGCAGAGTCCACACCTGGAGGACATTTCTAATAGTACTGAGTGCTAAGAACAAACCTAAGCAGAGTCCACACGTGGAGGGTATTTCTAATAGTACTGCGTGCTAAGAACAAATCTAAGCATAGTCCGCACATGGAGGACATTTCTAATAGTACTGCGTGCTAAGAACAAATCTAAGCAGAGTCCACACATGGAGGACATTTCTAATAGTACTGTGTGCTAAGAACAAATCTAAGCAGAGTCCACACATGGAGGGCATTTCTAATAGTACTGCATGCTAAGAACAAATCTAAGCATGGTCCACACATGGAGGACATTTCTAATAGTACTGCAAGTGGTAAGTTTGGTTTTGAAAATACCTAATTAGCATACTGGTTGATTTCGCAAAAACGGTTTATTTTACAGAAAAAATGTCTAGTACAACATATAAGCAGATTTTAATTCACAAATAAAACCAAACTTGTCTTGGGGTGAGCGGTACACTTTTACAATATATATTAATCTTCAATTAAATCTTTATACTTTTTAATAATGCTCTGTATCTTCCAATCTGTTCATATCCATATAGTTTTATCGTAATTGTATTGTAAAGTTTCCTCCACCTGTCTCTTCTTCCTGCACATGAGGTCTGGATGGATCTCAACCAAGGACATTATTTATGTGAGCATCAGGAAAAGCCTGCTCCCCTTAATCAAGACATACAGACAATACTGTCCCTCGTTGAGATCTGTCTGGTCAAGAGACTGGATTTCAGATCTGAGGGAAGACAACTGATGTCGGCAAAAGTGGCAGGAGGGGGAAACTTTACAATAAAATGATGAAAAAACGATATGGATATGCATTATTAAAAGTATAAAGCATTATTAAAAGTATAAAGATCTCTTTAAGAGCACCGATTACATTACAACCATCCAGAACAGGTGGGAGGGTTGGGGGGACGACACAACAAAATACAACCCAGAGCACGGGACTTCTCTCACTCACTGGACTTTAGGGAGACGCTGGTTTCCTACAACTTTACTGTTCTGATGGGAAAATGTTTTGCCATCCCAAAGCCCAGGTAATGGTTGGCGTCTAATCCACCCAACTACTTGGAGGTAAAAATTATTAATGCAACCTACTCACCCCACCTCGTGTACAAAGGCAAGGAAGGAAAATGCACTGAAACCATGTATTGACGTTGGGGAACATGTAAAAAGTGGAGTAACTCTAGGATAAACCATAGTAAACAAAAACAAAGTCGCAAAGTTCCGACTGATTTAAATGGGACATTTAAGAGGCAACTCATTGGCGACCTCCTTATCATTGAATGGGTTAAAATCCCCATTTATACACAGGGAATTTATCTTAGTAGCCTTAGTAGGTCTTTTGTTTGCCCCAGAATTGCACCAGTTTTTATCCTTATACATATGGCCCACTGTACCAGCAAATTAAAAATGCATGAACAGCATAGTAGCTAAATGGAGGTACATGGTAGATGGTTAACCATGTGGGAAAGCAATGCAAATCTGAACGCATAAGCTTGTTGTGTACTGAATATTCATTTAAAGTGATTGTAATGTCTAAAAAAACAATGTTTCCATGTCTTCAATATATTATTATTATTAGAAACCCATTGCGCTATTTAAAAGCACTTACTTGTGTGTAGTTCTAACGTTATGAAGTGGAGAAGGATCCCCCCGCCTGCCCCTTGTGGCCACCTCCCACTGAATGACTAACGGTGTGCGACTGGACAGATGCAGCAAGGGACAAACTTCAGTAAGTATAAGGAAAATCCTGCCCCCATTGATGAAAGATGACAGGATTTCCCTTTGCTTAGTGAAGTTTGTCCCTCGCTGCATCCATCCAGACCAGAGAGAGCTGCTGAGTGACCTGGACAGAAGGGGCGGGTGGGGGATCCTTCTCCACTTCTTAACTTTAGAACTACACATAAGTGTTTTTAAATAGCGGAATGGGTTTCTAATAATAGAACGAAGACTCGCCAATATAGTTCTTTTTTAAACATCACAATCCCTTTAACTACTTTGAAATAGGACTGAATTATAAAGACTCAACGGAATGTAATAATACTTACCTTCAGCAACAGCACTTTCTCTTCCTGCAGAGTCATAGTTAATTCGGACATAGGTTTCATCAGGTTTTTTTATTTTGAACTTGAATAAAGTCTCTGGATTTGCAATTGTATAACCTGTCAAAAGGAAATAACAGACACGTGTTTAACAATAGTAACATAGTTGATGAAGCTGAAAAAGGCATGCATCCATCAAGTTCAGCCTTTGGAATGGGTTAGCCCCTTATGACTAGTGACTTTCCTGGCACGTCATGGGTATTGTGATCACAGCGTTCCTGCGGCAGCGATGTAATCAATAGGGGAGTCTGTAACTGACTGCTCCAAGACCAAGCGGTCATTTTCAGCCTCTCTTTCTGTAAGCCGTTACATGAGATTGCTCATTAATGACGTCTATGAAGTCCCCTTAACCCCTTACGTACTACTATGTGATGTACTATGACCGTCACGGTCCTTATACCCTTAAGGACCAGTGACGGTCATAGCACGTCACATACTTTTTACTTACAGAGCTCTACCGGGAGCGCTGTATGTAAAAACGGGGCTTAAAATTGATCGCTCCAAGACTGGAGCAATCTCTCTTAGGCCTCAAAGCGGCGCGCCGGTACACATAACAGGTCACGTGTACTGGCACGTCGGCAAGGATCAAATCGGTCCTTAAGGGAAGGTAACTTCCCTGGACCGCTGGTCCTTAAGGGGTTAAGGACCAGTGGTCCAGGGAAGTTACCTTCCCTTAAGGACCGCTTTGATACTTTCTGATGCTCTGGTACATGTGACCTGTTGCGTGTACCAGTGCACCGAGTTGGGGTCTGACAGAGACTGCTCCAGGCTTGGAGAGGTCAATTTCAGACTCTGTTTTTACTTACATCACTCCAGCAGGAGCACTGAAAGTGAAACGTATGTGACATGCTACCAGTCCTTAAGGCAAAACCGTGCAAAGGTCATAGCAAGTCACCTGGTCCTTAAGGGGTTAAGGGCTATCCTACCCAGGACCGCCAGATGTTAAAGCAGAACTATCGTTCACGTTATACTGAGCCCCAAATCCTAACAATAATAGCTATACACATCTACATACTTGTAATTTCAAGTATAATTCCGGCATTATTGAAAAACAGGACTTTATAGGCAGACAGTCATCGGGAAGCAGTGCAGACTCAGATGCCTTCTCTGCAAGATGTCCGTCCCCTTCTCCTCCATGATTGGGTAGTTCAATGCCTGGTTACCTTAATGCACCATAAGGGACTGAGGGCACAGGCACAGAAAGCGCCTACTGCAAGTTCCCTGCAGATGCCCGTGTGACTAAAGAGGTTCCGCAATTATTCTTGAAATTACAGGTACGTAGATACATAGCGCTATAATTACTAGGATTTGGGGCTCAATATCAGGTGGATGATAATTCCGCCTTAAGGTTTTAAAAAAATACTTCCTGACTCCAAAAGGCAATTGTTTTTTTCCCTGAATCAATATTCAATACTGTAACTGTCATAATTCTCTGTATTATTCTGAGTTAAACAGGTATCCAATACATTTCTTACAGTTTCTACATTATATGCAAAATCCCAGCCTCCCAAGATAAAAACAAAATTCCACATCCTTACTGTAAAACGCCCTGCCTTTGTTTTAACAGAAACTTTATTTCATCCAATCTTAAAGGGATAGTAATACTTTGTTTTATCTTTATTTTATTTTGTAGGCATTAAAAAAACACAAAGAATGATATAAGTCTTATCTCTTATTATACCTTTATGGTTTGAGAGATATTCACAAGCAAAGTTTCCCCTCCCGCCCCTTTTACCTAGTGTAAGCCATCTCTTCTCAGATGTGGTATCCAGTCCATAGACCAGACAGATAACAGAAGGGGACAATCTTCTTACTATGAGAACAATGAAAGCCCTGCCCCCCTTGATAAGATTTTCCCTTATCTTAATTGAAGATTGTCCCTCTCTGCAATCTACCTGGGCACCTCCCTTCTGCTCTGGCTGAGCAGTGTTACATCAGTAAAAGGGGCGGGAGGGGGATACTTTATCATTTAATTACTCTTGAACTACAACTCTGACAGAATTGAAATAACACTCTCCAAAGTCCAAACACTATGATGATTAATTAGAGCTGATTTTATTATGAAACATTACTATCCCTTTAAAGGGTTAGGGATGTTTCCTAATAACTGAAGCTCAAATCATTCTTTAACGTTTTTGAGGTATTAAGAGATGTATTACAAGTCCGTAAGCTTTGCAGCTCAACAGTAATTGAATAATAAAGTATCCCCCTCCCACTTCTTTTACCAACATCACTCTGCTCACCAAGCTGGACTGGATGGAGCGCAGCGAAGGACAATAATCACTGATCATAAGAAAAACCCTGCCCTCCTTCGTCAAGGGGGGGCAGGGTTTTCCTTATGATCACAGTAAGAAGATTGTCCCTTACTGCGACCTGTCCAGTCAAGAGACCAGATTCCAGATCTGAGGGGAGGTGGCTTACACTAGGTAAAAAGGGCGGGAGGGGGATACTTTATCATTCAATCACTGTTGAACTGCAAAGTGTAGACACTTGTAATACATCTCTTCATACTACAAAAACTTTAAACAGTTATCTGAGCTTCCGTTATTAGGAAACATTACTAACCCTTTAATGGATGACCCCTTGATTTTTGCCCAGCTCAGTTTTTTTTTTTTTTTTCATTAGCTTGGAATATATTTGTAAATAGTAATTAAGTGCCTCCTTAGACACCTCCTTTCTAATATAAACACAAACTTGATTTGGCTAGTCTGTCTATAATACCTTTCTACCTGATGAAGGGTGGCTTGTTGCCACTGTACTGTCATTGTGTGTGAACAAAAAATAAATATGGGCTAATTCCCAACGGCACCATTCCACTTGATTGATGGCACCTTAGTGAGCCAGCCATTATCCAAAATGCTTTGCAATGCATTGAATACCCCTCTGGCACTCAAAGGGTTAACACTCGTGCCATCTGGTGTTCACACAGTTCTCATGATGTCAAGACAGTTTTCCTATTACTTTCTATGGGAGAGGACTGCAGCTAACCAAGTCCTCCATATGAGGTGATAATAAAAGTGCCAACATTTTGTGAAAGTTTGAATTATGTAACCTTTTCAATAGAGTATCTGCCAGCTGTTGTACTCAGCAGCAAACATCCTACAAATAGGATTTTTTAACCCTTCCAGTGCCAGAGGCTTAGCAACATTTTTGCAGCCTGTTGGCCAGGCACATTTTCAGCATTTTTACTATCCAAGGGTTTAGATATGATTCCTGCTGGTAACGATTTAGTTATATATGAAAAAAATATATATATATTTTATAGATATAGATAGATAGACAGACAGACAGACAGATAGATAGATAGATATCGGCTTTTTCAAGGCACCTCAAAGAAACTAAGATTTGCATCATGTGACAAGCTATGATGTCATAAATACAAAAATAAATAAATAAAATACTTATTTTACCACCGTCATAAACTATATTTCAAAAACATTTATGTTGGTAGTTATTATTATTAACAATTATTTTTATAAGCTTTAACCCCCCCCAAGAGTATAAGAATAAAAAAATGTATAATTTAACCACATGCACGGCTTGCACATACCTCTAATGAACAGGAGAGCAAAAGGGTATTTACAGCTTTATGAACTAGAAAGTACATTCCATTGGTTACATGGTAAAACTACCCTAAAATAGCTCAATAAATATATAAAACTATTTATATATTTCCTGAGATAGGTATCTCTTTGCATCAAATTAGGTGTCACTTGCCTTTCCACCCCTAGCCTGATGTGCACAAATATTTGGTACTAAAGGAAAATTGGGCATTTTGTTGACCTTTCAGCCACTTCAAATGTACTTAAATCTTTGGGAAATATGGAATTTGATGCTGTACCCATTAGCAACCGTCCTCATGAGAAAAATGGCATCCTGTTAGTATGAGTTGACATTCTGTAGGGAGTACAAAAGTACACCAACCACAGGACCTAATTTTTCTAAAAAATGGTCAGACATGTGCTTGTACTAAAATGGTCATGCCAGCTATAGAATTGTTTTTTTTTTCATGAAAGTGGAACCAAGCATGAGTCAGATATCGCATGTGAGGGGACAGTTAGTGGATCAGAGCTCTGGGGGTGTATGCGAGTACCAAAAGGGTGTCCAATTAATAAATTAATTTATTTTTATGTATTTTAACCCTTTGAATGCCATAGAGGTATCCAAACTCTGGTACTCACAGTTAAACTCAGACATTATGGTGGGGAATCAAGACCCTTCCCCAGCTACTGATCTCTCAGTCAGTTCGGATGGGAAATCAAAAGAGGCAATGCAGGGGAGCAACATGGCTCACCTGCATCCATCCTGCCTGAACAAGTGGGTAAGAGTGGGAGGGATCAGGGGAAGTCTTTCACGAGATCAATAGCTGAGGGGGAATCAGGAAGGGTCCTGATGTCCCCCCACAAGGGCTGACATTTCTTTTTTTAATTGTGGCCGCCCCATGCCGGTAATACCGGCTTACGCAGCAACTACAATTCAGGGGTATGTTATTTGGGATTGGCACAGCGGGAAGAGCTATACAAGCCAGTATGTTGTACCGAGGGACTCTCTGGAAGGTTAAATAATAAAACTTTAATGATTCTTTATAGAAACCCAATGAAAGCCTCACCCAATTTAATTAAAGCTCCATGTATTTCTCTCATCACGTTCTGGTAAAGATCCTTCTGCCAATTCTCCAAGCACATCCACTGTGCCTCGGTAAAAGAGACTGCAACATCATGGAATGAAATGGACATCTAAATAAGAAACACATTTTTATTAATATCAAAATGTTATATTAAAAGGGCAGTAAAGGCCATGGTAAGGTGTTATTCTACCTATTGGTAACTACCGGAGTGTAATGAAAGCTAAGCTTACAAAGGTTAAAACTCTCCAATTCTGTTTCTGCTAACCCTGCAGTTCTCTGTGAGCTGCAGGGCTGGGTAATGTCAGCACCTCAGCTTCACAACACCATGCACATTTCACTAGTCCTTAACCCTTTCAGTAGCAGAGAGATATCCAATGCATTGCTTTGCAAAGCTTTGGATGCCTCTCTGGTGCCCAAAGGATTAAAGGTTAACCCTTTGAGTACCAGAGGGGTAGGCAATGCATTGCGTACCCCTCTGGCATTCAAAGGGTTAAAAACTAGTTTTATAAATAAAACATGGCTCATATAATAAATCCCTTTCAAAATCAGCAAAGTTGTTTTTAGGTGGTAGGCTCCCTTTCAGCAAGATAATGTACAATATAGTGTGCCAGGGGTGCGCAACATATTGCGGAGCAAGGTGTTGTGCAGCCCAATGAAATCAAAGGGTTAGCTTTTTTTTTTTTCTGGCCACAACAGGTTAATTATGCTGTAAGAGAAACAAGCAATATAAGATTGGTATTGCCTCAAAAAAAAATAACATCACTAACCCCTTGAGGACCACAGGGGTGTGCAAAGTATTGATTTGCAGTGCACTGCACATCCCCCAGGCCCTACACCCTTTGAAAGCCAGAGAAGCATCCAGAGATTTTTGATGCATTGGACACCTTTCTGACACACAAAAGCGTTCAGGGGTTCAAGGAATAGTAACATATTAACATAGTCGATGAGGCTGAAAAAAAAGACATACGTTCATCAAGTCCAGCACATGCCAAAAACACCCCTGTTGATCCAGAGGAAGGAAAAAAACCCTCTTGAGCCATTTCCAATCTAGCCCCAAGTGGGGAGAGAAAAAAAAATGTCTTCCTGACTCCAAATGGCAGTCAGATATTTCCCCGGATCAACATCCTATGTGCTTTGAAGCCATCTGTCATAATTTTTGCTGAGGCAAAGAATTCCATAGCTTTACCGCCTTTATTGTAAAGGATCCCTGCCTTTGTTTTAGTCAAAAGCTCCTTTCCTCTAGTCTTAATGGATGACCTCTTGTTCTTAGCTCAGCTCTTTGCGTAAATAATTAATCGGCTAGTTCTTTGTATTGACCTTGAATGTATTTGTAAATGGTAATCAAATCACCCCTTAGACATCTCTTCTCTAATGTAAACAAACTCACAAATAGTGAAGTTTCATTATGGAAAAACTCATACTGAAGGGTTTTTTTCTGCCGAGTACAAAAAGAGTACTCCCACTGCCAATGGCTGTTGCTTTTTTACAATTCAAACTGTCACAAAGTGGTAGAGATGTAAGCAACACGTTCTATGGAGAACTGAAGTCAGTGACGCATTTTGCCAACAGAATAAATGTCTGGATACTAAGTGAAATGTCTAGACCAGTGGTTCTCAACACGTGGCCCTAGGTCCATCTAAAAGGCCAAGAGTTGAGGATTATCTTGTTATAGCACATGTGAGTTAATAGGGGGCTCTGTCATTCTGACTAACTCAGCTGTGCTCTAAGCCAGAGCTGTCCAAGTTCAGTCAACAAGGGCCACCAACGGGCTAGGATGTAAGGATTTCCCTGATTAAGCACAGATGGGCCAATCAAAATGATAACTCACCTGTGCTTAAACAGGGAAAACCTTAAATCTTGGTGGCCCTTGAGAAATGAACTTGGATAGCCTTGCTCTAAGCTAATACATTCTCAGATCTTGGTGTTAGTGGGACCTGAGTGCATGGGTTGAGAACCACACCTCTAGACAATAGGTAGAAGTGTTGCTAACAGTTTGATATAAAAAAACAACAGTTAAATTTAGAAAAACCTTAAAATAAATCATTTTCCAGCAGCAAGAGTATTTTTTAATCAGCAGAATAAGCCATACCATAAGTGCATTTTTTTAATAATAAATGTTTACTACTCTGTTAATATTAAATGTCATCAAAGTTCTATATTGATATTTTGAAAAAGGTACATTTTCTCAGAGTGTAGTTTACAAATAAACTAAGTACAATCATTATTGTATATATTTACCAAACTTAACCCTTTGAGTGCCAGAGGGGTACGCAACACATTGCAAAGCAATGTGTTGCGTACCCCTCTGGCACTCAAAGGGTTAAAAGATTACCTATTTCTCTCACCTGATGATGCATTTCTTGGGTTATCAGTTTTTAACTCCAGGATGGAAACACTAGTTGACATCAGAGGTCATTACGGTGCCATTAGGGCCATATCAACAGGAGGTCCTTGGGATTCAGGAAGTGTCCACACTAAATCACAAAGACAATCGTTTAAACAATACACATACAATTGTTTTTGCCTTGTTACAGTAAGCACACAGCATTAGATAATGGGCTCCTGTGATTTTACACCTGTCTCCTAAGTCTTAGGGATATAGTGCATAATAAAATAAAACACGCTGTAAGTGTCTCCATTATATATATATATCCTATATAATAATTCACTAGGATGTTTGTCACGATGCAGTCATGAGCAGTGCGAGCGTTCGGGCAGTCTCTACTGTGCATGATTGCATTGCGTGAGTGAGGTTATGCAAGAGGTAGCGGTGTCTTAACCCTTTGAGTGCCAGAGGGGTACTCAACGCATTGCAAAGCAAGGAGTTTTGTAACCCTCTGGCACTCAAAGGGTTAACATTCCCTGGACCTTGTCCTGTGTACACGGGCTTTTACACTAATATATATATATATATATATATATATATATATACATACACACACACACATCATACTGTCCTATGGGATTCACTAGCAGGAAACTAGTGAATAGACATGGCCAACATTAGTACTCAGTTCATGTTTTCAGGATATCCTTGGATGCTCGTGGGTGGGTTATTAGTGGCTTAGTCACATTGACTGCTTAAAGGAACAGTAATGTTTTTCTTGTTTGGTAGAGTGTAAAAAAATTAATTATGTGGCGCAAATCCTATCTCTCAAACTTTTATGGTTTGAGAGATATTCATATCTAAAGTTATGCCTCTCCTGATGTCAGCTGTAAAGCTGACAGAAGGAAATCCATGTTGGCCAACTCGAGGCTCTTCAGCAGAGCTCAAATAGCAGAATTTAAGAACTACTTCACTGGAACGGTCTACAAAGTGTGATTGTAAACCAGGCACACTTTGTAGACCAATCCAATGAAGTAATTATTTTCCAATATCACTATTTTGGCTCTGCTGATGAGCTGCTGGCTGGTCTAAGGACCGGCATCTCCTGCTGTCAGTAGAGCGCTGACATCATCAGAAGGGGACGGAGGGGGGATCTTTAGAAGCGAACATTTATCAAACCATAAAGGTTTGAGAGATGTGATTTGTGCCACATAATTTTTTTTAGTCTACAAAATCAGAAAAAAAAATGTATGGGACGTTAGTGTCCCTTTAACCCCTGCTTGCCTAAGGATATCCTTAACCCTTTGACTGCCACAGAGGTATCAAACACATTGAAACAGAAAGCTTTGGATACCTCTCCGGGACTCAAAGGTTTAAAGTCTGACCTGTTGGTGTGTCCTGAGTCCTGGAGCTGAGAATCACTGAATTAGCGAGTACCTGATAATATCTGGTCATTCATTCATGAATAGTCGATGCACAAAGAATTCAGAGTATTTCCCGGAGAATTCACCATTTTATGAATGTTGGCAGTAGATGAGGGTTTTAGACTTGAGAAGAAACACATGATTTTTAAAGCACCACCAAACTTTTTTTTTTTTTTTTTTTTTTATTAAAAACCTATATAGGTTATAAGGTTACTCACACTGCTGGAAGTTGTTATATTCAAAAGATTTGACTGTTCAAACGGTAACAAAGTGATGAAGCTGTTGCGGTTACCCTCTATTGAGAAGTAATGTCGGAGGCTCACATCTTCTATAGAATGAATAGAGTAGCTGCCTGAACACCTGGTGATCGTAGTTGAAACTGCTGGACATTAGATGGCACTGTTAATATGAAAACAATAGTTCAGTATAGTGAAACTGTCACTTTGTAACAAATGGGTGATTTCGAAAGAGCTTTCAAATGCCCCTATACTTTGTAGCCATCTTTTTTATTTCAAACAATCATTTATGAGACACCAGTGTAAAGCCCATGTACACGGGTAATGTTAACCCTCTGAGTGCCAGAGGGGTATGCCGCTACCTCACTGCTCTACACGATGCAGTCATGCGTCGCCCCACTCGCATGATGCAATCATGAGCAGCAGAGAGTGCCCGAACGCGGGCAGTCTTTACTGCACGTGACTTCATTGGGACAAACACAGCTGGCCTTTTATTTAATAGGATGTTGCTTTATTTATCATATGAAAATGAGCTGGTACTTACTGCCAGGAAGTGGCAGTTGGGATGGGGAGCAATGTGGCAGTCCCTGAGAGATTTGCACTAAACTGGTGAGATAACTCAGTTGGTTAATGCACCAGCTGTAGAATCTGTCCAAACCTCAGGGTCGCAGGTTCTAGTCCAGGAAAATTCAGGTCAGCCTTTCACCCTTCTGAGGTAGATAAAATGAGTTCCTTGAACATACTTCAAAATAAGAGAATCTCAGTGTATCCTTTCTGGTAAAATACTTTCACGCACAAAAAAAGCCTGACATAACTGATAGTTTTAAATAAAAATAAAATAGGTGCTTTTGAAAGACCTTTGAAAATAACTTATTTATTACACAGTTTATTATTGACAGTTCCATTTTAAACTGTAATAACTCTGTAATGGCAACATTTCCAGCAGCGGGAATACAATTGCTTTACGCGACAGGACTACAATATATTTTTATCATTAATAAAACATGTACTTGTCCCTTAAACAGATAAAACTTCTCAGATTACAGGTATATCAGAAAATTAATTACTGCTTTCTTTTAAAAAGAAGGTGTAGATATATAGGCATGGGGTTAACATTTCCAATTCATTATTTTAATCACTAATATTTAGAGGATTTTCTTTCCATGCTGTACTAGAAGGAAAATATCACTAGGAAAAGGTTTAAAGGGATAGTAATGTTTCACAAAAAAAGCAGCTCCAATTAATCTTCATAGTATTTGGGCCATGGAGAGTGTTATTTCAGTTACTGTCAGAGTTATAGATCAAGAGTAACCGAATTATCAAATATCCCCCTCCCGCCCCTTTTACTGATATTACACTGCTCAACTCAGATGTGGAATCTGGTCCTGAGACTGGACAGCTCACAATAAGGGACAATCTTCTTACTGTGATCATAAGGAAAACCCTGCCCGCCTTGACAGATTTTTCCTTATACTCACGGAAGATTGTCCCTCTCTGTGATCCATCCGGACAGTCTTGATGCTCTGAGGTGAGAAGTGTTACATCAGTAAAAGGGGGAAGGGGGATATTTCATCATTCAATTACTCTTGTAGTACAACTCTGACAGTATTGAAATAACACTCTCCATGGCTCAAATACCATGAAGATTAATTGCAGCTGATTTTAATGTGAAACATTACTACCCCTTTAAATGTGTTATTTAACTAAAACAAGGTTATAAAAGTTTTTTTCATTTTTTTTCCTTTCACTGGAGACACAGAGGAATGCAAAACTAAGCACTTATGACTGTATCTTCTAAAACAGTCAGCCAGGGTGTGGTGGCACTTTGCGAGTCATGGACAATCCCTTGGAAACAGCATAAAATGTCTATAAGTCCTAACTCTATAAGGCCACTGCAAAATACCACCCAGCACTGATACTACAGCTTATAAAATATCAATGTCACTAATGGAACACTATGTCAACAGTGATGGTATTGATGAGGTCATTTGTAATGTAATATTTGATCCCATGTGTCATATCAGCAGTGTTATTTAAGATGTAATGTGTGAAATCATGAGCAAAGCACATGGGAGCATGGAGTTAAAGCAGAACTACCACCCGACACAATCTTTAGCTTCACTAAGTCCCCATCTGGCAACTAGCTGCTTAGTAGCGCTAGTCGCCAGAATAATGACCTTATTTAATATATTTCTGCTCTCTTCCATGGGTGACAGGCAGGACGGAGCGCGGATATCTTGCCATTGTGACATCCGTGCACCTGCACTGTCAGTCCCAGATAGGTCTAGGAGGCGTTGCTAGGAGCCATTTGGCTACGGCTGGGACTGACAGCACAGGCGCATAGGCATCACAATGGCAAGATGTCCACTCTCCGTCCTGCCTGTCACCCACGGAAGACAGCAGAAATCTATTAAATAAGGTCATTATTCTGGCAACTAGCGCTACTAAGCAGCTAGTCGCCAGATGGGGACTTAATGACGCTAAAGATTGTGTCAGGTGGCAGTTCCGCTTTGGGTTTGAAGATTTTAACCTGTATTTCCCATTTTTTGTGCATTTGAGTGAGAATTTAACTGTGGATCTAACAAACGTTTTTGTATATATAAAACCTGTCTACAGAGTTGATATACTCCCCCACATGTGCTAAGGCTGGATACCACAACCCCTTCACTGCAAAGGATGCCATCAAACACTTTGCCCACAATCTGTAGCCATGGATGCCTATACTACACAGCTGAATACCAAGCACTATAGTGCATTTGGACCCTCAACTGCCCACACACAGTGCCTGTGTTTTTAACACAATTATCTGATGTTCTAAAAGCTATCCTCTGGTTAAACTGACAGTATCACAAAACACAAAGATTGTAGGAGTCATGACTACTCCCATGAAAGGCTGAACGCTGGAAGATACACAGGTTGAAATTCCAGACCATCTATGCATTTATAGCGTGGAAATGCTTCATGTTCATGGACAGATGGTCCTCATGCTGTGTAAAACATGCTCAGTTGATGGTCCCATCAATCTGGGTATGGCTCCCCTTCTGTAAAACTCCTGCTTGACCCTTCCACCTGAGTGGAAGAGAAGTAAAGATTCCTCTTGGCATTACTCTACAGAGCTGTAAGCACCTCACCCAACACCATGGGACATTCCAGATCTGTAGCCTTCAGTGCCTGAAAGGATCCAGATATCATGATATGGATGGCACACAACAGCTTCTCCATACAAGATAGTGCATTGCTAGTTTAAGATATCTATATCATCTTTTATTTCCTCGAAGGTATTGATGACACTCTGAAAAGTAAAACTCTAATGGTCTTTGACCTCATCCTACACCATGTTGAACAGTGTGACCATGGTCCGGTATATATACTGGGTATATGTCACCATCTTCTTCTGGGCTGAGCTCCAGTTTTGTCTGTTTCCCAGGCAACTGTGGCTGTGGGATATCTGGTCTCGGCAGCAAAGGTGCTGCAGCTACTGCTACACCTGCTCCTCCACCTAAAGATGGAATTCCGAGTAATGTCATGGCTGGACCATCTGGCCTTCCATCTACAACTGGATGTTCACAAGAGGTAAACAAGACAGAGCAAACCACTAGGAGCAGTGGGCTCATCCAAATGAATATGGGACAGTCTGGATGTTGTTTTAGTTTGGCCAATTGTTAATTGGTTGTTTCCTGTGATTTGTGATATGACATTGGTTGGTACAGGACATGACATTGTCTCATCTGTCTTTCCTCGATGGGGTTAATCCTTTATATGCCAGGAAGGTATCCAGCACATTGCGTTGGATACCTCTTTGGCATTCATAGGGTTAAGATGCAGTGCAATGTACAGGTATGTTTCTGTGGTTTGTGTGCACATATTGGTCTTGGTTTAAACCCTTACAGACCAGAGGGATGTGAGGTGTATTAATTCACAATGTTTTGCACATTCCTTTGGTACTCAAATGGTTAATGGGTTCACGTTAGCTGTACAATAGTTGTGGGGTGCTTGTTACACATTCTAGGGTTATTTTAATGGTATTGGCATAAGAATTAGGTTGCACTGATAAACAAAACATAGTATCGAGACTATCCAAAAAACACATAGTTTATTTGAAGTCTTGGTAAAATCAAACAGGACATCAGACAACAACTCACATAGTTTCAGTCCATACAGTACACACCAGTCTATACGTTTTGCATTATGCATGCTTATTCATGGCATTCATTCATGATGGTCATTAATAAGAGTGCAAAACACAAAACGTGTAGAATGGCAAAACTGGTGTATACTGTATGGACAGAAGCTATGTGAGTTGTTTAGGTCCTCCACACCAATAAAACTCTAATTTTTTTTTTTTAACACTGAGTGCCAGAGGGGTATGCAACGCATTGCTTTGCAATACGCTGGATACCCTCTGGCTCTCAAGTATTTAACCCTTTAAGGACCAGCGGTCCAGGGAAGTTACCTTCCCTTAAGGACCACTTTGATCTTTGCAGACAGGCCAGTACATGTAGCCTGTTTCGCGTACCGGCACACCGCTTTGGGGCCTAAGAGAGACCTTTGCAGTCTTGGAGCAGTCAATTTAGGCTCCGTTTTTACTTACAAAGCACCCGGTAGAGCACTGTAAGTAAAAAGTACGTGACGTGCTATGACCATCACCAATCCTTAAGAGTATAAGGACGGTGATGGTCATAGCACGTCATCCGGTCCTTAACCCTTTAAGGACTGGCCGTGCACACACACGGCGGTCACTTAAGGACCAGAGACAATTTTTTTTTTTTTTTTTTTGTGAATCCGATGCCGGACTCCCTGAACGGCGTGCAGCCATGTGGGGAGCCCAGAATTCCATGATGGTCCAGTACCGTCATGGGTCCTTAAGTGTATAACAAGCCATGACTGTCCAGGACCATCATGGTTCCTTAAGGCGTTAAGGGGTTAAACTTCAGTGTATGTGTTCATAAATAAAATGTACACTTAATTGTAAATAAAATACTTTGGTCTTGCTCTAGATCAGGGCTGTCCAAGTTTAAGGGCCACCAATAGGCCAGGATGTAAGGATTTCCCTGATTAAGCAGAGGGGAGACAGTCACAATTAATTATCCACTGATTAACTCACCTGTGATTAATCAGGGAAATCCTTACATCCTCGCCTGTTGGTGGTGAACTTAGACAGCTCTGATCTACATTATTTATTCAGTTCCACATACAATAGGCCATGAAACAACCTAAAAATTCTCTGTAATACGCCTCCCACCAGCCACATCCCTAGCAACATCATCTGAAACACAAGTGTTCCTCTTTGGTCATTTAAAATGTTGGAAGCTATAATATTTTAAATGTGTGTCCCATGTCCCAGGCAGCTTCCTTCTGGGACAATATAAAGCCCCAGAATGAAGACTCTGGAGATCAGAGATTGCAGCTCCATTTTCTAGTAGCATAAGATTACGTTAAAGGCATAGTAATGGTTCATAATAAAAGCAGCTCTAATTAATCTTCATAGTATTTGGACCTTGGAGAGTGTTATTTCAATTCTGTCAGAGTTGTAGTTCAAGAGTAATTGCTTTGTTAATAGCAATGGTAAATGCCAACTATTGCTGCATTTATTATGTTCAAACAAAAAAATGTATGCTAAACACGGTTTTTCAATTGCTTTCAGTTATGGAGTTAAAGTGGAACTATCACCCAAATTAAAATTACCCTCATATCTATACTAGTATTATCCAGAATAATTCCAGTTATAGAGAAATCCAACTCGTTCTGAGATGGTCAGGCAAGCAGCTTAGTGTAGAGGCATCTGCGTGCCTGTGCCGTCAGTCCCTTCCTGTACCTTAAAAGGATAGTAATACTGTTTCTTTACAATCCCTCCTCATGTATGTGGTTGTAGGTGAAGTTTTCTCACTGAGTCTTCTAGCCCGACCCTCATGGCTTACACAGTCCCTGAATTACTGCATTACTGACAGTATCTCATGTCAAATTTGTCTAACGCTGGTTTTTCGATACAGGCGGCTCCTCATGACCCTTGGATTCCATCCCCATACCTCACCCCTGCATTCTTTTTCCTTTCCTCTCTTCTCCTTTTCTATCCTTATCTTCCCTTTCCCCCCTCTCCATCCTTTTTGCTCCCTCTTAGGCCTTGCATACTCATCTTCTCTTTGTCATCTTGGTCTTTCCCTTACTTTTCTGCTTACCACATGACTCTGTTTGTCTCTAAATGTATCACGCTACCTATAATATTGCATGATTTCTAAACCAAATCAATCGATTGGTGGCCACGATTACTTCACTTGGAAATTTTGTACAAGCTACAAGTTGATTGTATAATATTATTGTTCATGTCTCGCCAAGGTCTATTGGGCGTTTTGTACTTTAACCCTTGTCATTTACTATTTCTTACCATGTCTTACTTTATTTCTGTTACTTTCTTTGTATAATGTATCTGATTTTTGATCTCAATAAAAAACTATTTAAAAAAAAAAAAAAAAAAAAAAAAAAAGGATAGTAATACTTCGTTTTATCTTTATTTTATTTTGTAGGCATTAAAAAACATGAAGAACGATATAAGTCTTATCTCTCAAACCTTTATGGTTTGAGAGATATTCACAAGTAAAGTTTCCCCCTCCCGCCCCTTTTACCTAGTGTAAGCCATCTCTTCTCAGATGTGGAATGCAGTCCATAGACCAGACAGATAACAGAAGGGGACACTCTTATTCCTATGAGAACAATGAAAGCCCTGTCCCCCTTGACAAGTTTTTCAGGTTTTCCCCTTACCTTAATTGAAGATTGTCCCTCTCTGCAGTCTACCTGGGCACCTCCCTTCTGATCTGGTTGAACAGTGTTACATCAGTAAAAGGGGAGGGAGGGGGATACTTTGTCATTGAACTACTCTTGAACTACAACTCTGACAGAGTTGAAATAACACTCTCCAAAGTCCAAATACTATGATGATTAATTAGAGCTGCTTTTATTATGAAACATTACTATCCCTTTAAGGTACAATGCAACACCTCCTTCAGTAGACCGTTACAGACAGCACAGGAGCGCACATGTCTTTGGCAAGATGTCTGTGCTGATGCATACCTGACAGTCTCAGAACAAAATGGATTTCTCTATAACTCTAGACTTATTCCTGTTAATACTAGTATGGATATGATTATCGTTATGTGCATAATTATTTGGGGGTAACTTTAATTTGGGTGATAGTTCTGCTTTAACTCCATAACTGAAAGCAATTGAAAAACTGTGTTTAGCGTGCATTTTTTTTGTTCGAACATAATAAATGCAGCACTAGTTGGCATTTGCCATTGCAACTAACAAACCAAAAGGAAATTATGACCTTAGTTTCGACACCACTAGAATTAAACGCTTTGCTAAAGTTTGAGGGCTACAATTTAGCAACAAGACAGTGAGGTCGATATACCAAAAATGAGTGGAACAATACTGCAGCAAACAAGCTGAACGACAGGTAACAAATAAATTGTCTCATTAATTCAAAAGGGGTTTAATGGGGGTCTAAAGCACCATTTAAATCAATGTGAATTTATATATGTTCACCAAACTGGTGCTGGTTTACTACAGAATGGCACCGCATTTTCTTATTACATAAACCTCAATTTTTCCAAATTATACAAACAAAACTGACCATTCAAAGGAAAATAAATAAAAAATAAAAGGTACACATATCGCATATTTGAATTTTATTTATTTAAAAAAAAAATGTACATGCAAACATTCAATTGCCCTATCTCCATACTGTATAATTTGTAAATGAATACTGCTAATTGTGTTTTATTTTCAGAGTGGCAGGTTCTCCTCTTTAGGGGCTCGATACTATGCGTACTGGTAAAACAGCCGGTAAGGCAAAAAATTAACACCAAATGAGAAACCCACTTTTGGCCCAGTAAAAGGAGCAATAAGCTTTGGTGCCAAAAACCCACGTTGTGGCCAAAAACTTGTTGCAGATTTTGGGGAGTTGAGGGAACATCAAATGAAAACAGCCAACTCTTGTTGTTTGACACAGTATCAAACAAAGAGAGTGAACTCAAAACAGTCACCCTCCCCCAGCTCCCATACATTAACCCTATACTATCCCTAACTTTCCACTTAAACAATACTAGCGCTAACACTATCCTAACACCCAGAACTGTAATAATTATCTGTCATCCACTGTCCATCTTCTTCTTTAAACTTCTCTCTTCAATCTTCTGTAATCGTTCGTCTTCTTTTTTCTCTCCATTCTGTAGTTTAAAATGAAAAAAATTCAATGCAAGATGTTGTCCAAAAAAATTAAATTGCCCTAAAGATATGGAAGTCTTAACCCTTTGATTGCTGGGAGTACCTCTGGCAGTCTAAGGGTTAAATGCACCCTTAGGGTTCCTTCATCACTCTAAGGGTTAAATGCATGCTGCCATATCTTTTAAAAAATAATATGCTGCCATTCCTGTAAATAAATCATAGGCCTTCCAAATGTTAAGCCCTCCCCATTGCCACCATCTCCGCTGGTGGTGGGTGGCAGGAATGTATAGTAAAACAGACCCCCACCCCCCAATACCTTTCAGCCCATTGCCAAAGTCAAAATGAGGGAATATTGAACAGAGAATGGCTTTTTATGGCCTCTGTTCAAAATGGATTCCAGACTCCAATTGCCTTGCCCCTCTCAGCCAATCAGCTCCTAATGGGAGATGACGAAACAGACTAGAAGCTGATTGGGATGTGTGTTTACGTACCTCCCAGCCAGACAAGTGTAGCCTGGAAACTATTTGGAACACAGACTGCCCATATAAAAAGCCAGTCTCTATTCAAAATTCCCTCATTCTGACTTGGGCAAGGGACCAAAACATATGGCGGGTGCTGCTTTACTTTGCATTCCTGCCACTGCCAGCTGAGACAGCTTAACCCTTGGAAGGCCTTTGGTTTATAAAGAAAGTGAATGCCTTATGCTTGTGTTTTTACAGGAATGGCAGCATATTATTTTTAACAGATATACCACACTGCATTTGACCCTTAGCGTGCTGGCACATAAGGGGTTAAGTCTGGCATATCTTTGGGCTTTTTTTTTTTTAACATCTTGCACTGACATTTTTTTCATTTTAAACTACAGATTATTAAGAAGAGAGAAGAAAGACACCGAAGATTACAGAAGAAGGAAGAGAGAAGATTAAAGAAGACTGAAAGTAGCTGATCAGGGTGCTGAGGGCCCTGTTGGACATCAGGATTACAGGTAAGTGTTTCTTTTCAGTGGATATTGGTAACTTTAGCAGGATTAACCCTGTGAGTGCCAGAGGGGTATGAAAAGCTTTGAATACCCCACAGGCACTGATAGGGTTAGTAATGCCCATATTTAAGTTGATACAATATGGTAGATTGAAAAAAAAAATCTGAAGAAAGTCCTATATCTCTCAAGCCTTTATAGTTTGAGAGATATTCACCGCTAAAGTTCCCTCCTCCCTCCCCTTCTCCTGACATCAGCGCTCTACTGACAGCAGGCTGACCAGCCGGCAGCTCTTCAGCAGAGCCTAAACAGCGATCTTTAAAAATAATTACTTCATTGGAACAGTCTACAAAGTGTGCCTGGTTTGCAAGCACACTTTGTAGATTGTTCCAATAAAGTAGTTCTTTTTAAAGATTGCAATTTCGGTTCTGCTGAAGAGCCTCCTCGTGTGAGGCCGACACAGATCTCCTTCTGTCAGCTTTACAGATGACATGAGGGAGGGGGGAACTTTAGATGTGAATATCTCTCAAACCATAAAGGTCTGAGAGACAGGACTTTCTCCAGATACTTTATTTTTTAGAAGTCTACCATAACTGCATCAACTTAATTTCAGGCATTACTAACCCATTAATATTCTTTTGTTTTCATATCACATTTTTTAATTACTTGGATGTATTGATACGTGGCTTAGGGTCCTATATCAATACATCCATGTGTGACTATTGTAGGGATCACTTGCCACACATGCATGTGTGTTGAAAACCACTTTGCTAACACACCAGTGATACTGTGGTGTAGGGACTCTGTGCCTACTTTTGATGGTGCAGTTTTTATGATATTTAAAAAAAAAAAAAAAAAAAAGAAGTGTGTTCCTTAACATGCGTTGAAGCCACCACATACAACAGAATGTCAAATTCAGCTCATTTTTTATTTGTAACCAATGGCTGCAAATTTGGCTCCCACTGGGCTTTAAGCCGTAGTGTTTTTTGACAACACAGTTCATAGAATACAAAATTGTGCTTTCAAAACCACCGTCACCAGTTTTGATTTTTACTGCAGGTATAGTACCAAGACCAAGGACTGGAAATGCAGAAAGAGGGGACTTTTTACTACAACTGATAGATTGCATGATATGGATGGATTATGGTTATAAAATGAGCAGGGAGGGCATACATTACAATGCTGAATCTCATGTCCAGCTGATAAACAAAGGAGAGAGTGTGTGTATGTATATATATATATATATATATATATATATATATATATATATATATTATATAAAATACTAAAGAGAAAAGTAAAATCAGAAATCCAGATTCCCCAAATGCACTTTGATTTTTCACTCAAAAAAATTAAATTGGGTTATTCACTTTTAAAATACCACATGCTTCTACAGCTAGTGTCTGCAAAATGTAGTTATTTTATGTTGGATCTCTTAACTTTAATCTTAAATTTGCATTTTAATGCAAGCATACTGTATTGACATTAGTGGCCACTTCTCTTCTACTCAGGAAGACTGATAACATCTCAGGCCCATTCTCACACAATAAAACACAATCACTTTTGAGGCATCATCAAGTCAGCCATAGTGATGGAAAGTATGGATCAAACTGGAAATGGGAGACCCCTAGAGGACATATGTAAGACTAGACTTTGAACCTCAAGAAAAAAAAAGGTTTTTCCCCAGGTTAACATGGAGTACAAGTTTTATAGTGTTTAACCCTTTGAGTGACAGAAAGGTATCCAACACAACATATTGGATACGCCTCTGGAACTCAGAGGGTAAAAGTGTTATAGCCTTACATCATTTTTAAGGTTTTACCCTTGGGTTAGAAGAAAAGTAACAAGATATTTTGATTTAACATATTCAGCAAGTGCATAATATGTGCAGTTAAACTACCTATACTTTTTATTATTTTCTGTCATATTCACTTTTTAACACATCTGTGTCCCTGACAGTGAACTTCCTGGATCTGTTTCCAGAGTGATTTCTGGCTGTCCATAAGAGCCAGACAAAATAGAGTGTTATACTCTCTCTGCAGCACTGAATGCTCTGTGTGATGTAATACAATGTTACAGTCTCCCTGTAGCACTGAATGCTCTGTGATGTAATACAATGTTACAGTCTCCCTGCAGCACTGAATGCTCTGTGTGATGTAATACAATGTTACAGTCTCTCTGTAGCACTGAATGCTCTGTGTGATGTAATACAATGTTACACTCTCTCTGCAGCACTGAATGCACCGTGTGATGTAATACAATGTTACAGTCTCCCTGCAGCACTGAATGATCTGTGTGATATAATACAATGTTACAGTCTCTCTACAGCACTGAATGCTGTGTGATGGAATACAATTTTACAGACTATCTGCAGCACCAAATGCTCTGTGATGTAATACAATGTTACAGTCTCCCTGCAGCACTGAATGCACTGTGTGATGTAATACAATGTTACATTCTCCCTACAGCACTGAATGCTCTGTGTGATGTAATACAATGTTACACTCTCTCTGCAGCACTGAATGCTCTGTGTAATGTAATACAATGTTACACTCTCTCTGCAGTACTGAATGCTCTGTTTGAGGTAATACAATGATACAGTCTCCCTGTAGCACCGAATGCCCTCTGTGATGTAATACAATGATACAGTCTCCCAGCAGCACTAAATGGTTTGTGTGATGTAATACAATGTTATAGTCTCTCTGCAGCACTGAATCCTCTGTGTGATGTAATACAATGTTACAGTCTCTCTGCAGCACTGAATCCTCTGTGTGATGTAATACAATGTTACAGTCTTTGTAGCACTGAATTCTCTGTGTGATGTAATACAATGTTATAATCTCTTTGTAGCGCTGAATGATCTGTGTGATGTAATACGATGTTACACTCTCCCTGCAGCACTGAGTGTTCTGTGTGATGTAATACAATGTTACACTCTCCCTGCAGCACTGAATGCTCTGTGTGATGTAATACAATGTTACAGTCTCTCTGCAGCACTGAATCCTCTGTGTGATGTAATACAATGTTACAGTCTTTGTAGCACTGAATTCTCTGTGTGATGTAATACAATGTTATAATCTCTTTGTAGCGCTGAATGATCTGTGTGATGTAATACGATGTTACACTCTCCCTGCAGCACTGAGTGTTCTGTGTGATGTAATACAATGTTACACTCTCCCTGCAGCACTGAATGCTCTGTGTGATGTAATACAATGTTACACTCTCCCTGCAGCACTGAATGCTCTGTGTGATGTAATACAATGTTAAAGTCTCTTTGTAGCACTGAATGCTCTGTGTGATGTAATACAATGTTACATTCTCTCTACAGCACTGAGTGCTCTGTGTGATGTAATACAATGTTACATTCTCTCTACAGCACTGAATGCTCTGTGTGATGTAATACAATGAGGGGCATGTGGGGAAATTCAGCCTATCCTTCCCCACTCTCTCATTGGCATGCTTTGGCCTCTTGTCCTTCCGTTTCAACTCACCTTACACATGCTTTCATTCTGCCTCTAAGAAACACAGACACTCCCAGTATAACTCAGGAT
This sequence comes from Rhinophrynus dorsalis, assembly GCA_037306005.1. Lineage (NCBI taxonomy): Eukaryota > Metazoa > Chordata > Amphibia > Anura > Rhinophrynidae > Rhinophrynus > Rhinophrynus dorsalis. The sequence goes on from CM074724.1 coordinate 375,454,674, forward strand.
TGGTTTTCTTTATCCTCCCCATCAGCTTTCTTGCACTCGACTCCAGCATCTTATAGGTAATCTAAGGACCTATCTGCAGTCACATCGAGGGGATGGCCACCCCAATATGTCAACTACCAGGTCACCCAAAACACACTTAAATAGGGGGGGATATTCAAAGAAAATATATACTTCAAAAGGATGACATTATTAAGACACGTTTAATTCAAATAAACAATAGATCAACATATGCTTGTTCATTCAAACAGAAAACTGTACATTATAAAAAGCAGTACAAACAATAATTGCTCTACTCGTTTCCTGACATACCCTATCATTTCATCAGGAGTAGAAATGTGTAGAGCTTATTGTTTTGACTGGTTTTTATAATGTACATTTATCTTTAATCATATATGTGATCTTTGATAGTCAGATATTGGTCCATTTTTAATATTTGCATGAGCAAGCATATGTTTAGCCATTGTTCATTTGTATTAAAAGTGGCTTTTTAACCTCACCCTTTGGAAGTATATATGTTTTCATTGAATATCTCCTATTTAAGTGGCCCATTGTTTAGGGTGGCCACCCCCTTGACGTGACTACAGATAGGTCCTTAATTTACCTATAAGATGCTGGGGTTGAGAGCAAGTAGACTGACGAGGAGGATAAAGAATACCAATCACAGGGTATATATACTAGGAGTGTCTGTGTTTCTTCAAGGCAGAATAAAAGCCTCTGTAACCCTTTGAGTGCCAGAGGGGTACGCAACGCATTGCAAAGAAATGCGTTACGTACCACTCTGGCACTCAAAGGGTTAACAAGTGAATACATTACATTAAGAGCACAAGGGTGAAGTTAAAGGCCAATAAAGACACTTCTCAATACTACACTTAGAGACATCTTCTGCGCAGGCTGTTTTATTTATATTTTTGCTGTAGATGGTGATATGAGGAAGGTCCAACCTGCATTAGACCAGCAGCGAAGATTTGTCTGTGGCTCTACAACTAAGGACTGACTGATCTGAGATAACCACCAATGTTTATTGTTGGGTATTTTTAAAGATGTATTTTGTTGTTTTACAATTACTCACATTCTCTGTGTTGTTTGTTTTTATCTTATTTGTAATTAATACTCATTTTTTATTATTATTACATTCCATAATCTAGATAGATTACAGAGACTGGTATATTTTTTTTTTCACCAAGCTTTGTTTGGTGGGTATTTTTGTGTACATTGGTGCTCCTCTATATCCACCAATTTGTGTATTATTTGGTTAATGTTACAGTCTCCCTGCTACACTGAACGCTGTGTGTGATATAATACAATGTTATAGTCTCTTTGTAGTACAATGTTACAGTCTCTGTACAGCACTGAATGCTCTGTGGGATATAATACAATGTTACAGTCTCCCTGCAGCACTGAATGTTCTGTGTGATGTAATACAATGTTACAGTCTCCCTGCAGCGCTGAATGCTCTGTGTGATGTAATACAATGTTACAGTCTCTCTACAGCACTGAATGCTCTGTGTGATGGAATAGAATGTTACAGTCTCTCTACAGCACTGAGTGCTCTGTGTGATATAATACAATGTTACAATCTCCCTGTAGCACTGAGTGCTCTGTGTGATGTAATACAATGTTACAGTCTCCCTGTAGCACTGAATGCTCTGTGTGATGTAATACAATGTTACAGTCTCCCTGCAGCACTGAATGCTCTGTGTGATGTAATACAATGTTACAGTCTCTGTACAGCACTGAATGCTCTGTGTGATGTAATACAGTGTTACAGTCTCCCTGCAGCGCTGAATGCTCTGTGTGATGTGATACAATGTTACAATCTCTCTACAGCACTGAATGCTCTGTGTGATGTAATACAATGTTACAGTCTCTCTACAGCACTGAGTGCTCTGTGTCATGTAATACAATGTTACAGTCTCTCTACAGCACTGAATGCTCTGTGTGATGTGATACAATGTTACAATCTCTCTACAGCACTGAATGCTCTGTGTGATGTAATACAATGTTACAGTCTCCATGTAGCACTGAGTGCTCTGTGTGATGTAATACAATGCTACAGTCTCCCTGCAGCACTGAATGTTCTGTGTGATGTAATACAATGTTACAGTCTCTCTACAGCACTGAATGCCCTGTGTGATGTAATACAATGTTACAATCTCCCTGTAGCACTGAATGCTCTGTGTGATGTAATACAATGTTACAGTCTCCCTGTAGCACTGTATGCTCTGTGTGATGTAATACAATGTTACAGTCTCTCTACAGCACTGAATGATCTGTGTGATGGGATAGAATGTTACAGTCTCTCTACAGCACTGAATGCTCTGTGTGATGTAATACAATGTTACAGTCTCTCTACAGCACTGAATGCTCTGTTTGATGTAATACAATGTTACAATCTCCCTGTAGCACTGAATGCTCTGTGTGATGTAATACAATGTTACAGTCTCCCTGCAGCACTGAATGCTCTGTGTGATGTAATACAATGTTACAGTCTCTCTACAGCACTGAATGCTCTGTGTGATGGGATAGAATGTTACAGTCTCTCTACAGCACTGAATGCTCTGTGTGATATAATACAATGTTACAATCTCCCTGTAGCACTGAATGCTCTGTGTGATGTAATACAATGTTACAGTCTCCCTGCAGCACTGAATGCTCTGTGTGATGTAATACAATGTTACAGTCTCTCTACAGCACTGAATGCTCTGTGTGATGGGATAGAATGTTACAGTCTCTCTACAGCACTGAATGCTCTGTGTGATGTAATACAATGTTACAATCTCCCTGTAGCACTGAATGCTCTGTGTGATGTAATTCAATGTTACAGTCTCCCTGCAGCACTGAATGCTCTGTGTGATGTAATACAATGTTACAGTCTCTCTACAGCACTGAATGCTCTGTGTGATGGAATAGAATGTTACAGTCTCTCTACAGCACTGAATGCCCTGTGTGATGTAATACAATGTTACAGTCTCTGTATAGCACTGAATGCTCTGTGTGATGTAATACAATGTTACAGTCTCCCTGCAGCGCTGAATGCTCTGTGTGATGTAATACAATGTTACAGTCTCTCTACAGCACTGAATGCTCTGTGTGATGTAATACAACGTTACAATATCCCTGCAGCACTGAGTGCTCTGTGTGATGTAATACAATGTTACAGTCTCCCTGCAGCACTGAATGCTCTGCGTCATGTAATACAATGTTACAGTCTCTCTACAGCACTGAATGCTCTGTGTGATGTAAAACAATGTTACAGTCTCTCTACAGCACTGAATGCTCTGTGTGATGTAAAACAATGTTACAGTTTCTCTGCAGAGTGATTCTGGTTTGCTGTTAGGGGGCGTTGCTGGAAAATGCTGATACCTCTCTGACATTCAAAAAATTAATTAAAAAAAACAAAAAAAAAAACACCAACGTTCACCACATGGGCAAAGCCGCACCAAACACCTGCTAGTGTGTGTGTATATATATATATTTATTAACATAATTACCGAAGCAAACCTTCATTGTTTATACAGATCTGTCTAAAAGACAGAACACACAAGTTTGGGAATTTTAATCTACAAATGCAATAGCCTCGAGAGAAGACACACACTACATGTTAAACAGGATACAACTGCTAGTATGCAGTACCTGAACCTTTATTTAAAAAAAAAAAAATACAAAATACTAATTCTATTTAGACAGTGAAAAAAGCACAAACTAGTTAGTGTACCTGCTAAACAGAACAGATGGAGGTTATGCAATTAAAATAAATGCTGCTGGTCTGCCCCACTTGTCTTTGTGCAGAAGATACTGAGAGTCAGTAGATCTGGTACTGCATCATTACACTAGGACACATTTCACATGAATACCATGTAATCAGATACAGCATTAAAAACGAGATTCTTGGGTCTAGTGGTTTGTTTTTATTAACTTGATAAGCAGATCCCTAACTATGTGAATCCATAGGCTATACAAAGCATCGTGGAGCCAACGCCACCTACTTTTTACCAATCTCTCTCATATGCTCCCTAGCTGATAACAGATGAGAGTTGGTACCGTGCTAGCCGTATAAATACAGGAGGCAAATATAGTTTTGATTGACCTTTCCAACTGACCCAAGAGCATCCTAAATACCTCTAAAGCCTAAGAGGAAGAGTGCAATTTACCATTGACTGATCAAAGCTATCTGGATCTGGACTGCATTCTGTTATCTGATTTCCATGCTAAACAATGTGATGTGTACTTGTATTTAAGAGAGATGTTTTCATATTTATCTGTATAACATGCCTGAGGAAGAGACCTAAGGTCTTGAAAGCTTGCATTTAAATCTGCTTAGTTAGCCAATAAAAGGTATCAAAAACTATATTTGCCTCATATGCTCCCTAGGATACTAACCTATCACGAAATGTTGATCACCTATTGCTGGAATACAACTCCCATTATCCTCAGGCAGAGAGCTACTGGCGAATGATGGAAGTTATCAACAAAACCTGAAGTGCCCTAACATTACCCACACCTTCTGGCTGTGGGAAGTACATACTGACATTATTAACCCCGCCCAAAACGCCAAACCCACCAGATTCACGTTACCTACCGGCGTTAGACGATATCTACGATGTACTCCGCATACGTAAGAAAAAGAGGAACTACTACACTCTGCGCATGCGTACGTACAAGAGGGGAGCGCATAGACCGACGCGCGTCTGTTATTTACTAACTGCCATGTAAGTCTGATCCTCATTGACAGTATGTTGACAAGATACTGCCAAATAATACGTATTCTCGAGTTTGTTATCCGTTAGTCACATAAGAAAACGAGGTTCGTTTACCACGTAATCTTTCACTCTACATGAATAAGGTGCGCGCATGCGCATATTGCTGAGGCGGCTGCATGGTTCCAATCGTCCACATACCTTGCATGAACCTTTGATTTCTTGTGACAATGTCTCCAGTGCTGGGTCTTAGCGTCCATTTTAGTGGAGACCACGATGTGCGACATTTCTGTGGACAACTAATAACAATACTTTTTGTATACTTACATGGTTATTAACCCGTTACTGTCAAATGAATTGTTCTGTAATACCTTGCACATCCCTCTGGCACACATAAGCTTAATAGCAGACTCCCACTTTTTTACTTGATTTAGAATTATAACTTTAATTTCTAAGTTCATATTTAAATATCTTAATTATGAAATATGATAATACATATACAATTAAACGTACACACACGAAAGTTCAGTAGAGACAGGTAGGCAGCTGAATGAGGATGCTGAGTGAAAAGTAAAAAAAAAAAATCGTGTGAAAATTCCCACCCATAGAAAATACATAACCCTTTCTCCTTTTTTCATTCCCAATTAAAGGGATAGTAATACTTGAAATGTAAAAAAAAATATGTTGTAGGGTTTATCCCCCTCAGTAAAACAAAGGTACTCCCATTGCTGAAAGGTATTTTATTCAATAGTTATTACAGCGCAAACTTGAATTTTTTAGATGCAATATCACAGTGGCCTGAAATTGTACAGTGGCACTGTTGCTACACCATCCTATGGAAATTTATGGTCCCGGGGAACCAGAGCTGTCCATAGGGTGGTGTAGCAACAGTGCCACTGTGATTTTTTTGCGCCTAAAAAATTCAGCTTTGAGCTGGAATAACTATTGAATAAAATACCTTTCAGCAGTGGGAGTATCCTTGTTATAATCAGGGGTATAAACTCTACAATATCTTTTTTTTTTTTACATTTGAAGTATTACTATTCCTTTAATTTCCTGCAAGAACTTTGCCATTTATCACCTATGTTTTGTATGGCTGCAAGAGTTCCAAAATACTACTACTGCTTAGGACCGAAATGGAGACGTAACAGAGGAAAGTAAAAGTTGCTAGCAATCTGAATCCTACAGCAAAATATGCTCTGAAAAAACATTATCAGGCTAAGTCCCTTTGTCCTATAACTTGCAAACCATAACAATCTTAGAAAAATCTGTGGCATCGGTACGCCAGCAGCCTCTGTTTTCAACAAAAGAAAAGGACAGCACGTCAGCCACCAAACTGTTTGCCATTAAACAAGTTTGCCATTAAACAGACACACTTTTGGATTGTGCAGTTTCGGGCGTGGGTTAGCAGCACATAGACGAACTGTGTAACATAATTCTTTTAACAGCATGACTAGGGGTGTTAAAGGGATAGTAATGTTTCATAATAAAAGCAGCTCTAATTAATCATCATAGTATATGGACTTTGGAGAGTGTTATTTCAATTCTGTCAGAGTTGTAGTTCAAGAGTAATTCAATGATAAAGTATCCCCCTCCCACCCCTTTTACTGATGTAACACTGCTCAGCCAGATCAGAAGGGAGGTGCCCAGGTAGTCTGCAGAGACGGACAATCTTCAATTAAGATAAGGGAAAAACCTGAAAAACTAGTCAAGGGGGGCAGGGCTTTCATTGTTCTCATAGGAAGAAGATTGTCCCCTTCTGTTATCGGTCTGGTCTATGGACTGGATTCCACATCTGAGAAGAGGTGGCTTACACTAGGTAAAAGGGGCGGGAGGGGAAACTTTGCTTGTGAATATCTCTCAAACCATAAAGGTTTGAGCGATAAGACCTATATTGTTCTTCATGGTTTTTTAATGCCTACAAAATAAAATAAAGATAAAACGAAGTATTACTATCCCTTTAAGTGTGGGGACTATGTGATTCTTGATATCTACAGTCATCATTCTCCATGCCTTGCTGTTACTGGTACAGTGGGAAATATTGTCCCACTCCCTGAGACATCTATAATACTACCATCATGTGCCATTTTGCACCATCTGTGTGCTTAAAGGAATGCTTCTACTGCTGCTAGTCATGGCACCTCTGACATGCCGCTGGTGTGTCTCCCAGTCAGTCCTGTTGTTGTGATTCAATAAATAGTAACACTGAATATGTAAAAAATATATATTGTTGGGTTTATTTTCCTGAGTAAAACAATGGAACTCCCTCTGCCGAGATGTGTTTTATTCAAAAGTTATTGCAGGTCAAACTTGAATTTTTTAGCTGCAATACCACAGTGGCCTGAAATTTTACAGTGGAGCTGTTGCTACATCATAAAATTTTGGTCCATAGGATGGTGTAGCAAGAGTGCCACTGTAAAAGTTCAGGCCATTGCGATATTAAGCCTAAAAATTTCAAATCTGAGCTGCAATAACTTTTGAATAAAACACCTCTCAGTAGTGGGAGTACGCTTGTATTCAGGTGGATAAACCTTACAATATAAATTTTAAGATATATTAAGTGTTACTGTACTTTTCAGGTGTGATCTCAACGAGGATGTACCTAAATGGGATCCTGCTTTCCCCCCACTCACATAGTTATTTTTGCCCAAACAGATAGCAACATGATTAAGTTTTGGATTGTGAGTGAAGTATCTCTATACCAGAGCTTTCCAAACTTTTCATGTTGGTGACACACTTCAGTATTTCGTGACACAGTAATTCAGTTTTGCTAGCAAACCAGAGGTTAAACTAATAATCCATTATAAGAGATATGGACACATACATAAATTGTAATAATAAGATGTATGGGGACACAACATATCTCATGAAAACCTTTCATTCATATTGCGGAAGGAATTAAGCATGTCGTGTGGTTTTTAAAATGGAGACATGAGAATGCTGCGCTACATATAAGCTCAAGATTCTCATGTCGCATTATTAAATAGATAGCGCATAACTGATTTTAGAAGTACTATCCGTCTTTCCTGTCTCATCGGCACCACAAGCAGAAGCAGCAGCCATGTGACCGGCAGTCTCGGCACACAGGGACACTCCATCCTGGCAGCCCACAGAGAGGGCACAGGTATAGAGGAGGTGGCATCTCAAAAGATTTTAACAGCTGAAGAGCCAAAAGATTTGTAACAGCTGGAGTACCTCTGTGTGCTGCATACATATTATGTATGCAGCACACAGAGGCACTCCAACTGTTACATATCTTCTGTGGCGCTCCAGCTGTATGCAGCACAAGGAGGCAATCTCGCACTGTGTAAATGTGACCATTAAGAGTAGTAGTGTTCTATCTCAGCTCCCAGTGTAGCGTGTGCTTGGGTTGAATGACAATCTCACGCTGTGTAAACAGCACCTTTGCCTGCGACACACCTACACACTCAGAGGCGTAACTAGAAGCCACCGGGCCCTGGAGCAAGAATTGCCATAGGCTCCCCCCGACCATATTGGTCCCCTCATCCACATTGCCCCTTCCACAATGCCCCCTTAATTTCCACAATGCCCCCTTCATTTCCACATTGCC